>CM040126.1:280071577-280672549 GCA_022559845.1 Amorphophallus konjac | reverse complement strand
GCCAGAGGCCATAATCGGTCAAGAGAAGGGCCGCTTACGTATTGGAAAAACCCCTTTTCATTTTAAAATTTGTTGGCTAGAAACTGTAACGACCCGAGAATCCGATTACCGGGAAGGCTCGATAACCGAGACTCGCACCGCCACTCACGAGTCCGAAGACTCGGAAGGGTTAGAAGGATGGTGTGGAAAACTACACAAGTATCACAAATAATTACAGAAATTAAACAATTATAATATTAAGTAGGAAATAAATTAGCTTTTTACATGGTCCACAAAATAACAACAGTAGTCCACAACTAGTACAGAGACAAGAATGAAAAGTACAGCTACACAGGGCATACCCCGGCTCTGACCTCTGGCACTACCTCGGCACCCGCACCACGCTGCACCCCAGACGCGCTCCCCCGGGGCGGCGCCTCACCTGAAACACGGTGAAAACACACAGGGAATGAGTCTCGAAACAAGACTCAGTAGGGATCACTCGAACCCTACCTCGTAAAACGGGAAACCACTACGCTAGCGGTAGGAGAGTACCTCGGAAAGGAAAGCCTTGTACTCTACTAAACAAAGGTCCCACGGCACGCAAACTGGCACACGTGCCACGGTGAGACAACCGAAACTCAACGGTCGACCCAGTAAACCCAAAGGTCAAAGCCAAAAAACTGACAGTCTGACACTCCGTACTCGACAGGAGTACCTCCCACTAGAAGCACAGCCGGTATCGTCCCCTAACGACTTACTCCACACCGCAGGTGAACTGCCTGACGTGGTAGCTCCTACCCAAGGCACGAACACCGAACAAGTAACCACAAACAAGTGACTAGCTGGGGTCACGCCCGTCGACGTGGGTCCAACCGTCCCCAGCCACGTGTGCACACACAGACCGTGCGTCCCTGGTCTGGTCCTCTGACCGGTTTTCCCCCTTAGCCGGACTCTGGCTGCAAGACGTGGGGCCCGACGGCAACCGGTCCATAAATCGCCTCTAAGGTTAAGCCCGTACACCACTCCCCTGGTGCGACCGGTACCGCGTACTAGTAGGCTAAGACTAGTGGAGGGCACTGAAGGAGTAGACTCTCAAGTCACGGAAAATGACGCCTGCATCCGACGATGCACGGGGACCACCCCATGCACCGGCCCCGTCGCACGGTGGCCACAGTCGGACTAAAAAACGGGGGTTGCAAACCCTTTCGGGCAACCAGGCACCTGACGGTCCACCCGGGGACCGTCACAAGGCTGGTAACGGGTCTAGGCATGACCGTTACACACTCGGTGGTCTAACGCGGGCCGTTGCACTGCCATAGGAACGCACGGAGTAACGCCGCCTGGTCCAGTGCGTTACACGAATTAACGCGCCTGGCCCAGTGCATTACACAAACGTAACGTGCCCGGTCTGGCGCGTTACACGCGCCTCACATTCCAACGTGAAAGCAAGAGTAACGCGCCTGCCCCAGCGCGTTACGCGCCCCTCCCACCTGGGGTAACCCAGGGAGTAATGCGCTCGCCCCAGCGCGTCACTCGGATGTAACGCGCTCGCCTTGGCGCATTACACAATGCAGACCCCAACGGTCAAAAACCAACGGTCGGAAAGCCCCTGACAGCCCAGCCCAGGCACGTCACATACAAGTGGCGGTCAATCGTGGGACCCGCCACAGTCCCTGACCCCCTAGGCTAAACAAAGGGCATGTGACGGCCCCCTCGAGGCGCGTCACATAATGTGACGGTCCCTGGAAGGACCGTTGGAGAGGGGATTTCTGTAGCCCACCCAAAGAGCAGCCCAACAAGACCCAACAGGGTCCAACGAGGCAAGCTCACCCGAGTGATAGCCCACAGGGCCCACTCAGGAAAGGAAAGCCCTATGAACAAACGCTCGAGGAACCAACTCTCCCCGGCGGCCCCTAGGCTCGGAGGGCCAGAGTGATGGTCAGGTCACAAGGAGGGTCCGGTCTAAGCCGTCTCACCCGCTCGGGAGAGACAGGCGCCTGCCGACCTATACGACCCCCCCTTTTTTCGAGCTATGCTCATCGCCCGGACAGGGCTGGCATTTCAGTAGCTCGGCCGGACCAGACACTAGCCGTTCGTGCTGCCGTTAAGAGTCCCCAACGGACAGG
This sequence comes from Amorphophallus konjac, assembly GCA_022559845.1. NCBI lineage: Eukaryota > Viridiplantae > Streptophyta > Magnoliopsida > Alismatales > Araceae > Amorphophallus > Amorphophallus konjac. The sequence continues at coordinate 280,670,441 of CM040126.1, read as the reverse complement.
GGAATCAAGAAGCCGCCGGGCTTCAAGGCGATAACGTCCCCCACGATAAAGGCCATGAAAGCCCACGTTGAGGACGTAACTCCCGCCGGAGACCCCTCAGCTTACAGGACTCTTGAAGGCGGTATACTACTTAAGCCAGGGCTACCCTCCGGTAAGAAGAAGAAGGAAAAAAACTCCTGAGCAATCCCGCTTCACCCCCCTTTTGGTGGAGAGGAGTCTCGCGCACCAGCTTTCCTCCTCCCCTCATTACTTCCACCGCAGCTCTATTGACTTAGCCATCGGAGGGTTTTGCCCCAGGGAGATCCCCTGGGCCCTCTGATACATTTTCCTGTCTTGCAGTTTCATCTTTTGGTGATCCACGGCCCGCTCAGGACGCAGCGCGAGATTTCGCCTCCACCTCCCAAGTTGGCAACAACCAGGAAAAAGGAGCGCCGTGAAGGCCTCCCCTCTTCCATCTGCCAACTCCTTGGAAGGAAGGAGAGAGCAAGCAGCCCCTGAAGAGTGAAAGAAATGAAGAGCAGAAGAGGGAGAAAGAGGCTGCAGACGGAGGAAGGCCTCGGTGAGGAGGGAGCCGGATACGCCTCCTCATCTCACACGGAGGGAAGTGACGGCAGACTCCCCTGATGCCCCATCCGTCCTCCGCCACGGCGTCCACCCGGAAGCCTCGCCGGAGCTAAGAAGAGGCCAACGGCGTGCGTCTACACGCCGAAGTCCTCCCCATATCCGCGCGGCGACCGTCGGACCCGTCTCGTGCACGCGCGGCGACCGTGGGATCTGTTCAACATCACAGGACAGCAGGAGCCAGCCGCTCCCCGTGATCGGCAGCGTCGCCCTCCGAAGGATCCTCATGCTCCGAATACAAGGGCACAACGCAAAGTGAAGAGGAAGGAACGAGGAAAGACTGTTAGAGAAAAATCCCAAGTGGTGGAGAGGAAAGGGCGCCTTTCGGTCCTTCTTATAGGCCAAAGGAGGCTACACGCCTTAAATGCCCCCCCTCGGAAACACGCTGAAGGGTTTCTCCCCTGAACAGTCACCTCCAACTCCTCGTTTCCCCCGCCCTCGCGGGATTCACGAAGCAGCCTGACATTCGAAGCGTGAGGGGACGAAGGGACGCCCCGTCAGAAACTTACCAAAACAGCGTGCGAAAACTGTGCATGACATATCGGCACCTCTCAACCACACAAGATTCGCCAACCAAATCACGGCAAGGATAGTACTCAAACAGAGCAAGTCATTTATTATCGTACCAAAAGGAAACCCTCTAAAAAGAGGAAAGAGAGACAAAAAGGGAAAGAGGCAAAATACATCAGGCCTCGGGCCCACTTTGACGCTCGAGACCGGCGGAAGGAGACGCGTCACCCCCGGCGCCTTCGGTGACGGCCGGCTCGGACACTGACCTCACCTGTGCGAGAACTGTCTTAGTCGTGAGCCCTCCCGAGACGCCCGGAGCCGGTGACCCCGACGGAGGTGACCCCTCCGAATCTCCCCCGACCGACAAAGCAGAGCTGGAAACCGACTCATCCGAGTCATAACACTGGCCAATGGGGAACTCGACCGCGGAGTTTTGTTCATTGGCGCAGTCTACCGCCCGGCGATAGCCCTGCTTGAACCCCTTTCGAGCACCTCGACGTAGCGCTACCTCATAGTAAGGTAGGGCGACTTCCAACAGGTCGGCCGAGTAAGCATCCGAGCTCCTGTAACGCTCGATTGCCTCCGCCTCGATCTGTCCCGCCCTTCCGACGAGCTTGACCCGAGCCCGCTCTGCCTCGGCCGCACGTTCCTCTGCCCGGGCCCCGGTCCACCTCAGCCTCAGCTCGGAGACGCTCCGCCATCTCCGCCCGATCTAGCAGCTCGGCACGCTCGAGCTCCCAGCGATTGTCCAGCTCGAGGCGACGCAGACGCTCCTCCTCCAAGGATCAGCTTGCCCTCTCAAGAGACTCTCAGGGTCTTGGCGAGCTGTTCGGTCAACTCCTCGGCTTCCAGTCGGCTCGCCCGCGCCACCTCTCGGAACGTGGAGAACTCCTGCCGGAGCCCCTCATGCTCCCCCTTAATTCGGGCCAGCTTCCTCTCGCATCCCCGAGGGTCCGGCAAGGTTCGACCTCTCCGCCTTCGTCCGTGCGTGCGCCTCCGCCATCAAAGCCGCCGACCGAGCTATGACCAGGCCGCCCTCCATCAGAACATCGAGGAGCACGGGGGGGGGGGGGGGGGGGGTACTGCGCCTTTCTCCCCCCCTTCGTCCTCGCGGCAATCGATCGGCAGACCCGATACAGGTCGCCCGTAATGCCGAGCCTTTCCAAGGGCTCCGACAAAGTAGACCGCTCCGCCCGGGGCACTCCACCAGAGGGCTCTGCTCGAGCAACGGGACCGGCCACCTCGCGCGCCACGGTCGGTTGGGGTTGCGACGCCTCCCTGGACGAACCCCCAACCTCGACCGGTGCCGCGGGACCAACCGCACCGGAGCTCCAAGCACCTGGGGCTGCAACGCCCTTGCGGGCGAACCCCCAGCCCCGCCTGTCTCGGCCCGCACCTCGGCGACTGGGACGCCACCGCCTCCGGCGGAGCCCCGGCCCTCGGTGTCAGCTACTTCAGCATCGGCCCCCTCTACCCCCGTGGGGGGGAGAGCCGACCTATCGCCGTCCTCCGAAGGGCCCCCGTTCTCTACGCCCCCCTCTCGCCTGGCAGATGGGGGAGCTGGCCCCGAGGGGTCGGCCCCATCTTGCCCCCGAGAGGGGAGCGCCGCCGAGCCAGAGTCACCCCCGACAGTAGGAGGGAGACCTGCCTTCTTGGCCCGTTTCTTGGCCTTCGCGGCCTCCCGCAACTTTCCCGCCATGGGATCCTTGCGCTTTGTGCCAACTGGCCGTGAAGACCCCCCGGGGGCCACCCCCTTGCCCTTATCCCGGGCTTGGGCGCGACCCACAGGAGCCTCCGGCTCGTCGGCCGCCGAGTCATCTTCTCCCAGATCGATGACCTCAGCAGTTTCCCTCCAGAGGTTCCCGCCTCACGTCTACAGCAAAGAAAGAAGACCCGGTCTAGAGAAGAAAAGTAACTACCACCCCAGGGGAACAACCTAGAGGGCGGTACCTGTCGACTTCAACCCGTAAGCAGACACCGTTCGATATTCTCCGGCGTCACCAGCTCCTCGGTCGATTGGCGGTTATCCAGCAGATGGGCGGCCTGCCGCTCCACGTGGGGAGGGAACTCCTCCTGGCGAGGAGGAATGTTCGGATGGAAATTGGGCGAGATCCAGCATCTCTAAAAACTCATCCGTCGCCTCCGCCTTCACCCAGAAGAATTGGGTTTTCCACCCCTTGTGCAAAGAGTCCTTCGCGGCGAGGGAGATGCAACTTCTGTTCCTCCTCGCCTGGATAAAGTAGAAGCCCTTCCCCGCCGACGGGTGCGCCTTCAACTCGAAAAAATAATGAAAGAGGTCCAAGGAAGGAAAAATGTCGTGCTGACGACAGAGGATCCGAAAGGCGGAAAGGAGGAGGTACGAGTTGGCCACCAACTGAATGGGCGCCAACCGGAAAAATTCGAGAATCTAGAGTACAAGGGGCTCGAAGGGAAGGCGGAACCCGCTTTTCCAAGCCAGAAGGAACGTGCAAATGTGCCCCGTTCGGTCGTCCAGACTCGTCTCGTACGGGGCGGCGACAGCAAAGCTATACCTGAGAGGCAAACGAAAGCGATGCTCCAGCTTCCTCACCTCGGCCTCCCCCAACTCACTACGGTTGGGGACGGGCTCCCGCCTCACCTGCCCGATTTCTAGAGGCGAACTAGCCATCGAGCTGGAAGATGATCCCTCGTATGAGCTTGAGGACTCCGGGGGGGAAGGAAGTTGCCGGATCGCCTCCGCGGTTATCCTCGCCAACTCCTCGAACGCCGTCGCAAGACTTCGCGCCTCCACTGTGCCCTCACGGTGCATCAAGGAGCCCCAAAAGCTAAGAGACTAAGGAAAGCCCGAAACCCTGGAAGCCTAGAACGACGAACAACACCCAACGCCTATAAAACCCTAGAGGGAGGCGGCGCGTCGTTCCGTGCTCCGAGAAAAGGGGGGCCCCTTCGTTTCAAATCCGTCAGGATCATCATTACAGGCCCCGGCGACCACTACACGTGGCTTCATAAACACCAACAGAATTTCACCCACCTAGCCACGCCGGTCCAAAGCCTCAAAAACTACTCAACCGAGCCTCCATGGCTCGGGAGTAGGAGGGGGACAAGTGGAGAGGGGGATTTCTGTAGCCCACCCAAAGAGCAGCCCAACAAGACCCAACAGGGTCCAACGAGGCAAGCTCACCCGAGTGATAGCCCACAGGGCCCACTCAGGAAAGGAAAGCCCAATGAACAAACGCTTGAGGAACCAACTCTCCCCGGCGGCCCCTAGGCTCGGAGGGCCCGAGTGATGGTCAGGTCACAAGGAGGGTCCGGTCTAAGCCGTCTCCCCCGCTCGGGAGAGACAGGCGCCAGCCGACCTATCCGACCCCCCCTTTTTCCGAGCTATGCTCATCGCCCGGACAGGGCTGGCATTTCAGTAGCTCGGCCGGACCAGACACTAGCCGTTCGTGCTGCCGTTAAGAGTCCCCAACGGACAGGGGAATCAAGAAGCCGCCGGGCTTCAAGGCGATAACGTCCCCACGATAAAGGCCATGAAAGCCCACGTTGAGGACGTAACTCCCGCCGGAGACCCCTCAGCTTACAGGACTCTTGAAGGCGGTATACTACTTAAGCCAGGGCTACCCTCCGGTAAGAAGAAGAAGGAAAAACTCCTGAGCAATCCGCTTCACCCCACTTTTGGTGGAGAGGAGTCTCGCGCACCAGCTTTCCTCCTCCCCTCATTACTTCCACCGCAGCTCTACTGACTTAGCCATCGGAGGGTTTTGCCCCAGGGAGATCCCCTGGGCCCTCTGATACGTTTTCCTGTCTTGCAGTTTCATCTTCTGGTGATCCACGGCCCGCTCAGGACGCATCGCGAGATTTCGCCTCTTCAACCGTCACACGCACCCGACGACGATAACGGCGGGAAAGCCCAAAAACTTCAACCTCGCCCCCATGCCTCCACCGGAGAAGGGGAAATCAAAGGGGAAGACCCCTGGGGACCCCTAGCATGATTCTCTGGCATCAAAACGTGAAATCATGCATCAAATCCATAGATCGGGCGAGCTCTCCCCAAATCATGGAAAAACCCCAACATGCTCAATCACACCCCTCTCGGCCTCCCCTCGGCCTATAAACCACGGAAATGAACGGCGGGGAGGTAGGGAACGTCACCCTACCTCAATGGAGCGAATGCTCCGCAGGATCGTCCGCGAACGCAAGAAATCGCTTTGGAAAACCCTCCTTCTTCAAGCTTCCCACGAGCACCGCACGTCCCCACGATCGCCTCGCCGCCGCCCACATCGTCGTGCCGTCGCCCCGCCGTTGTCCGCAGCCGGAGAGGAGCTAGCCGCGCTCGAACGGGAGGAAGAGAGGGAGAAAGGGGGGCCGCGGTGGGGAGAAACGGAGGAGGAAGAAGAAGAAGAAAGAGAAGGTGGGGAAGAGAGAGAAAATAGGGGGGTATTTATAGAAAATCTGGAAAATCCAAAAAATACCAAAAAATAGAAAAATACGTTTCTGGAATCCTCGGAACGCACTGATCGTAACGGTACCACTCGTGCCTAGGTGAACCACCCAGTCTACCCGCAGCGAGCTTCCGAAGGAAAAGTCGAAACACATACCGGAAATCGGAAAACACACACAGAAAAGTCGCGGAACGTCTCCGGGCCTCCGAAACGACTCCGGATCGCGCCGATCCGAACACGAAAGATGTCCGAAACAAAATTTTGAACATAACGGAGCCGGACACTGAGAAAAACCAGATCCGAGACCCACGAAAAGGATCCGAAAGGTCCGGGATATTACAGAAACGGTCTATCGTTGGGCCGCTAGACCATGGCAAATGGTCTATCGTAGGACCGCTAGTTGTCTGGCGGTCCCTGGAAGAACCGTTTCTTCCAACCTGAGGCAAAAATGTAAAAAAAAAACAAGACACCGATCCAATAAAAGCATGATTAAAACATTGATATAGCATGAAAATTAGGCTATTTACTATCAAAATGTAGGTAACTTAAAAACATACATCATGGCATGGCCAATTTAAGGATTCCACTACGATTACTTGATGTAAACTAAACAGAAAGAATGTGAGTAAAACCCTAATTGCATGCTCTACATAAAACTAGGAGTACGCCCAAATTAGACAGCCAAAATTGGGCAAATTAGACTCAAAAGAAAGCTAAGGACGAGATCTATCTATCCATGTTATTTAATTAGATTGAGACTAAGAGAAATCTACATTAATCAAAGAAGAAAGAGGAAGTCACGCAGAGCCCTAATCCGCGAACACCCGTCGATCCTTGCCCTAATCCCCCCTCGATCGGCCACCATAGGTCGCGCCGCTAATTGCAGAAGCAAATAGGGGCCTAGGGCTATCAAAGCCCACTAGTTATAGGGTCTATGAGGGTTCCTAGCAATCGAATTGGACTCGAGAGTCCAACGGGGAAAAAGCGCCGATAATCTCACACATTGACCAAATCCACGCTGCCGCCGTCGAGAGAAACATCTAGAGGCTAGGGTTTCGAAGGGAAAACGAGCTCCTCGGGTTAACCTTTTGATTGGGCCTAGTTTGGGCTCGATTGATTAAGAATCGGACTTCAATTTGGTCGTTTAAGATTGATCTATTAAACAACGAGTTTGGCCATTAATTCCTTAGTTCAGTCTAATCAAATTTTTATTAGGAGTCGGCCCAGTTAACATTATTGTTTAACATTTCGTTCTCCATAAGAATATATTTTTTTCATATTTTTAGAAATCAGTCAAAACTTTGGCCTACGGGTGAAATTCAATTAATTTAATCTATATACATATTAAATTCAAAAAATCATGAAAAATTCAATTACATCTTAAAATATGAAATTCCTTTTATGGTAATTGTAGAAAAATAATTATTCCTTCTTATTTATATAATTTGGCCACTTACAAAATAAATAATATTCTTTAACTAAAAAATTACTGAAGTCATTTAATAGCAAGTTAATAACTTTAATTCGTTTTAATATATCTTACGTTGAATTAGTAATTTGATTAGTCATTCTATTATTACAAAAATTAGATTTCTCCTTTTGTTTCTTCTATTTACTTCTTCACATGAGATGTAATAATTTAAGCGACAATTAACCACACGTTCTTTGACATTTATTTATATTTATCATATTTTATTCCAATACATATTTCAAAATTTTAATTTAAATTTTATAATTTAATTGGGGTGTTACTGTTTGGGTGCTAGGCTCGGAGTCAGAGGGGGGTGAATGAATTCCCCTTTAAAAATTCTGCCCAATTTAAAGACAAAAACAGAAGGCTTCAAACTACTTGCGGAATTAAAACTGTTTAAGCTCTGCTGAATCTGAAAACCAATGAGACAATAACTGAAACAAATGAACTGCAACAAGCAGACTCCCAAGTAAATCTATGCAGCGGAGTAAACCCAAGCAACCATGTGTAAACAAATTCATATTAGACACAACCGTAGATAGAAGCTAGCCTACCATACATCTAACAGTTGATGATAGAGCAATCAAACCACAGACACAAAAGCAATCGCACAACACTAGGGATTTTTAGGTGGTTTGGTCCGCAGACCTACGTCCACCCCACACTCAAACCAGAGTGTGGCTTCACTACTGACACACAGCTTGCCGTTGATCCACAGCATCGAGGACGAATCCCTACAACCGCTGAGTTTCACAGCTTACTATCCAGAGGAATCCTCCTCTACAACCGCTGAGGATTACAGCTTAACCTGTCAAGAGAAATCCACATCTGCCCGTTGAGGATTACAGCTTAACCTTCGCTGACAAACAGCTTGAACAAAGATGAAAATAGAAAACAAAAATGATAGAAATCAGCAACTAAAAGCTGGATATGAAACCCGATGGTATATAGCTCACGCAGGGGCAAATTGGCCTAGATCTGATCCAAGTGCCTGTGAACGAGACTTCAGAGACTATATTCTCTCCTCGAGCTCTCTATCTATCTCTTTCGTTCTTCTTATTCTTTTGCTTCTTTTTCTTTCTCTACTGCTCTCTCTTTTCTTCCCTCATTCTCACTAATTCTCTTTTTCTTCTTCTCTACTCTTCTCTCGGATGTCTTCTCTTTTTCTTCCTCATCAGTCCTCGTCCTTGTCTTCGTTGTCTTTCTTTGATCACATAAATGGTATATATCTAAAGCTTCAGTCTAGGACCCAGGAACTCACGCCCTAGGCGTGTGAAAGGAACACTCCCGCCAAGAAGCTTCAGGAGTGTCTTGCCCACGTGTCAGAATCTGGACGAATGGGAATCCACGTGGCAACTTCTTTCAGGGACGGTCCACCTTGGATCACGTGCCCTCCTTAAAGATCACGAGCTGTTGACCTGTTAATATATCAAAACATACGATAGTCAGACAGGTATGAAAATTACATAGACTTGATAATGTGTTAAAGCAGGCATGCATAGACTCAATATAGCATAAGATCACATAGGCATGGACTCAACGTTCACATACACTAAATATGTGCTCAGACTTGATTCAAGTGCAGAGCTAAAAGATGCACAAACTATGTGTGAGTGAAATCAAGAAGTGCACCAAGTTACTACATACTCTGCACTAACTCAATGTGCCAAGAGCTATCTTGCACAGACTTTGCGCGTGCAAGAATCAAGAGTTGCACAGACTCTGTTATGCATTATACGAGATAAGCAAAGACATGCCAAAGTAATGTGCACAGACTTTATGTGCACGGTGCAAGAGTTGCACCGACTTGATGGTGTGCAACAGTAACTGTTGCACCGACCTCATGTGCGTAGAGCTAAGCATGCCCGAACTAGATCTATGCAACGATAGACCGTGCAACGACTTGGCCGCGTGCAGCAACGAATGTTGCACAGACTTACCAACTTGCAGCCACAAGTTGGTTAGCACAAGGTAGACTTGCACCGACTGTGAGGATGAGCAACCAAAGGTGTGCACCGACTTGGTGTGTGCAAAACATAGCCTGCACTAACCATCTAAATGCGAAATGCAGATATGCACAGACCTTGTATGCAAAACATGCACCGACCTTTAAGCAGACTATAGGACCATGCATTGACCTTTATGTATGTGGTGTGAACGACTATGCACTGACCTTGGGTAAGAAATCTGTAGGAGCTTGCACCGACATGTGAACAGACACACAAAATGTGCACCGACCTTATGAGCCTTAGGTTAAAAGATGCATTGACCGTGAACAAAGATTTGTACATACCCTGACAGGCATAGATGTGAATATACTTAGTCAAAATCTGCACCGATGACATATGCGAGTGAGAATAAATATGCACTGACTACATATGTGCATAAAGCAAAAGATGCACCGACTGTATCTAAGTAACATGCAGACTTGCACCGAGGTAAAACATGTATGTGCCTTAGAGAAAAGATGCTCAGACCGAAACTTGCACTGAGGCAGAAGATGCACTAACTCTAAGCCACATGAGACGCAAAGTAAGACACAGGACATACATTGAGGTACAAATGTGAGCATGAACACAATATGCACAGATTCGAATGCACACTTAACACAGACCTTGATGCAAGGTGACACAGACTTTGTGTATTGACGTTAGTTGTGAGAACTGGGGTTAATGTGAAGTTACCTTTATGAACACCCAGATCTTTGAGTAATTTTTAGAACCTGTTCTGACAGATGATCAGATCAACACTGAATGCATCAAGATTATATCATCTAGAATATAAACATATAATGAGACATAATATTTGTCATCATCAAAACTCCATAACCACAGGGACACAACAATCTCCCCCTTTTTGATGATGGCAATATTATGAGTCATTTAAATATAAATCATCATGATGATTAAGCCAGTATAAAACATGAACATAGATAACTCTGTCAGAAAAGTAATACACGTTAGAAAATCAAATGACTTACACAATTCTCCTCCTTTGACACATCAAAAATGAAGGAGCAGGAACCTGTTGTAAGAAAATTCTCTCCCTTTTGACAAAGGAATGCAGACAAAAAGATCTCCCCTTTTGTATTATTATGCAAAAATGGTTCACTAGCAGTTATACTCCCCCTGAATAGAGTCTCCCCTTTTGAGTAAGTAGAAGGAGTGGAATGATAAGAATGAGTAGTGAACCACATGGACATTCAAAGTGAAGTAGACGATTAGACACTTTAGATTAAGACAGTCAGTTGAAGTAGGTCACATGTGCAACCAAGAATCAGTTCATGTCATGACCAAGGAGCATTAAGCACAGAAATTTGGGATGGATTTTCAATGAATGGTAGATTTTCAATAAGATACTTATTTCATAAATCTTAAAAAAAAGGATGGTTCAGATTCTTCCATTACAGGGACTTATGAATTTTTATTTGAACATCATGGTTTAAATATCATGTATACACAGTTTGACAATAAAGTTATATACTCATATCTGAACATCAATGTTTAATACAAGTGAACCAAGCCTTCATATTTATATCTTGATTAACCTCTTTTCATCTTACTCAGTCAATTTCAATGACTTCTTCAGAAATTACAAACATTAGTATTGAGGTTAAACAATATGAAGGAATTCAGATTTGGTTCCTGAGGATTAGCCATACTTCTTCAAATAATTTCAGATTTTTCTTTTTGCATAGTAAAAGTTTTCATAGCAAGTTTACCAGGTTCAATTAAGTTCAGTACACACATTGTAACTAGAGGATACACATTGTTTGGATGCCAGTATCCCTAAGCACTTAGTATGACTAACTGTCATGCTTCAGAGATAGCATAGACACCTCATGACATACTTCACCTTATTTCATTGATAAGTGAGATATATTTTGTAGATTTTAAGAAATCCACTTAGAACAATTAAAAAAAATAAAAGAATTAAGCATGCACGTGGTGCTAAAGGGAAGTGTGATCGCCAGAGATGCGAGGGCCTCAAAGGATATAAATAATAATAAAAGTGAGGGATCGTGATATAAATACCTCAAAAGGATGCGGGGGAGATTGTGAGTGCACCATTCTCTTCCGATCGGCCGGCCGATGAAGAGAGTTCTTCTTGTTGATTACCCTTGCAAAATTAACAAACACCAATAAAAGAATATGGATTAGAACCAAGGTGAGTGTAGCATCAAATTCACTATAAAGATGAGCATGAAAATCATGTACAAGAACACACCTTGTTGGGTGTTGGCCCTTAAACCCCCATGCAAAGGGTGGGATAAAAATATATGATGAATGCTAAGAATAATAAGTGTGCAAGTGTTGCACTGTAGGAGTCTCAATGTGATTGAGAAAGAAGCTTGATAACAGAACAATGACTAAGATGAATGCATGCGATTAATGTAGATAAAAGAAAAAGAAAATAGAGAACAGAGAAATAGAGAAAGGAGGTAAAAAGAGACTGGGCAGTTTTTCCCCTTTGGCCTTGATATGCAATCGGGAGGAAGCCTCTTCAAGGATGAAGATTTAGAACGTGTAGGAGGCTTCTCCTAGAGCCAAGAAGCAGCAGCAGCAGTAGCTCTCCTGTAAAAAATAAAAAAATCTCCTCCCTTCGACAGAGCCGCAGGTCTCTATTTATAGGGTGAATTGGAGTTTTAGTTCCAAGAACAATTGGGATAACTTAGTTTTAGCAAGAGATAAACATTGCAAGAGTCCCTCCTGTCATGGAAAGTCATTCCGAAGTTAAAAGGGGCTCAAAACGAGGAAAGAATGAGGTTCTGGGAAAAATCGAAATTGATCAAGAAATGACGCCTTGGAGACGGTCGTTTCTTAAAATGACGCCCGCGGAGGAAACGTCAATTTCAGAATTGACGACTTGCATAGGGGCGTTATTTATAATTAAACACGAATTTCGGTCGGATCCGAACTCTCAAAATATAGCAATGAAAATGACGCCCGGCCTGGGGGCGTTAATTGGAAATGACGCCTTGCACAGGGGCGTTAATCAAAATGATAAAAAGCCAAAAAGAATAGACGACCGGGGATTCGGGCGTCAATTTAATTGACGTCCAATTCAAGGTCGTTAATTCAAAATATTCAAAACATGGCCATTTTTCATTTCTAATATTATTTTCCCATTTTTTAGGTGGAGGTGTATCTCACTGTGCTGATTCCAATTACTATTTTTTCGTATTTTTCTGACACCAGGAAGGCCACCAAATCACATCTGGAAGAGGGTTTAAAAATAATATTAAAATATTCAAATTGAAAATGACGCCCTTGCATATGTCGTTAATTCATTTTTTTTAAATTTTTGTTTCATTTAAAATCAAAGTAACGTCCCCTGTTAAGTCGTTAATCCCAAAAAAAATCCAAAAAATTCTCAGAAAAATCCAGAAAAATGGAAAAATGAAAGAATGGACGCCCCTATTGATAGTCATCAATTCTTTGAGAAACGCCCAAGGTTAAGCCATTATTTAAAAGACGCCCCACGTCAAGTCGTTAATTCTGAAAATTCATAAAAATAGAGAAAAATACCCAGAAAATCTAAAAAAATAGGGAAAAATAAGAAAAGGGAGAAAAAAAGGAATAAATCCAAGAAAAGTGAGAAAAATCACTCAAACAAAGTTAATTTGAGGGTCAAATTGGGGCATTACAAGGTAATATGAGATGCACTCATAGTAACGTCAATTTTGGCGTGTCTACAGCTGCCCCGCCTTGGTGTCTGCTTTGCAAGGGAGCAGAGCGAACTGAAAAGTAGATGCCAAGGTGTGATGAGACACGCAATCAACATCACTTGATGAGAATTAAATCAAAAGCTCGAGATGAAGTAATCTCGGAAAATTCAATGAAATCAACGATGTTTGGATAAAAGAGGGAGTGTGCACGCGGGCACGAAGGAGAATAATCAACTTCCAGCGCGGTAGAAGTACCCCAGGTCACAAACCTGTAAGTTTCACAATTGGGGAGCGGTTACCAGCCAATGTGGATGTGCTGCAGCCAAGGTGGATCAAAGGAAAAGATTGAAATAAGATGATAGAAATCCAAACAAGGAGCTTTCGAGAAAATGACCCAAAACAGCGACAAAACGAACTGAGGATTCCATTCAGCAATGAATATCTCATATCTTGAAAGATTAAGATCAATTTGACTCTCCAAATCAGCTTATCAGAATGATTTTTTCAACGTTGATTCAAATTCCTACATGAATGCATGCTGGGTTTAAAGGAAAAAATTAAAACAAATGAAAATATAAGATAATCAAGGATGATATTGTTAAACTGCCAAAACTGAGTCAAGAAACCGATTTCACGAGCTGATACTAAGTCGGAGCCCGTTTATCCGTGCACCAACTCGTAAAAATGAACCATCATCCCCAGTCTTGGACGGCTCAACGGCCTATCCGTATGACTAAGACTCCTCTGGAACCATCATTGTTTTTGATGAAGGGGAACTCAAATTCCAGATTTACCCAAGCCACAAGGTCCTTGATATAATCTAGTAGCGTATGTAACATATAGTAAGAATGCATACAAGAAGATGGTGATAGTAATAAGCATATGGGGAACTGAGAAATGAGGCGCAAGCACCGTGGGGCTTGGATGATGATGTCCAGTCGGTGGGACCAAGAGCTTCTTCCTACGCTCAAAGATTCATCAGCCAAGATATAAAAGATAACAAGTAATGAATAAGGCATTTAAGCATAGCAAGTATAGAATGAATCAAAGCATCAATAAACAATTATAGACATCAAAGCACTCAGAGCTTGGTGTGGATAGCATTCAAGCATGTATTAGTAAGGCGAAGCATGTTTAGCATGAATATCATGAGTTAAATCATATCATTGCAAAGCATCATTGTTTGTTGTTTTGTCATGAAGATGACAATCTTGGCATGTGAGATTGAGATTGGATGATCAGGATCAAGTAATGCCCAGTGGCAAAGTGATCAAGTGAAATCAGCAGGAGTTTATTAAAAGATTTTGGGAGATGAACGATCAATTAATGCCTAGCAAATCATAAAGATGTGATCATTGTGAATATGGGGAGAATCAAAAGGTAGATGACAATGAATGGAGAGGACTCATCCCGTGCTCTTGGTCCTTACAAAATTCTTGTTCTTGCAAAAAAATACTATCAGAAAATACAATGCAAATTTTTGGATTTTGGAATATGCAAGTTTTTGTGGGTTTTGAAAAAGATATTCAATTTTTATGGATTTTGGAAAATATATGAATTTTTTTTATGGATTTTTTTTGAAAATATTCAATTTTTTTGGGAACTTGGTTTAGGAAATGTTCAATTTTTTGGATTTTGGATCAGGAAATATTCAATTTTTTTTGGATTTTGGATCAGGAAATATTCAATTTTTTTGGATTTTGGTTTAGAAATTATTCATTTTTTGGATTTTGGTTTAGACTTCGTTGATGCAGCATCAAAGGGTGTTTTTAAACCACTGGCTAGGGGTCCTTGTTCCTTCCCCTTTCGCTAAAAACTGTCCAAAGTCGGGCGTGCATTGAAGGTGGCGCCCTACGACCGGCTGTCCATGGTTACGGTGCCCCTACCAAGGCCATACCCGAGAAACATTCTGTCTTGGAGGGAGAAGAGAAGAATAATTGGAGATAAACTTTATGCAAGACGGGAGATGTCGGGACTTGAATTCCTTCCAAGATATTTCCCCTCACAGAGGTAATCTGTTGTGCCGGAGCTTTGCGCCTTTAATTTTTAGACCCTTGACATGCATACGACCAGGGTTTTCCCTGCGGGGACTTTGCCACTCTTGTCATGTCATAATTCATAATTTTACTTTTATCAAAATTTTGACTTGATTTTCATAATAGCCCTTTTGGCGAGATGTAGATCATGAAATTTCACTTTATTTTGGGTCAAGATAGCCCCTATTTGAGACTTCTCTCGTATTGGGGATTACCTAGGTTGGTCATCTCATCCGTCAACCTCTTGCCCCTGCATGCGGCCGAGCAAAGAAGAGAAAAGACTTTCAGATATACTCATGGCATGGCCAAAGTAGCAACGGTGTTTAACCAAAGGAGCCGGCTAAGGACGCTGTGAAGTGTGTGGAATGCCCAGGTAAGGGTTGCTCTTAACAAGTGGGGAGAGAATACCGAACTTATAGCACAGGGTTATTATTAACCAAAGGTGCTACAAAAGCAAGCCTAAAGACTATTTTGATGATGATTCAATTAAACAAAGGCCTAAGATAAAAGTCTAAAACACCACTCTTAATCTTGTTAAGAAGCACTTCATTTTGAAAATCATGCGTGAAGTAATGAGATAATGATATCATAAAAATGTTTACTTACGTTAACATATTACCTTGCGATCTTTGTTGAAGCAGCTGCCAGGGGCGAGATTGATCAACATGGGATTTGTCCTCAAGTGGCAGATAAAAGGATTGGAAGCAAAGGATTTGGAAGTGGCTTAACAAGAAGGAGTGGAAGTTAGACCAGACTCAGACGAATAAGGAGAAAAGGAAGAGAGGCGAGGGCTAGAACTCCCTCACTAAGGCGCAGAGACCCTGATCACATGGAACAGTCTACAGAAGAAGCGGAAAATCAAGAAGAGGAGTGAGGACTAAAGCCTCGGAAGCCGTGGGAGAAAGGGCAGATGCCCAAGGTAGTGGATGTGGAAGAAGTTGGGTCGGACCCGTGATTAGGAGGAATTAGAAGAAGAAATTGATAGATGGAAAGAGGCGGATCTGGAGGGTTCGGGGGCAGAGGAGGAGAATCACGGGGGGAAGAAGAATCCAAAGGCTCCGGAGGAGAAGAATCTCAAGGGACGCGATGCCCTGGGAAGAAATATGCAAAAAGATGATGAAAAAGGAAGAAGAGGACCAAGGACGTGATATCCTGGAGGAGCAGGAAGATGATACGGAGGAAAGATGGAGGGTCCAGAGGTTTCGGAGGAATGGAATTAGAAGGGTCGGGATGCCCCGAAAGAAGATAGAAAGAATAAGATGGAGAATCCGGAGGTTCTGGAGGGGGAAGATGCCATGGGACGTGATGCCCAAGGAGAAGAGATAAGAAATCCAGAAGATCCGGACGTGAGGGTGTGTAGGGGCGCGATGCCCAAAGAGCAAGATCCGGAGGTTCCGGAGGGGGAAGATACCATGGGACGCGATGCCCAAGGAGGACGGGAGAGAAATCCGGAGAGTGCGGATGCAAGAGTTGGAAAGGGGCGCGATGCCCTAAGGGAAGATTGGAGGGGGCACAATGCCCGGTGAGTGTAAGGGGACCTGGAGATCCCGAAGATAGAGGCGGAAGATATAGGAAACGTGGGGGATCCGGAGGTTCCAGAAGGCGTGGAAGATACGGGTTTGGAAACCCGAGAAAGAAGAAGTGCATGTGGATGCAATTGAATGGATGCGATGAATGCATGGATGCAACAGAATGCATGAGATGCAAAGAATATGAAGAACATGAAGGGCGAGAGGATGAGATCCTCCTCCTTACCCCTGGAGTGGCCCATGAAGAAAATGCGATAGACAAGAATGTGGATGGCGTTGAATGGAAGGTGGGTAGAATAGTGGAAAGCCCTTTGGCACCAAGATAATCGCCCCTCCATGGCAGTGAAAGTGTATAGCCAATCGGTCCAATGGATAAAGCAAGAGCCCATGATGAAGCTTCAACAATGAATGACCACTCCCTTGGAGAGTGAAAAATAATAGTGTGAGAGAGTTGGAAAGTTGGGATAGGAAGCATCATGTTGCCCAGGGGTTGTGGCGTATAGAGAGTGTTGAACAAAATGGTCATTCGCCCCTTGTATGGAAGAATGGGTTCAAGATTTGAAAGTTGGAACAAGGGGTGCCCTGCCCGGCCCTTGGGCACAAACTTACACGGCATCAAGGTTTGACATTCTTTCTTAGTGAGCAGTGGCGGGGACTTGGCCTCTTCGACCATGCTTGGCACAACAACTCGGATTGGTATCCGGCAAATAAAGTCTTGCATCTTGAACAGCACGGCCGTGGCCAAATCTTTCTTTTCCGGCTCTTGATCATCTTCAGCACAAGTACTTACAGAAGGACACCCGTTCCGAGTAGTAAAGGGGGGTGAAGCGGAGGCGGAAGTTTCCATGGATGGTGGAGGTATAATGGAAGGTGTTGGAGAAAGGATGAGTGGAAATGGAGGTTCAAACACGTCGAGCTTCCCCCTTTGCTCGGAAGCAGTCGGGGTTGGCTTGAGTGCAAAAAGGGGTGGATCCTGCTCAGGATTAGCCATGGGTGAGGGTGAAGGGTTAAGTAGTGGAATAGGAGTGGCTAGGTCAGGGGTTAAAGGTGTAATGGAGGGCCGAAGTGGCAGTAACGGGAGGTTAATTGAGGAAGGTTCGGTGGTGGATTTGCTGGAGGCTGGTGTTGTGGAGGTTGATGGTGGAGTTGACGGAAGTTTGGTGGAAGGCTCGACGGAGGCTGGTGTTATGAAGGTTGATGGCACAGTGGGAGGTATAAAAGAAGGGGGTTTAGTGCGGAGGAAATGCCGCATGTGGCGAACGGTGTTAGGGATAGAAGGTGACTCATGATGTGTTGGTGTGGGTGATTGAAGTATCGACCCATCATCGTAACACCAGTAAGTCTTAGAAACGGGGGTTGGATTGGGGATGGTGGCTTCGTCCTGAGCAAGGGGTTCATCAAGTGGTAGCGAAGGGAGAGGGAAGCGAAGGAAACTCGGAAGGGATGCCTGCAGAGCTTCATCATCATGCGCCGTCTTGAATTCTTCAATTGCCGGTTCTTCATTATCGGGTTCAAGTGGACACCGTAGTGAAGGCGTGTATGTGGGTGGTGGAATGTAATGGTATTGTGTATGTGGAGGTGGAGAGTCACATGCATGAATTGGGTGAATGGGTGGAGAATGGACAGCGTCCACTTGAACGTTGAAACCCACCGGCTCTTGCTTGCTCGCACTGTCAATGCCATAGTCGTCTCTCCTATCCTTCCAAGCTTTCTCCATCTTTGTAATGCCATTCAGAGCGGCGTGGAGGGGATCGACTGGAGTAGAAGGAGCGGGCCGTGGACTCGTAACCCTCTTAAATTGTTCCTCCAACAAAGTGACTTTGTCGAGAAGAGTTCGTTGGAGAGGTGTGACTTGAGCAACAGAGGGTTGGCAGGGCCTTGAAGGAGGGTCCGTATAAAAAGGCCGTGGAAGGGGATTAATGGGATGACCCATAGAAGAACCCGGATGGGCCGGGTTGCAAGGAATAAATGGGCCTTGGGGCCGTGGTGGAGGAGGAATAGAAGGAGGCAGGTATTGGATCACCCGAGGAGAAGTGTGAATAGGAGGAGATGGGTGATGGGCTACCCGAGTAGGAATGTGAATAGAAGAGGGAAGTGGGTGATGGGCCACCCGCGTAGGATTGGAAGGAGGATGAGAGGAATAAGATGCACCCTCAACAACGGCCTTAAGGGCCTGGATTTGTTGAGGGGTGAGATGATCTAATGCATGCAAGATCTGGGAGACCTTCTCATCGTCGGGAGGAGACGGTCCCGTAGGAGTAGTGGCTTGCGATTGAATCGAGGGACCATGAGATTGGACATTGCCCATGGGTCGGGCAACGCCATAAGAATGAGGGCGTGGTCCCTTAAAAATATGATGAGAATTATGATGTTGAGATTGAGGAGTATAGGATGTGCTAGGTTGTGCATCCTCATGAGCATAATTAAGATTGAGCATGTTGTTTTGTCTACCAAGGTAAGCCATTATGCAATCAAACAAAACAATTTACAAAGAAGCACCCAAGTTGGAATGGTTACCGTTGATTTTTTTTGTTTGTTTGAACCTTGGTGAATTAATGATTTTATGCAAATTGGTGTGATCACTCAAGGGATGAACCTAGTTTCAATGTGGGTTCACTTCAATGCCAACTAGGAACACTCTCTCATCATGCATAGGCGAACTAAACCCGGGATTTCAAAGGTACAACCTGCCCGGCGTCCGTGAGGGAATCCACGGGTGCGGGGACTTACGGAGGTCTTGGAAAAGGAATTTTCGGTCCAAAGAGATGGAATGCTCAATGGAGGGTCGTTCCAATTCCAAGAGAAGTGTGAGGGATCCTAATGTAGAGAGAAGAGGTCTCCCAACCAAATGCCACGAAAATGCAAGACAATATGATCAGATCAAACAATGTATAATCAGACGATGAATACAATGATCAATCAGGCAAAATACCCATAGCAAACAAGCCTCTGTCAACACACAGGTAATTAGCGACTTATCAGAAGTCGCTATCTGAGGAAAACGTGACAGAGGGGCTGTCGTCAATCACTGTAAGCCACAGGAGCTTTGGAGTTTGGTGGTAGAAGAAATGACGCCTTAGATGAAGGCATTTAAAGGAGAAAATACGCCCATGTGGAAGGCGTCAATTTAGCAAGAGACGCCTCTGACAGAAGGCGTTAAAACAAAGAGAGATTAGGAGAGAGAGAGAGACGGAGAGGGAGAGAGACGCAGAGTAAGACGAGGGGGAAAATGAGGAGAGGAGAGATGGTGAGGAAGACGGTGGGGGGAAAAGAAAGACGCAGTGGAGAGAGAGACAGAGAGGGAGAAAAGACGCAAGATGAGACGGAGAAAAAAGACGCCTTAGATAAAGGTGTTTTATGAAGAAAAGACGCCTCTGACGAAGGCGTCAATTAAAAAAAATGCAAAAATACAAAATAAGTCGGAAGGGGAAGAAGGACAGAGGGCGAGGAAAGACGGAAGATGAGACGGAAAAAAGACGCCTTAGATAAAGGCGTTTAATGAAGAAAAGACGCCTCTGAGGAAGGCGTTAATTCCTCCTGTAACCACTCCAAAGGCCAGAAAGCTCAACAGTGATAAAAAAAACCGACAGAAAAGGAAGCACTCACAATCACAGTATCAAAATCATGGCAATCAACCTGCAAGAGGATATAGCATGCTCATCATTTTTTTTAAGAGATAGATAAATGGAATTTCTAAAAATCTATCAAACTAACGGATCACATAGGGAGAGAGTGCTACGTGGAGCACAAAAGGAGGCACACCGTGGGTGCAAAAGGGGAGATGGCACACGTGGGTGTCCAAAGGGGAAGGGTAATCAAAAGAAAAATAAAAGAATGTCCCACCGTGATCGTCAATTTGTAAATTTTAAGAAATCCACTTAGAACAATTAAAAAAATTAAAAAAATTAGGCATGCACGTGGTGCTAAAGGGAAGTGTGATCGCCAGAGACGCGAGGGCCTCAAAGGATATAAACAATAATAAAAGGGAGGGATCGCGATATAAATACCTCAAAAGGATGCAGGGGATATTGTGAGTGCACCTTTCTCTTCCGATCGGCTGGCCGATGAAGAGAGTTCTTCTTGTTGATTACCCTTGCAAAATTAACAAACACCAATAAAAGAATATGGATTAGAACCAAGGTGAGTGTAGCATCAAATTCACAATAAAGATGAGCATGAAAATCATGTATAAGAACACACCTTGTTGGGTGTTGGCCCTTAAACCCCCCATGCAAAGGGTGGGATAAAAATATATGATGAATGCTAAGAAAATAAGTGTGCAAGTGTTGCACTGTGGGAGTCTCAATGTGATTGAGAAAGAAGCTTGATAACAGAACAGTGACTAAGATGAATGCATGCGATTAATGCAGATAAAAGAAAAAGAAAATAGAGAACAGAGAAACAGAGAAAGGAGGTAAAAAGAGCCTGGGCAGTTTTTCCCCTTTGGCCTTGATATGCAATCGGGAGGAAGCCTCTTCAAGGATGAAGATTTAGAACGTGTAGGAGGCTTCTCCTAGAGCCAAGAAGCAGCAGCATCAGCACCTCTCTTGTAAAAAATAAAAAAATCTCCTCCCTTCGACAGAGCCGCAGGTCTCTATTTATAGGGTGAATTGGAGTTTTAGTTCCAAGAACAATTGGGATAACTTAGTTTTAGCAAGAGATAAACATTGGAAAGAGTCCCTCCTGTCATGGAAAGCCATTCCGAAGTTAAAAGGGGCTCAAAACGAAGAAAGAATGATGTTCTGGGAAAAATCGGAATTGATCAAGAAATGACGCCTTGGAGACGGTCGTTTCTTAAAATGACGCCCGCGGAGGAAACGTCAATTTCAGAATTGACGACTTGCATAGGGGCGTTATTTATAATTAAACACGAATTTCGGTCGGATCTGAACTCTCAAAATATAGCATTGAAAATGACGACCGGCGTGGGGGCGTTAATTGGAAATGACGCCTTGCACAGGGGCGTTAATCAAAATGATAAAAAGCCAAAAAGAATGGACGACCGGAGATTCGGGCGTCAATTTAATTGACGTCCGATTCAAGGTCGTTAATTCAAAATATTCAAAACAGGGCTATTTTTCATTTCTCAATATTATTTTCCTATTTTTTAGGTGGAGGTGCATCTCACTGTGCTGATTCCAATTACTATTTTTTCGTATTTTTCTGACACCAGGAAGGCCACCAAATCACCTCTGGAAGAGAGTTTAAAAATAATATTAAAATATTCAACTTAAAAATGACGTCCTTGCATATGTCGTTAATTCATTTTTTTTAAATTTTGTTTCATTTAAAATCAAAGTAACGTCCCTTGTTAAGTCATTAATCCCAAAAAAAATCCAAAAAATTCCCAGAAAAATCTAGAAAAATGGAAAAATGAAAGAATGGACGCCCCTATTGATAGTCATCAATTCTTTGAGAAACGCTCAAGGTTAAGCCGTTATTTAAAAGACGCCCCACATCAAGTCGTTAATTCTGAAAATTCATAAAAATAGAGAAAAATGCCCATAAAATTCAGAAAAATAGGGAAAAATAAGAAAAGGGAGAAAAAAAAGGAATAAATCCAAGAAAAGTGAGAAAAATCACTCAAACAAAGTTAATTTGAGGGTCAAATTGGGGCATTACAAGGCAATATGAGATGCACTCATAGTAACGTCAATTTTGGCGTGTCTACATATTTCTCAGTATACAAGCCATTGCTCTGCCTGGATTTTTAATGATTTTTATTTAGCAGAGTTAATTATGGCACTTCATGACACAGTCCTCTAGACTTCATGGTCAATGGACTTGGTTTCTCAGTGACCAAAATCATTACTCTGACAGAATTTACCCTTAGGAACATTTCAGATTCATCGGATGTTTAAAAATAATACTGATTTCATATAATTCAACCAAATAAAGTCATGGTTTTAACATTTTCAGATTTCAAAAAAATTACAAGATTCAACATGAAATAGTTGGTTAAAGTTTTTTAAAGTTGACTCATATATTTTTAAGATATTCACAGCCAAGCTCAATGAATACATTAGACCTAAACCAATCTAATCTTTTAGACATTCATAAATCGGTCTAATAGGAGATTCTTTAATGAATTGATTTTCAGATTTATGATCAAGGTATACGAATTGAAATCTTCTCAATTTTTTGAATTTTCAATGAGATTCAACAGTAGACAAGTTGTGAATTGAAGCACAAGAGTTTCAAGCATTTAACAAAGATGAGCACAACAATGAAGGTGTCGACATTTCCAATCTGGACAATTAATAAGTGCAGCAAAGAATGTGTCAAAGAGAGTCAGAGATATCCAGAGGTCAATCAGATAGATTTATTCAAGAAAGACCAGCCCCCCCGGTAGATTCAAAAGTAAATCAGAGTCAAATTCAGATACGTGAAATGGATGAGCTCAAGATAAAGATGAGAGCTTTAGTTGACTGATTGAGATAATAAGAAACTAGATGAATAGCCAACAGAACACAATCATATCATATACTCCTCCTTAATGAATGCACTTAATCTTTTTGGTATTTTCAATATGAGAGATGTACAATGAATTCTGAAATAAGTATATGCATTTGACAACATGTATGTAATGCATTGACTCCCCCTAACTAAATGCATTGAACCATCATATATGTCATGAAGACAATACATGGGACTTTATGTACGGGAAGTCATGAACTATGCTTATGAATGCATGGGCTATATATATATATATATATATATATATATATATATATATATATATATATATATATATATATATGCGATATGACCCATGGTACCTGGCGGAGATACAACCATCTCAAACAAAGTAAGAACTTCTAGATAGATTGCATCTACCCTTTAGTAACTTACCATTTGATATACCATTATGGTCATGCATGACAATGAGGTGCATATGCAGTCCTATCAGATTTTCAGTGAATATGCAAGACAATGCAATGCAATGCATCAGATTTTCAGTAACTGAATGTCACACGAATGTGTAAGCAATCAATTGACATATGCAATTAACATATATGCACAAAATTGTAGATTATACTTATGAGTTTATACTTCTCTATGTACACAATCAAATGTCAAAACAAATGAAAGAACATGTCAGCATGAAACCTTTGACTAATCAGATTTAGCATGATATGCAGTTTCAACTGAACAACATGAAAGATGCAAATGTTATCTGAACAATGCAAGAATGGGGTTTTACCATTTTGGGTGCCTTGGTTTATTTACCGCTATTTATTTTTCAGCTCCAAGGCACTCCTGCAAACACAGATCCTCATTTTATAAATTGAGGTACCCAAGAGTTCTTGAGTCCTCCATGGTCAGTTGCACCTCTGAATAGTGCTCTTCATAGTTTTTGAGCATAAGAGTTATCAAATTTAATCATGAAACAATTATCCATATAATGCCCAAAATTTCCACAGTATTTACATGTACCAACAGAATTTTTGACCTTATTATGCACATCAACATAAGCATGAACTCTATGTGCATGAGCATGAAAGTTTCTGTTGTTTACATGAACATTTTGTCTCTTATTTTCAGTTAGCCAACTATTTGTAGATTTATGACCTGACTTTCCACAATTGAAACATGAAAAGTTCATTCTTTTAAGACTCCTATCAACATCGTGTCTATTTACAGGAAATTTAGCAGATTTGGAATTAAATGTGTTTCCCTGAGCATGCCAGCAATCCTTGACTGTATGGCCATGTTTTCCACATTCGAAGCACCTGATGTACTTTCCTCTAGAGCTAGTATTATTCCTATGTGACCCTAACTAGCATTCAATAGCCTTGTGACCAGACTTGTTACAATTAAAACATATGATGTGCTGGTTCATTGATACAGAATCATTCCTACCAAAGACATGCTGATTCTCATAGGGATTTGTATGATGGGAATGGAATTTTCCCTTGCTCTCAGCATCATTCACATTTTTACAGATGTTCATATCATCAATTTTCATAACATGGCAGTCATGCATCATATGCCCTGTTCTACCACAATAGTAACATGAATTAACTTTTGAGTTTGCATGTGAATGAATTTGAAAATTTTTAACAGCATGCACTGATGAGCTACCAGGATTCTCAGAAATAGCAGAATGAATAGAGTTCATAGCACGAGCAGAAATAACCTTAAGTTTATCCAGATTGGCATTCTTTTTCTGCTTTTCAATCATTTTCAAGTTCTTATTTTGGTTTCCAGTTCTTTGAGCAGTAAACTAAAACACTGGTGGGTTCGGTGAGCTGTGAGAACCAACACTGGAAATAAAGGATGTTTACATTTTGTTTTAAAAGCTCTTTTTCTTTGCAGGGTTATAGCCCAACCCTTCTTTCTGAAAGTTTATCTTGACTCCTAGCAACTTATCCAAGCTTTCTTTACCATTAAAAAACTTTGACAAAGAGTTTTTCAAATCATGAATTTCATTTTCTAGAGATGGAATATGTATCTCATAACTAGCAATCTCTTGTTCGCTGCAATTAACGCATTCACTAAGCACCTTATTTGTAGTTTTATGTTTCTCAACATCTTGTTCCAGATTGCTCAATTTTTCAGATTCTTCAATGCAGACAGATTTTCCTTTTTCTAATGTGAGAAGCTTTTTAGACATAGCAGTGCTTAATAGTTTTAATATTTCAATTTCATCTTTCAATTCAATGTTTTCCTCCTCAAGCTTATCAGATTGAATTTCCTTATTAATAGATCTTTCTTTCTCGATAGCCAGAAGCCTCTCTGAAATTACAACATTCAGGACCATGAGTTTCTTGTTTTGTTCTTTCATATCTTTATTCTCATTCTCAATTTCTTCATTGCATTTTTCACTACTGGATACTAAGTCCAGTTTTTCAATCAATTTCTCATCTCATTGTTCAAATTCAAGTTTCTCATTCAACAACTCTTTGTTTTCTTCTTTAAGGGAGGCAATTAACTTCTTCTGCCAATCATTTTCAAGGTAGAGATCTTCATTGCATTCCTTTAGAAAAGGACATTTATTGCAAGTTGACTCTATAGAACAGACATTTGAAGGTTTCTCTTTGAGTTCTTTTATCTTAGTTTCACATTTTTCATTGTTCTTCTAAAGTTCAGCATTCTCAAGTTTCAATTTATCTACTTCTGAATTGATTTTATTCAGCTCTTGCAATTTCATTAGGAGCTCATCATTTTTAATATCCAGCTGATCTTCCAGTTTAGAAATCTTATCAGCAAATTCATTATTTTCATTTTTCAGCAAGGAAACGTGTTCTTTATGCCTAAGCATATCACATAGACAAGCATCATACGATTGTTTCAGATTCAAGCAATTTTCACAAGATGAGTTAGTACTGTTCTGATAAATTTTTTTTCATCCTTCTATTTTTTTTCTCAACTATTCGTAAGAATCAAACAACTCATTGTATGCAACAATCCAATCATCCTCAGTGTAATTGTCAAATTCAGAAGGTACCTCATCTTCGTCTTCCTCTTCTTCATCTTGTTTGCTACTTTGTTCACTGCCCTTACCCATCATGCATCGGTCTTTATTTCCAAAGTCGGCAATCTTCAGTTTATTCAAGATCTCCTTGGCAGACTTGCAGGATGAAACACATGAAATTTAGAATTGTGGTATCCCTCTAGCTTCCCGCTGCAACTGCTGCAATGCTTATCCTTCTATTGAAAATATAGATCATCTTTTTATCAACAGTGAGCTAGCATCTTATTTGTGGAACCATTTCTGCTCTTTAATAGACAGCTCTTATATGGGAATTACCTCTATATACAGCAGGCTTCAAATGATGATCAGTGAGTCTATTATATCCAATCCACAGGGATTTATTCAGTTGCTCATGGCAATGCTGATCATATGGGAAATTTAGAAACAAAGATGTAGAAATAGATTTGAGGGTACTATTATTAATTTCTCTCGGATTGCTATGCAGATACAAGAGGATGTCAAACAGATCCTTAGTCAGATCACATTCAAACAAGGCACCAACCATTTATACTTGCAGAACCTACATGATATGGGTTATAACATCAAACATAAGATACTTCAATTTCACACTGTATGTTGGCAGGCTCCTATTGTGGCTTTTTCACTGAATGTCGATGGATCTAGTAAAGGAAATCTTGGGATTTCAGGAGGAGGTGGCTGTTTTAGAGACTCCCGAGGTAAGATGTTATTGGGTTTTTCTTACTATTATGGCCAAGGTTCAAGCATGGTGGCAGAAGGGAGAGCTCTCCTAGATGGTCTTAGGTTGGCTCGTCTGCATGGCATTCCTATCTCAATAATATACACAGACTCCATGACTTTGACTGAACTATTAAAAGGAAAAGGTAGCCCACCGTGGTCTCTTCTTCCATGGTGGAAGCACATTCAAGAAATTCACTCTACATTTCAGTGCCCTCTTGTACATACATACAGGGAAGCTAATCAGCTAGCGGATTCTTTAGCAAAGCATGCAACCATTACGGGACACAATACAGAATTCTCATCCAAAAAGGAGCTGCCTCTATTGGCCAAAGGCTATGCTACGGCTGATGCCTCCTGCCTTCCAAATATTCGTATTCGGCGATTGTAACTAATTTTTCATTGTTAGCCTTTTTTGGCAAAGGGGCTGCTCCCCCATGTACTCTTACCCAAAGTTTATAATCAATAAAATTTCATCTAATGGTGAGATGGTGGAGTGAGAACATTCCTTTCCTTTGGAAAGGGGTGCACTCTCCCTACATTCCATTAGATGTTGTGCCAAAAAAGAAAAAGAAAAAAGAAACACATCAAATTAAGGCTCTATCAAGTGATGCTTTCATTAAATCTAATGCTCTAGAGTTGACAGAATTTTTCAATCTATCCTTATCAGTCCATTTATATTTATCTCTCGATAATTTATGTGGACCGTGAACTATTACCTTCCAAAAATCAGGATCGGTTGATCTTACATACCGATGCAAGTTCTCCAGCCATAGATCGAAATCATTACCTCTGAAGATCGGCAGATGAACCATCGAAGAGTGACTGACCAAGTATAGAACTAAAGGCAATATATGAGAAATGCACCATAGTCAAACAGCAGTAAAGTATGTCACCAGATCAGCAAAACAAAACACCGAACACAAATAGACAAGACCCTCTCTGAAATGCACCACGGATTTACCGCGGATCGTTGGATCTGAAAATGCAGCAACCGCTCTGATACTAATTGTTTGGGTGCTAGGCTCCGATTCAGAGGGGGGTGAATGAATCCCCCTTTAAAAATTCTGCCCAATTTAAAGACATAAACAGATAGCTTCAAACTACTTGCGAAATTAAAATTGTTTAAGCTCTGCTGAATCTGAAAACCAATGAGACAATAACTAAAACAAATGAATGGTAACAAGCAGACTCCCAAGTGAATCTATGCAGCGGAGTAAACCCAAGCAACCATGTGTAAACAAATTCATATCAGACACAACCGTAGATAGAAGCTAGCCTAGCATACATCTAACGGTTGATGATAGAGCAATCAAACCACAGACACAAAAGCAATCACACAACACCAATGATTTTTAGGTGGTTCGGTCCGCAGACCTACGTCCACCCCACACTTAAACTAGAGTGTGGCTTCACTGCTGACACACAGCTTGCCGCTGATCTACGGCTTCGGGGATAAATCCCTACAGCCCCTGAGTTTCACAGCTTACTGTCCAGAGGAATCCTCCTCCGCAACCGCTGAGGATTACAGCTTAACCTATCTAGAGAAATCCACCTCTGCCCGCTGAGGATTACAGCTTAACCTCAGCTGACAAACAACTTGAACAAAGATGAAAATAGAAAACATAAACGATGGAAATCAGCAACTAAAAGTTGGATATGAAACCCGATGGTATATAGCTCACGTAGGAGCAAACTGGCATAGATCTGATCCAAGTGCCTGTGAACGAGACTTCAGAGACCATATTCTCTCCTCGAGCTCTCTATCTCTCTCTCTCTTTCTTCCTCTTCTTCTGCTTCTTTTTCTTTCTCTGCTGCTCTCTCTTTTCTTCCCTCGTTCTCACTAATTTTCTTTTTCTTCTTCTCTACTCTTCTCTCAGATGTCTTCTCTTTTTCTACCCCATCAGTCCTCATCCTTGTCTTCATTATCTTCCTTTGATCACAAAAATGGTAAATATATAAAGCTTCAGTCTGGGACCACGAACTCACGCCCTAGGCGTGTGGAAGGAACATTCCCACCAAGAAGCTTCAGGAGTCTCTTGCCCACGTGTCAGAATCTGGACGAATGGGAATCTACGTGGCAACTTCTTTCAGGGATGGTCCACCTTGGATCACGTGCCCTCCTTAAAGATCACGAGTTGTTGACCTGTTAATATATCAAAACATACGATAGTCAGATAGGTATGAAAATTGCACAGACTTGATAAGGTGTTAAAGTAGGCATGCATAGACTCAATATAGCATAACATCACATATGCACGGACTCAACGTTCACATACACTAAATATGTGCTCAGACTTGATTCAAGTGCAGAGCTAAAAGATGCACAAACTACGTGTGAGTGAAATCAAGAAGTGCACCGAGTTAGTACATACTCTGCACTGACTCAATGTGCCAAGAGCTATCTTGCACAGACTTTACACGTGCAAGAATCAAGAGTTTCATAGACTCTGTTATGCATTATACGAGATAAGCACAGACATGCCAAAGTAATGTGCTCAGACTTTATGTGCACAGTGCAAGAGTTGCACCGACTTGATGTCGTGCAACAGTAACCGTTGCACCGACTTCATGCGCGTAGAGCTAAGCATGCCCGAACTAGATCTAGGCAACGACAGACCCTGCAACGACTTGGCCGCGTGCAGCAACGAATGTTGCACAGACTTACCTACTTGCAGCCACGAGTTGGTTAGCACAAGGTAGACTTACACCGACCATGAGGATGAGCAGCCAAAGGTGTTCACCGACTTGGTGCATGTAAAACATAGCCTGCACTGACCATATAAATGCCAAATGTAGATATGCACGGACCTTGTATGCAAAACATGCACCGACCTTTAAGCAGACTACAGGACCAAGCATTGACCTTTATGTATGTTGTGTGAACGACTATGCACTGACCTTGGGTAAGCAATCTGTAGGAGCTTGCACCGACCATTTGAACAGACACACAAAATGTGCACCGACCTTATGAGCCTTAGGCTAAAAGATGCACTGACTGTGAACAGTGATTTGTACATACCCTGACAGGCACCGATGTGAATATACTTAGTCAAAATCTGCACCGATGACATATGCGAGTGAGAAGAAATATGCACTGACTACATATGTGCATAAAGCAGAAGATGCACCGACTGTATGCAAGTAACATGCAGACTTGCACCGAGGCAAAACATGTATGTGCCTTACATAAAAGATGCGCAGACCGAAACTTGCACTGAGGCAGAAGATGCACTGAGTCACACATGAGACGCAAAGTAAGACGCAGGACATACACTGAGATACAAATGTGAGCATGATCACAATATGCACATATTCGAATGCACACTTAACACAGACCTTGATGCAAGGTGACATAGACTTTGTGTATTGACGTTAGTTGTGAGAACTGGGGTTAATGTGAAGTTACCTTTATGAACACCCAGATCTTTGAGTCATTTTTAGAACCTGTTCTGACAGATGATGAGATCAACACTGAATGCATCAAGATTATATCATCTAGAATATAAATATATAATGAGATAGAATATTTGTCATCATCAAAACTCCATAACAACAGGGACACAACAGTTACATCCTCCCCCACTTCAAGGAATTTGGTCCCCAAATTCGTCGATCGCCATTAGCTATTCAAATAGTTAAACTAAGGTGATCTTATCTATTCAAAATAACATGTTAATCATACAACTAATGGAATGCAAAAGAATTTAACTATAGGTAAGGATGAGGGAGAATCATACCTTATATAATTTCTCATTTGATAGAAATTGGTCCTTATATAATTTCTCATTTGATAGAAATCGGTCACAATTCTCCTTGTGTTTTTGCTTGTGGAAGTAGCTTAGGGTAATTAGCCATTATATGATCTTTATTTCCGCAATGAAGACACGCTCCGCTCCTTCGCCAGCACTCCTTGATTAGATGACCAAATTTGTGACAATGAAAATATTTCATTTACGAAAGGTTATTGTAGTGCCCCAGAAATTTTAAATAATTTTCAAGAAATTATAAAGGCCTAAATAAATTTATAAATGGTTATTATGAGGCCAAGTGGTGTTAATCAATTAACCCAAACCACTTAATTAAAGTCCAAAAGGTTTTAACTAAGGCCCACATTCTAGAAGGTAATTAAGCTTATCCACAGATTTTTGGGATAAATACAAATTATATATATAGATAAATATTTAGATAATGATTAAAAGAGTTTTAATCTATTTTCTGTTCACCAAGACTGTAACGGTCTATCGACCAACCGTCACAGCCATGTGACGCAGGGACGTTCGACCGTCACATGCCTGCAGATTCCGTGAGTAAAAGAACTCGTGAAAAGATTGGAATTTTGATGATCTTATCCACTATGGATCGATTTGGGAAGACTTATAATAATTCTAAGGACTCTTAAAGATTAGGATTGATGAAATAAGGACTCTAGAATCGATCTAATCCTCAACCCTAGCCTAAACACTATAAATAGGGCATGGTTCTAAACTGTGCGACCCTTACTTTTGGGACGTAAAGAAGGAAGGTAAGGAGTCATTATTTCGGGTAAGTTGTTTTGAAGTTTATGTTCATTATACTTTAGACTAACTCCCCTCCGAATTTCACATATTTAGGTCAAGAGGTCGTGGAGTTAGAAGCCAAGGAAGTAGCTGAAAAAGTCACAAAGGAAGGAGAAGATCTAGGGCAGAATTCTCAACTAAATTCAGAAACTACAACCTAAGTAAGAGGTAGGTTATCTCATGAACGGTAAAAAGAACTTGATAGGACAAAGAGCCTCTGGTTTTATGGGTTTTTTCATGCATGATAGATCATTGATTCCATGTTTTGATAGTTCCATGCATATCATGCATCCCTTAGCCCTAATAAGAGAGGATTATAACATGTTGTTCATCTACTCACAATTACCTATGCATGTAGAAGACCTTTACTTCATTGTCATGTCTAAGAAACTCATGATATTTTGATTATAGACATGATGTGAATTGACCTCTTAGGTTTCTTATTTGTTTTCTGTTAGCAGACACTGTAACGCATCCCAGTAGGACCGTCACTTGAATGTAACGCGCCTACCATGATCCGTCACAGTCTCTGTATATCTTATTTTCCTCTGTTGATAATAACGCGCCAAGACAGACGCGTTGCTTTCATGTAACAGCTCCTCGATAGACCGTCATATTCACTGTGACGCCCTGACCCTAGACCGTTACAATCGGTGTACTGGCAACTCTAGGCAGAATATATCATGCCACTATTACCTATGTTTATGCCTAGATATCTAAGTAGCAACCTGATTTCATGTTTATCAGATCGTTCATAACAGGTATTGCATGTTTTGGTATCACTTTTATGTTTAAGCTATGCTAATTTTATGAAGCTAAAACCTATAGTTTTGTACTATTAAAGCATGATTATAAAAGCAGGACTTGTTAGCATTGTATTGACGGAGTTTTCATCACGGTTTTCACATTTATTATACATGTCACTACCTGTCAATAGAGTCAATTCTATAAGTACATGGCATTACTCCGGTATGATGTCATTAGTTCACACATTGCACTATAGGAACACTATCTTGGACATGAGGACCTCTCTATTGGATAATCCTTCCAATGGACTAGGAAATCATTGTTTCAAGGCCTCCGTAAATCTCCGCGAGCCTGGGATTCCCACTAGGACGCCGAGTTGGTTGTACCAATGAAAGCCCATTAATTAGATTACACTATCGGGTTTCTGGTTCTTGAAAAATAACGGCCCTAGACTGGACCGTGAGGCCAAGTAACGGCCCAGTTCCAGACCGTCGCATTCCTCTGAGTATATCTTTATCTTTTTGGACTCTGGTCATTGTAACAGCCCAGCATGGACGCGTTACATAATGTAACGGCCCAGACCCTGACCGTTACATAGCTGGTATATGTTAACCCAAGGATTGACCAAGGGTTAATATTCCAATGATTCTAGACATACCTTGATGATCTAGAACTTATCATATTGCTTAAATTGACGTAAGATAACGAATGAGAGTTAAGAAAAGTACTGTTATGCTGCCGATTTATTTCCCAGAGCATAGCCTTGTTTAAATCTTTCTTGACTCATATTGTTCATCCGTTGAAGCATTCATTCATTGATTATTGTTATCATGGAATTACTGAACTTGTTATATTCTTAGCCATACTTTACTGTTACATGCGTGGAAGTAGCTTAATTTATAACTGAAGATGCGATCGAGCACTGATTGTGTTCAAGGGCTCTATGCTAGTCCCCTCGGCTGATTGCCGGAAACATACTATTTTATAAACCATGGGATATGATGCTACTGGCGTCGCATTACGCTGGGAGTACTATTTCTATAAATAAGTGAAGATCCACGGCACAACATGACATTCTTGCTTGATATTCCACAGAAATTCACGAAGCACTTGCTCTTAAGCATAAGATGCTAAAGTGAGGAATATGTGGCTTGCTAGTACAATCTCGTTACATTCTTGTTCATGGAAGGCCAATACCATGTTCTTGTTATATTCTTGCTAGTTCATTCTTAATCATTCTATCTTACATGGTTATCTTGTTTCTATTGATTTGATCGCATGATTGATTCGCATTCGCATGATTTTACCTTATTTCTTTAGAGCTAAAATGATAATTACTTAAATAGTGCCTTCATGTTGATGCGAAGATACCTACTGGGCAAGTGTGCTCATGACCTATTGTTCAATGATTTTCAGGAGATGAATATAGTTCGCATTCGGATTCGGGTGATTCGAGCAGCGGGTCCGAGAGTGATTAAGAGTTGTCCTGATAAGAGAGAAGACTTAGGCAGTTTCAAGTGTTTAGATGGAGTCAATGTAATTTTTCTTATTTCTTGAGTTAATTAGTGAAGAAGTCAAAGTATGTAGTTTTGAATATTGATTGATTATGAAATAAAGTTGAGTTTTGAATATATCTTGTGCAATTACCTCTATATGTGTGATTGTCTCGCGCTCTGAATGTTCTTGCTTGCAAGAGGCTTACCATGCCGGCTGTTCGTGCTCCCCGAGCGAGTCTTCCGCTGTAAATAAAGGCTCGGGGCGTGACAGTTATTCTTTTTCTTTTTATTACTTCAAATTTCTTTACGACGGACTCGCCATCTTTTAACGGAGCTGGATTTTAGCTTACTCGTGGACCCTCTCACTTTCATTTCAAAAGGAGCTTAGATACCTGCAAAATAATTATAAGGTTAAAAAAAATTATTACCCTTACACGTCATGCTACGCAATCTTATACATATTTTATTACTTAACCCGAAGCACTACCCAATCTCACCAGGTGACAAAAGGGATGACAAGGATTACACGACCTATTACTTAGGGTAACCTATGATTATGGACAAGAACCTAGTACTCAAACAACCAAGGCTCTAATACCACTTTTGTCACGCCCCGAACCGATAGCAGCGGAAAGCAGTGCTCGGAACGTGGCAGCGAAACAGTCATGATAATTAAAGCAGAAAATGAATAAACACAATAAATAATATTCAAACACATGGAGGCCATTAATTTGAGAAATTTTAAATTTTTATTGATATTTAGAAATTGAATTATAAATTTGACTCAATTTTATAATAATAGACTCAATACAAGAAATAAAGAAGAGAAAATGGCAAGACCCACTATACTAACTAGACTCAAGAAAATAAAAAGAGTCAGGTCTCTGAGTTCCAGGTTCACTCGATCATGCTGACCCGTTCCCAGTTTCAAGCGTCCATCTACCGCGTTACCTGAAAAATGTTAAAGTAGGGAGTGAGCAAGAAGCTCAATAGGAATTACACTCTACCACTAGACAATATTTAAATAATTTGCCATTTCATGAAGATGCATAAACAATGGGTAAAATATGAGTAAAGCAAACTAAATAATAGCATGAACAGGTGATTACAAACATAAGGCTGGAATAGAAATATTACAGTCAAGATATCAAGAGCAAGTAACTAAAACTTCATGTGAATGCCCATTTATCAAGTCAAGTCATGTCACGCAAGCAAGCAACTTCACGAATTCAAGCATGTATAGCAAGTATCACGAGAGTGTGGAATGTCATAGACTTAACACGCTAGATAGTACTTGGTGACAATGCCACACCTAGTCATTCATCTCCCCGAGGCACAAGTACACTTCTGGTGCTCCTCGCAGGACCAGAATGGGCCCTTTATAAAGATTGCCTTGGCATTGATTGGTTGGATCAGAGATCCCACGAAATCTAGACATCCACAATATTTAATGGCCAAGAGTTCCAAGGTCAAGCTATGTAGCAAAAGACGATACATGTAGGAAAAGGAAATTCTTGAAGGATTTCCAAGGATAAGCTCTTTAACGAGAAAGAATATTCATTCATAAGTCATTACAGGGAATGACTTCCAAGGAAAGGATTACGTTGTAGACCCATCATGGTCACATTCTTGGGATAGAATAGCCTGGAGAGGCTAAAGGGAATAACATGCAATCAAACCACGAAATCTCAAATGTGGAAAAAATTGGCTATAAGGCGGTCAAGGAGCAACCGCAATCAACATAAAAATGATATATACTGGACCGCTAGAGTCGTTACTGGGCCAAAGAAAGAAGCCCAGCTAGTCTAAAGAAAACGGTCTACGTGATGACCGTAAGGTTGGTTTGCGGTCCAGGGCATGACCGCAAGCAGGCCCAGGCAGATAGGCCATACGAACTTGGTTTGCCTAGAACAAAAATCATGAGTCGACAGGTACATGTTTTGATGGCACAACCTGCCCGGCGTCCTTGTGGGAATCCCAGGCTCGCGGGGTCTTTCGGAGGCCTTGAAACAATAATACCTAGTCCAGCGGAAGGAGTATCCGACGGAGAGGCACTCATGTTCAAGAAATTAGGCTTATAAACAAGCGGAAAATGAATGTGATCGGTCCAGTCATTTCCACCAGAGTGTTTGACCTTAACACAATTCTGAACCATTCATAAAAGAAGTGAAAGTACGACCAAATCCATTTATAAAGCATTAATCTACTCCCTTTTCAAATACATGAAAGATTGGATAGAATAATTATAAGAAAGAGAGTTAAACTAAATTCAAATGTTTCATAAACCCTAGTTTTAGTGCGTTAATATCAGGTAATTGGCCTAACCAACAAGCTGTTTAACGAGACAAAACATGCCGGGATGATCAATACACTTTACTGAAACAGGGGTGAAACGGTCATAGAACATGTCGCCAGAGGCCATAAGCGGTCCGGAGAAGGGCCGCTTACCTACTAGAAAAACCCCTTTTCATTTTAAAATTCGCTGGGCAGAAACGATCTATCGTTGGGCCGCTAGACCATGGCAAACGGTCTATCGTACGACCGCTAGTCGCCTGGCGGTCCCTGGAAGAACCGTTTCTTCCAAACCGAGCCAAAAACGCAAAAAAACAAGACACCGGTCCAATAAAAGCATGATTAAAATGTAGATATTGCATGAAAATTAGGCTATTTACTATCAAAATGTAGGTAACTTTAAAACGTACATCATGGCATGGTCAATTTAAGGATTCCACTATGATTACTTGATGTAAACTAAATAGAAAGAACGTGAGTAAAAATCTTAATTGCATGCTCTACATAAAACTAGGAGTACGCCCAAATTAGACAGCCAAAATTGGGCAAATTGTTCTCAAAAGAAAGCTAAGGACGAGATCTATCTATCCATGTTTTATAATTAGATTGGGCCAGAGAGAAACCTATATTAATCGAAGAAGAAATAGGAAGATGCGCAAAGCCCTAATCCGCGAACACCCGTCGATCCTCGCCCTAATCCACCCTTGATCGGCCACCACAGGTCACGCCGCCAATTGGAGAAGAAAATAGGGGCCTAGGGCTATCAAATCCCTCTAGTTATAGGGTCTATGAGGGTTGCTAGCGATCGAATTGGACTCGAGAGTCCAACAGGGAAAAAGCACCGAGAATCTCGTACATTGACCAAATCCACGCCGCCGCCGTCAAGAGAAATATCTAAAGGCTAGGGTTTCGAAGGGAAAACGAGCTTCTAGGGTTAACCTTTCGATTGGGCCTGGTTTGGGCTCGATTGATTAAGAATTGGGCTCCAATTTGGTCGTTTAAGATTGATCTATTAAACAACGAATTTGGCCATTAATTCCTTAAGTCAGTCTAATCAAATTTTTATTAGGGGTCAGCCCAGTTGACATTATTGTTTAACATTTCGTTCTCTATAAGAATATAATTTTTTTATATTTTTAAAAATTAGTCAAACTTTGGCCTACGGGTGAAATTCAATTAATTTAATCTATATAAATATTAAATTCAGAATATCATGAAAAATTCAACTATATCTTGAAATATGAAATTCTTTTTATGGTAATTGTAGAAAAATAATTATTCCTTCTTTTTATATAATTTGGCCACTTGCAAAATAAATAATATTCTTTAACTAAGAAAATTATTGAAGTCATTAAATAGCAAGTTAATAACTTTAATTTGTTTTAATATATCTTACGTTGAATTAATAATTCGATTAGTCATTCTATTTTTACAAAAATTACATTTCCCCTTTTTTTTCTTTTATTTACTTCTTCACATGAGATGTAATAATTTAAGCGACAATTAACCGCACGCTTTTTTTCATTTATTTCTATTTATCATATTTTATTCTAATACATATTTAAAAATTATAATTTTATATTTTATTATTTAACCGAGGTGTTACAGTTACAATCTACCACTCTTATATAGGCGACGTCCTCGTCGCTGGACACATATAGCACACAATCAAGCCCCCAAGCAGGTAGGACTCTAGAGGTTGCCCCTACAGGCTCAAGAGGTGGCTCCCACTATCTAGCACTTTGTCGTATTACGGTTTCAAGAGGTGGCTCCCATAGCGTAGCACTTTGCCTTGCATGATACTTAGTTCTCACACTTCCGACTGGGGTATAGCTCTGATACCATTCTATCACGCCCTGTACTCTATACTGTCAAGGTATTGTCTACTTTGGCCTACCGGTCTCATGATTTTATCCCTTTCTCACCGTGATCACCTCCAGAATGAGGGACTTCCCAAGTAGGTCACCTGTAACACCCTCAAATATAGCTAAGTTGTACTCTATATCATCGAGACACATTTTAAAGTATCGGCTCAATTCTTATAAAGAACTCCGAAGTTAAGCATGCTTAATAGGGAGTAGTATTGGGATGGGTGACCTACCCGGAAAGTCCCCCATTCTGGAGCCGATCTCCCTTAGAAAGTGGACAATATCTCGACATCATATAGAAGGGCGTGACAGAGTGGTGTCAGAGCACGAGAGATAAACCATGGTTACAACTATTCTAATTGACCAAATAATAAATGAAGAGGCATGCTAGAATGAGAAAGGGTAGGGTATATTTATAACCCAATTTAAACAAACCCTCACAGGTAATAAAGGAAACCATAAGGAATTAAGGGACATATTAAGTTATGTTTTAATGAATACCTATGTATAGGTTCATCAAGGAGCGGAAGACGATGGGCAAAAGGCCTAGGTGGGCTGATGCGGGACGAATGAAGGGACCCGATGCCAAATGATAAGAACCTTGGACTCTACGTGACAACGGACCAGCCACACGCGACAAATTGAGCTACCTCACCTCGATACTAAGAGTTCCTATGGGATATACGTCGTAAACAGAAATGCGAGCTCACTCGTCGTCCCAAGTAAGGGAAACGCAGATCCGCGCGGTTGAGAAACCAGCAGAGTCAGGGTGGTCAACTCACTTCCCTGCTCGGGTCGGGTCACGGGACGGGTTCACTCTCTTTCTCACATCGGTGATTAACATGAACTCACGAGCTAGAATTTTTAATTAACACCCACAAGTAGCGGCATATAATCATATACTAGGAAAGCAAATGCCAAGAAGCTGAGACCGTTACCTCCACGCACCCGGCGTGGGGAAGACAACCCCGGCCAAAATCGTACTCCCGGTTAAAGAATTTTCAGCAAATTACAAATTTCAAACCCACTCCACGCAGGGAGGTAATAGGTAACATGTGGGACCTGAGAGGATCAGAATTGGGTTGACGGGCTGCACTTTGATCCGCTCCATCGGTGCCGAAAAGTCACGGTTCGCTGCTGTCCGGACGGCGCGTGCTGCGGGTGGCGGGGCCCACGTACTGCTCGGACGGCCGAATTGGGCAGGGTCGGTCCCGCTGCGAAGGGGACTCCTGGGGGGACAATCCCTGTGAGAGGGAGGCTCTGGTTCGTCTCATGGAAGGCGAGATGGCTCCGTTCGGCACGTGTTGAGGCTGCTATCCACGGATCTGAGTTGCTGTTTTAGACCCGCGCGACCCGACGACAAAAATTGTTGTGGCCAGCACGGGCGTCAGAACGACGCGAGACTGGCGCCGATGTGAAGCTAACTCGAAGTAATGCAACCTTCTGGTGTTACAGGAATTTTGTAGGGGCCTTACTTTTCATGGATGATTTTCAAAGGTGACTATTCTTAGTCTCAGATCTGGTCGGGCAGACAGAGATCTACCTGAGAAAGTGCGTTGACTGTGTTGAAACCTTAGATCTGGGTGAGGGGCTTTTTATGGAGGCTATCGGTAGAAGTAAGGAAGACGTGGATATTTTTTTTGTAATTTATGGTGGAGGTTTGATATGGGAAAGGGATTTTCTAACACACGTGGGTCAGATCTGGACTGCAGGGGGCAGCACAGATTTGGGAGAAGACAGTATTTTTTTGGGTGGGAAATAAAATTCCTAAAATCATAAAAAATTTATGGACGACGGTTTTAGGTGGACAAAATTCCCAGTTAAATTTTCAGATCATTCTGAAAATGGGAAGAGGGTCGAACTATGGAAGAGCACAATTGCTGTGATACAAGACTGAACAAAGATAGAAGTTGTGGGCTGTGGGACTCTAAATGGGAAAATAGGAAAACGAAGTGAAGAAAAGCTAAAACTTTTTCTGGGACTTGGGATGGACCATAGGAACTCACCCTAAAAATTTCAGATCCAATAGATCACGGGGTTGAGAGCCAAAAATCCGGAGGTGACTTGCTATCCTGAGTTGGACAGAACTCCTGCGACGGCGGTGACGGCGCAACGACGGCTCGATGGCGGCGGCGGCAGCGACGACGAACTTCACACACTGATAGGGTGGGAATTCACACATCAGAAGGCAACCTTCACAGTTGCAAGAAGGGGAGATGAGAGAGAGAGGGGGCGGCCCTTGGCTCCTTGGACAAAATTCTAATAATTCTTGTATTAATTGTTTGGAAAATGGGAAAATACAACCTTTTTATATGAAATGGCCACCCATGGTAAATGACTAAGCCTACCCTTAGTTCTAGGGTGGGTGAGGGGTACAATTGGGATGCCAAAATATATTTTTCCCCACGTGGTCAAACAAAATAAAAAAAACTAGCCTAATAATGCCAAAAGAGAGGGCGCCCGCCGTAAAGAAGTAAAAAAGCATTTTTCTTTTTTGGTCCATTGGTCCAATGTCCAAGGTTGACAATGGGCCAGCCCCTATGGGTCCCTAGAAGTTAGGTGGCCCAATCGGGAGGAGGGTGAGGGGCCCCGCGGGACCCAAGTGGCCCCGTTTTACAAGAAAAGCCATTTATTTATCCTAATTACACTCTATTAAATCCAAATAAACCAAATAAGCACACATTACATTCCAAATAAAAACCCAATAAATACTAAAATGATAGGGCTCAAAACGGAGACTCCAGACTGTCTACGAGCCAAAGGGAAGCCAATGTAGCTCGAGTGGTGCTGCGCGTACGGTACCGATGGTTCGCCGGTTCATGCTTCTCGCTCGCTTTGGTGTACGCACCAATTCTCCCCAGGTGGGAGAAACTCGACCCTGTCGAGTAAGGGTCTGGATCGCTCTGGTAGCGCTCTAGCAGGTCCGGATCTATCCTCTGCAACTCTGCCCTGGTGATCCACTTATCCTCGGTGGTG
Source organism: Amorphophallus konjac (assembly GCA_022559845.1). Lineage (NCBI taxonomy): Eukaryota > Viridiplantae > Streptophyta > Magnoliopsida > Alismatales > Araceae > Amorphophallus > Amorphophallus konjac. Next base: position 280,630,073 of record CM040126.1, on the reverse strand, counting down.
GGTCGCCCTCTCCATCGCACTAGGTAGCGCGGGTAGGATCCACTCCTGGTAATGGTCACCTGCTCATCCAGTATATGATCTATATACTCATGTTGTCGTGGAAATGAGGCTGGTGGTGGGCACTCAGGTGTGGGTCACTCTCAAGAGGGGGAGACGGCTCAAAAGGCTCACTAGGGATCACCGCTGGGTCCCTATAAGCAACTAGATCTGAAACATTGAAAGTTGAGCTTATCCCATATTCCTCGGGCAAGTCCACAACATACACGTTGGATCCGACGCGTTTCAACACTCAAAATGGGCCAGCTCCGCGAGCTTGCAATTTCTTGACAGTTCCAGAGGGAAACCATTCAGGTCTAACCCTGATCATGACATATTCACCCTCTTGGAACTCACGGTAGTGTCTGTGGGCATCGGCTAACTCTTTGTAACGTGCATTGTTGCCTCAATGTGACAACGGATGTCGTCATGCTGACTCCTAACATGCCTAGCAAATGACTCAGCAGACTCTGACACTCGGGCATGAATGGGCATGGAGATAAGATCCCCTGGTTTCTTAGGCCTACGACCTATGACAATCTCGAATGGACTCATACCAGTAGACCTGTTGACCGAATCATTATATGCAAACTCAGCCAGTGGTAACATGAGATCCCAATCCCTTATACGGTCCCTAACAAGACACCTCAAAAGATCACCCAGACTCCTATTGACCACCTCAGTCTGACCATATGTCTGGGATGATATGCAGTGGAGAACTTGAGGTGAGTACCTAACATATGCCACAGTGTCTTCCAAAAGTAACTGGTGAACCTAACATCATGGTCAGACACTATGGTACGAGGTAACCCAAACATACACACCACATGAGAAAGGAATAGACAGCCTACCCTCGAAGCATCTGAAGTTTTAAAGTAAGGAATGAAAAGGGCCATCTTCGAGAATCGATGTACTACCACATAGACCGAATCATGCTTCCGAGAGGTGCGCGGTAATCCCAAAACAAAATCCATGCTAACATCATGCCACGGGGCATCAGGCACCGAGAGAGGTGTATAGAGGCCCGATCTTTGCTTCTTCATTTTGGCCGTAACACATGTACGACACTAGGCCACAATGTGAGTAACATCTCTCTCCATGCTTGGCCAATAGAACCTATGCTCGACAGCCTTGATAGTCTTGTTCCGACCGAAGTGGCCGGCTAGACCTCCCGCATGAAGTTCCCAGACTAAGAAGTCACGAACCAAAGTTTGGGGAACACAAAGCCTGCCTCCTCGAAAGAGGTAACCCTCCTGAAGCACGTAGTCACCATGATCTCTCGAGGGTCCGACCTGGAGAGCGGTAAAGATCTGACCAAAGTCAGGACAATCAACATACGCCTCTCTCATCTTCTCTAGCCCTATAACCTCGGCACTCATGGTAGTCAGCAAACATGCACGCCGACTCAAGGTATCAGCCACCTTATTCTCCACTCCAGCCTTGTGCTTGAGCACAAATGTGAACTTCTGGAGATACTTCACCCATCTGCTGTGACGCGCATTAAGCTTTTTTTGGGCATGGAGGAACTTCAAAGCCTCATGATCGGAGTACAATACAAACTCCTAATGTAATAGATAGTGCCTCCTATGCCTAAGAGCTTGAGCAACTGCATAGAATTTCTTATCATAAGTGGAGTATCACAGTTTCACGTCATTCAGCTTCTCACTGAAATAAGCAATCGGGTGCATCTCCTGACTCAACACTCCTCCAATTCCTACACCCGACGCATCACATGAGACCTCAAACACCTTCGAGAAATCTGGTAATCGAAGGACCGGTGTCTTGGTCATGCGTTCCTTGATGTCCTTGAAGGTAGCAGCAGCAACCTTCGTCCATACAAATGTGCCTTTCCTGATACAGTCCGTGATCGGGGTAGTGACGAAACTAAATCCGTGGATGAAACGACGATAGAACGTCGCCAGGCGATAGAAGCTGTGGACATCATGGATCGTGCAGGGTTCCGGCCACTCAACAATGGCCCAGACCTTCTCCGGATCAGCGGAGATCCCAGTACTAGACACAATGAAACCCAAGAAGGTAAACTAAGGAGTCATAAAGGCACACTTCTATGGGTTTGCAAACAACTGCTCTTGCCTCAAGAGTAGGCAAGCCTTCCGTAGATGATCCAAGTGGTCCCCCGTAGTGCGACTATAGATGAGAATATCATCAAAATACACTACCACTAAGACTCCAATGAATGGTCGAAGGACTTGAGTCATGAGTCGCTTGAAGGTGCTGGGGGCGTTGGTCAGCCCAAAGGGCATAACCAACCACTCATATAGACCATCCTTGGTCTTAAATGCGGTCTTCCACTCATCACCTGGCCTAATCCTTACCTGATGATAGCCACTCTTAAGGTCGATCTTTGAAAAGATAGTGGCACATGCCATCATGTCAAGCATATCATCAAGGCTGGGAATAGGGAACCTGTACTTTATGATGATTTTGTTGATGTCACGACTATCAATACACATCCTCCATGTGCCATCCGTCTTTGGGGCGAGTAATGCGAGAACATCACACAGACTCATGCTATCCCGAATAGATCCTCTCTTCATAAGCTCATCGACCTACCGCTTTAGCTGGACGTGCTCAGTGGGACTCATGCGATAGTGGGGAAGGTTGGGCAATGAGGATCCCGGAATCAGGTCGATAGTATGCTAAATATCCCGCATAGGTGGGAGTCCCTCGGGAAGCTGTTCAAGAAAAATATTAGAAAACTCCTGCAAAATGGGAATGACATTGGGTGGGAGTTCACCCTCGGACTTTTTCTCCACTTCTCGGACCGTGATGGAAAACACGGGGCTGTCCCTACTAGCCTCCCGCTCCATTTCTCGGGAGCTAATCAACATCAACCTCCTAGACGGGGGCTCGCCTATTCTAGATGTAATGTTCATAGCCCGAGCTCGGGATGGGGTACTGGGTCCAGGGACAGAAGGCTCCGGAGTACTAGGACCAGTAGGACCCCTAACTGAAGGACTCTTGGGCTGAGAGGGGTGGAGGGTAATCCGTTGGCCACCATGGTCGAAGGTACAGGTGTTCGACCGGCCATGGAGTGTGGCATCTCGATAAAACAACCACGGCCTACCAAGAATAATATTGCCCACCTCCATGGGGAGGACATCGCACGAGATCTCGTCACGGTAAGCATGGAACTGTAGTGGGACCAGGCACCGCAGCCTGATCGGAATGGAGGTGGAATCCACCCATGATACTCGATAGGGGCAAGGATGGTCCACGGGAGTAAGACCAAGATGAGAGACAATGCCCATAAAGATTGCATAGATACAACTCCCACTATCGATAATCACCTTACAAACTTTTCCGCCCAGCCTACAGTAGATATGAAAGATAGTGGTCCGACGCTAGTCATCACTGGCCTGTGGCTGGCTGAGGATACACCTGACGACTCCCACATGGGTATCGTCCGGATGCTGCGCATCCTGGCCATCATCTTCATTTGCAAAGAACTCGTCAGCTAATTCCTGTTCCGCCTCATAGATGACTGACACAAGCTTGGAAGATGAGGTGTCCTCGACCTGTGTGTCCCGAATGACTAGAGATTGACGAGTGGGACACTGGTTGGCAAAGTGGCCAAACCCATTGCAGCGAAAACACTGCTTCCGTGATCCACTAGGCTCCCCAATCAAAGGTCCCTTACCCTTATCCTCCCGACAGACAGGAGGTGTAGGCAACAAGGGACGGGCAAGAGGTGCGGGTGCCGGTGGACGGGCAATGGGTGCCGAAGGCTGGGGTCGAGGAGGAAAATCCCTCGGAGGTGGAAGACGGGGCCTAGGAGCGAATGGCTCCTGACGGGCGGGCTCCTGAGGTCGAACCATGGGGGCCCTCTGATATGCACTTGAAGAGCCGTAGGGCTAGACACTACGAAGAGGGAAGGGGCCCGACCGTTGGGTAGGTTCGAACTCGATCTCGAATTGCTCCAACTAGAGAGCAACCTGATATGCCCGTTCCAAAGTGGTCACGTTGCTGCAAAAAAGTTCATATTGATAGTTTGGCCGCAGACCTCTTCGAAAGCGCGAGATGGTCATGGTGCTCTCTTCCGTAACTCTACACCGCAAATAATACTCATCAAACTCGGTGGTGTACTCAGTCACGGATCGGTTCCCTTGGGTGAGACTTTGCCATTTGTCTATGAGATGCTGGCAATATGTGGCAGGAAGGTACTTCTACCTCAACTTATTTTTCATGTCAACCCAAGTACCGATCTGGAGTTGATGTCATTGCATTAACAGATTCTCCACATTAGTCCAATAGGTTTGCGCCTGTCCTAGCAACTTCATCTTTGCATAGCGAACTCGTCGGTGGTCCGTCATCTCAAACCACTCGAAGTACCGATCCATGCCGACCTCCCAATCTAGATAGACCTTTGGGTCTAAGGACTCGTCAAAGAGGGGAGGGTCCGCACGTACGCTCTTAAGAATGCGGTCATCATCATCGTAATCATGATTCCGTCGTTGGGCCCAACGGTCACGACCATAACCCCCATGTTCATTATCGGATGCATAGTCATCCACCTCGGGCACTTGCTACCTCCTATCATCTACCACTTTAGCCCTTGGAACAACAGGTTGCTGAACCGGCTCCTGTTGGCCATTGGTCGGCGCGGGTTGCGCCGCCTCAACCGGGGACCTCTTTAAGACAGCCACTCTCCCAACTAGACCCTGGATAGACTGGTCTGATGCTTCGGCCCGATCCTCTAAGGCTTTCATTCTCCCTTCTATGTGCGTACCTATGCCATCTACATGCGTATTAAGCCCATCCATACGCGTATCGAATCGATCCATGAGAGATCGAAACATCTCGGCCATCTAAGGCTCATCGGAACTATGGGCTCGGGGATCCGCCATAGGTGATGGTGGTGAGTATTGGGTACCTCTACGGGTGGGCATGCAAAGACACAGTGACTGGGGTACACGGAGGTGAACCTAGACTTAACCTGTATCCGGTACTGGGCGGAGTTTTGACACTCACGCAAGTCTGTTACTTTCCCGATAGGCGTAACCTAACATTCGGGCAACACCTTTTGATATACTGAATAAAGGAATGCAAGTGCAGCACCTAAGACTTAAATGACCCTAGACTCAACTCGCTCTGATACCAAACTGATGCAGGATGAATGAATGGACCCGACGTCAAAAGATGCGAACCTTGGACTGGTGGGGACACCAGAGCTAGTCGCTGGTACCAGACGCGTAGCATGTCGACTTCCTTGTGGTTGGGTGACAGCACGGAGCTTCCATCGGAGTTTTGACATTTTTATGTATTTACTTTGAGTATATTGTACTTGTATTTGTACTCTTTTGTATTTGGTGTGTTTAATTAGGCTAAGTTAGTGGGTTTTGTTGTAAAATAGCCACTTGGGCCCAGCGGGACCCCACCTTCCCTCCCATTGGGCCACTTGGCTGCTAGGGTCCATGAGGGCTGGCCCAGGGTCCACCTTGGACTTGGACCATTGGACCAAGGAGACAAAGGTAGAGGAAATTCAAGATTCCTCCTCTTAAAGTCAAGGGGGTGTCCCCTCTTTATCCCCCATGCTTGTCCTCCTTGTCCCCCATGCTTGTCCCCCATGCTTGTCACCCATGTTGGATTAAACAACTCCCATAAGTCTCCTTTCTCTATTATACCCTCCCAGCTACCCTTGACCAAGGGTATTCTAAGACTTTTGGCTAGGTCTAGGGTTTGATTATATATATTCTTTTGTGTATTTTGGTGGAACTCAATGAAGAAATTGAAGTGAAATTCATTTAGGCACCCCCTCTCTCTCTCTCTCTTGTGTTCTTGAAGTTCTTCCCTCTCCCACCTCCAATCTCTTCCAGATCTGATCTTCAATCCTCCACCTCCCACAAATTTCATGTATTTCCCTTCTTCCTCTATCATCTGTGAATGATCACCGCCGTCGCTGCCGCCGCCGCCGCCGTTCGTGCCGCTGTTGAGCCACCACAAGCTGATCTTCATCCTGCTGTCCCCAAACTAGGAGTTGCAGGATAGCAGCCCGGTGAAGAGGCTGGTACGGGAGATCCGACCGTTGGATCGTCGCGAAACATTGAGGGTAGGTTCCCCCCATCAGAGGCCTTTCCCATTTCAATTTTTAGGTCGATCAAAGCCCGTTTCTGCTCTTTCTTAACCACCTGTTCATCTTCCCCAAAATCTGCATGTGTGAAGGTCTGCAGTATAGATCTTAGTAGACAATTTTTCCACCACCTCAAATATTATCCAAAATTTACAAAAAAACTATGTGCGTCACCGTAACCCTCCCCTGTATGCACCATAAAAATTTGCAATCCTAATTCGTCCATTTGATACTCAGTCAAAGCCCTTGATCAGGTGGTTCAGTTTCTGTCCAGTCTGTTCTGTATTTTGGGACAGTGTGATCAGTCAACTACCAGTCATTTTAATTTCAAATCCAGCTGTTGGATGTGTTTGGGCGTCCTATATGTCGTAGGATTTTGAGTCCCCTTTCCAACGGTACCCTTTGTGCTCCGATCCAATGTCGGGATTGAGCGCACCAGCCGATCTCGTCGGAGCGCGCAGTTCTGGCCAGAAACACAGTTGCGGGACAGCCTTGGGAACAAATCCCAAGAAAATTGCCCGCCTGCACTCCGGTGACCGCCGCTCCCGGGGATCGACCCGGGCCACTCCAGGAGCACCCCCGCCAGTTGCTGCAAACTGGAGCCGCCCCGGACGTCATTGTACTAGCAGCGGGTCCCACGTGCCATCTTGCGGGCCCGAGTGAACGGAGCCGAACCGGCCGAACGCGTCCGCCCGAGCACCACCGACTGCTACCCGCCAACCCGAGATTAGTGCTCCCAGACCCCACGTGTCGTCTGTTACCTCCCTGCGTGGAGTGGACTTAGCATTAATTCTGTAATTATTAATTATTGCTGTACCGGGAGTTCCGGATCTCGGCCGGGAAATCTTCCCCGTGCCACGAGCGTGGAGGTACACTCGCCACCCCCCTCTTGTTGTATTTGTTTTGCTAGTATACGTTCTAGATGCCACTGCATGTGAGTAGTATATTTTATTAGCTTGTTTTATTTTAATCACCGCTGCGAGAGAGAGAGAGTGACCCGTCCCGTGACTCGATCCGAGCACGGACGAGTTGACTACCCGACTCACTGTCGGTTCCTTAACCGCGCAGGTCCCACGTTTCCCTCGCTAGGGACGAGTTGCGAGCTAGAGTCGCAGGCTCACATTTTGTCCCGCATCAAATTGGTATCAGAGCGGACGATTGAATCTAGGGTAGTCTTTGTTTTAAATAATAATAAAAAAGAGTCATTTAAGTCGGTCCGAGGTTGTATTTGCATACCTTTATTAAGTATATCCAAAGGTGTTGCCCGAACGTTAGGTTGCGCCTATCGGGAAGGTGATTCACTTGCGAGAGAGGATCTTCGGATCCTGTAACTCCGCCACGTACCGGATATGGGTTAAGTCTGGCTTTGTAGTCGAGTCCACATTTTACCCCTTTTCATCATTTCGAGTCTGGTCTAGGTGTTTTAGTTTGCATAAGCTTTTGCATGTAACATCAAAAACAAAAAATGCCATTGCATGCCCATTCCTAGGGGATTCAACCCCATCTTTGCCACTATGGCCAATCCATGCACCACGAGTAGGCCCGTCCAAGGCAATAGGTCCGTGATTGAGTACATTCGGGACTATGATACGTACCGGTTGGGATATGGATTTAGAGAGGAGAGCACCATGACCGCCTTTCAACTCCAGAGAGGTTTGTGACTTCACTTTCAGATTGAATGTCTTTGCCGCGACGCGTTTACTCTGGCGCAGTCTTATCTGGTTGCTCTAGAGGTTGACCCTTTCGAGGCAAGGTTTGATGCCGCCCCTCGGCAAGCATCTACCTCTCAGCCGAGTCCCGAACCGATCAGACCGCCTGTCACGCCCCGAGCGCGGAAGATACTCGGATATGCGTGATGAGTTTATATCAATCATGTCAATCAGAGTGGTCGTGTATTCGACACAAAGATAGAGATGCGTAAAATAGCAAGATAACCCAATCCTTTATTTCATAATAGACTATTACAAATCCAATACTCTGTTTAATAAAAAGAAAAGTACATAGTCGACTCAAGAAACTATAGAAAAGACAAATTGACACTTGTAAAAGCTCTAGCTCTTTCACTCTTGACCATTCCCATCCGATTGACTTCCATCGTCGTCGACTTACCTGAAAAGTAAGGGACAAACGGAATGAGCGAACGCTCAGTAGGAAATTATATCTCAAGTACTAGCAAGGGGTTTAAGTAATTACATTTTCATGAATGCAATGAAGCTATGCATGCTCGCATAAAGCGACAAGATAGAGAAAATGTAATATCAAGGAATTAAGATGGACAAATCATGAACTTTCAATAAGATAACAAGACATTCGAGATATTCAAGCAAGTACATTTAACAAGTCATGTCAAGAACTTTGGCTATCATGTATCAAGCAAGTAAATTACCCTTTTTCGGGCCACGCATTTTGTCACGCCCCGAACAAGGCGGAAATATCGGGACGTACAGTTAGGGACACGCTGACAAGAGAGGGAACTAAATCTAAAATGATACACAAGTACTACAAGATGGAAATACTAAATGATCAATAACAAACCACAACTGATACAATAACCTCAAGTTTAACTTAATACAACTGGAATAATCAACCACTAAAACTCAATAACAAACTGAAACTAAATGATCTCCAACACAACTAACAATAAACACACTCCTAACACACTAGAACTGATACACTCAAGACATCACTCCTGCCCTTCCCCGTCGGTAAGCGCGTCACATGAGAAGCCTGGAAAGGGGGAAACAACGGGGGGTGAGCTAACGCTCAGTAGGAAATAACAGACATGTATAAGTGATTAACAGTTTAATTACATTTTCAAAATGTCATGCTACAAATGATAAAAACAATAAAAAGATAACGGTGATATCACGAAACAGAATTCAAAGATCTTGCAAGGTCAAGAAATATGATGAATAGAATAGTAAGACAAGAATTTACTACAGGAGATAACGATAAAAAGTTGGCAATATCAAGACAATTCAAGTCATGTCAAGCACGTATGTAATTTCATTTCCACGTCCAAGTAATAAGCAAGTAAAGTAACCACAAGTAGAGTATAGAACAGTGAAGAGTGGAAAGTGAAAAGTAGTAGAAAGTAATGTAGAGAGTAGTGGAGAGAGTAGTGGACAGTCCTAGATTTAACACATGTCAAGTACTGGTGCCAAATGCCACACCTAGTCATTCACCTCGCCAGGGGTACACGTAGTGTTCGGGCGCTCTTCCCAGGACCAGACCGAGCCCTTAATTGTTTGCCAGGCATTGATTTCTTTGGATCAAAGATCCCTCGAATCTAGACTTCCACAGTTTATGGTCAGAATTCCAAGGTTTAAATTAAGTAACAATAACAACTTCACGTAGGAAAGAGATTCATTTCCAGAATTTCAAGGTAAGTATAATCATCAAGGAGATCGAAACCAAGTCATAACAAGAGTTAATCGTGCTGCGCTACTGTAAAACAGCAGCAATCAATCAAGCTAATCAACATATTAATCCTAATCACCAAGTTAAGATATCATGATTAACCATTATCATTTGCATTAAGACAATTGCCAATAAGCTGATTCAAGATGATAAGGCAAAGAACAACTCCCACAGGAGTGAAATAGAATACATTAACAGAGATTTAGTTACACCATTAACCACTAATTATGTGGGTTTCTGTTTAATCTTGTATGCATTGAAATGAAGATGATAAACAGTGTGTTTTTTTACACTAAGTTTGCATGTATGGACCAATGTTAATTGAAACTAAAAAGGGTACATGAATAGGTCATTAGTTCCTCAAAAATGTAGTTTTCAATGTGATTAGGTTGAATGGATTGATTCCCCGGTGATCCGGATTGATCCCCGGGTCAAAGAATCATTAAAACGGGTTTACAAGGCATGGGTCGACCCTTTGGGTCGACCCCTGGAAAAATTCCAGGTGGGTCGACCCATTGGGTCGACCCCTGGCTTCCAGGAGCCAGTCTGGTGATGGGTCGACCCATGGGTCGACCCCTGAAGCTGTGGGTCGACCCATGGGTCGACCCATGCAAGGCAGAAAATTTCTGCTTGCTGGGTGGTATGGGTCGACCCATGGGTCGACCCCTGGGTTTCCAGACCCAATGGGCTTCCGTAAAACATGAAAAACTCCATGATTTGGGGTCTAAATGTATTGGGATCTTAACCATATACTCTAGGGTTATTAATATGCATCTAGGGTCATGAAACACAATTTTAAATCACGAATTTCGATAGGAATCCAATGAAATACAACCTATTCTATGAAGAACACAAGAAAAATCTAGCTTGCTAGCATGCTTCTAATAACACACGAAATACTCTAGGCATGATCTATAAAAATTGGGGATTTTGATGTCAAAAGAAAGCTAACATGCTATTGATTACATTCATGTATGTTAATTAGAAGTTGGGCTGTTATAACCTACCTCAAATTGAAGAGGGAACTCGAAACCTAGAATAAAGAACAACTTGACAGCACCTCACTAAAACCTCGATATCTCCACGGATACTAATGAAAATTGGGGCTTTTGCCACCAATGGAAAGAGCTCGATGAGAGGTACAATTTGCTATACTCATGATCAAGATTTGGTTGAGAATTCCTACCTCAATCGATGGATCAAAGAAGGATGAAGGGAAGCCAACGGCCTGCTGACCCACCTCCATAAATCGAACTAGATCTCTCCAGATCCGAAATTTCAGCGAACCCCACAGCAGCCAAATGAAAGAAGACTCGTAGGGCTTCATTTTGATAGCTCATAGAGCTTCTGGAGCCTTCTGAATTGGGAGTATTCGCTGCTGCAAGCTACGTGTTTAGAAACGGCGCCGAAATCCTTGACTTGACCAAACTATGTCGGCAGCACGTTTTGGGACTAAGTTTACCTCAAATTGATTGAGGGTAAATGTTCCTTTATGTAATACCTTTCATTTGCCTCTGGAATCACCCCATTTGGTTGAGAAACAAGCTCGAATTTGATGTTCAAAGTTTGGGTGAATAGTGAATACGAATTTGGGTTAGGTGGGTTGTAAGTCAGGCTTAATCCACTGATTAGGCCTAGATAATGATTTAATTAGGCTTACTCCAAGAAGACAAAAGTGTTAGTCGAAGCATCTATTATTTAATTACTATTTTTATGAATTTTTATATGGTAGATAAAATTCCACTTCTACTATTCCGTAATTAATTAAATATTAAGTTCGGAAGACTTAGTTCGCTAATTCGGCTTAATAAACGATTTTATTAGGCTTAATTGTAGAAGACAAAGTTGATAAACAAAATTAATTCTACAAGATGTGATTTTTGGGGATTTTTAGAAAATAGTAGAAAAATGACTTATTCTATTAATTAATTAATTAATCTAATTAATTTGGATAATTCTCATTAATTCGAATAACTTCAAATAAATTTCAAATAATTACAAATAACTTTCTAAATAAATTTCTAAAGAATTTGGGGTCTTACACCCTCCCCTACTTAAAGGAATTTGGTCCTCCAAATTCACTGCACTAAAACTGAGAGTAGAAAAAGATCACTCACCTAGAATAGATCGGGATACCGCTTTCGCATAGTCTCTTCAGACTCCCATGTAGCTTCTTCGGTCCCACGCCGACTCCACTGAATCTTGACCATCGGTATCGAACGACTCCGGAGTTGCTGATGCTTCCGGTCCAGAATCTTGACAGGTCTTTCCTCATAGGTCAAATCTTCCTTCAGTTCAAAATCCACCTGCTGAATGATATGAGTGGGATCGTACACATATTTCCGTAACATAGACACATGGAAAACGTTGTGTACGCCAGACAATTGCGGTGGTAAAGCCAGTCTGTACGCCACCTCTCCCACTCTATCTAGAATCTCGAATGGGCCAATGTACCTCGGACTCAGCTTGCCATGAATGCCAAATCTTCGGATCCCTCTCGTCGGAGAGACCTTTAAGAACACATGCTCGCCAACCTGAAATTCCAATGCCCTTCTCCTATTGTCGGCATAACTCTTCTGTCTTGACTGGGCTACCTGTAACCGGTCTCGGATAACACGGATGTTCTGTGATGATTCCGAAACAAGATCTGGTCCAAGCCACTGTTTCACACCTACCTCGTCCCAACACAACGGGGAACGACAACTTCTACCATATAGTGCTTCAAAAGGAGCCATCTGAATACTAGACTGATAGCTGTTATTGTAGGCAAATTCAATTAATGCCAAATGCTCACTCCAATTACCACCGAAATCAATCATGCAAGCTCGCAGCATATCTTCCACTATCTGATTGGTTCTTTCAGTCTGTCCATCTATCTGTGGATGAAAAGCAGTACTGAAATTCAGACGAGTACCCAAAGACTCTTGCAGTCCCTTCCAGAAATGTGAAATAAATCTGGGGTCTCGATCAGATACTATATTCACTGGGATACCATGCAATCTCACCACTTCCTTTATATACAAGGCAGCCAATACATCAATCGTCCACTTGGACTTAATTGGTAAGAAATGAGCCGACATTGTCAAACGATCAACAATCACCCATAACGCATCAAATCCACCACGAGTCCTAGGTAGACCCATAATGAAATCCATGCCAATACTTTCCCACTTCCATTGGGGTATGTCGAGTGGTTTCAATTTCCCTGCTGGTCTGAAATGTTCGGCCTTAACTTGCTGACATACCAAACATCTGCTCACAAAATCTGCAACTTCTCTTTTCATATTCGGCCACCAAAAGGACCTTTTCAAATCTCGGTACATCTTAGTGCCTCCAGGATGAATGGTATATCTGGATCTATGAGCTTCCTCAAGAATTTTGTTCTTTATTGTAGCCTCATCCGGAACACAAGTTCTGCCTTTAAATAATAATCTACCATCATCGGCCAACATGAAGTCAGGTCTGCTACTCAAGCTTCCCTTGATCTCTACCAACTCGGGATCATTATCTTGCAAGGACTTGATCTCTATCAATAATTCAGGTTTAAGTTGAATCTGAGCAATCAAGATCCGATCATTGTCAATATTGAGATCCAGACTAGATAATTGTTCCAACAATCTCCATTCTTGTAACATGAGACTTGACAATCTAGCTACCGACTTCCGGCTTAATGCATCTGCCACAACATTACCTTTGCCAGGATGATACTCAATCGAGAAGTCGAAGTCTTTCAAGTACTCCAACCATCTCCGCTGCCTCATGTTGAGTTCCTTTTGAGAGAATAAATACTTCAAACTCTTATGATCTGAAAACACTGTAAAGGTTTCTCCATATAAGTAATGCCTCCATATCTTCAAAGCAAACACGACTGCAGCAAGTTCCAAATCATGAACAGGATAATTATCTTCGTGCTTCCTCAACTGCCTAGTGGAATAGGCAATCACCTTCCCATGCTGCATGAGTACACAGCCTAAGCCAATACCTGAAGCATCAGTATAAACAACAAATCCTCCTTCACCAGAAGGTAAAGCCAAAACAGGTGCAGTAGTCAAACACTCCTTCAGAGTCTGAAAGCTTTGCTGACAATCATCTGACCAATCAAACTTATTTTCCTTGCGGGTTAATCTTGTAAGAGGTACCGCAATCTTAGAGAAGTCTTGAATAAATCTTCGATAATAACCTGCCAGGCCTAGAAAACTTCTAACTTCTGTCACACTGGTAGGCTGTTCCCAATTCTTCACTGCCTCAACCTTCGAAGGATCAACAGAAATACCGTTCTTCGTAATGATATGTCCTAGAAAGGACACCTCTTGCAGCCAGAACTCACACTTACTGAACTTAGCATATAGTTGATGATCTCTCAACAGTTGCAATGCCATTCTCAGATGCTCAGCATGCTCCTCCTCATTCTTAGAATAAATCAGGATGTCATCAATAAAGACCACGACCCATTGATCAAGATAGGGCCGAAATGCATTGTTCATCAACTGCATGAAAGCTGCTGGAGCATTCGTTAGACCAAAAGGCATAACGACAAATTCAAAATGACCATACCTGCTGCGGAAAGCTGTTTTATAAATGTCCTCTTCCTTAATCCGCAACTGGTGATATCCAGATCGAAGATCGATCTTAGAGAAATATTGAGCTCCCGCTATCTGGTCAAATAACTCGTCAATCCTCGGCAAGGGATATTTGTTCTTGACAGTCTGCTGGTTTATTTGCCGATAATCAATGCATAACCTCATCGAACCATCTTTCTTCCTGACGAACAACACAGGGGCTCCCCACGGAGAAGTACTAGGACGAATAAAACCCTTCTCGAGTAATTCCATCAGTTGCTGCTTCAATTCCCTCAGTTCCGCAGGAGACATACGATAAGGAGCCTTAGAAATAGGAGCTGTGCCAGGAATAAGATCAATAGAAAAGATAACTTCCCGCTCAGGCGGAAGTCCTGGTAATTCCTCTGGAAAGACATCAGGAAAATCTCGGACAACAGGAATGTCCTTGATCTCCATCTGCTGCTCAGGGGTTGCACAAACAAAGGCTAGAAAAGCCTCACACCCATGCCTCAAAAGCTTATCAGCTCGAAGAGCCGAGATGAGCGGTACGGAGTTATGGTGCTTGACTCCCGTAAAAGATAAACCAGAATGTCCAGTAAAAGTCACTGAGCTAGAACTACAGTGAACATTGGCCTCATACTTGGCCAACCAATCTGCTCCTAGGATTACATCATAATCCTTCATATCCATGCAGACCAAATCTGCTGGAAAGTTCTGTTCACCAATCATAACCTTACTAGAAGGATAGAAATACTGGATTGTTGATCTAGTGCCAATAGGGGTTGAAATCTCTAACGGAGTATTCATCAAAACAGGTTCCACAGCTAATGACTTAGCAAATCTCCGTGAAATAAAAGAATGTGTTGCACCAGTATCAAAGAGAGCAAATGCGGGCTTATCGATTATAGTAAGGGTACCTTCGACGAGTCCGCCATCATCAGAAATCCCAGTTTCCTCTGCATGTAAAGCTTGAAGCTTGCCTTGTGGTTTCTTGAAGACTAGAGGTTTTGCCGGTGTAGCTTGTTCCGATATGAGAGGACAATTGGGGATACGGTGCTCCTTGCTTCCACATCGCAAACAGGCGCCTAGCTTGCGCCAGCACTCCTCTATCTTGTGACCCGGACGATCACAATAGTTGCACACGCCCTTGAATGGAACAATAGGGCCAGGCTTCTTGTCTTCATGCCTCGGCATCTTGCCCTTCCACGATCCGGACCCGCTCCACGAACCAGGTCCACTAACAGGCCTCTTCTTGGCATACCCGGGTTTGACACTCCCGGAACCCGTAGGTAATTCTTTCTTGGTGCCTTTCCCACGGATTCTCTCCGTCATCTCAAGAGTATCCTCCAGAACTTGCGCTTTCCTTACCATCTCGGAATAAGTGGAAATCTTCATCGGTGCCAATTGGTTGATATAATGAAGCTTCAATCCATTGAGAAAGCGCTTCGCCTTCATCTTCTCGGTGGAAATGAGATGTGTAGCATATCGAGAAAGCCGTGCAAATTGAGCCTCATACTCTGCCACGGACAAACCTCGCTGTTTCAAGGCCGCGAACTCTGCCGCTTTCTTCTCTTGCACTCTATCAGAAAAATACTTGTTGTTAAAGAATTCCTCGAACTCTTCCCACATAACTTGTCGATCACCGAGAGTTGCCTTGATAGAATCCCACCAAGTACGTGCATCATGTTCCAATTGAAATGTGGACAAAAGGACACGCTCCTGGTTGGTGCATTGCATAACTTCAAAGATTCTCCCCATCTCATCTAGCTAGTGCTCGGCTTGGTCGAGGTCAGTTGAACCAGCGAATCTAGGCGGGTTCATTCCGCGGAAGTTCCGGTATAGATCACCGGTGCCATGCTGTGCCGCTCCTGCCTGAGCTACTTGTTGAAGGGCCTGAGTAAGGCCTTGAACCGTACGCTGCAGGTTCCTCCATTCAGCACGATCAGCTGCCATCTACACGAGAAATAGGTTACTTAGGTTCAATAAGATAGATAAAGCACGATTAAGGAACGAACTTAACCCAAGTTCTACCCATTCTTACCAGGTCAGGTCCTAGACTTTTACAAGGTTAGGGATCTAATGCACCTAGACACGACCAAAAACTCGGTACCTGGCGGAGGTAATCGGTCCGAAGACCACTCGCGCAAGTGTGCGACCTTCCCGATAGGCGTAGCCTAACGTTCGGACAACACCTTTTGATATACCGATTATTGGGATGCAATGCAAGAAAACTTAAACTTAGGAAACCTAGGAATGTGAAACCTAGGGCTCTGATACCAACTAAACTGTCACGCCCCGAACAAGGCGGAAATATCGGGACGTACAGTTAGGGACACGCTGGCAAGAGAGGGAATTAAATCTAAAATGATACACAAGTACTACAAGATGGAAATAGTAAATGATCAATAACAAACCACAACTGATACAATAACCTCAAGTTCAACTTAATACAACTGGAATAATCAACCACTAAAACTCAATAACAAATTGAAACTAAATGATCTCCAACACAACTAACAATAAACACACTGCTAACACACTAGAACTGATACACTCAAGACATCACTCCTGCCCTTCCCCGTCGGTAAGCGCGTCACCTGAGAAGCCTGAAAGGGGGAAACAACGGGGGGTGAGCTAACGCTCAGTAGGAAATAACAGACATGTATAAGTGATTAACAGTTTAATTATATTTTTAAAATGTCATGCTACAAATGATAAAAATAATAAAAAGATAACGGTGATATCACGAAACAGAATTCAAAGATCTTGCAAGGTCAAGAAATATGATGAATAGAATAGTAAGACAAGAATTTACTATAGGAGATAACGATAAAAAGTTGGCCATATCAAGATAATTCAAGTCATGTCAAGCACGTATGTAATTTCATTTCCACGTCCAAGTAATAAGCAAGTAAAGTAACCACAAGTAGAGTATAGAACAGTGAAGAGTGGAAAGTGAAAAGTAGTAGCAAGTAATGTAGAGAGTAGTGGAGAGAGTAGTGGACAGTCCTAGATTTAACACATGTCAAGTACTGGTGCCAAATGCCACACCTAGTCATTCACCTCCCCGGGGGTACACGTAGTGTTCGGGCGCTCTTCCCAGGACCAGACCGAGCCCTTAATTGTTTGCCAGGCATTGATTTCTTTGGATCAAAGATCCCACGAATCTAGACTTCCACAGTTTATGGCCAGAATTCCAAGGTTTAAACTAAGTAGCAATAACAACTTCACGTAGGAAAGAGATTCATTTCCAGAATTTCAAGGTAAGTATAATCATCAAGGAGATCGAAACCAAGTCATAACAAGAGTTAATCGTGCTGCGCTACTGTAAAACAGCAGCAATCAATCAAGCTAATCAACATATTAATCCTAATCACCAAGTTAAGATATCATGATTAACCATTATCATTTGCATTAAGACAATTGCCAATAAGCTGATTCAAGATGATAAGGCAAAGAACAACTCCCACAGGAGTGAAATAGAATGCATTAACAGAGATTTAGTTACACCATTAACCACTAATTATGTGGGTTTCTATTTAATCTTGTATGCATTGAAATGAAGATGATAAACGGTGTGTTTTTTTACACTAAGTTTGCATGTATGGACCAATGTTAATTGAAACTAAAAAGGGTACATGAATAGGTCATTAGTTCCTCAAAAATGTAGTTTTCAATGTGATTAGGTTGAATGGATTGATTCCCCGGTGATCCGGATTGATCCCCGGGTCAAAGAATCATTTAAAACGGGTTTACAAGGCATGGGTCGACCCTTTGGGTCGACCCCTGGAAAAATTCCAGGTATGGGTCGACCCATTGGGTCGACCCCTGGGGCTTCCAAGAGCCAGTCTGGTGATGGGTCGACCCCATGGGTCGACCCCTGAAGCTGTGGGTCGACCCCATGGGTCGACCCATGCAAGGCAGAAAATTTCTGCTTGCTGGGTGGTATGGGTCGACCCATGGGGTCGACCCCTGGGTTTCCAGACCCGAATGGGCTTCCGTAAAACATGAAAAACTCCATGATTTGGGGTCTAAATGTATTGGGATCTTAACCATATACTCTAGGGTTATTAATATGCATCCTAGGGTCATGAAACACAATTTTAAATCACGAATTTCGATAGGAATCTAATGAAATACAACCTATTCTATGAAGAACACAAGAAAAATCTAGCTTGCTAGCATGCTTCTAATAACACACGAAATACTCTAGACATGATCTATAAAAATTGGAGATTTTGATGTCAAAAGAAAGCTAACATGCTATTGATTACATTCATGTATGTTAATTAGAAGTTGGGCTGTTATAACCTACCTCAAATTGAAGAGGGAACTCGAAACCTAGAATAAAGAACAACTTGACAGCACCTCACTAAAACCTCGATATCTCCACGGATACCTAATGAAATTGGGGCTTTTACCACCAATGGAAAGAGCTCGATGAGAGGTACAATTTGCTATACTCATGATCAAGATTTGGTTGAGAACTCCTACCTCAATCGATGGATCAAAGAAGGATGAAGGGAAGCCAACGGCCTGCTGACCCACCTCCACAAATCGAACTAGATCTCTCCAGATCCGAAATTTCAGCGAACCCCACAGCAGCCAAATGAAAGAAGACTCGTAGGGCTTCATTTTGATAGCTCATAGAGCTTCTGGAGCCTTCTGAATTGGGAGTATTCGCTGCTGCAAGCTACGTGTTTAGAAACGGCGCCGAAATCCTTGACTTGACCAAACTATGTCGGCAGCACGTTTTGGGACTAAGTTTACCTGAAATTGATTGAGGGTAAATGTTCTTTATGTAATACCTTTCATTTGCCTCTGGAATCACCCCATTTGGTTGAGAAACAAGCTCGAATTTGATGTTCAAAGTTTGGGTGAATAGTGAATACGAATTTGGGTTAGGTGGGTTGTAAGTCAGGCTTAATCCACTGATTAGGCCTAGATAATGATTTAATTAGGCTTACTCCAAGAAGACAAAAGTGTTAGTCGAAGCATCTATTATTTAATTACTATTTTTATGAATTTTTATATGGTAGATAAAATTCCACTTCTACTATTCCGTAATTAATTAAATATTAAGTTCGGAAGACTTAGTTCGCTAATTCGGCTTAATAAACGATTTTATTAGGCTTAATTGTAGAAGACAAAGTTGATAAACAAAATTAATTCTACAAGATGTGATTTTTGGGGATTTTTAGAAAATAGTAGAAAAATGACTTATTCTATTAATTAATTAATTAATCTAATTAATTTGGATAATTCTCATTAATTCGAATAACTTCAAATAAATTTCAAATAATTACAAATAACTTTCTAAATAAATTTATAAAGAATTTGGGGTCTTACACATTTCATGTCAAGTCAAGTACGATTTCAAGCACAAGATTTATGTGGAATGTCCAATCTTGAAAGTAAAGTACTCGGTATAATGGCAGATACCTTATCATTTTAACTCCCATGGGCACAAGTACTTTCGGGTGCTCCTCCTAGGACCAGATCGGGCCCTATATGCGCAGGCATTTATCATGTGTTTTGACATCCACTCTTATATATATATATAGCCAATTTTTGAATTTCAATAATCAAGCTTGTAGACATGTATGACAACTTTGACAGAATGGAGTCCAAAAATATGACAAAGGACATAGAATGGCGATAATAACGGTATAATCACGATATCGATAAAACTAGGTAGAATATGGTTCCCTTAACTTGGGTACCATGACAAATCAATATGGACATTCTTTATATAGAATTGAGGTCCACATGAACAGTATATCAAAGATAAGATACCCTCATTCTTATCATAGAATTGAGGTTTACAAGAATGACATGATATGGCATGATATCAGCATCCCATTAAGAATTTCTTATGATATACTCTTTGTATAATCATAATGGCCGGTATACCATGTTTCTTTAGATTGACATGGCAAAGATCGTGTAATGGGTTTTTAGGGTACAACCAGCTCAGTCGGCCTTGAGGGAATCCAAGGCTACGAGGAGTCTTACAGAGGTCTCTATGACTAACTCGCTAGTCCAAAGGAACGGAATGTCCAATGGAGAGCTTGTATGTCAATGAGAGTTGAGTGTGATCGATAAAATAATCGTGAAACGTGGGACTATACTCACGGAGTGGAGAATAGTGCCGATATATATATTATATAACATATGAAACCATCGGTTAATAGAAACAGTGGAAAATCAGGTTTACAGTAAAGTAACGACTTAAGCAGAGTCGTTTATCAAGTAATTAACGCCTAACAGAAGGGCGTTTACACATGTTTCCATTTTTCAGAATTTCAATATTTCATTAATTTATCTAAAAGACGCCCTGGACAGGGGCGTTTCTTTTCAATGAGACGACTACAGTAGCAGGCGTCTTTTTATTTACAATATTTTACAGAACATATTTATTTTCAGAAATTATCAAAAACGCGCCCTTGGCAGGGGCGTTAATCATTAAATTCTTATTTTTACAGAATATATTGTTCGGGATTTTAACAGAAACGCGCCCTATGAAGGGGCGTTACTTTTCAATTCCTATTTTTCAGAATATGTATTCCAGGATTTTTAACAGATACGCACCCTAGTAAGGGGCGTTTCTTTTCAATTCACGCCCTGTGATGGGGCGTTAACACACGGAAAATGACCTAGTCTAGGTCGTGAATTCAAGAAATATCAGGAAAGCAAGATTTGCACGATAATCAAGGATAACAATCATATAGTCATGACAGGAAAATTGGCAGGAATTCAGATGCAGTATATTAGATTTGATGTTTCATGTTTATTGACTTTTAACCGTTAACAATTATTGATTTAATGTAATTGCATGGATAATCAGTTCTTAAGATAGGTGATTAACATTTACATGAAATTAACGCCTATGTACAGGGCGTCAAATATGAAATTGACGACCTGGTAAGGGCCGTTTGTTGTAAATTAGCGCCCTGGACAGGGGCGTCTCTTTCAAAATATTGCAGAAACATAATAAAACAATATTAAACCGTATGCATGTCATGTCATGTCAATACATAATTTATTTGGGCTACAGTAACTTGAGAAAATCCTACCTTTAATGGTTGATTTGGTTTAATCGAAGGGACGAAGAATCCCGCTGAAGTATTAGGAAGAGAAGGTGATTGTGATTGCTGAGGATGATGAAGATATTGATCTTCTGTCTTCAGGAACTTCACCCAACAATCGATCTGTAGGAAAAAGGAAGGAAGATGAGGACATAACCGTAGTTAGGAAAAGTTTTAGAAGAACCTTACTTATGTTCTTCACAACGTGTGCTCTCTTCGACCTGTAAGAAGAGAAGGAGATGAAGAACGTTAGTTCTTCATACACTCGAAACAGGAAAAAAAAGAATAAGAAGAACAGTTCTTTTCTTACTTACCGTCGTAGAGGCTTGAATCAAATAGGTTTAGGGTTTGTTCGATCAAGACTATTTATAGGATTTTGGTATTTCTAATAGGGGTAGTGTTTGAGTGAGGGTAATATATCCTTATTAGAGTCCTTGCCCTATTAACCACTTACTAGATTAACATGATCCTTCCCTGGATAAGCTCTGGGTTCGAACGGTTTACGAATGGAATTAACGACTTTGGTCAAGTCGTCGATTCTTGAATTGACGACCTGCTTCAGGTCGTTTCTTAATAAGCGCCTTGTAAGAGGGTGTTCTTTATTTTAAAACACGCCCATACTAGAGGCGTTACTTGGCCTTGCCCTTTTTTGACGTTGGAATTTGACGCCGTGTAGTGAGGGCGTCACTTCTTGAATAACGCCTTTGAGAGATGCGTTTATTATTAAATTAACGCCTTAATGAGAGGCGTTATTTGCATCTTGATTTTTATTCCTCCATTTAACCCTCTTCTTATTGTCTGTATTACTTCCGTAATATATATATCTTAATTCATTTCAAATATTCATTTATAAGGGTTGCTACACCGCCTACCCCACGGCCTACCCCACCCCAGTCAGGGGACCCCTCCCCTAGAGATCCATTGCCATCTACGTCCGATCTTTATTCGGAGTCACCTCATTTGGAGCCATCTCAGCCCGAGCCACCCGTGTTTCTAACGGGAAAGCTTTTCATTGCCGAGTCACTACTTAGTTGGCTCAAGAAAGGCTCGTTCTCACGTTCCTATACACTTGTAGACCCCACCCTACCATTAGTGCCAGTCAACTCATTCCATACAACGTTCCAGTCTAATCACCACCTAGATACCTTGGAAGACCTTCTCAAGGGATTAGACTGCCAATAAAAGTTGACACATATATTGGCCCCAAGCTTCGACCAGTCAACGAGTCGTAGCTTCACGCATCCCGCGTTTGGGTTCTATTACCTCCGTGTACACAGTGGGTCATGTCACCACGGAGGTTCTATTGTTCCTCCCTCTGCCGACCGAGCCTAACTACATTCCCTTTATCCCGAGGGAGGAACCATATCTTCTATACAATGTCCCATCTACCACGATAGATGAAGGTGACCATTTACACCTTCATGAATTTCAAACATGGGACTATGTAATGGAGCAACCTGCCACAAGGGGTCACACATTCTTTGACCCATTCGACCCATTCCCTAGTGGGCCTCGTGACCCATCACTTCCTTTATACCATGACAGGGAAGTCCCCTACCACACCCCTCTCACTCGAGCCAGTCAACCTACACTCAGCCAGGAGCCCGTCCACTGGCGAGAGACCCATACATATAGGGGTGATGAAGAAGGTAGTTTTAGCTCTCCTGGCCCACCCACACCCAAGTCCAATAGGAAGTCATTGTCAGACTGGTTCATACTTGGGTGTCTAGGAGTCTCCCATGCCACCAACCTCCGATTACATCAAATGCATGCGAGTCACACATTCGGATGTCCTGGTCCACCTTTACATGGGTCTGCATAGCATTAGAACTGACTAGGATATAGAGTGTGCTTTTCCATTTAATTGTCTCGTTTGTTTAGAGTCTGCATGCATCTCTCGTCTCATGTCAGCTCGCATTGTTAGTCCCTTTCGAGAATTATGGGATTAGCTTCACTTTGAATGTTTCGGATCTAGTCACCTATAGGGACCCAACGGTAATACCCAGTGAGCCCTTTGAGCCGTCTCCACCTCTTATGAGCTACACCACCCCAGAGTGTCCACCTCGAACCTTGTTACCTCAACAACGAGAGCAGATAGAGTGTATACTGGATGAGCAGGTAACGACTACTCGAGACGGAGTGTACCAGCACTATTTGGTGCGATGGAGGGGGCGGCCCGCGTCCGAGGACACGTGGATCACCCGGGCAGAGCTACAGACGATAGATCCAGATCTGTTGGAGCGATATCAGAGTGACCCTGACCCCTATTCGACATGGTCGAGTTTCTCCCACCCGGAGAGAATTGGTGGGGACACCAGAGCTAGTCGTCGGTACCAGACGCGTAGCACGCCGACTTCCTTGTGGTTAGGTGACAGCGCGGAGCTTCCATCGGAGTTTTGACATTTTTATGTAATTACTTTGAGTGTATTGTACTTGTATTTGGTGTGTTTAATTAGGCTAAGTTAGTGGATTTTGTTGTAAAACAGCCACTTGGGCCCAGCGGGACCCCACCTTCCCTCCCATTGGGCCACTTGGCTGCTAGGGTCCATGAGGGTTGACCCAGGGTCCACCTTGGAATTGGACCATTGGACCAAGGAGATAAAGGTAGAGGAAATTCAATATTCCTCTTCTTAAAGTCAAGGGGGTGTCCCCTCCTTGTCCCCCATGCTTGTCCTCCTTGTCCCCCATGTAGGATTAAACAAATCCCAAAAGTCTCCTTTCCCTATTATACCCTCCCACCTACCCTTGACCAAGGGTATTCTAAGTCTTTTGGTTAGGTCTAGGGTTTGATTATATATATTCTCTTGTGTATTTTGGTGGAACTCAATGAAGAAATTGAAGTGAAATTCATTTGGGCACCCCCTCTCTCTCTCTTGTGTTCTTGAAGTTCTTCCCTCTCCCACCTCCAATCTCTTCCAGATCTGATCTTCAATCCTCCACCTCCATCAAATTTCATATACATCCCTTCTTCCACTATCATCTGTGAATAGGGATGTCAAAAATACCCGCAAACCCGATTACCCGCATTACCCGACCCGTGATGGGTCGGGTAATACCCGAATAAACGGATATGGATTCGGGTTCGGATACGTTTAAAATACCCGTTTCATATTCGGATAGGGTATGGATTTAGTGCACCCAAACCCGTACCCGATCCGAACCCACTCTTAATAACTTATAGTGCATGTTAGGCCTATGATTTTGACATGAACCCAATCCGTTGCCCGTCTTGTTGAGTTTGTGAGTTTAGACTTCTTTCTAAAATTATAAGATCGTTTTTATAAAACATAAAAATTATTTTAGAAAGGAAAGAATTGACCGGATTTCTTTTTTTCTAATTCTCATAAATCTCACATTTCTTTTGATGTGAACGTGGACTCATGTTTTATGGACGGATACGGATATCCGCGGATATATCACTACCCGTGACGGATATACCCGTATCCATACCCGCGAAAATAATAGGGTACTATCCGGGTATGGTATTAGTAAAATTTTCACGGATAGGATATGGTATTGATCTACCCGAGCCGAACCCGATCCATTGACATCCCTATCTGTGAACGATCACCGCCGCCGCCGCCCTTCGTGCCGCTGTTGAGCCACCACAAGCTGATCTTCATCCTGCTATCCCCAAACTCGGAGTTGCAGGACAGCAGTCCGGTGAAGAGGCTGGTACGAGAGATCCGACCGTTGGATCTTCGTAAAACTTTGAGGGTAGGTTCCCCCTATCAGAGGCCTTTCCCAAGTCAATTCTCAAGTCAATCAGAGCCTGTTTGCCCCCCTTTTCAACCACCTATTCATCTTCCCCAAAATCTGCCTGTGAGCAGGTCTGCGGGATAGATCTTAGTAGATGAATTTTCCACTCCCTCAAATGTTGTCTAAAATTTACAAAAAAATTATGTGCGTCATCGTAACCCTCCCCTCTACCCACCATAAAAATTCCCAATCCTAATTCATCCATTTGATGCTCAGTCAAATCCCATGATCAGGGGGTTCAAGTTCTATCCAGTCTGTTATATATTTTGGGACAGTGTGATCAGTCAACTAGCAGTTATTTTAATTTCAAATCCAGCCGGTGGATGTGTTTGGGCTTCCGGTATCTCATAGGATTTTGAGTCCCCTATCCAACGGTACCCTTTGTGCCCAGATCCGACGTCGGGATTGAGCGTACCAACCGATCTCGTCGGAGCGCATAGTTTTGGCCAGAAACACAGCTGCGGGACAGCCTTGGGAACAAATCCCAAGAAAATTGCCCGCCTCAACACCGGTGACCACTGCTCCCGGGGATCGACCCGGGCCACTCCAAGAGCGCCCCCACTAGTTGCTGTAGCAAGGAGCCGCCCTGGACGTCACCGTACCAGCAGCGGGTCCCACGTGTCATCCTACGGGCCCGAGTGAACGGAGCCGAACTGGCCGACCGCATCCGCCCGAGCGCCACCGACTAATACCCGCCAACCCGAGATTGGTGCTCCCGGACCCCACGTGTCACCTGTTACCTCCCTGCGTGGAGTGGGCTTAGCATTAATTCTATAATTATTAATTATTGCTGTACCGGGAGTTCCGGATCTCGGCCGGGAAGTCTTCCCCACGCCCCGAGCGTGGAGGTACACTTGCCACCCCCCTCTTGTCGTATTTACTATGCTAGTATACGTTCTAGATGCCGCTGCATGTGAGTAAGCTATTTTATTAGCTTGTTATATTTTAATCACCGCTGCGAGTGAGAGAGCGTGACCCGTCCCGTGACTCGATCCGAGCATGGAAGAGCTGACTACCCGACTCACTGCCGGTTCCTCAACCGCACAGGTCCCACGTTTCCCTCGCTAGGGACGAGTTGCGAGCTAGAGTCCCAAGCTCGCATTTTGTCCCGCATCATGGACTCTACGTGACGATGTGACTAGTGACACGCTACAAATTGAGCTACCTCGCCTCGACACTAAGAGTTCCTACGGGATATACGCCGTGAACAGAAATGCGAGCTCACTCGTCATCCCAAGCGAGGGAAACGCGGATCCGCGCGGTCGAGTAACCGGCAGAGTCAGGGTGGTCAACTCACTTCCGTGCTCGGGTCGAGTCACGGGGCGAGTTCACTCTCTTTCTCACAGCAGTGATTAACATGAACTCATGAGCTAAAATTTCTAATTAACGCTCTCAAGCAGCAGCATATAATCATATACTAGGAATGCAAATGCCAATAAGTTGAGATCGTTACCTCCACGCACCCGGCGTGGGGAAGACAACCCCGGCCAAAATCGTACTCCCGGTTAAACAATTCTCAGCAAATTACAAATTTCAAACCCACTCTACGCAGGGAGGTAATGGGTAACATCTAGGAGTATCGAAATTGGGTTGACGGACAGCACTTTGATCCGCTCCGTCGGTGCCGAAAAGTCACGGTTTGGTGCTGTCCGGACGGCGCGTGCTGCGGGTGGCGGGGCCCACGTACTGCTTGGACGGCCGAACTGGGCGGGGTCGGTCCCACTGCGAAGGAGATTCTTGGGGGGATGATCCCTGTGAGAGGGAGGCTCTGGTTCGCCTCGTGGAAGGCGAGATGGCTCCATTCGGCACGTGTTGAAGTTGCAGTCCACGGATCTGAGTTGCTGTTTCAGAGCCGGGTGACCCAGCGACAAAAATTGCTACGGCCAGCAAGGGCATCAGAACGACGCGAGACTGGCGCCGATGCGAAGCTAACTCGAAGTACTTCAACCCTATGGTGTTACAGAAATTTTGTAGGGGCCGTACTTTTCATGGATGATTTTCAAAGGGGACTGTTCTCAGTCTTAGATCTGGCTGGGCAGACGAAGATCTGCCTGAGAAAGTGCGTTGACCGTGGTTGAAACCTTGGATCTAGATAAGGGGCTTTTTATGGAGGCCAGCAGTGGAAGTAAGAAATACATGGATATTTTTTTTGTAATTTATGGTGGAGGTTTGATATGGAAAATGGATTTTCTAACACAGGTGGGTCGGATCTGGACTGCAGGGGGCAGGACAGCTTTGGGATAAGACAATATTTTTTTGGGTGGGAAATAAAATTTCTAAAATCACAAAAAAATTATGGACGACGATTTTAGGTGGACAGAATTCCCAGTTAAATTTTCAGATCATTCTGAAATTGGGAAGGGGGTCGAACTATGGAAGAACATAGTTGCTATGACACAAGACTGAACAGAGACTAAACTTGTGGGCTGTGGGACTCTAAATGGGAAAATAGGAAAACAAAGTGAAGAAAAGCTAAAACTTTTTATGGGGCAGGGAATGGACCTTAGGAACTCACCCTGAAAATTTCAGATCCAACAGATCACGGGGTTGAGACCCAAAAATATGGAGGTGGCTTGCTGTCCTGAGTTGGACAGATTTCCGGCGACGGCGGTGGCGACGCAACGACGGCTCGATGGCGGCGGCGGCGACAACGAACTTCACACACTGATAGAGTAAGGAGTCACACCTCAGAAGGCAACCTTCACAACTGTAAGAAGGGGAGAGGAGAGAGAGAGGGGGCGGCCCTTGGCACCTTGGACAAAATTCCAATAATTCTTGTATTAATTGTGTGGAAAATGGGAAAATACAACCTTTTATATGAAATAGCCACCCATGGTAAATGACTAAGCCTACGCTTAGATCTAGGGTGGGTGAGGGGTATAATTGGGATGCCAAAATATATTTTTCACCATGTAGTCAAACAAAAAAAAAACTAGCCTAATAATGCCAAATGAGGGGGCGCCCCCCTTAAAGAAGTTAGGTGGCCCAATGGGGAGGAGGGTGAGGGGGCCCGCGGGACCCAGGTGGCCCCGTTTTACAAGAAAACCCATTTATTTATCCTAATTACACTCTATTAAATCCAAATAAACCAAATAAGCACACATTACAATCCAAATAAAAATCAATAAATACTAAAATGATAGGGCTCAAAACTGAGACTCCAGACTGTCTCCGAGCCAAAGGGAAGATGATGTAGCTCGAGTGGTGCTACGCGTACAGTACTGACGGTTCACCAGTTCATGCTTCTCGCTCTCTCTGGTGTCCGCACCACGGGCAGAAGGGAGGCAAGGCAAGGAAAAGGTGGCACGTCCCGAGCCGATACCATGGAACAGGCTGGGAGTTCCAGTCTGTGTCCATTGTATGCGCACCCATCTGGGGCAGGAGTGCCAGAGGGCAGAGGGCAAATGCTATGAATGCGGCAAGGCTAGACATTTTGCGAGGGACTGCCCTAGGAAGGCTCAGCAAAAGCCAATACCACCGTAGGAGAAATCTGATGGAAATTAGGAAATGTCGGATGTTATTTTCAGCATCATAGACTCTTGAGTGTAAATGGAATAGGCTGTCCCTTACTCATGGTTATCCCAACTTCAGGTCTGTTAGGCCTTCTGAATTGATAAATGATATACAATCCTTCATTCCATCCACTATTAAGTACTCCCCCTTTCTTTTTTAAGGTACAGAGCAAGAAATTGATGTCTAGGGTCATACTTTTCCTGTCTCTGACACATTGAATGCCTATTAAGATATCTCGTTATGTTGATGCCATGGATTCTAGGCAAAAATACTCATTCGCATACTGTAAACTGATGACCTTGCTCCCCAACTAGCTACAAAATGCTTATCAACGCTTAGAAGGGGGTTCTGCTGGGGGTTCATAGTGATTGTTTTGCCATGAATGATAATGTCCATTGTTCTTCCCGCCGGAATCATGGAGGTGGCGGTGGAGGATCCTCCACCGCCCACAGCTCTAGCGTCTTCTTCCTCGGCGGCTCTGGCCTCTCTTCTGAACCCTCCTCCGCCTGGCCCTGCTGTTCCCCGTCGCTCCTACGCCCAAACTCTCATGGAGGCTCGACTGGAACCAAGAATATCCATTCTGGTTAAAGCTCCTGGATTCACAGATCTTGGTGAGCCAGCGGTCTTCTTCTGTAAGGTGGACATCGAAGCATCGCTGCAACCCCTCAAATATGCTATTATTGCGAAATGCTCATATGGAAGACCGGCTATACCAGATATCAAGAACTGTCTGGCCCAGCGATTATCTTTAGAGTCCAATTTCATCATTAGCCAGATGAATTCAAGGCATCTGTTACTGAGATTTGATAGTGAAGCAGATTTTGTCAAGCTTCTCATCCAAAAGAACATGTACATCAAAGGATTTCTATTTCGATTCTTTCGCTGGACGCACGACTTCAACTTCAACGCTGATCCTGCTACTACTCCAGTCTGGATCGGTTTTCCCTCTTTACCTGCAAATTTGTATCATGAAGACTATTTGCGATCTATTGCAGGGAATTTTGGCCTTGTGCTTAGAATACATGATAAATCTTTGGCTATGTCTGATACACATGAAGCCTTGGTTTGTATTGAAATGGACCTTACTTTGGCCCGGAAAGAACAGTTATGGATTGATATGGACGGTATTGGATTTTGGTAACAGATTAAGTATCACATGATTCCTCACCTCTGCTCTTCTTGTCACAAGATTGGACATGTTGCAGATGATTGCAAGAAGAAGGTTAGCAAAGATAAGTTTAGTCGCCCTGCTCTAACCCAGCCCCGAGGAACTTTATTCAGTCTTTTAGACCCCGGAAGCCAGGCATTCCCACTATTCGACCCAATGCCACTGAAATCAATAGATTTAAAATTCTGCATCAAATTACTTAAGACGGGGAACTGGATCATGTTGCCAAAGCAGGTCCACCAATTGATAATTCCGCTGGGATTACCTTCGAGGTCACAGCCCATGAGCTTCAGAAATCCTCATCTCCTACTATGGATATCATTAATTCCACTCACTTGGAACAACTCTATGCTAATGTATCAGAATTACATTCCTCTGAACAAAAGAATATGACTGAGGTCCGGACCATCTACTTCCTCCCAGGACAATTCAATAATCAGTAAGACTATGCCAATGAACTATTCTATTTCTATTGGCCATATGGATAACCCAATGCCATTCAGAGGTGACAATTTAGTTAATAATTCTGGTGATGTTAAAAAGCAAGCTACTCAGGACTTTACAGTGCTCCCTTCACTCCAAAATGTCCCCATTTCTTTCCCTGGCATTTTTTCTGATGGTCAGTGTTCAGCCAAGAGTACTATTCCATATAGTGTTGGAGAACCTCCTACCTTGAAGCAGCACTCTTCTAAAAATACCCAAGAAGATCTTCACCAGCGATGCAAGGAAATTGCTATGCAGGCAGAGATTAACAATATCACTGCAGTATACAAAGAACACAATGGAGTTATTACTAGAGGCATGAAAAGGACTGGTTCCGCAGGTAATATTTATCTCAAACCAAAGGATTCATGACTTTCATCATTTGGAACATAAGAGGAATTGGAAATGACCTTTCCCTTGGTCGTGTTAAATTTTTAGTCAAGGAACATAATGTGGACTACATTGTTATCTTAGAACCCAAGATAAAGACTTCTTTGTTGAATATAACCTGCAAGAAGATTGGAATGCATAAATGTCTGGCTAATCAGGATGATAATGCCCACATCTAGATTATGTGGAAAGAGCCTCTAGATTTCTCAGTCTTATGCCAGGATGATCAGTATATTTCCTTGATGCAGATTAATCCATCTCTACCTGTATTTTATGCTTCTTTCATCTATGCTATGTGTTGTGCTGTTGAAAGACATGCTCTGTGGGCATCTTTAAATCACATTCATTCACTGGTTCAAGGTCCCTGGATTGTGGCTGGGGACTTTAATTGCATCCTTGATGTGGATGAGAAGATTGGTGGTATTAACCCCTGTCTGAATTCTATATCTGACTTTAAGGATTGCATTAATGATTGTGGTCTTTTTGATGTGGGTTTTGTGGGGTCCAAATACACTTGGCACAACAATCAAAAGGGTGAAAAGGGCATCTGGGCTAGGCTTGACAGAGTTCTCATTAACTTCAATTGGCTGAACAGTTTTCCTATTACTGTGGATCACCTTTCAAGAGAGGCATCCGACCATGCTCCCCTTCTTGTCAAACTGGCTTTGCCTAGTAAATATAACAGAAGATTTTTCTTTCAACAAATGTGGACTACTCATGAACACTTTCTTCAATCGATTGATATGAATTGGAAAACCAGTCCTCTTTCTTCTTCTGCTATCACTACCTTCTGCATTAAACTTAAAGCTTTGAGAAACATGCTGCGGATATGGAATAAACAGGTTTTTGGTGATGTTCACAATAATCTTCTTGCTGCTAAGGATGAAGTTCTAAAGGCTGAACACTTATTTGATTCTATTCCCAACCCTGCAAACTTGGTTGCCTTAAATGCTGCTAAGTGCTCTCTTACAGACCGAATTCTCCAACAAGAAATATTTTGGAGGCAAAAGTCAAGAATCCGATGGCTCAAGGAAGGTGATAGGAATACCATATTTTTTCACCAGATTGCTGTGGCTAACAGGAGGCGCAATGTCATCCATCATCTTAGGAATGGGGCTGGTGTTCTCACCTCTGATCAAAAGGAAATGAAGGCCATTGCTGTGGACCACTTTCAAAAAGCCTTTACTTCTCAGCAACATTTTATTGATAAGGAAATTACTAACTGTATTCCTCAGTTGATTTCGGCAGCTGATAATGACTTCCTTTGTGCAACTCCTGATCCTAATGAAATCAAAGAGGCTGTCTTTTCTATTTCTCTTGACAGTGCTCCAGACCCTCATGGCTTTACTAGAAGTTTTTTCCAGAAAGCTTGGGCTATCATTGAGCAAGATGTAATTGCTGCTATACATGAATTCTTTACTAAACACAGACCCCTCCCTAGGGAGTTCACTGCCACCCTCATTGCTCTTGTACCCAAGACTCACAATGCCTCTGATATTGTTGATTACAGACCAATTAGTTTGTGCAACTTTCCCTATAAAATCATTTCAAAGATCTTATGCAACAGACTTAGCAAATTCCTGCCATCTTTGATATCCAAGGAACAATCTGCTTTTGTAAAGGGCAGGCACATAGTAGACAACATTGCCCTTGCTCAGGAAATGTCTTAGAATTTGGGAAGAAAGATCAGAGGGGGCAATGTTATGTTCAAATTGGACATGGCCAAGGCTTATGATAGAATTGAATGGGACTTTCTCTTTGTGGTGCTGAAGTGGTTTGGTTTTAGTAATATCTTCATTGAGATTATTGAACTGTTGGCTAATAATTACTGGTTTTCAGTTTCCATTAATGGGGAATCAACTGGTTTCTTTAAATCCACCAGGGGCCTCCGACAGGGTGATCCTATAGCCCCCTATCTGTTTATTCTGGCTCAGGATTCACTTAGTAGATCTCTTCATAAAGCATTCTTGGAGGGGATGATTGGATGGTTCTCTGGGCCTTGAAGATGCCCTATCATCTCTCACCTTCTATTTGCAGATGACACACTCATTTTTGCTAACGCCTCTGCTGCCTCTATCAGAAAGCTTATGGATATTCTACACACATATGAAAGAGCCTCTGGTTAGCTTATTAATGTGCACAAGAGTGGTTATTTCATTCATCCAAAAAATTCTCAGCTTTTTTCTAGCAGAATAGAGAGCATTACTGGTTTTGCCAGACAGAACTTTCCACACAAATATTTGGGCTTTCCTTTGGCTTTGGGCAGGATCAAGAAGGTTCACTTTGTGGGTGCTATAACTGCTATTCAAAGGAAGATTGAAGGATGGCAAGTGAGATTCCTTTCTCAAGGTGCTCGCCTCATTCTTATCAAACATGTGCTATCTTCAATTCCTATACATATTTTAGCTTCCACTCCAATCCACAAAGGGGTCCATCACATTCTTGATCAATCCTTTGCCAATTTTTTCTAGGGCTCTTCCAAACATGGCAACCGAAAGCACTGGAAATCTTGCCTTGGTATTTGCAAACCAATTCCTCAAGGAGGTTTGGGTATTATATCCTTAAGACACATGGAAATAGCTCTTCGGACCAAAATGTTATGGCATGCCTTATTTTCTGATTCTTTATGGGCTGTGTTCTTTAGAGCCAAATACATTATGGGCAATCATATTAGTCTTGTTAACTTTAATGAAATGCAAGGCTTTAATAGGACTAGTTGGCTGCGGGCCAAGAACCTCATTGTCCAGAATCTAAGAGTTATCATTGGTGATGGTCAATCTACTAATTTCTGGAAGGATAATTGGATTGGGGACAGGAGTTTGGAGTCCTTTATTTCTGATAATCCTATTCCTGATTGCAATGCCTCTGTTCGAGACATTCTGTCCTCTCCTACCCCGGAGGTTATCAGCTATTTGAATGGTTTTCTTCCCAGAGATTTAACAAGAGCTGTGCTTCTCACTACTTTATCCCAGATTCCAGACAAAGCAATTTCGTCTCTCTCTTCTAGTGGAAATTGCACAGTGTCTTCAACATACAGTAATCTGTTTAGTATCCAGTAGTTGGAAACTCATTCTTTTTGGAGGCTGTTTTGGTCCCCATGGATTCCTACTAGAATCTCAGTTTTCTTGTGGAAAATCATACATAATTGTCTACCTCTGGACTGTAATATCAAATGTTCAGGAATCCTTTTGTGTTCTAAGTGCAGGTGCTGCAAGGATAGTAAAGAGGATGACATTAACCACCTTTTTGCAAACAGTGAGCTAGCTAATCACATATGGTCATACTTTAACTCAAGAGGCCTTCATATTTTTGGTATCACAGCTAGAAGAATTATTATATGCACTGTCCTTAATGTGAAGAGTAATACATCCTTCGGACTGTTTGCTATTGGTGTAATGGCTTACAGATTATGGGAAATGTGGGCTGCCAGAAATGCCTTTATCCATGAAAATACAATAATAAATCCAAATAAGTTGATTCAGAAAATCATTGTTCAGGTCCAACAGGTTGTACACAGTTCTGGATATCAGGAACCGAACAACTCCAGGAGGAATATACTATCTTCCTTCAACATCTCTGTCTGCTCCAATAAGAACCAGTCTATCATGTTGGTGAAATGGTTGTCCCCCCCATGGCCATATCTGAAACTTAACACTGATGGTGCATTTAAAGGTGATGGTGTTTCAGGAGGTGGAGGTATTATCCGAGATGCCCATGGCTCTTCTTTATTAGCTTTCTCTCACTTTAATGCACATGGCAGCAGTGTAATTGCTGAAACCAGAGCTCTTATGGAGAGCTTATGGTACCTGAAGGCCTTGACTTCTCAACTAACTCACATTGAATGTGATTCCCTAACTCTTGTGCATATAGTAACCCGAAAGTCACCTTGCCCGTGGAGGATTTTTGTCTATATTAGTGAAGTTTGGACTTTACTATCCAACACGGACTCTATTTCACACATTTTTCGTGAAGCCAACCAGGTGGCTGATTCTTTGGCTAACCTAGCATGTTCCATGCAATGTAATTCTTTCTTTCTTTCGCAGCAACAACTTCCCATGTCTATAAAAGGGGATGCTCGCATGGATAAGTCGGGTATGCCCAACATCCGACAGATGTAATATGTTTTGCTCCTTTTGATATATCAATAAAATTCTCCCCCTAGTGAGTAATGGTAGAGTGGCTTTCTCTCTACCTCTGGTAGAGGGTGCACTCTCCTATTGCAGCTAGGTAGGGTTTTCCCCAAAAAAAAAAATTTAATGTCCATTCCGCATTGATCGACAGTTTGGCTTCCCCACCAATTGCAACAATGGGTTTGCCATGTGCCTCACCAAGTTAGTTTTGAAGTTCTGAGTTGCATGCGGTATGAAATCGTTCCCCCATTTTTTCAGATTATTGAGTGGGTAGGCTTTAACATGGAGTTACAGGCTTTGTAAAGCTCAGTCGTTTCAGTTCATATGTTTAAAAAAAATTAAAAAGAAAATTTCTCGAGTTAATTTCAAGGATGAAATTATTTTAAGGGGGAGAGGATGTTATGACCACCAATTGGGCACTAGCCCAATTGTGTACAATGAACTCAATGAGCTAGAAATCTAGACAGATTATTGGAGAACCCTTAGAAAATTCGTAACTTAACATAGGAAGATCAGAATTAGGTGAAATCAAAGCCCATGCAATGACCATTGGGTAAGGAATAACCTTGGTAAAGAGTTTAACTTCTGAAAAATAGGTCTAATAGGGGGTAAGAGGGAGTTTAAGATAATGGGTCAAAACAGTTACAGAAAACACAATCACCCGTTAAAACAAAGATATCATGGTCCACAATCAACTAAATAGGATGAAACTAGGCTCATTAGAAAGCTTGGGACCTTAACCTAAACTCTTCTGTTGGGGTGGAAGCCCAATTCGAATCAGAACCCAAGGTTCTGAGCCCTTTTATT
The DNA here is from genome assembly GCA_022559845.1 of Amorphophallus konjac. Taxonomy (NCBI): domain Eukaryota; kingdom Viridiplantae; phylum Streptophyta; class Magnoliopsida; order Alismatales; family Araceae; genus Amorphophallus; species Amorphophallus konjac. The sequence goes on along the minus strand of CM040126.1, from coordinate 280,594,629 downwards.
TCCAACTGTCACAAAGAGGTGTGACTGTTAGGAGAATTTGAATGTAACTAATGGGAAATTCATAACTTTGTTTTTGGTTAATTAATTGACCTGAAACTAAGGCCATAATTCTAAATATGATGTTAGCTACAACTTCTATGTTGAGGTCAAGGTCAAATACTGCCTAGATGCAAGAGTTATACCCGGATTACCTCGGGCTACCGAAAGGTAGCGACTGGAATGAGGGAGAATAAATGATAATATTGCAAAAATCATAACTCAGGCTAGGAATGAGAAAATTCAAATAAACCACATCTCAAAGTTAGATATGTAAGTCCTATTGATTTAATATGAAGACATCCCAATCCAAATCCCAACATAAGAGCGCGCACACTCGCATTTATGACTAGGTAAACAAAGGGTCGTGACTGGAATAGAGGAGAAATAACGTTAATATTGAGAAAATCATAACTCATGCTAGGGTTGATGAAATTCGATGAAATAGGACAGAAAGTTAGATATGGAAGTCCTCTTCATTTCATATAAAGACATCCCAACCTAAATCCTAACAGAAAAACGCATCCATTCGCATCTATGACTGGGTAGATGAAGGGTCACCTCTGTTCAAACCGATGGGGTGCTTAGCATTAACCCCTCTTTAAACCAACAACCTTGGGATCAGGTTGGGCCTTTTGTTTAACGACCCAGAGTTCAGGATACCGATATACCGATACCAAGAACTGGGGAGGCCACCCAAGAGGCTGATGAGGCCCCTGAAGGGTTAGGAGGGCATGTGTAGAGTACATTGAAGCCACAGAGATATAACAGTAAGCAATTAAATTTCATTAGATTGGATTGCTAAAGTAGCAGAAATAAAATTACCCTTTCATTAATAATTTCAACAATTATAATTAAACACAGAGTCCAGCCCAAAGGAAAGACAACAAGTCTAGCACAGTACAGTCAGACAGAAGGAAACGTACACAGAAGTCGGGAGAAGCCCGACGCAGGTACGGCTGGAAGCTACCACAGTAAGAGAGCGCGCCACCAAGAACAGCGGAGGCAGACGACGAAACCCACCTGAAAAGCAGCAGGGGTGAGTCTCAACAGAAACTCAGTAGGGGTCACGCGGATCCCCACTGGACAGCGCACTAAGCAACGGAAGCAACAACAAAGCAGCAGGAACAGCGGGTGTAGCAAAGCAGGAAAAGCTACACTACAAAGCTGTAAAACTACCGCTAAAAAGCAATAAAGAAACAGACGGGAAGTAGGAGTAGGGAACACGCAGGAGAGGGGTGAGAACCCACACCAAACAAGCGGCTGCCGAACTAACCTCGGCACCCCAAACTACTCCAAACAAAAAGGCAACAGATGGTTGACCCTAAACTCACACAGAAGGGTACACCAGTCTGTCAACCAACCCCAAACAATCAAGGTCTAGACAAGACCTAGACAGACGCCAAACAAACACGTACACGACTGGAAACATCGTGTACACAGCCCCACACATGATCAGAACACCGTGCGGACAACAAAACACTGACCCCGAGTACAGCCACGAACGAGCAACTCGCAAAGGTCACAGCGCACAGGAAAACGTGAGAGCTACGCGTCACGTGACGGAAGCACCTCCTTACAAAGCCAGCCGCGTCCACTGACGTCTTACGCCGCACCTCAAGTGTCTCGCCTACAGCACTGCTACAACAACAGCAGAGACATAGACACAAGCTGAACCAAACAGGAACAACACAACAAGTAACTAGTCAGGGTCACGCCCGTCGATGTAAGTCCTCTATCCCTGACCACGTGTGCACACACTGGCTATAGCCTAAGCCAGGTCCTCTAGCTAGTATTCTCCCTCGGTAGGACGCTACCGTTGGCTAGGAGCCCGCGGAACGAACTACAAACCGCTCATCGGGAACACCCCTCCGCCATCCGATAGCGGGTCGGCACTCAACAGACCTTAGGGCAACAACAAGTGGAGGCTTCACGCGACACAGAAGCTCAAAACACAAGTGCCGAAGTACAAACAGGCAACCACACCCCTCAACATGTACTTCGAGGCACCAACTGGCAGCATCGCCACTGCCGACAACTCAGGACAAGCAACTAGACCTCCTACGTAACGATCCTGAGTCGAACGACTCAAAGGCAAGATCGTCACAACAGCGGAACAAGCCGCCAATCGGTCAAATCCTAAGCCAGAGAAACCACGCTCCGCAGAAAACAACACACGGAGACCTGAGGGAAACACCACGAACCCTCAGCACACCTGGACACGCAAACTGAGGTAGAACAACACCTCGAAGCATCCAGAAGCAGTGTCTCGGATAGGACAGAACCGCCAAGACACGCACAAACAAGGTCACACGTCAACCACTAGGTCAGACCGGGTTGACCTGAACCAAACAACAACAGCATACCGAAGCAGGATCAAGAATCCTACCACAAGTAAGAAGACTCCTGGCTACCTTACAACGTAGTCTTAACCCTCATAGGACATCGGAAGACATCCACAGGACAACGGGCAGACCACTAGGCCAAGCCAAGACACACAAAAATCCACGGGCGAAAAACCAAGGCACAAGGAAAGTAACGCACGAGCCCTAGACCGCTACTAGCAAGCGACGGTCCAGGTTAGGGCCATTATTTCCCAAACGACGGACGGGCAACATGCCGTCGCTCACCACCCTGACAACCTACAAAGCCACACGAAAGCCAAGTAACGCACAGCACCAGGCGCGTTACAAGCAAACGACGCACGGAGGCTCCACCGTTACTTCCAACGGCATAGCCACCAAGACCAAAGCCAAGTAACGCACAACGTCTAGCGCATTACAACAAAACGACGCGGCAGGGGAGGGCCGTCAGAGACAAACGACGCACAAGGGCCTATCCGTTACATCCAACGGCATAGCCACCCTCAAACCCAACACGACAGAAAACGACGGACAGAGGCACGCGCGTTACTTACAAACGACGCACGTGGTCCCCACCGTCACATCCAACGGTGCAGCCACCCTACCTCTTCCACACAGAATGTAACGGCCAGGGGCAGGCGCGTTACACTCAAACAACGCACAGGGGCATGACCGCTAGAGGCACCGCCTCAACGAGTCAACGTCAGTCAACTGGCAAGCAACGGCCTGGGCAAGGCGCGCCGCTTCCATCCAATGCGCTGGGTCAAGCGCGTTAGACCAACCGACTAAACCCCAAAGGAAAATGACAACACGAAAGTAACGGCCAAGCACTGGCGCGTTACACGGGAGTGATGCGCCACCCTTGGGCCGTCACTTCCCCAGAAGCTAAAGAGCTAAAACGACTCAGACCAAACGACGGTCAGTCGTAGGGCCGTCAAAGACAAGTAACGGTCGCTGGCATGACCGCTACTTCGGTTACGGTGGGAAAACATAGGAATGGCCGGATCGGCCCGTTCCACGCCCCATTCACGCCGAAACGCAGGGGAAACACACCGCAACGACAAGAGACAACATTCTAGGGCCAAAACGCCCACATGCAACCTCAAAAACGTAAGATCCGGGCGATTTAGACAAATCAACCCAAAGTGGGTCACCGAGGTTCCCGGGCTTCTACCGGCCTCGAATGAACACCGAATCACACAAAATCAACGTGGATGGGATTCTAACATCCCAGCGGTCAGTTAGAAACTAACTACGCCGCAAATGGTCACCGTTTACCGGCCGACCCTAAAAACCACGAAAATCACGGTTTAGGCAAAACAAGCCCAAACACACTCGTTTCCTAGCCGAACGCCGTGCAATGGCAGGGAAAACGAAGATGGAGAAGGATCAGTCACCCTACCTCCACCGAAGAAACCGTGCCCCGAAAGGACTACACCACGCCGAAAACCACTCGCGAACCGATCTCACCGGCTTTGAATCCACCGTTCGGGATCGCGCCAGAATCGATCCGATCCTCGCCCCATCGCGCACCTAGCCAGCTCCACAGCCTCGCCATCTCGCCCACGCATGCCTCCGTCTGCAGCCAGAGCCGAAAAGGGGAGAGAACGAGAGAGAACGGGAGAGAGAGAGGCGATCGCACGAGTGAGGGAAGAGAGAGGAAAGAAAAAGAAAAAGGAAAGAAATTAGGAAATTTTCCTAATTTCTGAAAATTCTGAAAATGCGCCGAAAATGCACAAATTCAGAAAAATATGCAAAAATAGTCGAAACGACCGGCTCGAAGAGTACAACGTCGCTGTAGCATCCACGAGTTCGAGAATCGACAAACAAACTCATCGTAGAGTTCCGTAACTAGTACGTGAGGAAAACCCACACGGCTCGTCAAACTCAACTCGGAAGCCACGAAAGCGAACCGAAACTCAACGAAACCAATCCGAAACAGATCCGAAAAATCCAACGAAGATCCCACGAGACCTGCAAAGGACTCAGCAAAGATCCGCCAAGAAACCGGGTTATTACAGCCTCCCCTCCTTTAAGAAATTTCGCCCTCGAAATTAAGGACTAACAAAGGAGAAGCAGGGAAGGACAACCCAACAACACAAATCTCGGAAAACACAGCTCAGAGGGACACCGTCAGACCATAATTACTGGTACACGCTCAGCTTCCATGACAGCAAGTCCACAGCACGAGTATGGCACCAAAGTGAACACATCTGACACCTCCGAAGCAAGGGCAACGTCGTTTACGTCTCACCAGAAATAGAGACACGACAGCCACAACAACAAACAACCGAGAAACACAACGACAACACGGCAAGCGGCAGCTCACCCAAGCAGACACAGTCCTCTCAGCTGACAGCTCGACCACATCATCGGCTCCAGTGCCAAAGGTAACAGGGAACACCTGGCACACAGAACGCCAACGACAACAACACCACTGGACCAAAAAACACCATCAAGTCAGCACTCACTCAGGTATCACATCTGATCGAGTCGCAAGCTAACTCCACCGGAGGAAAAGGGAGCACAGCAAAGCTAACTGACAAGACAAGGGTCCAAGATAAGAACACAAAATCATAAAGAAACAGCGCCAAAACAACACAGCGGCCACCTGCAAGATTCCAGCTCCGCACAACACACAGAGCCAAGGAACACCACTGCAAGCAAGGTCACAACAAGGCACAAGAACAGCTGAGCACACAACCACACAGGAACGGGTCACGCATCAGACTGCTCACCAAGAGAAGACCCACAACAACGAAAAATGACAACAACGATCTCGGGGAACGTAACTCAAGGACTAACAACACGCCTCGAGAGTACCACACCAAGAAAGAAATGCAGAGCAAAGGGTACTCAATCAGCAAGGAATGCTGACAAATTCCCCATCACTCGCAAATACCAATGCCAACAGCAAACAAACACCTAAAAACTACCAGCAATGGCACGGCAGCGACAATGTCAAGGCACGAGAAGCCAAGACGAAGTCACATTGAGAAAGAACAAACCTCACGACAAGCGGGTAGCCAACCCACACAAAGTAGCTGCACTCTCAACAACGCGCACAGGCAACAGAACAACATCGGAAATCACATCTCAGCACACACCAGGCGTCATCGCAATCAACAAAAATCACAATTAACACGCCACGAGTACCGATCTCGCGAACAACCGATTACAAGGAGCCTAAGTGCAACAGAAGAAGAGCACCAGCTTCAGCACAACGCACAAGGAAAAGCATCAGTCTCAGCTTACCTTCACGTCCTGAAACGATAAATGAGCCTTCACAACACGTCGGCTAACGAATACAGCACGACAACACGGTGCACAACAGCTCTTAACACCATCATGGAGTCGAAAGCCAAGCAACCGTACAACAAGGGACAGATCAGGCTCAAAACAAAGCTGTCTACACTTAAGCAGACACAGGACAAAGGCATCACCAAGACAACAATTCCAAGGCAAACCTCGAAAAAGCTTCACCAAGAAGGACGAGAAGCAACAAGCTCGACCACAAAAGCTCACCAGGAAGGGAAAATCCTAGGCTCGCTCGAGCAACTTCTCAATCGAGGCAACACAACAATCGAAACAACCAAAACAACGATGCATCAGGAGCTACACGAACTCAAGCTGGGACAACCAAAGCAACGTAAGAACGTGCATGGCCATCACACCAACGCTAAAAGTCACAAGCCACCTGAGCAAAATACAGAAAACAGCTCGAACAATGCACTATTGGTTCATGCCAACCGGCAAACACTGCCAAGTGCAACACGATCGAGACCAACTTCAAAACTGAACGAAGCACATCGTCACATCCAGACGAGAGCAAAAACCATCTCGTACAGTGCCAACCAAGCACGTACAAGACCACCCGCGAGAAGCACCGCGATAAACCATCGCAACACCTACGCCAGCAAGAGACTGTACTGGGCCTAAGGACTCTGGAAACTGTATATCTCGGATTCCCATGTACTTCACACAACAACGCTCTGATAGCTCAGAAAAGAAAAACTCCGAACATCTCAGAACACTGCTCTGATACCAGCTGTAACGACCCAGAGTTCAGGATACCGATATACCAATACCAAGAACTGTGGAGGCCACCCAAGAGGCTGATGAGGCCCCTGAAGGGTTAGGAGGGCATGTGTAGAGTACATTGAAGCCACAGAGATATAACAATAAGCAATTAAATTTCATTAGATTGGATTGCTAAAGTAGCAGAAATAAAATTACCTTTTCATTAATAATTTCAACAATTACAATCAAACACAGAGTCCAGCCCAAAGGAAAGACAACAAGTCTAGCACAGTACAGTCAGACAGAAGGAAACGTACACAGAAGTCGGGAGAAGCCCGACGCAGGTACGGCTGGCAGCTACCACAGCAAGAGAGCGCGCCACCAAGAACAGCGGAGGCAGACGGCGAAACCCACCTGAAAAGCAGCAGGGGTGAGTCTCAACAGAAACTCAGTAGGGGTCATGCGGATCCCCACTGGACAGCGCACTAAGCAACGGAAGCAACAACAAAGCAGCAGGAACAGCGGGTGTAGCAAAGCAGGAAAAGCTACACTACAAAGCTGTAAAACTACCGCTAAAAAGCAATAAAGAAACAGACAGGAAGTAGGAGTAGGGAACACGCAGGAGAGGGGTGAGAACCCGCACCAAACAAGCGGCTGCCGAACTAACCTCGGCACCCCAAACTACTCCAAACAAAAAGGCAACAGATGGTTGACCCTAAACTCACACAGAAGGGTACACCAGTCTGTCAACCAGCCCCAAACAATCAAGGTCTAGACAAGACCTAGACAGACGCCAAACAAACACGTACACGACTGGAAACATCGTGTACACAGCCCCACGCACGATCAGAACACCGTGCGGACAACAAAACACTGACCCCGAGTACAGCCACGAACGAGCAACTCGCAAAGGTCACAGCGCACAGGAAAACGCGAGAGCTATGTGTCACGTGACGGAAGCACCTCCTTATAAAGCCAGCCGTGTCCACTGACGTCTTACGCCGCACCTCAAGTGTCTCGCCTACAGCACTGCTACAACAACAGCAGAGACATAGACACAAGCTAAACCAAACAGGAACAACACAACAAGTAACTAGTCAGGGTCACGCCCGTCGACGTAAGTCCTCTGTCCCTGACCACGTGTGCACACACTGGCTATAGCCTAAGCCAGGTCCTCTAGCTAGTATTCTCCCTCGGTAGGACGCTACCGTTGGCTAGGAGCCCGCGGAACTAACTACAAACCGCTCATCGGGAACACCCCTCCGCCATCCGCTAGTGGGTCGGCACTCAACAGACCTTAGGGCAACAACAAGTGGAGGCTTCACGCGACACAGAAGCTCAAAACACAAGTGTCGAAGTACAAACAGGCAACCACGCCCCTCAACACGTACTTTGAGGCACCAACTGGCAGCATCGCCACTGCCGACAACTCAGGACAAGCAACTAGACCTCCTACGTAACGATCCTGAGTCGAACGACTCAAAGGCAAGATCGTCACAACAGCGGAACAAGCCGCCAATCGGTCAAATCCTAAGCCAGAGAAACCACGCTCCGCAGAAAACAACACACGGAGACCTGAGGGAAACACCACGAACCCTCAGCACACCTGGACACGCAAACCGAGGTGGAACAACACCTCGAAGCATCCAAAAGTAGTGTCTCGGATAGGACAGAACCGCCAAGACACGCACAAACAAGGTCACACATCAACCACTAGGTCAGACCGGGTTGACCTGAACCAAACAACAACAGCATACAGAAGCAGGATCAAGAATCCTACCACAAGTAAGAAGACTCCTGGCTACTTTACAACGTAGTCTTAACCCTCATAGGACATCGGAAGACATCCACAGGACAACGGGCAGACCACTAGGCCAAGCCTAGACACACAAAAATCCACGGGCGGAAAACCAAGGCATAAGGAAAGTAACGCACGAGCCCTAGATCGCTACTAGCAAGCGACGGTCCAGGTTAGGGCCGTTATTTCCCAAACGACGGACGGGCAACAGGCCGTCGCTCACCACCCTGACAACCTACAAAGCCACACGAAAGCCAAGTAATGCACAGCACCAGGCGCGTTACAAGCAAACGACGCACGGAGGCTCCACCATTACTTCCAATGGCATAGCCACCAAGACCAAAGCCAAGTAACGCACAACGTCTAGCGCATTACAACAAAACGACGCGGCAGGGGAGGGCCGTCAGAGACAAACGACGCACAATGGCCTATCCGTTACATCCAACGGCATAGCCACCCTCAAACCCATCACGACAGAAAATGATGGACAGAGGCACGCGCGTTACTCACAAACGACGCACGGGGTCCCCACCGTCACATCCAACGGTGCAGCCACCCTACCTCGTCCACACAGAATGTAACGGCCAGGGGCAGGCGCGTTACACTCAAACAACGCACAGGGGCATGACCGCTAGAGGCACCGCCTCAACGAGTCAACGTCAGTCAACTGGCAAGCAACGGCCTGGGTAAGGCTCGCCGCTTCCATCCAACGCGCTGGGTCAAGCGCGTTAGACCAACCGACTAAACCCCAAAGGAAAATGACAACACGAAAGTAACGGCCAAGCACTGGCGCGTTACACGGGAGTGACGCGCCACCCTTGGGCCGTCACTTCCCCAGAAGCTAAAGAGCTAAAACGACTCAGACCAAACGACGGTCAGTCGTAGGGCCGTCAAAGACAAGTAACGGTCGCTGGCATGACCGCTACTTCGGTTACGGCGGGAAAACATAGGAATGGCCGGATCGGCCCGTTCCACGCCCCATTCACGTCGAAACGTAGGGGAAACACACCGCAACGACAAGAGACAACATTCTAGGGCCAAAACGCCCACATGCAACCTCAAAAACGCAAGATCTGGGCGATTTAGACAAATCAACCCAAAGTGGGTCACCGAGGTTCCCGGGCTTCTACCGGCCTCGAATGAACACCGAATCACACAAAATCAACGTGGATGGGATTCTAACATCCCAGCGGTCAGTTAGAAACTAACTACGCCGCAAATGGTCACCGTCTACCGGCCGACCCTAAAAACCACGAAAATCACGGTTTAGGCAAAACAAGCCCAAACACACTCGTTTCCTAGCCGAACGCCGTGCAATGGCAGGGAAAACGAAGATGGAGAAGTAAGGATCAGTCACCCTACCTCCACCGAAGAAACCGTGCCCCGAAAGGACTACACCATGCCGAAAACCACCCGCGAACCGATCTCACCGGCTTTGAATCCACCGTTCGGGATCGCACCAGAATCGATCCGATCCTCGCCCCATCGCGCACCTAGCCAGCTCCACAGCCTCCCCATCTCGCCCACGCACGCCTCCGTCTGCAGCCGGAGCCGAAAAGGGGAGAGAACGAGAGAGAACGGGAGAGAGAGAGGCGATCGCATGAATGAGGGAAGAGAGAGGAAAGAAAAAGGAAAAGGAAAGAAATTAGGAAATTTTCCTAATTTCTGAAAATTCCGAAAATGCGCCGAAAATGCACAAATTCAGAAAAATACGCAAAAATAGTCGAAACGACCGGCTCGAAGAGTACAACGTCGCTGTAGCATCCACGAGTTCGAGAATCGACAAACAAACTCACCGTAGGGTTCCGTAACTAGTACGTGAGAAAAACCCACACGGCTCGTCAAACTCAACTCGGAAGCCACGAAAGCGAACCGAAACTCAACGAAACCAATCCGAAACAGATCCGAAAAATCCAACGAAGATCCCACGAGACCTGCAAAGGACTCAACAAAGATCCGCCAAGAAATTGGGTTATTACATTTTGGGTCGTGGGTAGGACCTTGGGAGGCTTGAAGACTATATAAGGAGGTGGGTTTCAAGGGTGGTCAGCCTTTAGCAGCACTTATCTTCCATTTTCTCCCACCTACGGTTCCTCTTGTGTAAGAAAGAGAGGTGAGGGACCTTGGCCTTTGCGTAGGAGGGTGAACCTGCAGTGAAGTCTTCGGTGGATCTGGGGTGTGGATCTCATCCCCGGATCGAAAGAAAAACTTTAGGTGGATCTAGGGTGTGGACTTCATCCCCGGATCGTTGGTCTAATATCTTAAAAGGTTGGCACCTAACCTTAAACTTTAGGGGGTTAATGATGCATTAGAATGATTTTAAATATATTTTCTACACTTTAAAGAGGGGATAAGGGCATGTGGGGACGACCATCATGTTCATTTTCAGTTTTGTTTTTCATCAAGTTATGGGCATTCATAAGTCTCCTCTAAGTCACTATCGAAGTAGTCCCCTAGTAAGGTCGATATACATATAAGGTAGACCCTGGTAAGGTCAATGTACATATAGCTTAGACTCTGGACAGGTCTGTGCACATATAAAGTAGACCATGGTAAGGTCGATGCACATGTAAGGTAGACCCTGGTAAGGTCAATGCACATATAGCTTAGACTCTGGACAGGTCTGTGCACATCTAAGGTAGACCCTGGTAAGGTCAATGCACATATAGCTTAGACTCTGGACAGGTCTATGCACATATAAGGTAGACCCTGGTAAGGTCAATGCACATATAGCTTAGACTCTGGATAGGTCTGTGCACATATAAGGTAGACCCTGCTAAGGTCGATGCACATATAAGGTAGACCCTGGTAAGGTCAATTCACATATAGCATAGACACTGGACAGGTCTGTGCACATATAAGGTAGACCCAGGTAAGATCGATGCACATACTGTGCAGACCTAAGTAAGGTCGATGCACATATGGTAAAGCCCATAGTAAGGTCGATGCACATACACTGTCGCCTTTGGACAGGTCTGAGCAAGTTCCAGGTAAGGTTGATGCACATACTGTGCAGACCTAAGTAAGGTCGATGCACATATGGTTAAGCCCATAGTAAGGTCGATGCACATTTAGGGATGGGCTATACAAGGTCGATGAACATTGGCATAGGCCAGTACAAGGTCCATGCACATTTGGGAATAGGCCATACGAGGTCGATGCACATTTGGGGAAAGGCCATATAAGGTCGATGCAATTTGGGAAAAGGCCAAAAAAGGTCGATGCACATTTGGGGATGGGCTATACAAGGTCGATGCACATTGGCACATGCTAGTACAAGGTCGATGCACCTTTGGGAATAGGCCATATAAGGTCAATGCACATTTGCGAAAAGGTCATATTAGGTCAATGCACATCTGGGAAAAGGCCATATAAGGTCGATGCACATTTAGGGATGGGCTATGCAAGGTCGATGCACATTGGCATAGGCCAGTACAAGGTCGATGCACATTTGGGGACAGGCCATATAAGGTCGATGCACATTTAGGGATGGGCTATGCAAGGTCGATGCACATTGGCACATGCCAGTACAAAGTCGATGCAAATTTGGAAAAAAGCCATATAAGGTCGATGCACATTTGAGGAAAGGCCATATAAGGCCGATGCACATTTAGGAAAATGCCATATAAGATCGATGCACAGTTGGGGATGGGCTCTGCACGGTCGATGCACATTAGCATAGGCCAATACAAGGTCGATGCACATTTTGGAAAAGGTCAAGTAAGGTCTATGCACATTTGGGAAAAGGCCATATAAGGTCTATGCACATTTGGGGATGGGCTATACGAGGTCGATGCACATTGGCACAGGCCAGTACAAGGCCGATGCACATTTGGGAAAAAGACCATGTAAGGTCGATGCACATTTAGGAATGGGACATATAAGGTCAATACACATTTGGGATGGGTCAATATAGGTCGATGCACATTTGGTCTAGGTTGATGCACATGTGGGTGTGTCCCAATTTCCAGAAACTTAGAAAAAGGGAGTTTTGAAAGGGCATTTTAATTCATAAAAATCTAGAAAATTAGAAAATGATGGAAGACTAAGGTGGTATCTCACTATAAAGATTTCATGCTCTCAGAAATTCTATACTCGCAGTTATAAGTCATTTCCTATGCATGTGTAACCTAGAAGTAAAATTGTCCTCTTTCTATACAATAACCTGATCATGCACTATTCCACACCAGTCAGCATATAAGTATGTTTAGCCTACTTAAACTATTGGAAGCATGCTTGTTATGATAAAGTATCATACTAATGTTTGTAAAATGAGTATGAATGTGAATGCGAATACGTTGTGAATGTTATGCATGGAAACAAGAGCATTCTGTGGAATAGGACTCTGGTCTCTTTGTGGGGCGGCCCTTCTGCGGGATGGCGGTACGTAACACCACGGAAGTAAAAGAACCCAGGGGACGGAGATACATAACGCCCCAGTCAAAAATCCTATTGATTCGACTGGTTCGTTCTGAGGGACGGCGAATTGGAGCGCTATGGAACCCGGGGGACGGCGGTACGTAACGCCCCGTGCAGCAAGAGTCTAGAAGAAAAACATATGATTCGGTTGATCGTTATGTGGAACTGCAGAACTGTGTGGGCCACATGAGTCTAGGTGGAAGTTTGCTCTCGGGTATGCATAGTACCCTTTCGTCCGTTCGTTTGTGTGTGGGCCTCCCATGTTTGCGACAGCTGTTCGGTTCCATGAATAACAAAAATGTGAAAACTCATAAAAATGTGATAATGTGTAATTGCTCATTCACTGTGGTTTTAGCGCATGCATGGGTACCTTATATGTTAGTTGAAGAATATGTATTTTCCTCACATGAGTTATTTTAAGTAAATTACAATGAATGTATTATGCTATTATTAACATTTGAATTATGTATATAATCTGGTTATATAGATGCGAGTTAATCCCGGTTTGTTTAGGCTGCCTACTTAGCATCACACTCACCCCTTGTGACACACGTTTTCAGGAGACATAGAGAAGGACGTTGAGGAGGAGGCTACAGCTGAGGATTAGTGCTAGTTCATAGTTCGTCTAGGGATGCTATGGATGAATGTCTCTCTTATATGTATATGGGGTGGTGGGCCTATGTGAACTCATGTTCAATCTGAAACAATGTAAATGTACCCTCTTTGAAAATTATGAATGGTTGAGATGTTACTTACATTTCTTGTAATTTGTGGTTTCTCTCTCTCTCTCATGTGAGTGTATGCACGTTTATATCATTGTGCTTCCGCGATACGTGCGAAGTAATGTCTCGAGGTCTGATGGAAGAAAAAAAAATATACCCATAATTTGGGGATCGGATCCCGGGGCGTTACATCACCCATCACAGTACTACTCCACATTAAGCACGCTTAACTTCGGAGTTCTTTTCAAGTACTGAGCCGATACTTCAAAAGACATCTCGGTGATATAGAGTACAACTTAGCTATATTTGAGGGTGTTACACACACTCTCGCGAGCCTATAAAAGGAGGCCAGGTCGCTCATTTAACGGACATGAAAAATAATGAAAAAGAGAAGAGAGCAAAAGCAAAAAAAAGTAGAGCCTATAGATCTGAGAGAGCACTTGCGGATAGAAAAGAAAAGAAGATAGAAGGAGGGCAATCGTGAAAGAAAGGATTCAGAGAGGGATCTGAGAGGAAGTTTGTGATAGCCAGTTACAGCGAGTTGAGGGAAAACAGAGTATCGGAGTATCTGCAATCTGAGTGAGTTGTATATCGACTACTGGATCATATCCAAAGTCAAATTGCTCAATTGTGAGCTACATTTGTATTTCTATTTTCATTTTCTTTTCAAATCTCTTGTAAGTTGTGTATTAGCAGAGCAAGCTGTGAAGCTCAGCAGGTGAGGTTGAATCCTCAGACAGCAAGCTGTGAAGCTCAGCGGTTGAAGCTGTGAATCAGCGGTCTAGCAAGCTGTGAACCTCAGTGGATTGTAGGGATCTAGTCTCCGAAGCTGTGGATCAGCAGATTCAAGCTGTGAGTCAGCAGTAAGCCTTACTCAGTTGAGTAAGGGGTGGATGTAGATCTTGACCTCGAGATTGAACCACCTAAAATCACTTTGTTCATTGTGTGTCTGCTTATCTACTCTTTGCTACTCTTCTAGATGAATGCCTAAAAAAGTCCATTCCTATTTTCTTTGATCTGTCTGCATATTCATCTGAAGTCTTCTTCATTGGATTGATTACCATTAACCGTGCCTGTTCGCTTAAGTCTGAATCTATTCTGAATTGAATTGAATTTCTTTATTATAATTCTGGTTTATAATAGATTACTTAGTGGTATATAAAAAAGTCAAGTCAGAAGGATAGATTACATCTACCTAGAAAACTGACCCTTGCGTGAGGAGATTATCTAATCAACCCTCCGCCTGGTACCATACTAAGTTATCAATTCAATGAAGTGTTAATTCCACAGATGATTATTCATATTGGTTCAGTTGTGTGATTTGCAGTAGTTAATTTCTAATTCCGCATTTCTTTTAATTGCTATGAATCAATTTTTATTTTGGGGTAGATCTATTCACTCCCACCTCTAGATCTGTATTCAGTTGTTTCAACATGACCATTATCTCCGATCGATACCCTCGATTCACATCTCAATTTTGGAAGGGTCTGCAACATTTATTAGGGACCCGACTTAATTGCAGCACTGCATTCCACCCACAAATTGATTGTCAAACTGAAAGAACTAATCAGGTAGTGGAAGATATGCTCAGAGCATGTGTTATCGATTCCGGTGGGAATTGGCACGACCATCTACCTCTAGTGGAATTCGCCTACAACAATAGCTACAAAGCTAGCATTTAAATGGCACCATTCAAGGCACTATATGGGAGAAGTTGCCGCTTACCTATCTACTGGAATAAAGTTAGAGAGAGACAACTTCTAGGCCCAGAGATAATAAGAGACACTACCGAGAAGGTCAAGCTCATTCAAGAGAGACTCCATATGGCTCAAGATAGATAAAAATCTTATGCTGACAATAGAAGATGCGATCTGGAATTTCAAGTAGGAGACCATGTATTTCTCAAGGTTTCTCCGGGTCGAGGTATTCGAAGGTTCGACATTAAAGGAAAGCTCATTCCAAGATTCATCGGCCCCTTCGAAATTCCCGAAAGGGTTGGTGAGGTCACATATTGAATATCTTTGCCCCAACAATTAGCTGGAGTCCACGATGCATTTCATGTCTCAATGCTCAAAAGGTATGTCCTTGATCCATTCCATGTCATA
Source organism: Amorphophallus konjac (assembly GCA_022559845.1). NCBI lineage: Eukaryota > Viridiplantae > Streptophyta > Magnoliopsida > Alismatales > Araceae > Amorphophallus > Amorphophallus konjac. Next base: position 280,579,166 of record CM040126.1, on the reverse strand, counting down.
ACTTATGACAACTTGGAGGTTCAAAAGGATTTGACGTACGAACAAAAGCCAATCAAAATAATTGAGCGAGAAGTACGTCAACTTCGGAATAAAACTATTCCCACGGTCAAAGTCCAATGGAACAAATCTTGGCCACACGAGGCGACATGGGAAACGGAAGAAGCTATACCCAAAAGATTTCCGCAGATTCTTGAATGTAAGTACACTCTCCTTAAAGACCACATGCATTGAATTTGGGGACCAAATTCTTTTTAAGTGGGGGAGGGTGTAATGCCCGTGAATTTTCTAGGAATTTTCTGTGATTAAATATGATTATTTAGCATTTAAAAAAGCTTAATGGGATACTAAAATGCTTTAGGATTATTTAAATCAATTTAAAGGCCCTATAATAACCAAAGGGCTAAGCCCAATTCAAATAGGCCCAAAGACCCAATTCATATGGCCTTTTGACCCAATCCCATTACTAGAAACGCAATTTGGGTAATTTACAGATTTAAATAGGATAAATAAGAGAATTAACGGGATAACTAGGGGATATTAAAAAATCCAAAATTTTCATAATAAATGCCTAAAAACGGTCTATTGCACAACCGCTATCTAATAATAGCGGCCCACATCCGACCGCTACTATGTTCCGTGAACGGGGTTTTGGAAACCCTAGAAAATTAGATTTTTATCCAGCCCAAATGCAAGCATTCGATGTTATCTGATATGGTAACATAGTCTATGACTCTTAGGGATCAGTCCTACACCTAATTAGGACTCCTAGGTCGATCTAATCCCTCAAACCCTAGTAAACTCTATAAATAGAGCTCAGATTCGACCTGTGCGAACCTTACTTTCAGCTCGCATTGTTTAACGGTAAGGAGTTGGTATTTCAGGTTGGTTCTTTAGAACTTTTTATTTAACTTAGTTTTATCTTACTCCCCTCGAAATTTCATGCTAGGAGGTCAAGCGTCCAGAGAGTTAGGAGCCCCCGAAGTTGCTGTTCCTCTACAAGGTGCTTAGGAACCAGCATGCCAGTCTAAAGAAGATCAAGGGATTGGAAGCCCTAATAGAGGTTTTTAGAAGTTAATCCTTTAGAACACTTTTTTAACCTTTATATCTTCTACCTACCCTCCAAATTTCATGGATTTAGGTCAAGAGGTTAAGGAGAACGAGGGACGAGAAGTTGCTGGTTTAGCACAGGACGTGCAGAAACTAGGTCGTCCTTCCTGTCCAAAATTTAAAGTTTAAAGCCTATTACAAAGGTAGGTTATCTCATGGATGGCTAAATTAACGTGTTAGGAATAAAAGCCCTCTGGTTTCATGCAATTTTATGCTCTGTACATAGTGCATTTCATGTTTTACTATCACTGCGCATCTAGGTGATCACTGCATGCATGAACTATGCCTTTAATGAGAAGAGTAAATATTTTTGACTTAATTCATTTAAACCCTACATTGTTAGCGCAGCAAGAGTGATATAAGAGGGGGGGATGAATAGATCACTCCCAATTTGTAAAAACTTAAGCGGAAAATTAATTCTACTGCTTACGCCCCTCCTGAACCCGCACACAGAGAGATGCAAACGCAGTCACCAAACAGAACAGTATAAGTAAATGAGAATGAAGAACTGATCACATGGAAGCAAAGAGACAAGCAGATGGAGAGCGCAGATAATAACAGCAAACCACAGAGGAGGCACTCGGTTTTTAGGTGGTTCGATTGCAGTCCGCAATCTACATCCACCCCTCACTCCAACTAGAATGAGGATTCCACTAGACAATGCTAGAACACTGCAGACTCAGTCTACGAACAACATGCTGCCACACAGCTTGAACAACCAAGGGAAACAAATCCCTCAACCAAGCTCTGCTACCCACAAAGCTTGAAACCTGTTCCAGCTACCAGCTAGAACAGATCCGGAGACACCTCTCCCTTCCTCCACACACCGGAGGGAACCTGCTAATGACAACCTGTCACTAGCAACACCAGAGATCACCGATCTCTCTTCCTCTGCAACCCAGAGGGAAACCGAAGTAACACTCCCTTCCTCCACACACCGGAGGGGAACCAATTCGAATCAGAAGAATGAACAAAATAAAAAGAAAACAAAATAGAAATAAAGACCAATGAAGAAGCAGTCGGTTCTGAAAACCAATACAAATGTAGCTTCAAAGGAAGCAATTCATCAAACCACAGACACTGCTCTCTCTCTCTCGAACATACTCCTCTCGGATCTGGACAATATGGGACTCTCTGCTCTTTCTCCTTTCTGGATCGTGCAGCCTCACACAAATGCCTTCTGCTTTTTCTTTTCACGATCAAGCTTCTACTGAAGGACGAAGCTCCATATTTATAGCAGATATTAGGCGTGTGGCTTCCAGGTTCCCGCCCAAGAACTTTTTTCCAGATCATTTGAATTTCGACCACATGGCAGCATCCTGACTGGGTTTCCATCCACGTGTCATGTTCCTGGTTTCTTGGATCACGTGCCAGGTGCCAACCTCAGATCACGTGCCCAATCATCAGCCTGAATCGCCTGCAGATAGAGACAAAATGAATGTATATACTTAGTTAGTTCAGGCTTTTAAACACGAGTGTATATACTTCAGAAATAGCAATTGAGTAAGTGTGTACAACGTGAGAGAGTGTATAGACTTAATGAATAAGCGCATGTGAATGGCAGTGTATAGACATGTGATGAACAATGCATGAACTAGCCTTACCAATGTGTAGACTTTACAATGCTCAGCCACTGTATAGACTTCACGAAGCCTAACCAGTGTACAGACTTGGAACGAGTGTGCTGTGAGCACTGTATAGACTCAAGTTATAACAACCGAATGTATAGAGTTGTGGTCGGATAACCCAATGTATAGACTTGAAGCAAGAGGCCAGTGTTCAGACTTTGAGGAAGAGATGCACTGTTCGCAATGTACAGACTTGATAGTGTAAGACTCTTAATAAGACGGTGAACAGTGTATTGACTTGATGCCCAATGGTGATGTATAGACTTCGACAAGCTTGAGCCAGTGTATAGACTTTGCCAGAGTGAGACGATGCATGAGACGCTCGGCTGTACAGACTTGCAAAGATCTAAATGAGACGATCGGCTGTAGGACCGATGTACAGACTCTGAATGTGAAGGCAGGCTGTATAGACTTGAATCGCTTGAAGCGATGTACAGACTTGGTGAGGCTCAAGTAGTGTACAGACTTGTGAAGACTTCAGCGTTGTACAAACAAGGAAGTACCACTGTGGATGTATAGACTTGATGATACATTGTGGATGTATGGACTTGAGCGAATGAAGCCGATGTACAGACTTGCCGATTCGAAGCCACTGTACAGACTTTGAAGAGCAGTTCAATGTATAGACTTGAAGCCCTTGAGCTAATGTATAGACTTCACGCTGTACAGACTTTGAGCTTTGATCGTTTGAGCAGAATGCAATGTACACACTTAGCGATGTATAGACTTGTCCAGGAAAGCGTAGGGAAAGGTATGAGTGTATAGACTTGGCCAAGCGTAGGAAAAGATGTGGAGTGTACAGACTTGATAAAACAAAGTCCAGTGTATAGAGTTGATGCTAGCCAATCCAGTGTATAGAGTTGATGCTAGCCAATCCAGTGTATGGACTTGATGTTTGGAAGGATGTATAGGGTTGAGCTAATCGGACTTTAGCAATGTGAAGACTTAAGCGGTCGGGCAGTGTACAGACTTAATATATTAAGACCAGTGTATAGACTTCAGTTAGAAGGTGCCCGATGCACAGACTTGAAGATGATATGCCAATGTACAAACTTAATGATATGAACAATAATGCATGCTGTACAGACTTACTCGATCAAGTTGATGTATAGACTTTGGTACCCAGATAGACAATGTTCAGATGGGTCGACGCATCAGCAAGGGTGGGTCGACCCACTACTGTCCATACTAACTAAGCAGAGTGTAGACAGAATCAAGATAGCATGCTTATCTGACAACCATATGAACTGTACTCACTCACATGATGAAACAGCATAAATCTAGAGATAGAAGATTGATTTATAGTGTGAGACATCATCAAAACCATAGGGATGCAACAATCTCCCCCTTTTTGATGATGGCAACACTATGAATCAAGCAATATCAAAGTTCAACAAGAAATTAATATCAGCTACAACAAACAGAGTAAATTCAAGACATGCTCATGCAAATGAATTAAACATTCCCTACCACACACTCTCATCTCCCCCACAACTCATAAACATATCTTCCCCGAAGCAACATGACTCCCCCAAAGCTCAAGACAAATCCAAGACTCACTGATAATGCAGAACTTCTCTCCCCCTTTGACATCAGCAAAAAGAAATACAGAATGTATGACAGTGCTGGAAACATGAAGAAGAAAGGCAGTAACTTCTTAGTGCAGAAAGTCACGAGTAGGTCTTAAGAGAATAAGTGAGTTTCTAATCTCAAGAGAAGATTCTTTAAACTCCAGTACACAATAGAGAAGTAGAATGATAGAAAAGTTTATCAGCATACATAGTGTATGATTTAGAGCAGGAGTTAACAAGTATGGCTAGATATAGCTGATCATTCAACTATCCCACAAGACAGCAAGAAACGAAATCAGAGAGGTGTTCTCAAGGTATTGAGGACAAGCAATCCATTAGTTGCATAACAACAAGGAATTTTTTTTTCTTTTTGAGATGATTTTCAAGAAGATCAATGAGTAAGTTGGTAGTTCACTCCTTTGACATTAGGGAGACACCTTGATTAGAGGCCTGAATCCCCAGTTACTCAGAGTGAGTACCTCATTACTTCCTTCTTTTTTTTAAGGAACAGAGTTAGTAACTGTGGCTTTTGACATGAGGAAACACCTTGATTAGAGGCCAGAGTCCCCAGTTACTCACCAGCAAGTCACCATTGCTCTGTCATGTCTTTTCATTCATTTTAAGCATTTGACACCTCATGACACAGGAGAAATATTCATTTCATTGATGAAGCTCCCAGTTTCTCAGTGATCAAAACAGAACATGTTTGTTCAGTTAAGCCCTTGAGTTAAAGAGATAGAATGATTGAAAACAATACCAGAAGGACTATTTCTTGAATTGAGTCTTGAAGTCTAGATTTCAAGCTGATTGGGTCAGATATCAAGACATACAGGTTTTGGCCTGAACTAGAATCAATGACATTGTAGGAAGATATACTTTATGCAATTAGTCCAGATCTCTGAAGGAGTACCGAAGGAAAGATTCTAACTGGATTTTAGAGTCACTGACTTATAGACTTAAGAGATAAGTGACACTCTATTGTCTTAGAGAACCACACTAGATCAGTCATGCAAGACCAGCAAAGTTACACATCTGGACAGTCCTTTTGAATCTGTCAAAGAACTTCTCCTCTCACACAACAACTTAGCTCCCCCTAAGACATAGCATTCCTCAATGAAACAATCCAGCATAATCTCAAAGCTTCCCCTCACTCAAAGTATTCCTGAAAGCTAACCAGCAGACATTCTGAACTCCCACTTAAACTAGCATGACATAAGACTAAACATCAGACAAACACAACTCCCCCTCTCAACAAGAACAGGCTTCATAATTAAGACAATTTGTATAAGCCTAATTCTCTTCTCAATGTGGTGAATTTTTTATTATCCAGAGGTTTTGTGAATATGTCAGCAATCTGATTATCTGTGCCTACATGAATCAGTTCAAAATTATTCTTAGACACCTCATCTCTTATAAAATGATGTCTTATCTCTATGTGTTTGGTTCGTGAATGCAAAACAGGATTTTTAGCAATATTGATGGCACTAGTATTATCACAGTAGATTGGTGTGCACCCCAGGTCTACTTGGTAGTCCTGAAGCTGGTGTTTAATCTATATGACTTGTGTTCCACAACTCCCTGCAGCCACATATTCAGCTTCTGCAGTGGAGAGGGCCACAGAATGTTGTTTCTTGGAGCCCCAAGACACTAAACACCCACCCAAAAATTAGCAATGACCACTAGTGCTTTTCCTATCTAGTTTACAGCCTGCATAATCAGCATCTGTGTATGCAACTAAGTTAAATGTGTGTGATGCAGGAAACCATAAACCAAGAGAATGAGTAGCTGACAAATATCTGAAAATTCCTTTAACTACAGCTAAGTGTAATTCAGTAGGTCTAGACTGATACCTTGCACACATTCCTACACTGAATTGTATATCTGGTCTAGAGACTGTCAAGTAAAGAAGTGATCCAATCATACCTCGATAAAGTTTGGCATTTACTTCTTTACCTGTCTCATCTGCATCCAGTGAGGTATTGGTGCCCATGGGTGTTGTAATGTGTTTTAAGTTTTCCATACCAAACCTCTTGAACAGTTCCATTGTGTATTTGGTTTGGTTGATGAAGCACCCGTCCTCTAGCTGATGTACCTGCAATCTAAGAAAATATTTTAGTTCACCAACCAAGCTCATTTCAAATTCAGCAGACATCATGGTAGAAAATTCATCACATAGTTCATGCTTAGTTGATCCAAATACAATGTCATCTACATATACCTGAACTATGATGAGATCTCTATTTAAGCCCTTGGTAAATAAAGTTTGATCAACTTTACCTCTTTTGTAGCCCTTGCTGATCAGAAATTCAGTCAATCTTTCATACCATACTCTTGGAGCCTACTTTAGACCATACAAGGCTTTGTTTAACCTGAAAACTTGGTTAGGTTGAGGAGAGTATTGAAATCCAGGAGGTTGTTCAACAAAAACTTCTTCTTTAATGACTCCATTTAAAAAGGCACTTTTAACATCCATTTGTTGGAGTTTTATATTCTTTGAACAAGCAAAGGCAAGCAACAATCTTATAGCTTCCATCCTAGCAACAGGTGCATAGGATTCATCAAAGTCTACACCGAATTCCTGACAGTAGCCTTTGGCTACTAATCTGGCCTTATTCCTCGAGATGATTCCATCTTCATTCATCTTATTTTTGAACACCCACTTGGTTCCTATGATATTAATACCATCTGGTCTTGGGACAAGCTCCCAGACATTATTCCTTTCAAACTGACCTAATTCCTCACACATAGCATTGACCCAAGCTTGATCAGCCAAGGCCTCTTCTACTGTTTTGGGTTCAATTTGTGAGACTAATGCAATTAAGTCATCATTATTCACATTTCTAAAATGAGACCTAGTCCGAAGAGGATCTTCAGGATGGCCTATGACATTATCTAATGGATGGTCTTTAAGAAATCTAACATTTGTTGAAGACTCACCTGTTTCTCTTGGCCCTTCCTGATTGGGGGAATTTGTTTCTCCACTCGGCTGAGTCTTTTCTTCTTCTTGTTGGTCTTCTAGAAAATTCCCATCATGATTGGAATCCCTGTCAAGATTTTCAACATTAGAAACCTCTTTCTTTTCACTAAAAAGGATGTGTGGAGACTTTTCCACTTTCTGATCTGATATGTTAAATACCCTATATGCCCTTGACACTTCAGAGTAACCCAATAATATTCCTGGGGAGCTTTTAGCTTCAAACTTGTCTAAATCTTTCTTATCATTGTTATGAATAAAACATTTTGCTCCAAAAATTCTGAAATGAAACAAGTTTGGTTTCTTACCTTTTAGAAGCTCATAGGCTGTTTTCTTGTGAATGGGTCTTACCATGGCCGTGTTGATTATGTAAGTTGCTGTATTAGCCGCTTCTGCCCAAAACCTTCTAGGTAATCTACTCTCAATCAACATGGTTCGGGCCATCTCCACCACAGTTCTATTTCTTCTCTCCACAATCTCATTCTGTTCAGGTGTCCTGGGAGAAGAAAACCTGTGAGTTAGTCCCTCTTTTTCACAAAGATCAGTAAACATGGAGTTTTCAAACTCACCTCCATAGTCAGATTGAATAGAACAGACCTTGTATTTCCCTTCTTGTTTGACCTTATTGAAAAACAGATTAAACTTTTGAAATGCATCACTCTTATTTGCTAAGAAAAATATCCATGAATATCTAGAGAAGTCATCTATGATGACATAGCCAAACCTGTTTCCATTAAGACTCTGAGTTCTAGTGGGACCGAAAAGGTCCATATGAAGAAGTTCCATTGGTCTAGAAGACAATGGCTCAGATCTTAATTTAAAGGAATTTCTGGTCTGTTTGCCTAGAGCACAGGCATCACATGCTTTTGATATCGAGTTGAATTTAATTATAGACATGCCTCTAACTAAATCATGCTTGACCAATTTATTTAAAGTTGTAAAGCTAGCATGACCTAGACGTCTATGCCATTCAAAAGCATCATTTTCAGAGTTGGCAGATAAGCAAATAGTAGATTCAGATTCCTCATCTAAGTCTACAATGTAGACATTATTAATCCTGTTGGCTACAAATTTAACAACATCAGAATTTATTTCAAGGGATTTGCATGAACTATCATCAAATACAACCCTGTGACCCCTGTCACATAACTAACTAATGCTAATCAGGTTGTGTTGAAGCCCTTCCACAAGTAAGACTTTTTCAATGGAGTTTATGGAAGACTTACCTACTGTACCAACTCCAATTATTTTACCTTTGTTCTTTCCTCCAAACTTGACCAGACCCCCTGGCTTCATCTCTATCTTGCTAAACTTGGATCGGTCTCCTGTCATATGCCTGGAGCAGCCACTGTCGAGGTACCACTTGTTGTCTTCAGCTGCCAGGCCGACCTACACAAATACATCAAGCAGAGTGATTTGGAACCCAAGATGAATTGGGTCCAAGGACATTGTTCAAATCTCTGATCAAGTGTTTAGGTATCCAGATTTGCTTCAGCATGGTTTTCTCTGGCACCTTCCTTTCTGGTTTATTAAAGTTGAATCCAGTTGGACTGGAGAAGTGAGTTCTATTCCATTCATTAGTCTTCCTATTCCTAGGAAATTTCCTGTAAGCTTGTTGATTAACATATTTTTGACCATGAAAATTATTTCTCCAGTAGTTCCTATTTGGACTCATCTGATTGTTGTAATTCCAGCTCTTATTCTGATTCACTTTCTTGGTCCATCTACCATTTGTGTTCTGGTGAGTGGGCTTAGTGATATTCTTCATAAAATTCATTCCCATCTTAAATGGTTGTCCAGCACTGGTTTTTGTGTTTTCTTTAGGACTTTGAATTCCCTTAGTGCTGTTTGAGCTGGATGGTGTGTCCAGCTTCTCTTTTCCCTTCTCTGGGCAGAAGGTGATGGTCTTGAATTACAAGGGTCTCTTGTTGGTTGGGTCATAGCTTAGACCCTCCTTATTGAAATTGACCCTAGTCCCTAGTATAGTATCTAAACTAGTTTTTCCTTGGACAAACTTTTCTAAGACTTTCTGTTTGTCTTCCAGCTCCTTTTGAAGGGACTCAGAATTTTTTAGGAGTTCATCATTTACTTTCTTCACAGCTTCATATTTCTCTGAGTTCACTCTAATTTTATTCATGCTTTCTTCAATTTTAGTTTTGAATTCATTGAGCTGATTTTGACTTTCTTGAATTTCTCCCTTGAGCTTATCATTTTCTTTCCTTAGTGAGGTCATTTCTTCTAGTTGTTCTTTTAGCTTCTCATTTTCCTCACAGACCTGAGATTGTTCTTCAACATTTGTGTTAAATTTTCTTTTCAGAACTCTATGCTCTTTACTAAGAGAATTAAATTTATCTAACAATTCACCATAAACATCCTCCCAGTCATCAATTGAGAAATTTTCAAAAACATTTATTACCTCCTCTTCACTGTTTGCCATAAGGCAAATTCCATCTTCATATTCTTCTGAGGAAGTGTCTTCGGGGTCTTCTTCTTCCTCGCTCCATGTGCAGACCATCGCCTGTGGCTTCTTCTTCTTCTGCACCTTTGTGTTCTTCTTCTGAAGATAGGGACCCTTCTTCTGGAGGTCTGGGCATTCGCCTTTCATATGTCCCTGTTTGTTACAATTAAAACAAGTCAGTCTCTTAGGATTTCTATCCCTGTAACTAGTAAATTCAGCATTCTTGTTGAAAGAGTGTGGCTTCTTCTTCCTAAAGGTCTTTCCCTTTTTCTTCAAAAATTTTCTGAACTGTCTAGTGAGCATTGCCTGCTCCTCCTGGTCGAGATTTGAAAAACCTTCAAGCTCGGACTCGGACTCGGGGCTACTGCTGCTGTTCCTGCTGTTGCTACCCTTGTTGCGGGATGCCCTTAGAGCCACATTCTTAGCCTTCCTATCACTTCCTTCTCCACCTCCTTGGAAATTCATCTCATAGGTCATAAGGGATCCTATGAGTTCATTCACAGTCAAGATAGTCAGATCTTTTGACTCCTCAATCACAATGGCCTTAGTGTGCCATGCCGGGGATAAAGATCTAAGAATTTTCCTGACTATATCTGCTTCAGCAAGATCCTTCCCTAGCCCTTTAAGTGTGTTTGTGATCAAGGACAACCTGGCATACATTTCAGTTATATTCTCCTCTGCATTCATCCTAAACATTTCATACTTAGAAGTGTAGAGGTTTACCTTCGAGGCTTTCACTTGAGTTGTACCTTCATAGATCAATTGCAGCTCATCCCACATTCGCTTGGCAGTCTTGTAGGCAGATATACGGGCATATTCCTCTGGATGAACAGCACACTGGATGATGTTCAGCGCCGTCCAGTTGAGTGAAGAGAGCTTGACATGGTCATCTGTCCAAGCGTCCTCGTTTGGTGGCAGATCATATGGCCCCACAGTAATTACTCTCCACAGTTTATGGCTCTGAGCCCTGATAAACACTTCCATCCTGTTCTTCCAAAACATATAGTTACTACCATCAAAATACGGAGGGCGACTAATGGATTGACCTTCGGCCATGAAGGTTCTAGGACCACTGGTATTTCCTTGACCGTTCGTCCACATGGCGTAAACCTGCCCTGATACCAAATGTTAGTGCAGCAAGAGTGATATAGAAGGGGGGGGATGAATAGATCACTCCCAATTTGTAAAAACTTAGGCGGAAAATTAATTCTACTGCTTACGCCCCTCCTGAACCCGCACACATAGAGATGCAAACGCAGTCACCAAACAGGACAGTATAAGTAAATGAGAATGAAGAACTGATCACATGGAAGCAAAGAGACAAGCAGATGGAGAGCGCAGATAATAACAGCAAACCACAGAGGAGGCACTCAGTTTTTAGGTGGTTCGATTGCAGTCCGCAATCTACATCCACCCCTCACTCCAACTAGAATGAGGATTCCACTAGACAATGCTAGAACACTACAGACTCAGTCTGCGAACAACATGCTGCCACACAGCTTGAACAACCAAGGGAAACAAATCCCTCAACCAAGCTCTGCTACCCACAAAGCTTGAAACCTGTTCCAGCTACCAGCTAGAACAGATCCGGAGACACCTCTCCCTTCCTCCACACACCGGAGGGAACTTGCTAATGACAACCTGTCACTAGCAACACCAGAGATCACCGATCTCTCTTCCTCTGCAACCCAGAGGGAAACCGGAGTAACACTCCCTTCCTCCACACACCGGAGGGGAACCAATTCGAATCAGAAGAATGAACAAAATAAAAAGAAAACAAAATAGAAACAAAGACCAACGAAGAAGCAGTCGGTTCTGAAAACCAATACAAATGTAGCTTCAAAGGAAGCAATTCATCAAACCATAGACACTGCTCTCTCTCTCTCTCGAACATACTCCTCTCGGATCTGGACAATATGGCACTCTCTGCTCTTTCTCCTTTATGGATCGTGCAGCCTCACACAAATGCCTTCTGCTTTTTCTTTTCACGATCAAGCTTCTACTAAAGGATGAAGCTCCATATTTATAGCAGATATTAGGCGTGTGGCTTCCAGGTTCCCGCCCAAGAACTTTTTTCCAGATCATTTGAATTTCGACCACATGGCAGCATCCTGACTGGGTTGCCATCCACGTGTCATGTTCCTGGTTTCTTGGATCATGTGCCAGGTGCCAACCTCGGATCACGTGCCCAATCATCAGCCTGAATCGCCTGCAGACAGAGACAAAATGAATGTATATACTTAGTTAGTTCAGGCTTTTAAACACGAGTGTATATACTTCAGAAATAGCAATTGAGTAAGTGTGTACAACGTGAGAGAGTGTATAGACTTAATGAATAAGCGCATGTGAATGGCAGTGTATAGACATGTGATGAACAATGCATGAACTAGCCTTTCCAATGTGTAGACTTTACAATGCTCAGCCACTGTATGGACTTCACGAAGCCTAACCAGTGTACAGACTTGGAACGAGTGTGCTGTGAGCACTGTATAGACTCTAGTTATAACAACCGAATGTATAGAGTTGTGGTCGGACAACCCAATGTATAGACTTGAAGCAAGAGGCCAGTGTTTAGACTTTGAGGAAGAGATGCACTGTTCGTAATGTACAGACTTGATAGTGTAAGACTCTTAATAAGATGGTGAACAATGTATTGACTTGATGCCCAACGGTGATGTATAGACTTCGACAAGCTTGAGCCAGTGTATAGACTTTCCCAGAGTGAGACGATGCATGAGACGCTCGGCTGTACAGACTTGCAAAGATCTGAATGAGACGATCGGCTGTAGGACCGATGTACAGACTCTGAATGTGAAGGCAGGCTGTATAGACTTGAATCGCTTGAAGCGATGTACAGACTTGGTGAGGCTCAAGCAGTGTACAGACTTGTGAAGGCTTCAGCGTTTTACAGACAAGGAAGTACCACTGTGGAGGTATAGACTTGATGATACACTGTGGATGTATGGACTTGAGCGAATGAAGCCGATGTACAGACTTTCCGATTCGAAGCCACTGTACAGACTTTGAAGAGCAGTTCAATGTATAGACTTGAAGCCCCTGAGCTAATGTATAGACTTCACGCTGTACAGACTTTGAGCTTTGATCGTTTGAGCAGAATGCAATGTACACACATAGCGATGTATAGACTTGGCCAGGAAAGCGTAGGGAAAGGTATGAGTGTATAGACTTGGCCAAGCGTAGGAAAAGATGTGGAGTGTACAGACTTGATAAAACAAAGTCCAGTGTATAGAGTTGATGCTAGCCAATCCAGTGTATAGAGTTGATGCTAGCCAATCCAGTGTATAGACTTGATGCTAGCCAATCCAGAGTATAGACTTGATGTTTGGAAGGATGTATAGGGTTGAGCTGATCGGACTTTAGCAATGTGAAGACTTAAGCGGTCGGGCAGTGTACAGACTTAATATATTAAGACCAGTGTATAGACTTCAGTTAGAAGGTGCCCGATGCACAGACTTGAAGATGATATGCCAATGTACAAACTTAATGATATGAACAATAATGCATGCTGTACAGACTTACTCGATCAAGCTGATGTATAGACTTTGGTACCCAGACAGACAATGTTCAGATGGGTCGACGCATCAGCAAGGGTGGGTCGACCCACTACTGTCCATACTAACTAAGCAGAGTGTAGACAGAATCAAGATAGCATGCTTATCTGACAACCATATGAACTGTACTCACTCACATGATGAAACAACATAAATCTAGAGATAGAAGATTGATTTATAGTGTGAGACATCATCAAAACCATAGGGATGCAACATACATCTCCATGCGTTTCTTATGTGCTATCATGTCTTATCCATTCGTTTAGCATGGTTTCCATTTATCTATTGTCCAAGAATAGGCCTTATGTGCCCTATTTTATTTCTGTCTGCTACAGACAAGAAACGGTCACTATCAGACCACCATAATCATCTTGCGGCCCTGCGATAGACCGCTACCATCATAATGTGGTCCTCCTATGACCGCTATTTTCTTTCTATTTTTTGCACTCCGTTCACTCTAAACAGATTGCAGATTGACCCTAATAAACATATGTTAAGCCTAGTTAATAAGGTTCTATTCCTACTTATGACTTTACATATATGAACTTGGTTATATTAAGCACCAATCATGCTTGGTTTAATGTCTTTCATGCTTTAGAAACCTATTTTTAACTTATGCTATTTTCATGCCAAAACTCTAATAGTTTGTATTAAACTTAATTCTATATGGTTCATGGACTTGTCTTACTGTTGTTTTGATCGCTGTTCTATCACGATCTCACTCTCATCCTTGGAGTCTTTTCTTAAGTACATGACATGTATTCCGATACGATGTCATTAGTTACACTTTCGACTTGATAGGAACACAATCTTGGATTTGCAATCCTCTCCGTTGGATATTCCTTCCACCAGACTAGATGATCTTGTTTCAAGGCCTCCGTAAGTCTTCACGAGCCTGGGATTCCCACTAGGATGCCGATTTGGTTGTACCCTCAAAACTCAATTGTCTAGAAAGCACTCATAGGACCGGTGTTTTTCTAAATCATGGCTAGTAGTGGCCATCAAGGAGACCGCAACTGTCAAGTAGTGGCCTTACCATGATAGCTATCTCCAAAAGGTTTCATTGCGTCGACTCTTCTTTCTTCATGCCTCGGCTCTATTTAGAAATAGTCCTTCTCTGACCGCCTCTTCATAGAAACAGTCCTGGCATGACTGCCTCTTAAAGAAACGGCCCCGACATGACCGTTTTATGTCTAAGTATTGATTAATCTGAGGTTTGACCTAAGGGTTGATGTTCCTATGCTCCTAGATGGTCTATTGATTATCTAGAACCTAATACCTTGTTCAACAAGTTATTCTGAATTATGAAAGTTAAGGAATATGCCGTTATGCTGTCAGATTTCTTCCGTAGCATGACCTCATCATTAAATCATACTTGATCTCATGATTTCAATTTGGTATGTTCTAACCTTGATATTTGTTATCATGAAACTATAGTTTGAACGGGTACATTATTGGCCTACTTTATTAATATTTCTTGTGAAAGTAGCTTGATTTATTACTTGAAGCTGTAAATCGGGCACTGATTATGTCCAAGGGCTCGACACTAGCCCCTCGGCTGAATTCTGGAAATATGTTATAAACCATGGAGTATGATGAACACTGGCGTCGCATTTCATTGGGAGCACTTTTTTTATAGACTAGTGAAAACCACGAGACTCTACATGAAATTATACATTCTTGTTACATGACTTTCTAGTGTATAGCCGTTATGGTTATGAAAAGTACAATCTCGTTACATGCAAGTACATTCTTGATACATGAAAGGCCACATTCTATTCTTACTTGATCATATTCTCATTCTACATGGACATTCAAATCTCTATGATCTATATCTTGTTATTAGTGTTACTTTGGTTTGATTCGTATGATTTACTGCATTCCTTTTATCTTATTTTCAATAGAAAAATGTTAATTACTTAAACATTCCCTTCATGTTGATACGAAGATACCTACTAGGCAAGTGTGCTCATTCACTACTTTTTTAATTTTTTTAGGACATTCTAGCGGGTCGGATTCAGATTATTCAAGTGATGGATCTGAGAGTGAATAAGGAAAGAGCAAAGCCTTAGATTGTCATTAGTTGATAGTTAAGAGTCATTATGTAATTTTCTCTTTATTTGAGTCAAGGGTGTCAAGGAGTTTGTTATGTCTCCTCTAGTTTTGATGCTGGGAATAGTGTGATTGATCTTGATTGATACTGGCAAAATTGTTTGGATTTAAATATGCGTGCTATATTATCTTTTCTCTAAGTCAGAATTAGTTCTTGTTCACCATCAGGTCGATGCATATTCATGTAGATGCATTGTAAGGTCGATGCATCTCCTAGTGCATAGAACATCAGGTTGATGCATATATGCATTCTGGTCTAGAAGGTCGATGTTGCTGTAAAAGTCATGCACTATTAGGTCGATGCACATTATACGCAGGTTGATGTCGTGATGCACTATATGCTAGCTGTTGCATCATCAGGTCGATGCACACTAGAGACGGGTTGTTACTGTTGTTCGATAATGAGCCAGCGATTATTGTATAAGGTCGATGTGATAAAGGCTATCAATCATAAGGTCGGTGCACCTTATGCATCTGCTTGGAAACAAGGTCGATGCAGTAATGCCTTGCGTCGATACATTTAAGCATTTCATTATACATCACCAGGATAGGTCGACATGTCTCAATGGCACATCGATGTTGTAGTACATGATGTGTGGGTCTATGCTTTGACAGGCCGATGCACTATGCATAGCCATCAAAGCAGATATAGTCTTTCTAACCGAATGAGGTCTACCTGTATGATATACAGGTCGATGCTTTAGTGAAATACTACTGCATTCTTTTCTTCACGTCAGTAAGACATGTCGATGTACTTTATTTGTGCATCGATGCATGTGTAAATCTTCACACATCCATTCATATAATTTGCCTATTTTTATGAAATATCTGAGCCTGCATTTCTTAGATACCTACTACTTGTTTCATGACAAGATTGTTAATGAATTTCTATATTTAGTTTGGCAGGAGAAAACAAGATGAAGATTATCAAGTAATAATTCAGATTCATGCTCAAACACCTCAGATGCATAAAGGTATGAGAAGAGAGGCCAAGTCCAAAATTCAGTTAAAAGTTAACGGTTAAGCTTCCTGCGAAGCAACCTCATTGATCAACTGGAGGCAGAAATTTTGATTATCAGGTGGGTTCGAAAGTACAACCGTTGGGGGCACGTGATCTGAGGCTATCTCCCAGCACTTTGGAGATTCTTAACGAAATAACTTTTCCATGTGGCTGTTTCTTAAAGAACCTTCACCTTTTCATCTGACACGTGGCCAAGCATTTTCTTAAAAGGCTTTGGGCGGGAGCATTCCTTCCACGTGTCCAAATTGAATCTTGTGGGGATCATAAGAACTCACGTTCGCAAGGATAAATAGAGGCCAGAGTGCAAGGGCCAGAGGGAATCGAAAAATAACGAAAGAGAGAGGATCTACAGAAGATCAGAGAAAAGAAGATCGAGAAAAGGAGAAGTAGAAGAGAGTTGCGAGTGCCACTGCAAACCAGAGAGTGAGAGAGTACTGATGCTAAAAAGAGCCTGAGAGAGAGAGAGAGAGAGAGAGAGAGAGAGAGAGAGAGAGAGAGAGAGAGAGAGAGAGAGAGAGAGAGCTCGACATAGAAATGAAAAAGAGAGAGAAAATAGAGTGTCAGATAAAGGAGAAGAAGTCTGAGAGAAGAGAGAGTCAGACAAGAGGCGGTGTTGCTCTCGACTTCTGAATCAAATCCAGAGTCGATTCCTCGAGTGAGAGCTATATTTGTCATTATGTCTTTATTATTTCATTAGTTTTCTGGGTTTGTTCTTGAACGATTGTAAGCTGTGTAATCAGCAGTCCAAGCTGTGAGGCAGCGGCAAGGAGTTCTCCTCCGGAAGCAAGCTGTGAAGCTCAGTCGTGTGGTAGTAGTGAGGAATTTTCCTCGAATAGCAAGCTATGAAGCTCAACCATTTGTAAGCTATGGATTCAATGATTCTAAGCTATGTTTTCAGCGGAAGCCTCACTCAATTGAGTAAGGGGTGGACGTAGATCTCAAGATTGAGATCGAATCACCTAAAAATTACTTTGTCTCTCGTGTGATTGTGTAACACCCCTGTTAAATAATAAAATATAAAAGTAAAATTTTGAAATATGTATTGAAATAAAAGCTATTTCCTTTCTATTTAATGACATCAATGATTTTCTTAATTAAAAATATAATTTATTTTGAAAATGGCCAAATTATATCAATAAAAAGAAATAATTATTTTTCTACAATCAACATAAAAAGAATTTCATGCTCCAAGATGCAATCCAATCTTCTATGACGATTTGAATTTAATAGGTTAAATTAAATTAATTGAATTTCATCCATAGGCCAAAGTTCCAACTAATTTCTAAAAATATGAAAAAAAATACATTCTTATAGAGAACGACTTATTTAACAATAATGTCAACTGGGCCAACCCCTAATAAAAATTTGATTAGGCTGAATTAAGGAATTAATGGCTAAATTCGTTGTTTTAATAGGTTGACCTTAAACGACCAAATTAATGCCCAATTCTTAATCAATCGAGCCCAAATCAGGCCCAATGGTTACATATACCCTAGGAGCTCATTTTCCCTTCAAAACCCTAGCCTCTAGAAGCTCCCATTCGACGGTGGCGGCACGGATTTGATCGAGTGTGAGTTTTTTGCTAATTTTTTTCCTTGGACTCTCGAGTCCAATTCGACCTCTAGAAACCTCCTTGGATACTACAAATTGAGGACTTTTTTAGCCCTAGACCTCTTTTCATTTTTCCAACAGGTGGCGCAAGCAATCGTGGTCAATCGAGGATGAATTAGGGCAAGAATGTTGACGTGTTCGCGATTAGGGTTTTAGCGCGTCTTCCCTTTCTTCTTCCTAATCGGTAGGTTTCTCTCAGGCCCAATCTAATTAAATAACATGGTTAAATGGATCTCGTCCTTAACTTTCCTTTGAACCCTTTTTGCCTAATTTTGGCTCTCTAATTTGGGCGTATTCCTTATTTTATGTAGAACTTGAAATTAGGGTTTTACTCACGTACGCTTTTGGATAGTTTACAGCAAGTAATCATAATGAAATCATTAAATTGATCATGGCCTGGTGTGCATTTTTAAGTTACCTACACTTTGATAGTAAACAGCCTAATTTTCATGCTATATCATTGTTTTAATCTTGCTTTCATTGGACCGATGTCTTGTTTTCACGTTTTCGGGCTCTGATTGGATAAAACGTCCTTGCAGAGACCGCCTGGGTTCTGGCGGCCGTGCAATAGACCATTTTCATGGTCTAGCTCCCCGCGAATGACTGTTTTCTTTCTCAATAAGGCTATGCCGAGCTTAGCGGTCTCTAGATTGAACGCTTACGTTCCAGCGGCCGCCCGATTGACCATTTTCCCTGTTTAGCGGTCGTACGATAGACCATTTCTGGCCAGCAAAATATTTTAAAATAAAAATAGTTCTTCCAGCAGGTAAGCGGTCCTTTTATTGACCGTTTATGGCCTTTAGCGGCCTGTTACATGACCGTTTTCTATCCTTGTTTAAGTAAAATGTCGTTCATTTTCCATCATGTTTTGTCCTATAAATTCTTGTTTCAAAGCATGCTATTAGGGTTAATTGTATTGTATAAACGCACCAATAATTAACGATAAAGAAGTATTTGATTAAAGTATATTCACTTTCATGAATTGCCCCATCATGTTCGTCATTTATGTGTTGTAAAATGATTGAAAAAGAGAGTAGAGTAACATGCTTACATAATTGATTAGTTTACAAAAATTTATTTTTATTATATCATTAGAACTTGTTTAAGGTCGTGCCACTCCGGTGGTGGCGAGTGGACCGAATATCTTATTTTTCGTTTATTGTGAGCTATTGAATTCTTGGCCATCGAATTACCTCTTCGTCAGATATTCCTTCCGCCGGACTAGGTGTTCATGTTCCGAGGCCTCCGTAAGCCCCCTCGAGCTTAGGATTCTCACTAGGACGTCGGGCAGGTGGTACCCTAATGTCTGGACATTACCGACTCGATGAAAATTGTGAGTTTTGGGTCAGCCCCTGCTCGGTAAGGGTTGCGGCCACGTTCAGACCATTTTTATGGACATAGCGGTCCTCCTGAGACCGTTTGGTTCGGGTGGCGGTCCTTCTGGGACCGTTTTCTTTTGATAGCGGTCTTGGCTAGACCTTTTGTAGCCTGGCGGTCCTTTACTGACCGTTTCACATTCAAGCCTTCCGAAATCACTGTTTTCATGATCTTGATATGTGTGAGCCGCTCTAGCCTATCCAGGCTATTGCACCTCGAGTTTTTGACCTATTGTTAGGTCTATTGATGTCATTTACCCATTTTAAAGTCATTCCCTTGAAATAACTACCCCACTCGATTAATGAGCTTATTGTTGGAATCTCAAGAAAATCAATGTTCTTGCACATCTTTCCTTGATTATGTGAGCTTGATCTTGGAACTCTTGGCCATTAAATATTATGGATGTCTAGATTTCGTGGGATCTATGATCCAAATAAATCAATGCCAAGACAATCATATTTAAGGGCCCAGTCTGGTCCTAGGAGGAGCACCCGAAAATTACTTGATCCCCGGGGAGGTGAATGACTAGGTGTGGCATTGTCACCGAATACTAGCTACCGTGTTGAGTCTACGACATTCCACATTCTCGTGATATTTGCTATTCATATTTGAAGTCGTGAAGTACTTGCTTGCATGACATGACATGACTTGACTTGAAATGGCCATTCATTAGAAAGTTCTTGTTATTGGTGCTTGATATCTGGACATGCAATTGTTCCTTTTCCATTTATCTATCGATTATCTTCTGATCTTGTTGGTTATTTAGTTTGCTTATTTGAGTTTCTCACATTATTCATGCATTCATAAAATGGTTAATTACTTAAATCTGCCTGATGATAGAGAGTAATTTCTACTGAGCTTCTCGCTCACCCCCCCCCTTATTTCCATCCTTTTCAGGTAACGTGGTAGATGGAACGCTTGCAATTTGGGGTCAGGTCAATGTGATCGAGTGAACATGGAGCCTTGAGACCTGAGTCTTTTTATCTTCTTGAGTCTTGTTAGTATAGTGGGTCTTGCTGTTTTCTTTTCTTTATTTCTTTTATTAAGTCTTTATTGTAAAATTTAGTCACATTGTATTTAAATTTCCAAATATTAATAAAATTATATTTTTCTCAAATTAATGGCCTCCATGTGTTTGAATATTATTTATTGTGTTTATTTATTTTCTGCTCTAATTATCATGACTGTTTTGCTGCACGTTCCGAGCATCGCTTCCCGCTGCTATCGATTCGGGGTATGACAGAAGTGGTATCAGAGCCTCAGTTGTTTGAGTCCTAGGTTATTGTCCTTAAGTATAGGTTACCCTAAGTAATAGGTCGTGTGATTCTTGTCATCTCTTTTTGTCACCTGGTGAGATTGGGTAGAGTCTCGAGTTAAGTAATAAAATATGTTCAAGACAACAATAGTTTGACATGTAAGGGTAATAAAGTTTTTAACCGTATAATTATTTTTCCAGGTATCTAAGCTTCTTTCGACATGAAAGCAAGAGAGTCCACGCGTAAGCTAAAATCTAGTTCTGTTAAAAGGTGGCGAGTCCGTCGTAAAGAAATTCGAAGTAATAAGAAGTAAAGGTATAATCTTTCGCAAATGAAATGTTTTCACTGTCATAAATTTGGTCATCTAATCAAGGAGTGCTGGCGAAGGAGCGGAACATGACTTCGTTGCGGAAATAAAGATCATATAATGGCTAATTGCCCCAAACTACTTTCACAAGAAAAAATATAAGCAGAATTGGAATCGATTTCTATCAAATGAGGAATTACATAAGGTGTCGTTCTTCCTCACCCTTAACTATAGTTAAATTCTTTTGCATTCCATTAGTTGTATGATTAACATGTTATTTTGAGTAGATAAGATCATCTTAGTTTAACTATTTGCATAGCTAATGACGATCGACGAATTTGGGGACCAAATTCCATGAAATAGGGGAGGATGTAACACCCCGGTTAAATAATAAAATATAAAAGTAAAATTTTGAAATATGTATTGGAATAAAAGTTATTTCCTTGCTATTTAACGACATCAATGATTTTCTTAATTAAAAATATTATTTATTTTGAAAATGGCCAAATTATATCAATAAAAAGAAATACTTATTTTTCCACAATTAACATAAAAAGAATTTCATGTTCCAAGATGCAATAAAATTTTCTACGATGATTTGAATTTAATAGGTTAAATTAAATTAATTGAATTTCATCTTTAGGCTAAAGTTTCGATTAATTTCTAAAAATATGAAAAAAAAATATATTCTTATAGAGAAGGATGTGTTTAACAATAATGTCAACTGGGCCAACCCCTAATAAAAATTAGATTAGGTTGAATTATGGAATTGATGGCTAAATTCATAGTTTTAATATGTTAACCTTAAACGACCAAATTAGAGCCCAATTCTTAATCAATCGAGCCCAAACTAGGCCCAATGGTTATATATACCCTAGGAGCTCATTTTCCCTTCAAAACCCTAGCCTCTAGAAGCTCCCATATGACGGTGGCGACGCAGATTTGATCGAGTGTGAGTTTTTCGCCCATTTTTCTTCCTTGGACTCTCGAGTCCAATTCGACCTCTAGAAACCTTCTTGGATGTCATAAATTGCGGGCTTCTACAGACCTAGACCTCTTTTTGTTTTCCAACAGATGGCGCAAGCAATCGTGGTCGATCAAGGGTGAATTAGGGCGAGAACGTTGACGTGTTCGCGATTAGGGTTTTAGCGCGTCTTCCCTTTCTTCTTCCTAATCGGTAGGTTTCTCTCAGGCCCAATCTAAGTAAATAACATGGTTAGATAGATCTCGTCCTTAGTTTTCCTTTGAACCCTTTTTGCCTAATTTTGGCTCTCTAATTTGGGAGTATTCCTTATTTTATGTAGAACTTGAAATTAGGGTTTTACTCACGTACACTTTTGGATAGTTTACAGCATGTAATCATAATGAAATCTTTAAATTGATCATGCCCTAGTGTGCATTTTTAAGTTGCCTACATTTTGATAGTAAACAGCCTAATTTTCATGCTATATCCTTGTTTTAATCTTGCTTTCATTGGACCGATGTCTTGTAATCACGTTTTCGGGCTCTGATAGGATGAAACGTCCTTTCAGAGATCGCATAGGTTCTAGCGGTCGCGCGATAGACCGTTTTCATGGTCTAGCGGCCCGCGAACGACCGTTTTCTTTCTCGATAGGGCTACGCCGAGCTTAGCGGTCTCCAGATTGACCGCTTATGTTCTAGCGGCCGCTCGATTGACCGTTTTCCTTGTTTAGCGGTCGTACGATAGACCATTTCTGGCCAACAAAATTTTTTAAAATAAAAATAATTCTTCCAGCAAGTAAGCGGTCTTTTATTGACCGTTTATGGCCTTTAGCGGCCTGTTACATGACCGTTTTCTATCCATATTTCAGTAAAAATGTGGATCATTTTTCAGCATGTTTTGTCCTGACAATTCTTGTTTAAAAGCATGCTATTATGGTTATTTATATTGTATACACGCACCACTAATTTGGGCTAATGAAGTATTTTATTAAAGTCTATCCACTTTCATGAATTGCCCCTTCATGTTCGTCATTCATGTGTTGTAAAACGATTGAAAAATAGAGTAGAGTAACATGCTTACATAATTGATTAGTTTGCAAAATTTTATTTTTATTATATCATTAGAACTTGTTTAAGGTCGTGCCACTCCGATGGTGGCGACTAGACCGAATGTCTTGTTTTCTGTTGATTGTGAGCTATTGAATTCTTGGGCATCGAATTACCTCTCCGTCGGATATTCCTTCCACCAGACTAGGTGTTCATGTTCCGAGGCCTCTGTAAGCCCTCGTGAGCCTAGGATTCCCACTAGGACGCCAGGCAGGTTGTACCCTAAAGCCTGGACCTTACCGACTCGATCAAAATTGTGAGTTTTCGGTCAGCCCCTACTCGGTAAGGGTTGCGGCCATGTTCAGACCATTTTATGGACTTAGCGGTCCTCCTGAGACCGTTTGGTTCAGGTGGCGGTCCTTCTGGGACCATTTTCTTTTGATAACAGTCTTAGCTAGACCTTTTGTAGCGTGGCGATCCTTTGCTGACCGTTTCACATTCAAGCCTTCCAAAATCACTATTTTCATGATCTTGATATGTGTGAGCCGCTCTTGCCTATCCAGGCTATTGCACCTCAAGTTTTTAACCTATTGTTAGGCCTATTGATGACATCTACTCATTTTAAAGTCATTCCCTTGAAATGACTACCCCACTCGATTAATGAGCTTATTGTTGGAATCTCAAGAAAATCAATGTTCTTGCACATCTTTCCTTGATTACATGAGCTTGATCTTGGAACTCTTGGCCATTAAACATTATGGATGTTTATATTTCGTGGGATCTATGATCCAAATAAATCAATGCCAAAGGAATCATATTTAAGGGCCCAGTCTGGTCCTAGGAGGAGCACCCGAAAAGTACTTGATCCCCGGGGAGGTGAATGACTAGGTGTGACATTGTCACCGAGTACTAGCTAGCGTGTTGAGTCTACGACATTCCACATTCTCGTGATATTTACTATTCATATTCGAAGTCGTGAAGTACTTGCTTGCATGACATGACTTGACTTGACTTTAAATAGCCATTCATTAGAAAGTTCTTGTTATTGGCGCTTGATATCTCGACATGCAATTGTTCCTTTTCCATTTATCTATTGATTATCTTCTGATCTTGTTGGTTATTTAGTTTGCTTATTTGAGTTTCTCGCATTATTCATGCATTCATAAAATGGTTAATTACTTAAATCTGCCTGATGATAGAGAGTAATTCCTACTGAGCTTCTCCCTCACCCCCCTTATTTCCATCCTTTTCAGGTAACGTGATAGATGGAACGCTTGCAAATTTGGGATCGGGTCAGTGTGATCGAGTGAACCTGGAGTCTTGAGACCTGAGCCTTTTTATCTTCTTGAGTCTTGTTAGTATAGTGGGTCTTGCTGTTTTCTTTTCTTTATTTCTTTTATTGAGTCTTTATTGTAAAATTTAGTCACATTGTATTTAAATTTCCAAATATCAATAAAATTATATTTTTCTCAAATTAATGGCCTCCATGTGTTTCAATATTATTTATTATGCTTATTTATTTTCTGCTCTAATTATCAAGATTGTTTCGCTGCAACATTTCGAGCATCGCTTCCCGCTGCTATCGGTTCAGGGCGTGACAAAAGTGGTATCAGAGCCTCAGTTGTTTGAGTCCTAGGTTATTGTCCTTAAGTATAGGTTACCCTAAGTAATAGGTCGTGTGATCCTTGTCATCCCTTTTTGTCACCTGGTGAGATTGGGTAAAGTCTCGAGTTAAGTAATAAAATATGTTAAAGACAACAATAGTTTGATGTGTATGGGTAATAAAAATTTTAACCTTATAATTATTTTTGCAGCTATCTAAGCTTCTTTCGACATGAAAGCAAGAGAGTCCACGCGTAAGCTAAAATATAGTTCCGTTAAACGGTGGCGAGTCCGTCGTAAAGAAATTTGAAGTAAAAAGTAGTAAAGGAATAACCTTTCGTAAATGAAATATTTTCACTATCACAAATTTGGTCATCTAATCAAGGAGTGTTGGCGAAGGAGCGGAGAATGACTTCGTTGCGGAAATAAAGATCATATAATGGCTAATTGCCCCAAGCTACTTTCACAAGGAAAAACACAAGGAGAATTGGAATCGATTTCTATCAAATGAGGAATTACATAAGGTATCGTTCTTCCTTACCCTGAACTATAGTTAAATTCTTTTGCATTCCATTAGTTATATGATTAACATGTTATTTTGAATATATAAGATCATCTTAGTTTAACTATTTGTATAGCTAATGACGATCGACGAATTTGGGGACCAAATTCCATGAAATGGGGGAGGATGTAACACCCCGGTTAAATAATAAAATATAAAAGTAAAATTTTAAAATATGTATTGGAATAAAAGTTATTTCCTTACTATTTAACGACATCAATGATTTTCCTACATTAAAAAAATTATTTATTTCAAAAATGTTAAAATTATATCAATAAAAAGAAATAATTATTTTTCTACAATCAACATAAAAAGAATTTCATGTTCCAAGATGTAATCGAATTTTCTACGACGATTTGAATTTAATAGGTTGAATTAAATTAATTGAATTTCATCCGTAGGCTAAAGTTTCTACTAATTTCTAAAAATATGAAAAAATTATATTCTTATAGAGAACGACGTGTTTAACAATAATGTCAACTGGGCCAACACCTAATAAAAATTGGATTAGGCTGAATTAAGTAATTAATGGCTAAATTCGTAGTTTTAATAGGTTAACCTTAAACGACCAAATTAGAGCCCAATTCTTAATCAATCGCGCCCAAACTAGGCCCAATGGTTAGATATACCCTAGGAGCTCGTTTTTCCTTCAAAACCCTAGCCTCTAGAAGCTCCCATTCGACGGTGGCGACGCAGATTTGATCGAGTGTGAGTTTTTCGCCCATTTTTCTTCCTTGGACTCTCGAGTCCAATTCGACCTCTAGAAACCTCCTTGGATGCCATAAATTGAGGGCTTCTACAGCCCTAGACCTCCTTTTGTTTTTCAACAAGTGGCGAAAGCAATCGTGATCGATCAAGGGTGAATTAGGGCGAGAACGTTGACGTGTTCGCGATTAGGGTTTTAGCGCGTCTTCCCTTTCTTCTTCCTAATCGGTAGGTTTCTCTAAGGCCCAATCTAACTAAATAACATGGTTATATAGATCTCATCCTTAGCTTTCCTTTGAACCCCTTTTGCCTAATTTTGGCTCTCTAATTTGGGCGTATTCCTTGTTTTATGTAGAACTTGAAATTAGGGTTTTACTCACGTACACTTTTGGATAGTTTACATCATGTACTCATAATGAAATCTTTAAATTGATGATGCCCTGGTGTGTGTTTTTAAGTTACCTACATTTTGATAGTACACAGCCTAATTTTCATGCTATATCTTTGTTTTAATCTTGCTTTCATTGGACCAATGTCTTGTTTTCATGTTTTCGGGCTCTGATTGGATGAAACGTCCTTTCAGAGATTGCCTGGGTTCTAGCGGTCGCCCGATAGACCGTTTTCATGGTCTAGCGGCCTGCGAATGTCCGTTTTCTTTCTCGATAGGGCTTGGCCGAGTTAGCGGTCTCCAGATTGACCGCATATGTTCCAGCGGCCGCCCGATTGACCGTTTTCCTTATTTAGCGGTCGTACGATAGACCATTTCTGGCCAACAAAATTTTTTAAATAAAAATAATTCTTCCAGCAGGTAAGCGGTCCTTTTATTGACCGTTTATGGCCTTTAGCGACCTGTTAGATGACCATTTTCTATCCCTATTTTAGTAAAAATGTGGATCATTTTTTAGCTTGTTTTATCCTATAAATTCTTGTTTAAAAGCATGCTATTATGGTTATTTATATTGTATAAACGCACCACTAATTAGGGCTAATGAAATATTTGATTAAAGTCTATTCACTTTCATGAATTTCCCCTTCATGTTCATCATTCATGTGTTGTAAAATGATTGAAAAAAAGAGTAGAGTAACATGCTTACATAATTGATTAGTTTGCAAAATTTTATTTTTACTATATCATTAGAACTTGTTTAAGGTCGTGCCACTCCGATGGTGGTGACTAGACCAAATATCATGTTTTTCGTTGATTGTGAGCTATTGAATTCTAGGGCATCGAATTACCTCTCCGTCGGATATTCCTTCCACCGGACTAGGTGTTCATGTTCTGAGGCCTCCGTAAGCCCCCGTGAGCATGGGATTCCCACTAGGACGCCGACCAGGTTGTACCCTAAAGCCTGGACCTTACCGACTCGATCAAAATTGTGAGTTTTGGGTCAGCCCCTACTCGGTAAGGGTTGTGGCCATGTCATACCATTTTATGGACTTAGCGGTCCTCCTGAGACCATTTGGTTCGGGTGGCGGTCCTTCTGGGACCGTTTTGTTTTGATATCGGTCTTGGAAAGACCTTTTGTAACGTGGCGGTCCTTTGCTGACCGTTTCACATTCAAGCCTTCCGTAATCACTATTTTCATGATCTTGATCTATGTGAGCCGCTCTAGCCTATCCAGGCTATTGCACCTCGAGTTTTTGACCTATTGTTAGGCCTATTGATGACATTTACCCCCTAAAAAGTCATTCCCTTGAAATGACTACCCCACTCGATTAATGAGCTTATTGTTGGAATCTCAAGAAAATCAATGTTCTTGAACATCTTTCCTTGATTACGTGAGCTTAATCTTGGAACTCTTGGCCATTAAACATTATGGATGTCTAGATTTTGTGGGATCTATGATCCAAATAAATCAATGTCAATGCAATCATATTTAAGGGCCCAGTCTGGTCCTAGGAGGAGCACCCGAAAAGTACTTGATCCCCGGGGAGGTGAAGGACTAGGTGTGACATTGTCTGTAATGCCCTGGATCCTTGGTGGATCTTTGCTGGATCCTTGGTAGGTCCTGTTGGATCTTTGTTGGATCTTTTGGATTGGTTTCGTTGACTTTCGGTTCGCTTTGGTGGCTACCG
Organism: Amorphophallus konjac; assembly: GCA_022559845.1. Classification (NCBI taxonomy): domain Eukaryota; kingdom Viridiplantae; phylum Streptophyta; class Magnoliopsida; order Alismatales; family Araceae; genus Amorphophallus; species Amorphophallus konjac. The sequence goes on along the minus strand of CM040126.1, from coordinate 280,551,217 downwards.
AGTTGAGCTTTACGAGCCGTGTGAGTTTTTCTCTCGTACTAGTTACGGAACCCTACGGTGAGTTTGTTTGTCAATTCTCGAACTCGTGGATGCTACAGCGACGATGTACTCTTCGAGCCGGTCGTTTCAGCTATTTTTGCGTATTTTTCTGAATTTGTGCATTTTCGGGGCATTTTCGAAATTTTCAGAAATTGGGAAAATTTCCTAATTTCTTTTCTTTTTATTTCCTTTTCCTCTCTCCTCCCTTCTCATTCACCGCCGCCGTCTCTCTCTCTTCCATTCTCTCCTGTTTCGCCTCCTCAGCTCCGGCAGTAGACGGGGTGCCTAGAGACGCGTGTTGGGGACGTGATGGAGCTGGCTAGGTGCGCGATGGGGCGAGGATCGGATCGATTCTGGCGCGATCCCGAATGGTGGATTCAAAGCCAGTGAAATCGGTTTGCGAGCGGTTTTCGGCGTGGTTTAGTCCCTTCGGGGCACGGTTTCTTCGGTGGAGGTAGGGTGACGGTTCCCCACTTCTTCCTCTCCGTTTTCCCTGCCATTGCACGTCGTTCGGCAAGGAAACGGTCGAATTTGGGCTTGTTCTGCCTAAACGTTGATTTTCGTGGTTTGTAGGGTTTGCCGGAAAACGGCGACCGTTTGCGGTGTAGTTAGTTTTAAACTGACCACAGGGATGTTAGGTTCCCATCCACGTTAATTTCGTGTTGATTGGTGTTCATTCGAGGCCAGTAGAAGTCCGGGAACCTCGGTGACCCATTTTGGGTCGATTTGATGAAATCGCCCGGATCTTGTGTTTTTGAGCTTGCATGTGGGCTTTTTAGCCTTCTAATGTTGTTATTTGTCATTTGGGTTTGTTTCCCCTGCGCTTCGGCGTGTATGGGGCGTGGAACAGGCCGATTTGGCCATTCCTATGTTTTCCCGCTGTGACCGATGTAGCGGTCGTTTCAGAGGCCGTTACTTGGCTCTGACGGCCCTACGATAGACCGCCACTTCGTTTGGCGTTCTTGAGTTTTTTGGCTCCTCGGTATGTGACGGCCCTGGAGTGGCGCATCACACCCATGTAACGCGCCTGAGCTTGTGCGTTACGTTCGCTTTGTCGTTTTGTTTTGGGGTTGAGTCGGTTAGTCTAACGCGCTTGACCCAGCGCATTAGATGGATGTAACGCCCCTGCCATGGCCGCTACATTCTGTTTGACCGACGTTGACCATTGGAGGCGGTGCCTCTGACAGTGGTGCCCCTATGCATTGGGTGAGTGTAACGTGCCTGCCCTTGGCCGTTACACTTTGTGTTGGCCGAGTGGGGTGGCTGTGCACCGTGCTGTTTGTAACGGCCCAGCCCCTGTGCGTTAGGCATGTGTGACGCGTCCTCTTTGGACCGTTACATGTTGATTTGGCTGACTTGGGTTGTTGCGCCGTTGGGTGTAACGGTCGGACCCCTGTGCGTCGGGCTTTTGTAACGCGCCTAGAGCTGGCCGTTACATGCCTCTCAGCCTCCATTTTCTGTTTCGAGCTTGTGTGTAACGCGCTTTGTCCTGCGCGTTAGGTGATTGTAACGCGCCTGCCACAACGCGTTACATTTACTGTGTTTGTGTTTTGATCGATGTTGGCTCTGACGGCCCCGGTATGGCGCATCAGGTCTGTGTGACGCAGCTGGTGCTGCGCATTACATGTCTTTGCATTTTTCGAGGTTGGTTAGGGCGGTGTGTGTGACGGCCGTTCTCCCGACCATCGCTTGGAGTGTAACGGCCCAGGTCTAGACCGTCATATGTTTGTAGCGGTCTAGGGGTGGTGCGTTACATGCCTTGTGCTCCGATTTCCGTTCCTTCAGTTTCTGCTTGTCTTGGCTCGGCCTTGTGGTCTGCCCGCTGTCCCGTGGATATCTCCCGACGTCCTATGAGGGCTAGGACTACGTTGTAAGGTAGCCAGAAGTCTTCTTGCTTAAGGTAGGATTCTCAAATCTACCTTTGCTTGTGTTTTGGTCTGGTTCCGGTCAACCCGGGGTGACCCAGTGGTTGACAAGTGACCTTGTGTGTGGGTGTCTTGGCAGTTCTGTCCAGTCCGAGACACTGGTTCTGGATGCCTTGAGGTGTCGCTTTACCTCGGCTTGTGTGTCCAGTTGTGTCTAAGGGTTTTTGGTGTTCCCTCAGGTCTCCGTGTGTTGTTTTCTGCGGAGCGTGATTTTTCTGGCTTAGGATTAGACCGATTGGCAGCTTGTTCCGCTGTCTGTGACGATCGTGCCTTTGAGTCATTCGACTCGGGATCGTTACGTGGTAGGTCTAGTTGCCTGGTCCTGAGTCTGTTGGCAGTGGTGGTACTGCTAGTGGTGCTTGGTGGTATGTGCGACAGGGCTTTCCTTAGACTGTCTGTACTCTAGCACTTGTGTTTTGGAGTCTATGTCTTGTGAGCCTCCACTAGTCGTAGCCTGTGACGTCGGCTTTTCTTAGTACGTCACCCACCGGGAGTGGTGGATGGGCAGTTCCTGTTACACGGTTTTTAAGCTAGTTCCGTGGCCCACGGCCAGCGGTAGCGTCCTACCGAGGGGAATACTAGCTAGAGGCCTGGCCTAGGTACGGGTCAGTGTGTGCACACGTGGTCAGGGACTGGGGACTTGCGTTGACGGGCGTAGCACTGACTAGTTACTTGCAGTTGTGGTGCTGCGGTCTTGTGTCCGTGCGGTGCCGTTTTTCCTTGGAACGTCGTTGTTCCTTGGACCTGGTTCTTAGTGTGTCTAGTCTCCTCCGTGCTGCACACGGTCTGGTAGACGTGACACTTGAGGCGCAGTGTAAGACGTCAGTGGACGCATCTGGCTGTTCTTCTAGTGTGAGGGGACTCCTATCACTCGACCAGCGACTCTTGCCTTTCTCGGAGCCGGTGTTCTCCTTTTTGTGTCGGCTAATCTTGGCCTTGTCCAAGATTTGCTACCCTGGCTATGTGGTCTGTTCTTGGCTGTGTTCAAGATGAGCCCGTGGTTGCATGCACAATGTTCCAATCGTGTAGGCCGTCGTGATTGTTTTAGCCGTCTTTCCAGGTCTCCGTCTTAGACCTGGTGTCGGGTTGGCAGATCGGTAACTTCTGACTTTGTTGGATCAGAGTCGCCCTTCTGCTGTTGTTTGGAGTAGTTTGGGGTGCCGAGGTTAGTTCGGCCGCCACTTGTCTGGCGCGGGTTCTTCCCCTTTCTTGCTTGTTCCCTACTCCTACCTCCCGTCTGTTTACTACTGCCTGTAGCGTCGTTTTACAGCTTTTTAGTGTAGCCTTTCCTGCTTTGCTGCACTTGCTGTTTCTATTGTTGCTTCCGTTGCACTGTGCATTTTCCAGTGGGGATCCGCGTGACCCCTACTGAGTTTCTGTTTAGAGACTCACCCCTGCTTTTCAGGTCGATTTCGCCGTCTGCCTCTGCTGTTCCTGGTGGAGCGTGTTGTTGTAGCTGCCAGCTGTACCTGTGTCGGGCTTCCCCCGACTTCTGTGTACGTTCTTTTCTGTCAAACTGTACTTGTTATTTTTCCTTTGGACTGGACTCTGGTGTATAATTGTAAAATTTGAATTATTAATAAAAATGTAATTTTATTTTTACTACTTTAGCAAACCGTTCTGATGAAATTTAATTGCTTGCTGTTATATCTGTCAGTTCAATGTACTACACGATAGTCCTTTTTCCCTTCGGCGCTTTCTCGCGCTTGGGAGGCCTCGCGGGTCCCATGCAGGTACCACGTGTATCCGGTAGTCCTACCGGGTATATCTGGTATCCGGAATCCGGGTCGTCACATTGTCACCGAGTACTAGCTAGCGTGTTGAGTCTACGACATTCCACGTTCTCGTGATATTTGCTATTCATATTTGAAGTCGTGAAGTACTTGCTTGCATGACATGACATGACTTGACTTGACTTGAAATAGCCATTCATTAGAAAGTTCTTGTTATTGGCGCTTGATATCTCGACATGCAATTGTTCCTTTTCCATTTATCTATCAATTATCTTCTGATCTTGTTGGTTATTTAGTTTGCTTATTTGAGTTTCTCGCATTATTCATGCATTCATAAAATGGTTAATTACTTAAATCTGCCTGATGATAGAGAGTAATTCCTATTGAGCTTCTCCCTCACCCCCCCTTATTTCCATCCTTTTCAGGTAACGTGGTAGATGGAATGCTTGCAAATTTGTGATCGGGTCAGTGTGATCGAGTGAACCTGGAGTCTTGAGACCTGAGCCTTTTTATCTTCTTGAGTCTTGTTAGTATAGTGGGTCTTGCTGTTTTCTTTTCTTTATTTCATTTATTGAGTCTTTATTGTAAAATTTAGTCACATTGTATTTAAATTTCCAAATATCAATAAAATTATATTTTTCTCAAATTAATGGCCTCCATGTGTTTGAATATTATTTATTATGCTTATTTATTTTCTGCTCTAATTATCATGACTGTTTCGCTGCAACGTTTCGAGCATCACTTCCCGCTGCTATCGGTTCGGGGCGTGACAAAAGTGGTATCAGAGCCTCAGTTTTTTGAGTCCTAAGTTATTGTCCTTAAGTATAGGTTACCGTAAGTAATAGGTCGTGTGATCCTTGTCATCCCTTTTTGTCACCTGGTGAGATTCGGTAAAGTCTCGAGTTAAGTAATAAAATATGTTGAAGACAACAATAGTTTGATGTGTATGGGTAATAAAATTTTTAACCTTATAATTATTTTTACAGCTATCTAAGCTTCTTTCGACATGAAAGCAAGAGAGTCCACGCGTAAGCTAAAATATAGTTCCGTTAAACGGTGGCGAGTCCGTCGTAAAGAATTTTGAAGTAAAAAGCAGTAAAGGAATAACCTTTCGCAAATGAAATATTTTCACTGTCACAAATTTGGTCATCTAATCAAGGAGTGCTGGCGAAGGAGCGGAGAATGACTTCGTTGCGGAAATAAAGATCATACAATGGCTAATTGTCCCAAGCTACTTTCACAAGGAAAAACACAAGGAGAATTGGAATCGATTTCTATCAAATGAGGAATTACATAAGGTATCGTTCTTCCTTACCCTGAACTATAGTTAAATTCTTTTGCATTCCATTAGTTGTATGATTAACATGTTATTTTGAGTAGATAAGATCATCTTAGTTTAACTATTTGCATAGCTAATGACGATCGACGAATTTGGGGACCAAATTCCATGAAATGGGGGAGGATGTAACACCCCAATTAAATAATAAAATATAAAAGTAAAATTTTGAAATATATATTGGAATAAAAGTTATTTCTTGCTATTTAACAACATCAATGATTTTCTTAATTAAAAATATTATTTATTTTGAAAATGGCCAAATTATATCAATAAAAAAATTATTTTTCTACAATCGACATAAAAAGAATTTAAAGTTCCAAGATGCAATCTAATTTTCTATGACGATTTGAAATTAATAGGTTAAATTAAATTAATTGAATTTCATCCGTAGGCTAAAGTTTTGACTAATTTCTAAAAATATGAAAAAATTATATTCTTATAGAGAACGACGTGTTTAACAATAATGTCAACTGGGCCAACCCCTAATAAAAATTGGATTATGCTGAATTAAGGAATTAATGGCTAAATTCGTAGTTTTAATAGGTTAACCTTAAACGACCAAATTAGAGCCCAATTCTTAATGAATCGCGCCCAAACTAGGCCCAATGGTTCGATATACCGTAGGAGCTCATTTTCCCTTCAAAACTGTAGCCTCCAAAAGCTCCCATTTGACGGTGGTGACACGGATTTGATCGAGTGTGAGTTTTTCGCCAATTTTTCTTCCTTGGACTCTCGAGTCCAATTCGACCTCTAGAAACCTCCTTGGGTGCCATAAATTGAGGGCTTCTACAGCCCTAGACCTATTTTTGTTTTTCCAACAGGTGGCGATAGCAATCATGGTCGATCAAGGGTGAATTTGGGTGAGAACGTTGACATGTTCGCGATTAGGGTTTTAGCGCGTCTTCCCTTTCTTCTTCCTATTCGGTAGGTTTCTCTCAGGCCCAATCTAATTAAATAACATGGTTAGATAGATCTCATCCTTAGCTTTCCTTTGAACCCTTTTTGCCCAATTTTGGCTCTCTAATTTGGGCGTATTCCTTGTTTTATGTAGAACTTGAAATTAGGGTTTTACTCACGTACACTTTTGGATAGTTTACAGCATGTAATCATAATGAAATCTTTAAATTGATCATGCCCTGGTGTGCGTTTTGAAGTTACCTATATTTTGATAGTAAACAGCCTAATTTTCATGCTATATCCTTGTTTAAATCTTGCTTTCATTGGACCGATGTCTTGTTTTCACGTTTTCGGGCTCTGATTGGATGAAACGTCCTTTCAGAGATCGCCTGGGTTCTAGCGGTCACGCGATAGACCATTTTCATGGTCTAGCGGCAAGCGAATGACCGTTTTCTTTCTCGATAGGGCTAGGCCGAGCTTAGCGGTCTCCAGATTGACCGCTTATGTTCCAGCGGCCGCCCGATTGACCGTTTTCCTTGTTTAGCGGTCGTACGATAGACCATTTCTGGCCAGCAAAAATTTTTAAAATAAAAATAATTCTTCCAGCAGGTAAGCGGTCCTTTTATTGACCGTTTATGGGCTTTAGCAGCCTGTTACATGATCGTTTTCTATCACTGTTTCAGTAAAAATGTGGATCATTTTTCAGCATGTTTTGTCCTGTAAATTCTTGTTTAAAAGCATGCTATTAGGGTTAACTATATTGTATAAACGCACCACTAATTAGGGCTAATAAAGTATTTGATTAAAGTCTATTCACTTTCATGAATTGCCCCTTCATGTTCATCATTCATGTGTTGTAAAATGATTGAAAAAGAGAGTAGAGTAACATGCTTACATAATTGATTAGTTTGCAAAATTTTATTTTTATTATATCAGTAGAACTTGTTTAAGGTCATGCCACTCCGATGGTGGCGACTAGACCGAATATCTTATTTTTCGTTGATTGTGAGCGATTGAATTCTTGGCCATCGAATTACCTCTCCGTCAGATATTCCTTCCACCGGACTAGGTGTTCATGTTCCGAGACCTCCGTAAGCCCCCGTGAGCTTGGGATTCCCACTAGGACGCCGGGCAGGTTGTACCCTAAAGCCTGGACCTTACCGACTCGATCAAAATTTTGAGTTTTGGGTCAGCCCCTACTAGCGATCAGTAAGGGTTGCGGCCATGTTCAGACCATTTTATGGACTTACCGGTCCTCCTGAGACCGTTTGGTTCGGGTGGCGGTCCTTCTGGGACCGTTTTGTTTTGATAGCGGTCTTGGCTAGACCTTTTGTAGCGTGGCGGTCCTTTGCTGACCGTTTCACATTCAAGCCTTCCGAAATCGCTGTTTTCATGATCTTGATATGTGTGAGCCGCTCTAGCCTATCCAGGCTATCGCACCTCGAGTTTTTGACCTATTTTTTGGTCTATTGATGACATCTATCCATTTTAAAGTCATTCCCTTGAATTGACTATGCCTCTCGATTAATGAGCTTATTGTTAGAATCTCAAGAAAATCAATGTTCTTGCAAATCTTTCCTTGATTACGTGAGCTTGATCTTGGAACTCTTGGCCATTAAACATTGTGGATGTCTAGATTTCGTGGGATCTATGATCCAAATAAATCAATGCCAAGGCAATCATATTTAAGGGCCCAGTCTGGTCTTGGGAGGAGCACCCGAAAAGTAATTGATCCCCGGGGAGGTGAATGACTAGGTGTGGCATTGTCACCGAGTACTAGCTAGCGTGTTGAGTCTACGACATTCCACATTCTCGTGATATTTGCTATTTATTCTTGAAGTCGTGAAGTACTTGCTTGCATGACATGACTTGACTTGACTTGAAATGGCCATTCATTGGAAAGTTCTTGTTTGTTGGGTCCCGTAGTGCAAGAACACGGATCTAGAGGGGGGGTGAATAGATCCTACTACTATAAACTATGTCCGATTAAAAACATAAACTAGCGCACAGCGGAATTAACAAGATTGATAAGATTAAGAAATTTAATCTAAACAGATTTAAACTTAATTCACTCAATCTCACCGAGCTCACACGATTGCATAAACATATAAGATAGCGAAGCATACAACCACAAAGATCAAACCACAAGACACGGGGATTTTTAAGGTGGTTCGGGACCACGACGGGCTCCCTACGTCCACCCCTCACCAAACCCGGTGAGGCTTCACTCGGGGATAAATCTCCAAACGGAGACGACGCTCCAAGCACACACGGGACGACGCCCGCACACACACGGGGCCACACCCCAACACACACACAGACGGAGACGAAGTCTCCCACACGATCCGACGACCGGATCACAAACACATACACGATCCGACGATCAGATCACAACACACACACACACGCTGCAACAACCGCAGCACAATGACACAAACACGATGGCGCGAAGGCGATCAAACACGACCGTATACACAAACGGTCACACACACAAATATCTTTAATGTTCAGAAAATAAACATAAATATTCAAGCATGCTCAAACCCAAAATATAGATCATACAACACATCACAAAGAACTGATAGAAGACATAGAAGTAGTCCCCCTTTGTTTATCAAGGCCGGTTGATGATGTTCCTTGAACCACGAGTTGGAGGGAAGCCGGATGAAGACGATTCTTACGTCCTCTTGATCCTCTCTTCGATCCGCACCTTTTCTTCTTCTTCCACGATCTCCAGATCTTCACGGAAGTAGATGATCTCCTCCTTGCAAGAGCTCCACCACGTTCTCCCCTTTTCTTCACCTATACGAATGAACAAATGAGCATTAGGGTTCATCACATCCCAAATTCGTAACTCTTATATAAGCAACTCAAGGGGTGGGGAAAAGACTCATAAAACTCTCCTAATACATTTTAAAAACACCTTAATAACAATAGAAACTAATAAGGGGTAGTATGGTAATGTTTGAAAGGATTTTCAATGGGTTTTAAACACTTTTGTAAGTCCCGTCCGGAAGGGGTCGACACTTGGGGTCGACCCTCGGGCAACAGGTTGCTAGAATACACAAAAAAACACCCTGTGTTACAGGGGTCGACCCCAGGGGTCGACCCTTTCAGGCAGATTACACAAAAAATAGCTCTGCGCACTTCGGCGACAGGAATTAATTCTCCTAGCTCCGAACTCCGATCGAAGCGAGACTGGTGGCGTTGGAAAGAGGACTCCCAGAGCTACAACATAAAATTTTTAGAGGGGGGATCCAACGGTTGGATTGAAAATGGTGAAGACTGTAAGACAGTTTGAGTTTGAAAAACAAATAAAACCTCCATCAAACCAAAGGGAAACAATTGATTAAATGTTACCATAATCCCATGAAGATCAACAATGATTTTGCATCTTGAAAAACATGATAAACCAAGAGGTTAGTTGAGAATCAAAATATATGAGTTATGCATTAACACTATGAACATGTTCACAATGAAATACATCATTGAACCTATTCAAACATGCGTTTTGCTTCTCAAATCACTTAGCAAAAATACATTTGACCAAATGACAAGGTTTTAAAATGATAAGCATGAATCTATCATTCAATCAAATATAATAACATGGAAGCTCAACCATTCAATCACATTCTTGAATCAACCAAATCTTCAACATCAAGATGCTTCATTACACAAGTGTTAACAATTATGCCAAATGTAAAGCATGCATAATATCATGGAACCATATTCATTCAAATGGCATTCTTGTTGATTAAGAGCTAACATTCATGAAGCATTATCCCAAGAGGAACATTGATATAAAATGACATTCATCAAGATTCAAGTAAATAGGCTAAGTATATTTCTAGTCCAAAAGTCTTGAGAGGAAAATGCAAGGAAATACCCCAATCAAGACTTGAAACCTTACTTGATGAAATGTATGAATCATATAAAGATGAAATGCAATTCAATGAGAAAGGTAACTCCCTTTTTGAAGAAGAACTTCATTAATGCACTCCTTTGAGTTCCAAAACGTGAATCATGGACTTGGATCCTGCAACGCAAAATATTCAAGGCATGAGACCCTTAAATACAAATCATTCATATAACTTTCAAACATGAACATAGTTAACTCCCTTTAAGAAGAAGAGCTTCATTGATGGACTCCTTAAGATTCCAAGTATGAGCCATGAAGTTGTGTTCCTACAAACCAACATAAATATAACATTAGTTCCTTAAACACCGAGAGTTCACATGGCTTTCAAGAGTAAACATTGGCTTCATCTTTAACTCATCAAATCAAGATATAAACCATGTTGCTCAATGAAACACATACACATACAAACACAATCGTTTTGATATCATTGAAACCAAGCACGAACTATGGGATATAACAATCTCCCCCTTTTTGATGATGACAAAATGATGTGTGTGATAATACAGATTTTACAAACATGTGCAAACATTGAGCATAACCACTTCTCACATTCTCCCCAAGACAACAACATTCATACACCATTGAGCACACACCAATCATTCTCTCCCTTTTTGTCATCTACAAAAAGACAAGGGAGCATGTGACATAAAATGAACATGTGAGGCCAAATGATAAGTTTCCAATTTAAAGGCCAATTGATGTTAAGTAGGGGCTCAAATATATGATACCAAGTGTTGATCAAGATAGAGGCACAAACATAGGCAATTTCAATTCTCGAAGAGAGAGAGCCTCAAAGATAGCATTTGTTGATCATGATACCATTTGTTGGTTGAACTCATTTTGGCATTTATGCAACATGAAGTGTTCAGAATATGCATTTCAAAATGAACTGTGACAATTGGTGAAAAGTATGGATTTGATCAAGATGATATCATGAATGACCTATATGCATGCTGAAAATGTCAAATATGTAAATATGCAAATTAGCACTTAATATGCACTATGTTAATGCTAATCATGCAAATTATGAAACTATGCACATGATGACTTCTATCCTTCAAATGTAAGGTTTATGCTTAGAATTAGACTCATGGGGAATGCATGAACATGCAAGCACACAAGCACAATCGTCATGCACACATATAGTACATATAGTAACTCCCCCTATATGAGGCACGGGTTAACAAAAGAGCATGTGATTCAAATTCAAGAATGTAAGGCATGCAGTATAACTAAGAGATTTATGCATGCACAACTAGGAGTACTACATAAACCATGAATGTAGGTATATTCATAAGATACATACATTACAAAAATGTCCATGTGAAATGTGAGGCAATGACTAATGAGCTTCAAAACATATGGATTTTCAGATTTTCTAAAGAACACTAGAAGGTAATCTCCTCTCTACACTTTCACTTTAGATTCTCGACTTTCGGTAGCTTCGCACAACCCTGAATTTTTTCTTTTAATAGACTTCACTTTTCGGCGCGAGTTTCCTCATATGTCTCAATGGGGATTCCCGGCTACTTGGATTCGTCACACAAATAGATTTTTGTTTCTCCTTTTGACACGAGTTTCCTCCTTTGTTTCAGGGGGGATTCCCGGTTACTCGGATCCACATACCACTTATTGAATTTTTTGTGGGGTAGGTAACTTTTTCCTCACGATTACTCTTTAATGTCCATGTAGAGATTCAAGTTCCCTTTAGAGTGTTGGACAGAATTTCTTAAATCCTTATCAATGAAATACATTGAATTCATTATGTGCAAGAGTGTGGGGGTAAATTTTTATTTTGCATGTATAAAATGAATTCGACAAGACATAGCTATGACTCCCCCTAAATATATGCACGGTCAAAATCAAATCCTCCCCCTTAATATATGACATGGATCACATATGAATAAAATCACTGTATTATTATTTATCAAGGAGGTGAGGTCTTAGAAAGATCAAGAAATGGTTTCATAGGGTAAATACTTACAAGTATGCAAGGATTCATGAAACACACATACAATCATTCACGAGTCAAGATATGCGATTATCATGAAATATATGCATATGCTCTATATGCATGAATATGCAATATGCATCTTCTTGTCATTTTATATGCATAGTATATGAATGATATGCAAAGATGCCAATGCAATGCAGAATGTCAGATTTTTGTTTAAAAGTTCTAAATGCATTGCAAAATTCAATATGGGTGCAAGATGCAAGTTTTCAATTTTTCATATGAATGATCTAAATGCACCTTATGAAGTTTCTAATGCATGTAACTTATAAAAGCATGAGAATGCAATGCAGGATGCAAATTTTTTTATTTTATTTTTATTTTAGAACATCATGACAGAATGCACAAGGAGACATACATATTCAACTGATGAGCAGCAACCATTTTCCAAGACTTGCCCTTTTTGAACAAGGGTACACAAATGATCAAAATCAAGTAGTGAACCCAAATTATTTTTGGAAATGTTCAAAAATAGATTTTCAATAACATTTCAAGAGCTTAGAGTGTCATCCACAAACCAAACAGATTTTATAGGTTCTGGTACGAGGTGGAGGTGAAGGTTTTAAAACCCAACTCACACATAGTGAGAGCTTCTAGGTGGACATAATCCACCTTTCCACTACACACCATTTGATATACCAGATACTCAATTTCATTCAGATGCTCATGCATTTCATATTGAAAAGTATTTAGTAGGCAAAGACATCATGCTTATTCCTCAAAATTTTCAGATTCATTCAACCAATGAGACATGTTCATCATGGCAGAATACAAGAACAACAGATCAAGTTCAGAAACAATATCTGTCGAAGGAACAATTCTGCATATCAGAAATTTTGCCTTCTAGAAGTAAGAATGAATTTTAGAATCAATTTGAACGCACATGGTATTTCAGAATTTCAAGGTAAATTGGTTTCCTTTAAAAGACATGTTTCCACATTTCAATATCAATTGTTGCATATGATCAAGCAATTCCACAGTTCAAAAATTTTACCCTTTTGAAACAAGAAGGGTTTTCAAATTCAATTTGAAAGCACATGCAAATCAAAGGCAAATTGATTTAATTCAAAACACAAGGTTCCTGATAAGCCGAATAATTCAATTTCTGAATTTTGGTACTAGGCGGAGAACAGAGGTCCGAAGACCACCATCACGCTTAGTGGAAGTATCCAGTTGAACGTAGTCCAACCTTTTCTAACCACTATTTGATATACCAAATATTCATCCATTTAAGATATGTATGGCTTGTGAAGAATTTGAGCAAAACATGAGAACATACCAAAATTTGATTCCAAAACATCAAAACCACCAAGTTTGACAGTGAAGGAGCAAAGTTGGAGTTTTACCATATGAGTGTGCCTTGTTCCATTTTATTGGAACCCCTTTCATTCTTTATTTACCTCAAGGCACACTTGCATCCAAAATAATTCATTCACCAGATTTGGGCACCCAAGCCTTTTTGGGTCCCTGGAGGTTGGTAGCATTGCCACCAAATACTTTCTTCCTTTTCATTGCTACAACATCATCATTCTTCATGATCCTACAATTCTCAATAGTATGTCCATGGTTTCTACAATAAAGGCATTGAGGAGAAGTAGTTTTACCAAAAGACTTCATTTTTGGAGTAAAGGAAGTTTCAAATCCATTCCATCTTCTATTTTTAAAAGGTCTAGATTTAACAAAATTAGACCTAGTATGCATTCTAGAAGCATGCAAATTTTTTATTTTCAAAAATAAACATTCTTTCATTACATGCCCGTACTTCCCACAATGAAAGCAACAAGGAGACGTGTGTCTACGGAATGACTTTCCATTGTTTGCATGAGTGTTTGTGAACAAGTTTTTCTTATGGGATGCAAACCTTTCAGCATGGGAAGCATGTTCATTTCTGAATTTTCTTTGAAAGTTAAACTTAGCATTCATGGAACCATAATCATCATTTTGTTTCATAAAGTAATCATCCATGACATGGCCAAGTTTGTGACAATAAAAGCATGAGACATTTTTCTTTCTTTTGAAGGAAGCGTTATCTTTGCATGTATTTTGCTCATCCATTTTCAAGACATCACAATCACTCATTTCATGACCAAACATACCACAATAGAAGTATTCAACATTCAACTTTGATTTTTGAGATCTATTTGACATGGAAGGCTTTTTGTTGAGATTTTTCTTTTTATCAAAACTATTTTCAGATATTTTCACTTGAGCAATGGGAGGAGGTGTTTTGGAGGTGATAGGAATGTCAGAGACATGAACAAAAGAGGTTTTCACTTTTGATTCAAAAGATTTTTTGTTGACCGGGATGTAACCAACACCCTCTTTTTGAAAGTTCACTTTAACACCTAGCAATGAGTCTAAGTTCTCAATCCCTTTGACAAATCTAGAAAAGTCATATTTTAAATCATTTGTCTCTTTTTCACATGCAAGGATTTTCTCACTAAGCAAGCAATTCACTGATTCCAAGTTTTCATTCTCTTTCAAGATTTCCTTATTTTCATCATTCACGGCATAGAGTTTTTCAGTTAAGTTTTCAAGAACTTTCTCAGTTCAACAAACTTTGAAATCTTAACAAGTAATTGTTCATTCTCAGATTTCAACAAGGAATTTTCTTTTTCAAGCTTATCAAGGCATTTCAATCTTCCTTCTAGTAAGGAATTCTGAATTAACATGGCACCATTTTTCTTTTTAAGATCTTCATTTTCATTCATGATGCTTTTGCTATCAATTTCAGAATCAAGTAGCTGTTCAAACATTTTATCATCATCAGACAAAGAAGCTAGCTTGTTCTTAAGATATTCTTCATTTTTCTCAAGCATGGAGATTTTAGACATGAGGAATGTATTTTGCTCACGCAGCTCATCACACTCATTTTCAATTTGAAAAGATGTGTTAAGTTTTCTAGCCATTTCAACATCTTCATTCAAACAGGAAATCTCTTCTGAAAATAATTCAACTTTTGATTCAAGAGATTCATTTTGTTCTTGCAGATGTTCAATTTTTGACTCCAAGATTTTACAGTTCTCACAGGAGGAATTAGCATGCCCATTCTCATTAATCTTCCTTTTCAAGGTTTTATTTTCAGATTTGAGTTTCTTGCATTTATCATACAGCGTAGCATATGCCATTTGCCATTCCTCAATAGAGAGTTCTTCAGATTCAGAATTTACCTCATCAACATTTTTATCATGGCATTGATCAGCATCGTCGGCCATGAAATCTTTTTGCCCTTCCATCTCTTGAGCTTTGATTAACCGATCCATAAGTTCCTTTGCCGTTGTACAAGAAGAAGCAAATGGAAACAAGTCAGTGTCTACGGCAGCTTGTAATAAACTCAAGACAATAATATTTTCATGATTCTTCAATTTATCATGTTTAGACCACTTGGTCTCATCTGAAGGCAAAATGTGAGGACCATTATGAATCAACTTCCAAAGATTTGGATTAACAGAGTTTGCAGTCCTACATAATCTGCCCAATCACAAGGGAAATCAGAACCATTAAAAATATGCGCAGAATTCATTGAAAACTGTTCGACAGAAAAACTCATCATTGAACAAGCACTGGGATCACTCTATAGATCATGAGATCTAGGGACAGCAGAGCCTCGCTCTGATACCAATTGTTGGGTCCCGTAGTGCAAGAACACGGATCTAGAGGGGGGTGAATAGATCCTACTACTATAAACTATGTCCGATTAAAAACATAAACTAGCACACAGCGGAATTAACAAGATTGATAAGATTAAGGAATTTAATCTAAACAGATTTAAACTTAATTCACTCAATCTCACCGAGTTCACACGATTGC
Source organism: Amorphophallus konjac (assembly GCA_022559845.1). NCBI lineage: Eukaryota > Viridiplantae > Streptophyta > Magnoliopsida > Alismatales > Araceae > Amorphophallus > Amorphophallus konjac. The sequence goes on along the minus strand of CM040126.1, from coordinate 280,535,541 downwards.
ATAAACATATAAGATAGCGAAGCATACAACCACAAAGATCAAAGCACAAGACACGGGGATTTTTAAGGTGGTTCGGGACCACGACGGGCTCCCTACGTCCACCCCTCACCAAACCCAGTGAGGCTTCACTCGGGGATAAATCCCCAAACGGAGACGACGCTCCAAACACACACGGGACGACGCCCGCACACACACAGGGACACACCCCAACACACACACACAGACGGAGATGAAGTCTCCCACACGATCCGACGACCGGATCACAAACACATACACGATCCGACGATCGGATCACAACACACACACACACGCTGCAACAACCGCAGCACAATGACACAAACACGATCGCACGAAGCGATCAAACACGACCGTATACACAAACGGTCACACACACAACAATCTCTAATGTTCAGAAAATAAACACAAATATTCAAGCATGCTCAAACCCAAAATATAGACCATACAACACATCACAAAGAACTGATAGAAGACATAGAAGTAGTCCCCCTTTGTTTATCAAGGCCGGTTGATGATGTTCCTTGAACCACGAGTTGGAGGGAAGCCGGATGAAGACGATTCTTACGTCCTCTTGATCCTCTCTTCGATTCGCACCTTTTCTTCTTCTTCCACGATCTCCAGATCTTCACGGAAGTAGATGATCTCCTCCTTGCAAGAGCTCCACCACGTTCTCCCCTTTTCTTCACCTATACGAATGAACAAATGAGCATTAGGGTTCATCACATCCCAAATTCGTAACTCTTATATAAGCAACTCAAGGGGTGGGGAAAAGACTCATAAAACCCTCCTAATACATGTTAAAAACACCTTAATAACAATAGAAACTAATAGGGGGTAGTATGGTAATGTTTGAAAGGGTTTTCAATGGGTTTTAAACACTTTCGTAAGTCCCGTCCGGAAGGGGTCGACCCTTGGGGTCGACCCTCGGGCAACAGGTTGCTGGAATACGCAAAAAAACACCCTGTGTTACAGGGGTCGACCCTTGGGGTCGACCCTTCCATGAGTCGACCCCAGGGGTCGACCCTTTCAGGCAGATTACACAAAAAATAACTATGCGCGCTTCGGCGACAGGAATTAATTCTCCTATCTCTGAACTCCGATCGAAGCGAGACTGGAGGCGTTGGAAAGAGGACTCCCAGAGCTACAACATAAAATTTTTAGAGGGGAGATCCAACAGTTGGATTGAAAATGGTGAAGACTGTAAGACAGTTTGAGTTTGAAAAACAAATAAAACCTCCATCAAACCAAAGGGAAACAATTGATTAAATGTTACCATAATCCCATGAAGATCAACAATGATTTTGCATCCTGAAAAACATGATAAACCAAGAGGTTAGTTGAGAATCAAAATATATGAGTTATGCATTAACACTATGAACATGTTCACAATGAAATACATCATTAAACCTATTCAAACATGCGTTTTGCTTCTCAAATCACTTAGCAAAAATACATTTGACCAAATGACAAGGTTTTAAAATGATAAGCATGAATCTATCATTCAATCAAATATAATAACATGGAAGCTCAACCATTCAATCACATTCTTGAATCAACCAAATCTTCAACATCAAGATGCTTCATTACACAAGTGTTAACAATTATGCCAAATGCAAAGCATGCATAATATCATGGAACCATATTCATTCAAATGACATTCTTGTTGATTAAGAGCTAACATTCATGAAGCATTATCCCAAGAGGAACATTGATATAAAATGACATTCATCAAGATTCAAGTAAATAGGCTAAGTATATTTCTAGTCCAAAAGTCTTGAGAGGAAAATGCAAGGAAATACCCCAATCAAGACTTGAAACCTTACTTGATGAAATGTATGAATCATATAAAGATGAAATGCAATTCAATGAGAAAGGTAAATCTCTTTTTGAAGAAGAACTTCATTGATGCACTCCTTTGAGTTCCAAAACGTGAATCATGGACTTGGATCCTGCAAAGCAAAATATTCAAGGCATGAGACCCTTAAATACAAATCATTCATATAACTTTCAAACATGAACATAGTTAACTCCCTTTAAGAAGAAGAGCTTCATTGATGGACTCCTTAAGATTCCAAGTATGAGCCATGAAGTTGTGTTCCTACAAACCAACATAAATATAACATTAGTTCCTTAAACACCGAGAGTTCACATGGCTTTCAAGAGTAAACATTGGCTTCATCTTTCAACTCATCAAATCAAGATATAAACCATGTTGCTCAATGAAACACATACACATACAAACACAATCGTTTTGATATCATTGAAACCAAGCACGAACTATGGGATACAACATTGTTGTTGGTGCTTGATATCTCGACATGCAATTGTTCCTTTTCCATTTATCTATCGATTATCTTCTGATCTTGTTGGTTATTTAGTTTGCTTATTTGAGTTTCTTGCACAATTCATGCATTCATAAAATGGTTAATTACTTAAATCTTCCTGATGATAGAGAGTAATTCCTATTGAACTTCTCGCTCACCCCCCTTATTTCCATCCTTTTCAGGTAACGTGGTAGATGGAACGCTTGCAATTTGGGATCGGGTCAGCATGATCGAGTGAACCTGGAGCCTTGAGACCTGAGTCTTTTTATCTTCTTGACTCTTGTTAGTATAGTGGGTCTTGTTGTTTTCTTTTCTTTATTTCTTTTATTGAGTCTTTATTGTAAAATTTAGTCACATTGTATTTAAATTTTCAAATATCAATAAAATTATATTTTTCTTAAATTAATGACCTCCATGTGTTTGAATATTATTTATTGTGTTTATTTATTTTTTGCTGTAATTATCATGACTGTTTCGCTACCACGTTCCGAGCATTGCTTCCCGCTACTATCGGTTCGGGGCGTCACAGATTGCTTGGAGTGTCTGAATTTCTTCAGTGGTCTCTCTATCATATATTTACCTATCAATCGATACCTCACTGGTATATCAAAAGTTGCAATCGTAAGGATAGATTACATCTATCTAGAAAACTGCTTCTTGCGTGAGGGATTTCGTGAATCAAACCTCCACCCAATACTAGACTAAGGTGTGCTCTTGAGTGCTCATCTACTAATCACTTTATCATCTCCTAGTCTATGTGATTGACAATATTTATTCATTGGATATACTTGTTGTTTACTTCAGATTGATTTGACAGCTCATTTTTCAACAGAGTTTTCATTCCGCATTTTATTTACTACTGTTGAATTAAAAATTGGGGTTGATCTTTTCACCCCCCCTCTAGGTCAGTAGTTCATCCATACTCATCACGTGGTATCAGAGCCTAACTCTCCTTAAGGGCTTAACATCCCAGAGAGATCTGGTGAAATGGATGCTAGAGGACTAATAGCTGAAGGTCATTCTGTAAGTAAATCTCCACTCTTCAATGGAACTGACTATGCATACTGGAAGAATCGAATGCAGGTTTTCTTAAGGGCTAAAGACCACGAGATCTGGAAGGTGGTCAGCCGAGGTCCCTTCGAGCTTCCTGAAGATGAAGATGTCTGAACTCAGGAGCAAATTCAAAGATCAACTCTTAATTGGAGTGCGATAAATGCTATTCAATGTGCTCTATATCCCACCGAGTTTTCCAGAGTGTCATCCTATACCACAACGAGGAAATGTGGGATAAAATGTAGGTAATCTATGAGAGAACATCTCAGGTAAGAGAAACAAAAGCAAATATGCTAGTCTCTGAATATGAAGCTTTTAAGATGAAATCTGATGAAACCATTTCCGAGATGTATGCTATGTTGATGCTACTTACTAACAGTTTGAAGAGTTTGGGGAAGGTCTACAGTGAGTACAAGCTTGTCAGGAAGATCCTCCGGTCCCTTACACCAATCTGGCATACGAAGGCTACTATAGTTGAAGAGTCCAAGAACTTGACAACTACCACTATTGACGAACTCATCGGTTCTCTTATGACATATGAATTGAATCTCAAGAGGGTCGATGATTCTGAGAAGAAGGAAAAGACCTTGGCACTTAAGGAAAGTTCTAGCAGCAAAGGGTCTTCGAGTGAGCATAACTCTTCCAGTTCCGAAGAAGACTCAGGTAAGTTTGCTATGCTAACTAGAAAGTTTAAGAAATTTTTGAGGAAAGAAGGTAAGAGTTTCAGACGAAAATACTCCTTAGGGAAAGACAGTCGAGATATAAATCTAATATTGCCAAAAAGACTGATGGTGTTATATGTTATACTTGCAGGAAGTCGGGCACTTAAAGGCGAACTGTCTAGAACTATAGAAAGAGAAACAACCCAGGTGGAAGAACAAGAAGGGCAAGGCCATGGTGAGCACCTAGAGTGATGAAGAAGAAAACAATCAGAGTAGTTCACTTGACAGTGAGGACGAGGACCAGCTGTGCCTGATGACCAGAAGAGAAGAAGAAGAAAAGGAAGATGATGAGGTAACTTCCCCTATTGAGAACTATACTTATAGTGATTGGGAAGAAGTATATGCTGAAATTTTAGATAAATATGATGATTTTCATAGGGAGAATAGACAATTGAAAAGAAAGATAAACTCCCTTGTTAATGACACCACCTCAAGTGATAGGATTGCATACCTAGAAATCAAAAACACTGATTTAAAAAATTCTCTTGCTAAAATAGAAGAATTTAAACTATCTTAAACGGATTGAGATGTGAAAATGAAAATCTAAAAAATGTTATTGATGAACTTAGAATCAGAATGCTGAAATTTGAAGAAGAAACAAAAACTGCAAATGAAAAATATGAAGCTGTAAAAGGTGTGAATGAAGAATTGAAAAAATATACTGAAAATCTAGAAAAGGAAACCAAAGACAAACAGAATTCCCTTGAGGCCATGACTGAAGGAACAAAAAATCTAAATACAATTATGGGAACTACAGTCAATTTCAGAAGAGAAGGGTTGTGTTTTAATCCAACAAGCAAAAAAAAGTTTTGAGGTAAAAACAATCTCATTTGTTGCTGAGAAAGGAAAATCTAAATTCAATCCTTTGATAAGAATGAATTGTGAGGAAAACAACAATGAAAAATCTATAAAAAGTAAACAAAATAAGGTGAATGCCAAGGATAAGGGTAAAGAGAAAGTGGATGCACCTTGAGAACCTAGCACACACACCACTACACCAAAGCCTAAGGGTCAGGTTAAGGGTCAACCAGTTAGAACTCAAGTCCAAGGAAGCCCCAAAACATAAATAACACAGTCACAACAGAAAGGTCGATGCAACAACCAACTTGCACCGATGCACATCTCATCTAGGTTTCACACCTTTAGAAATCAAGGTCAGAATAGGGGCATCTCAGGTCCATGCTACCACTATGGTGAGTCGACTCATCCATCGTTCCAAAACTCCTCTTATCACAACTCTGGTAGGACAAGTTGAGGCAGCCATTATGTAAGGTCGATGCAACAGAACATTCAGAAATCCCATCCTTATCAGGTGCATCGACGCTACTCTTGGAGTACCTCTACACAACCTTGGTTCAGGTCATCTATAAACCATAACTCCTATGGTTTTGTTCAACCTAAGTCTGCCTAACCTAAGTTCTTTACTGCACCCACATATCCCAATGATTTTAGATTCCAAAATTGGCACAGAAACTCTTATATTTTTAAAAAACACCCAACTGTAAAAAATCAAAGATCAACAACAAACTCTCAGAATGTGCACAATGAGTTAAATAAGCAGAACAACAAATCCACAACTCAAATAAAATCACAGAAAAAAATGTGGATACCAAGACAACTGCTATCATGTTTGATTGATTTGACTGCTGTTATGGGGCCCAAGCAGTTTTGGGTTCTGAAATCTTCTGCCTGATTGCAATTGTAGGTATGCCTGGCAGCCACACACAATAGATGGTACCTTGACAGTGACTATTCTATGCACATGATCGGGGACAAAAGAAAATTATGTATGCTGACTGAGAAAGATGCTGGTCATGTCACTTTTGGAGGCAATACGAAAGGAAAGATAATTGGAACAGGTAAGGTCGGTAAGTGTGTGTCATGCTGCATTGAAGATGTTTTACTAGTTGAAGGACTTGCATATAATCTTCTTAGCATTAGTCAACTATGTGATAAAGGCCATAAAATAGCATGCACCATTTATGAACCTAATTCAAAAACTATAAAATTCACTGGAAAAAGAGTCAATAACATCTATATGGTTGATCTAGATGATACATCACACATTAATTTATGTTTGTCAGTAAATAAAGATGACCTTGCGCATCTGTGACATCGTAGATTAGGTCATGCTAGCTATAATGTGTTGCATAAGTTGACTAAATTTAGCATGGTAAAGGGTTTACCTGAAATTTTGTTTAATAAGAATAATAAAATAATTTGTGAGCCATGTACCCAATGCAAACTTACTAGGAAGTCTTTTAAATCCAGAACTGAAAGTATGTTTTCTAAACCCTTTGAGCTGATTCACATGGATTTGTTTGGACCCACTAGGTCAGCCAATTTGAATGGTAGAAGATATGGATTTATCTTAGTAGATGACTTTTCTAGATATACTTGGGTATTCTTTTTGACTCACAAAAATGATGCTTTCAGTGAATTTCAGGAATTTTTCTACATAATAAATTAGGATGGTAGGTATTTTGTATCTAGTATTATGTCAGATCATGGTGGTGAGTTTAAGAACTCACAATTTGATGACTTTTGAAAGAAACTGGGATAATCCACACATTCTCTTCACCAAGAACTCCTGAACAAAATGGAGTAGTTGAACGAAGGAATAGAACCTAGGTAGAGATGGCTCGAACTATGCTGGTGGAAAATAACTTACCTAGAAGGTTTTGGGCTGAAGCAGTGAACACATCTTGCTACATTATCAATAGGGCTTTGGCAAGATATTCTACTCAAAAGACTCCTTATTAAATATTGAAAGGTAAGAAACCTTCACTAGCTCATTTCAAGATTTTTGGATCTAAATATTTTATACATGTTGACTCTAAAAGAGACCTTGATAAGTTTGAGGCCAAAAGTGAACTAGGAATTTTTCTGGGGTATTCTGAGACTTCTAGAGCCTATAGGATCTACAATGTTAAATCTGAAACTGTTTAAGAATCATCACACGTTGTATTTGATGAGACAACTAATAGATTTGAAATTGATTTCTGTAGGAACGAGAATGAAGGAGAGTTTCTGCAAAATGAAGAAGAGCAAAATGCAGAACAAGGAGATGAAGGTGAGACTGAAGGGTCAGGAGTTCAAGGGGAGGTAAATGAGAGCTCAGACAATCAGCTTACCAATATAAGAGTACTTAGAAATTATCCATTAGAAAATATTATTGGGAATCTGCATGAACCCCCTCGAACTAGATCTCACCTTAGAATTGAAAATGAACTTAATTCATTTGCTCTTGCCTCACAAGTAGAACCCAAAAATATTGAAAATGCCTTAAAAGATGAACATTTGATTAATGCCATGCATGATGAACTTAGTCAATTTGAGAGGAACAAGGTATGGCACTTAGTTCCTAAACCAACACATGACTCCATTATAGGCACAAAATGGGTTTTTAGGAATAAAACTGATGAACATGGAAAGATTGTTAGAAATAGGGCTAGGCTAGTGGCACGGGGGTATAATCAAGAATTTGGGATAGATTTTGAAGAGTCCTTTGCTCCTGTAGCCAAGCTAGAAGCCATTAGAATTCTCCTTGCATTTGCATGTAGCCTAGGAATAAAACTTCAACACATAGATGTCAAATCTGCATTCTTGAATGGTTTAAAAAAAGAAGATGTTTTCATCAAACAACCCCCTGGTTTTAAGTGTATTGATTTTCTAGATCATGTGTACAAACTAGACAAGATATTGTATGGGCTGAAGCAAGCTCCCAGACACTACAAGAAAATTGGCCTATGGCCACGAATTTTACCTACGCTTTCGAAAAACGTAGATATAGGTGACATATTCTAACGTTTTTAAATTAACATTGGTAAATTTCCTACGTTTCATTATAACGTAGTTATATGGTCATCCTATTCCGACGATTCTTTGAAAAATGTAGGAAAAGTTTATCTATTTCTACGTTTCTTAAATAAATGTGAGAATAAGTCATAGATATTCTTTCACTTTTAACAAAGCGTAGGAGTAAGCCACTTCAAATAAAAAATAATAATAAAGAAGAAACGTAGGAATTGAGCTGGCCCTGAAGGCGGGAAAACTACCGCCCGATATTTTTCATTATTTTACCTTTTAACACTCATTTCTCCTGAATCCAACCCATCCTCTCCCTCTTTCTCTTCCTCCCCTACCCCTTTCTTCTTCATCCTCCCAGATCTGACCAGCAGAATGAGATATCCTCGTCAACATACTCTCCCTCCTTCCCACCACCAAGCTCCGTGCCGCCACTAGCATCCTCTCTCGCCGCTAGAGGCACCCTTGGACCCACTGCTCCACCCTCGACCTCTGTCGCGAGAACGACGGCTGCCCCTTTTACTCCCGCGTCGTCGATTGCTGCATACAAGCCTACAGAGCGGCGACCCTTTGATGCTTCACCTTTGACATCATCCCGGTGTGGGACGAGGAGGATGACAATAGCGAGAGGGAGTCCCCCATCAACGAGGCACGCCACCGCACCGATCGGTGTGTCCGGTTCGCCACAGGGAGGTCTATAGAGGAGCTCCACCTGATCTTATTGGGAGGTGAACCTTGGAGCCCTCCTCTCGTCTCTGGCGTCCGCAGGCGTGCATAGCAGCGGCTTCAATACCAGCACCGTCAGAGTTGGCTCTACCCGCCTCTACGGCCTCGCCCTTTGCAGGGGGGACATCTCCGACTCCGCTGCGTCCTGCCAGGCCTGCCTTACGAACGCGAGAAGCAGCATGACCCTGATGTGCCCCCAGAAGACGCAGGGTATCATCTGGTATGAGTAGTGCGAGGTGAGGTACTATAACGAGTGCTTCTTCGGGGTGGTGGACACGGTGGGGAGCACCTTCTGTAGCTTACAAGACACATCCTAGGAAATCGCTGCTGCCTCACTAAGTCTGATGTCCAGGCTCGTCGAGTAGGCCCTTGGCAAGCCGCTGATGTTTGCAGTGGGCAGCGTATCAATAATTAACAGCACAGGTCAGTCAAGTTATGGGCTGGTTCAGTGCATGAGGGATCTCAACAGCGAGGACTGCATGAGGTGCATGAGGGGTGGGATGGCGAACGCGTCGTCTGCCTACCAGCAGAAGAGAGGGTGGCGTTACTTGTCAGGGAGTGTGAACGCACTAAAATTTATGTAGGGAGCTACAATATGAGGTATGAGGACTTCTCCTTTTTTGACACCTCTGTGGTGTTACCCATGCCCAGCGTCGATGGTGGTGAGTATCATATCTTAATTAATGCCCGGTAGTGTTTGCGATCAGTTTCATTTGTCTAACTGCACTGGAGATTCTTGGAGAGCTACAAAGTTGTGTTGATTTTCAACGCCCATGTGTCCAGGAAAACTAGAAGTTATACCAGAGTTTTGGTTTACTAACTCTTTATCTGCTCTGTTAGCTTTCCATTTTATCGGGTTTTGACTATAATATACAAAATCCCAAATGATGTTGGCATAGGCATCATGGTGCTCGACTGATGATTTGATCATTATTCAGTTATGCTGATAGGGAGCGGCAAATCGTCCAAGGCAAGGGGCATCGCAATCGTTATGCCAATCTTTGGAGCAATCCTTCTGGGTTCTTTGATTTACTTATTGACGCAGAGGAAGCAGAGACATCATATTCATGGTAGGTATCTGCAAGCGGCGAAGTTACTGGGACATTGAGATGCATGGCTCTTGGTCTTGTTTAGATCGAAGTGTGTGAATTTGATTTTTAAATGACATGAGATAGTTCTCCACATTTTAAAGATGCACTCACTTTACACATATCATGGGTAATCATTTGTTCCTCATCACCAAACATGGATATGCAAAGCAGCCCACCAAACATTACACTGACATCAATAATTCTTCAAAAAATGGAAAGATTTTACACTTAAACCAGTTCAAAGACTAAAATGGAAAATAATAGATCACATATACCATACTATGTTCCATTTATGCTAAGAAAAATAAATGATCATTTAGTTAATAATGTTGTGGATCTCTATAGATGACTGTCTCAATCTATATTTTTTTTGGATCTCTACGAATGACTGTCTCAATTTATCTTTTCTTTTAGGACTATCAAAAACTTATTTAGATGATATGGAGACTCTTCGTGACACAGACCTACACATGGTAGATTTTGGAACCGTTCGAGAGGCAACAAACAACTTCTCTGACATCAACAAGATAGGAGAAGGTGGCTTTGGTACTGTTTATAAGGTAATGTTACTTTTTCCTTAGTACCTCTTGATAATACAGTGAATCCTTAGCAGAGTGTTAGATGAAGTCACTCAAGTGCATGAACTAATTTACAGGGCATACTCAAAGGAGGAGAGCAAATTGCAATTAAGCGACTTTCAGCTAGGTCTCATCAAGGGACAGAGGAATTTAAAAATGAGGTTATATTGATCGCAAAGCTTCAACACAGGAATCTTCTTAGAATATTAGGATGTTGTCTAGAGAAAGAGGAGAAGATGCTCATCTATGAATACATGCCAAACAGAAGTCTTGATACGTTCATATTCGGTTTATCCCAAACTCGAATTCCTTTTGTTCCATATTTGTAAATTCTTCCACAATGAATGAAAAGAACTGGCCAAACTAAACTCTCACAATATAATGATATATAAAGTTTTGTCCATGCTGTGGTTTATTTTTATAAATTTCTCTTCTTTCCAATTTTAAAATGTTGCCACTGGATCTATGCAATTGGGCCTAGGTTTTATTAGTTTATACATTAGCACAGCAGGAAAACTGTGTCCTCCTTTACTCGCCATATCATTTGTGAAGTTCATTCAGGTTCTTTTTTATGTTAACTGACATATATGGAGTCAGCATCTTGTTTGTCATTCTGATCGCCCAAAATGTCTTCTCTCAACTCCCTAGTCTTGGATGTTATATAAGACATTTATGTACCTTATCCCATGTAGTTTTGCTTATAAAGCCAAAAAATGTTCCACCAAGCACCCTCCATTGCCCTAGATCACTTGCAGAATAAGTTGTACTTAACCATACCAACCTTGTTTCCATGCTACTCTAAAATAGCTCAGCCACCTATAGAACGAATCACATACATGAGACAACTCCTGTTGTGTTTTTTCTTTGAGGATTATCTTATCTCATCTCTTCTCTTTTCCCTCCCAATCTACACTGTATGTTCTGTACCACATGACAATCAACTTCGTCCACCCCCCCAAATCATAGCAGATGGCCAACACTGAAAGCTAAATACTGATGGCTTGAGGAGGGGATATCCAGGCTTTGTTGAATGTGCAAGCTGTTGTCAGTTTTACAACAATGCAGTTTCAGCTTTGCTCTTTCTTTTTTACATTTTCTCTTGGCACAAGGACACATTATTTCGGTCGGACAATTCTCCATGGTGGTGCAAGGGTACAGACTCATATTCTTCTGCTCTTTCTCCATGGCTTCTTTTTGTTGGATAATTTGAACTGCTGATTGTTAACATAGCATTGTTCTTTAATTGTTGCTTGTACACAGTATCAAGCGACTGGTAGAGGTTTTGTGGTCCGCCATGTAAAGTTCTCTGAAAATTATAGGCTTTACTCTCGTAGCCATTTTGTGAAGGGGTCTGCAATTTCTTTGGCCAGTAGTGTTTCAGTTATCTCTATTCCTCTTACCTTGCCTTGCTTTAAGCTTTATTACTGATTTGCAGGTTGGAAGTTGTCTTACTGTTAATGTTATACCATGCATATGGCTATAATGAGGGTGGTGCAATTTCCTATATCCTTCTCACTGTTAGTAGTTGGTTCATGGCACTTTCTTGGCTTTTTGCTCCATACTTGTTCAACCCAACTGGGTTTGAATGGCAGAAGTAAGCATTTACTTTGGAATCACATTCTAGTTCTCTTCCATATGTCCTCTTTGTTCACATTATCTTGATCTTAATTTTCAACACTGTCTTTAGGACAGTGGAGGATTTTAAGGAATGGACAAATTGGCTTCTATATAGAGGTGGAATTGGAGTAGATGGGAAGGAAAGCTGGGAAGCATGGTGGGATGAGGAATTGGTATGTGAACTATAGTCACATTCCTCCTATATGGTAACTTGCAGGTTTCTGTGTGATGTCAAACATTTATTCAATTTATGATGTATGGTTCTAACATTTAATGGTTTTTGGTGATTCCTATGGAAGGAATCGCTACTTTTTTGTTCTGTATGTTTGACTATGGATTTTTGTAGTTGTGGTTTTAGAAAATTTACACCAATTTGTCATCTTTCAGGAAAATTTGCCAGAAAATTTGCCACAATTTTAGTAGTTGTGGTTTCAGAAAATTTTCTTAGTGAGGATGCGTTAAGTTGTCAGTCATTGGTGTATCCATCTTTCAGGAGAGAGTCCGGTGAGGACACCCATGCTCAAGGCCAGTTCATGATTGCCATGGTTGGAGGTTGTTAGATGATTGCGATTATTTCCCAGACACTTATCAGGTCATCTTGACATTAGATGCACGTTGCTAGTTCATGTTTGCACATGTTCGTCCCACATCAATGTCATGCAAGTTCAAGTAACATATTTAAAAAGAAAAAAATAAGTAGTTAATATGTAAGTTTGTCTAGTGCTGCACTAATAAAGGTCATTTCTTATTTGACATCCTAGATGGTAGAGCACAATGATTGTTCAACTTTTATTCTTCTTCATCTTTGACACTGGCATTTCATTCATATTCAAAATTTTGGATCTTGACAGTTATGGTTTATTACTGCCATCCAGGCACATATTCATACCCTACGTGGAAGAATATTAGAGACTATATTGAGTTTAAGGTTTTTCATGTTTCAATATGGTGTTGTGTACAAGCTGCATTAATTTGGCTGGAACAGACACGTCATTGAAGGTAGTAGCCCTCTATCACAATAATTTCTTTACGTCCTTTTATTCTTAAACTTGTATTTGTTAGGAGAGTGTTTTGCCGCTGAACTTCTTTAGTTTTATTATTTTACTCTTTTGTTGGCTCACCGTAACTCACCTTGAGATTATAAGATTTGAGACCTAAGGCAATGCTTTCTTCTGGGCAGAAAAATATACTGTGGAAATGTGTTGAACAAGATTCACAATTCACCTGTTTCTCACATGTTAAATCCTAAGGCTCTTTTCAAGTTTTATTTGCTCACCTGTGGTCCCCCATGAAATGTTCTTTTAGGATGTGAAAAACATATTAATCATGAAGATCCTTGCAAGTCACAAAGGCTATTTGTTATTTCTAGAGGCACAAAGGGGCAAAGATGTCCTCCTGCTAAAAGACACATGAATCTTAAACCTACCCAATGAATTATACCTTTATATGGATTGTTGCAGGAAATTCACTTAACCCTTTAAGTATGAATAAGCAAAAGTTATGATACAAGCTCAAAGTTTGAATCTAGATATGTAAAGAATGGTATAGTTATTAATTATTACTTTGAGTTGAACACAGAAAGGAAGTATGCTAAATATAGTGTCGATGCGATGAAAATTGATGTATTGTGAAGTTTTGGGAGCCTGTTTCTTGGAGTTCTTAGATTTAGCGTCTAGTACCATATTAGACTAACTGATACTTGTGATTAAACAGTATAATTTTCACCACCAAAATAACATCTATCTTAGAATGCCACCTTTCATACTAAAATAACTAAGTGCATAATTAAAACACTTGGCACTTGTGAACATATTAATTGACAGCATATATTGTCTTCACATATCCGTAGTGATATATGCATGCAGTCATGTGAGCAATTCCCCTTTTTCAGAAGTTGTTTTTACTTTTCCTGGACTATGGACATCCAGTGTTACTGAAATAGTGAGATACCCATAGAAGAAGCCTTCCAGGCTTTGTGTCATTGCCAGTAAAAGCTTGTGATACACAGGCACGGACAGATGTGGTCATGTGTGTATGACATGATGAACTGCCACAAGAAACAAGTTGTACATAAGCTACTACAATTTTCTTGTACTTAGGTATGTTGAGGAAAAATCAGTTAAGATTTTGTTTAGAATGTAAACTGTGAAATGTGAAAGCCATCAAATCATCAAATTTTGGTATTCGTTCAAATCACTTATGGATACTTAAGAGACACCAAAGTGGAGAGCCAACATGTATGATCAAGTTCAATATGGATGCATTGTCTGACATAGCTTCCTTGCATAAAGAGTTGTCCTCAATATATCAGTGGTACCATCCACTTCTCCAAAAAAAATAAAATAACGAGTTATCCACTGGATCATAGATAATAACTCATCCAGCAGGAAGGGAGAGTTTCATTGTGAAACAAGTTCCTACTGGGAATTTGAAGTAGTAAGCACTCAATGAGAAATGTTGAACACTTACCTCAATCACAGAGAGTATAGATAATGGAATAAGGTTGTAAACTGAAGCAGATTGTTGTGCCTTCTTCTGACATAATCTTTGTTGTTGCATGTAAACTGGATATCATACCAACACAGAAATACACATTCAAAGAACGTCTCCATTTTCTTCTGTTTTTTTTTGTTATATGTATTGCTATTTATTTGTGATTTTTCAGGTATTCACTTTCAGTCAAAAGGCGTCTATGAATTTCCAGCTACTGTTGCGCTTCATCCAAGGTGTCTCATTCATGCTTGCAATAGCTGGAATAGCTGTGGCAATTGTAATTACACACTTGTCTGTCTCCGATATCTTTGCTTGCATCCTAGCATTTGTACCAATTGGCCGGGGAATTCTTTCTGTAAGTATCATATCATGTAATATGTTTGCTTTACATATTCTCATGAATTTCATAGTGCAAACTAGGTGACTAAAAATTCACATGCAATAATTATGGATGTTGTCTTCTATTAAAATACAAGGATCCAAGGATCAGGATTAGGCATGGGATCTACCAGCTCTGTGCTGACCCGAGATGGCCGATCGAGACAGATCTAGGGTTGTCTAGGATCGCCCCTATTCCAGCCTATAAGAAAATGAAAAGTATGAAAAATTCTTTACAAACATATCGTTAAGAATGCTCACATTGCGTGCAAAAGAGCACATATTTAGACAAAAAGTGATGAAATGTTTCTTAAACTAGTGTTTCAACTTACATTTTATTATAGCTTACATTGTATGTGATCATCCATGGTATGTTGGTAGACAACAGCCTACACATTCAGCAAAGCCTAGATGTCTTCATGGAGAAAGTAGGTCTTCTTTGTATGTTAAAGCTCTAAATGGTTGTCTTCATGAAGAGGCTTTATTCAAAGTGCTTATTCCTCTTTGGAGTTTCTTATTGAACTGTTCAGTCAATTTTCTCCACTTTTGTATTGATGCTTACATTGATCAACATCTGATTATGAATTTGTGGTGTGATTTCATTTTATTTTTTGGATATTAGTTTTGGGTCTTCATTTTTCAACCATGGTATGCTTTTTGTTTTGTTCCATGTAGATGATGTGAAATGGATTCGCAAGGTTGAGAGTTCCCCGTTGTATCCACACCCGATTGGCCCAAGAAGAACAAATAAAGAGAATGATAATCTTGCTGTGTAGTGGCTAGTTGTAAAATGAGAGCCCTACGTAGGGGTAGGGGCAAGGCGATGTAGATATTCATTTTTCAATAATTTTTCTACTTTTTTTAATTTATGCAGGATATTAATCATTTATAATTGACCTTGACTTATGTATAATTGATGGGAACAATTACCTTTTGTCAGATTTTTTTCATAGTGGTTCAAGAATCAGTATCTGTGAGTAAATTAATATATGTTCTTTGTGGATGAATATGTGAGTACATGAATGTATGTTTTGGATGGATGAATACATGCGAATACATGAATATCTATTTTGTGTTGATGAACATGGATGTGAGTGAGACAATGAATGAATGTGAACAAGAATGTATATATTATTATAGGTGATGAGAGTACATATACTAATAGGATTTTTTTTTAAAAAAAGAAAACATATTCCTACGTTTTTTATTAACTGACGTTAAATCATTTTCGTACATTTTTTAATAAGTGATGCTAATCCTTATTCAAACGTTTCTTCTACTACGTGGTGAAAGGTGATACATACATTTTAATAAACGTAGGTATAGCCTCTTATATGCGTGTGTATATATATTTTTAACCTACATATTTGTTAGACTATTCTTACGCTTTCAAAGTGTAGGTATAGGTCGATATCTACCTACGTTTTTTGCCTGACTATTCCTACGCTATCAAAGCATAGGGATAGGTCGAACTATACCTACGTTTCATAGAAACGTAGGTATAACCTATAGTCACGCGAGCAAGCGCCACGTTTTGAATAAACGTGGCTAAAGATTTTACCTATATTTTTTGGACCTATACCTACGTTTTTTAAACGTAGGTAAAGGTCAATTTTCTTATAGTGAGAGCTTGGTACGACAGGTTAAGCTCTTTCCTCAGTGGTAAAGGCTTCTCAAGAGGTGAGGTTGACCAAACTCTATTTACTAAGGTAGATAACACGAATATTTTTGTTGTTCAGATTTATGTAGATGACATTGTGTTTGGGTCAACTAAACCATCCATGTGTGAGGAATTCTTAAAATTAATGACTGATGAATTTGAAATGAGTTCAATGGGAAAACTGAAGTTTTTCCTTGGTTTATAGATCTGTCAAACCTCATAGGGAAGCTTCATCCCTCAAGCAAAGTACATCAAGGATCTGTTGAAAAAATACAAGTTGGAAAACCTCAAAGCCATCACTACACCAATGGGTACATCAACTAGTCTTGATGCTAACCCAGAAGGTAAATTGGTTGATTCCAAAATATATAGAGGTATGATTGGATCCTTGCTTTATCTTACTGCATCTCATCCAGATATTCAATTTTCTGTGTATTTATGTGCTAGAGTTCAGGCTAGTCTTAAGGAATCTCACATGAGTGTAGTGAAAAGGATTTTTAGATATCTATCTGGCACCCTTGACTTAGGTCTATGGAATCCTGCTAGGTGTGAGTTTGAATTGATAGGTTACACTGATGCAGACTATGTAGGGTGTAGGATAGAAAGAAAAAGCACTAGTGGGTATTGTCAATACCTAGGTGGTTGTGTAGTGTCTTGGGCATCTAAGAAGCAACACACTATTGCTCTTTCCACTGCTGAAGCGGAGTATGTTGCAGCACGAAATTGTGCAGCCCAGGTTCTCTAGATCAAACACTAGCTCATTGACTATCACATCACACTTGGATGTATTCCTGTCCTTTGTGATAATACTAGTGCTATATCCTTGACTAAATATCTTGTTCAGCATTCCCGGACTAAGCACACAGAGATAAAACACCACTTCTTGAGAGATGAAGTAAGAATGAAATTGAATTGAACTCTGTTGAATCAAAAAAATAGATTGCTGATATATTTACTAAACCTCTTGGAAATGAAAGATTTAAGCTCTTAAGAAGAGAACTTGGTTTATGTAAATTTTAGCATGATTACTGATTGCTTGAGTTTTCTCACATGGAATAAATGCCTTTGTATTTCATATTAAAAATGCACATGTTTCATGTTGTTAGTACAAGTAAAATGTAGTTGTCATTACATACATTGCATTGCTTTATGTTCATCTTGACCCTAAAGGTATATCAAAAGGTATGCTGGGAGAAGGGTAGATCTCTTCTGTCTTGAAACCCACGACTTGTGTAGAGGGAAGTCCTCCACCAGGTACCATGGGTCAAGGGTGTGTCTAGAGTCTGCATCCTATTTTAGTTATGACAGTCGAAATTCATACATGTGCTGTAAATGTTGTGTCAAGTAGCAGTGCATATAGACAGGGGGAGTTTGTGTCAAAAACATCCTGTGTCCATCTTATTTCTGGCATATTGATAGGAGGAGTTCATGGTAGCATGTTCAAAGGTTAAGTCAGATAAGGTCCATGTTGTTGCATCAAGGCAGATGTGAGTGTCGTTTAAAGAATGTCGACACCCAAAGTTGACACCTTTTTGCGTAAGTTCTGTCTTATACTTCTTATGTCTTTGATTCTGACTCTGTCATTTTTCGGTCAACTAAAATCTTCACTGTTCTTGGTTTGAATAATCTCAGTTGGCCCAATGTCTTTTCCTTTATATCTATCTTATCACTTGGCATTTTATCACTTGGAATCAAATTCTTGTCCACTGAAATGTCTAGCAAAATCCTGTACTTCTCTTGAGCTGAAATAGTGACAATCTGATCTTCAGTTCCTTACTCTAAGCTACTAAAAAGTCAGAAATATTTCATATAAGATTCTATAATGCACCATGAAAAATTAATCTTTTAGGTCTAATGAATTAAAGAGTCTAAGGATTGAACTCAATAAAAAGGTTGCAGTTTTTCACTTAATAGCCTTCAACCAAATCCAACATGGTATGCTTTGTAATGTCTCTCAGAATCTGAAAGTTTTAAAGTTCATAAGAATCTTAGTTGAGAAACTTGAGTTGTGTATTATTTTTAAACATAAATCTATCTAAAAACCTAAGGGTAGCCATGTCAAAATTATGAGTCAAAATCCTGTAGACAGAACACTGGAAACTAGGTCTTTCATCAAAGAAATGAAAAGAACATATGTCATGAAGTGCTTTAGTTAACTTTGTTCAAAAATTGAAATAGAATGGTTAATTTCACTGAGTAACTAGGGGTACTGGCATCCAAAAAATGTGTACCCTTACGTCAAAAGGTGCAAATTATACCTGAATGATCTAAAAATTGAAACAGAATGGTAAATTCTACTGAGTAACTAGGGTTACTGGCGTCTAATCAATGTGTATCCTTATGTCAAAAGATATGGATTATACCTGATTGTTCTGAAAAGTAAAAGAAGATCATGCTGTAACCCTGTATTGAAAAATCAGAATCGTCAAAAATGTTTAATCTCAATGCATGTCTTCAGTCACTCCTAAGATCTTCAATGAGCTTGAATGAGTAAGATAAAGTGAGATTGAACCTAACATCACTATGTAGTTCTAGTTTATTGCTATTAACTGCTCATGCAAAATTATTCAAAGAGCTTGATTACTGAACTCTAGATTCATCATTCTTAAACCAAATCTTTATCAGGGTTGCACTCCATGAAGTCTTATACCAGAAGAATCTGACATGTGTATGCTTGGTTAATGACAGTTGCATCAGATTGTAAGCATGTTCATTCCTGTGCTTTCAGCACTTTGAACTTGTCATACAAACTTCTTCTGACCTATCTGCCACTTCCCTGTCTAGCTCAAATTGTCTCTATTTTTTTGCTGATGGCAAAGGGGGAGAGAAAGTCTATCTGCGTGGGCTGAGTTGATACAGGGGGAGAGAATGTTATTTTTCGAGAGTTTGATCTGAATTGTGAGTTTGGTCTCTAATTTGTATGGGGAAGAGATGAGATATAGGAGGAGAGAAAGCTAAACTCTTCCAAATCTGTCTCTCATTACATTTAATCTGCATATTCTGACTCACAAGTTTCTCAGTGTTGCCATTAATGTATAGTAGTGTTGCCATCATCAAAAAGGGGGAGAATGTTGTGTCTCCTCTGGTTTTGATGCTGGCAATAGTGTGATTGATCTTGATTGATGCTGGCAAATCTATTAGGATTTAATAATGTGTGATGTATTGTCTTTTCTCTAAGTCAGAATTAGTTCCTGTTCACCACCAGGTCTATGCATATTCATGCGGATGCATTGTAAGGTCGATGCATCTCCTAGTGCATAGAACATCAGGTCGATGCATATATGCATTATGTTCTACAAGGTCGATGCGGCTGCAGAAGTCATGCCCTATTAGGTCGATGCACATTATACACAGGTCGATGTCGTGATGCACTATATGCTAGCTGTTGCATCATCAGGTCGATGCACACTAGCGACTGGTCGTTGCTGTTATTTGATAATGAGCCAGTGATTGCTGTATAAGGTCGATGCAATAAAGGCTATCAGTCATAAGGTTGGTGCACCTTGTGCATCTGCTTGGAAACAAGGTCGATGCAGTAATGCCTTACGTCGATGCATTTAAGCATTTCATTATACATCACCAGGACAGGTCGACATGCCTCAGTGGCACGTCGATGTTGTAGTACATGATGTGCGGGTCTGTGCATTGACCGGTCGATGCACAATGCATAACCATCAAAGTAGATATAGTCTTTCTGACTGAATGAGGTATACCTGTGTGATATACAAGTCGATGCTTTAGTGAAATAATATTGCATTCTTTTCTTCACGTTAGTAAGACAGGTCGATGTACTTTGTTTGTGCATCGATGTATGTGAAAATCTTCACACATCCATTCATATGATTTGCCTATTTTTATGAAATATCTGAGCCTCCATTTCTTAGATACGTACTACTTGTTTCATGACAAGATTGTTAATGAATTTCTATATTTGGTTTGGCAGGAGAAAACAAGATGAAGATCATCAAGCAATAATTCAGATTCATGCTCAAACACCTTAGATGCATAAAGGTATGAGAAGAGCGGCCAAGTCCAAAATTCAGTTAAAAGTTAACGGTTAAGCTTCCTGCGAAGCAACCTCATTGATCAACTGGAGTCAAAAATTTTGATCGTCACGTGGGTTTGAAAGTACAACCGTTGGGGGCACGTGATTCGAGGCTATCTCCCAGCACTTTGGAGATTCATAACGAAATAACTTTTCCACATGGCTGTTTCTGAAAGAACCTTCACCTTTTCATCTGACACGTGGCCAAGCATTTTCATAAAAGGTTTTGGGCGGGAGCATTCCTTCCACGCGCCCAAATTGAATCTTGTGGGGACCACAAGAACTCACATTCGCAAGGATAAATAGAGGCCAGAGCGCGAGCGGCAGAGGGAATCGAAAAATAATGAAAGAGAGAGGAGCTATAGAAGATCAGAGAAAAGAAGATCGAGAAAAGGAGAAGTAGAAGAGAGTTGTGAGAGCCACTGCAAATCTGAGAGTGAGAGAGTGCTGATGCTGAAAAGAGCTTGAGAGAGAGAGAGAGAGAGAGATCGGCACAAAAAAGAAAAAGAGAGAGAAAATAGAGTGTCGGAAGAAGGAGAAGAAGTCTGAGAGAAGAGAGAGTCAGACAAGAGGCGATGTTCATCTCGACTTCTGGATCAAATCCAGAGTCGATTGATCGAGTGAGAGCTATATTTGTCATTCTATCTTTGTTATTTCTTTGTTTTTCTAGGTTTGTTCTTGAACGATTGTAAGCTGTGTAATTAGCAGTCCAAGCTGTGAGGCAGCGGCGAGGAGTTCTCCTTGGACAGCAAGCTATGAAGCTCAGCCGTGTGGTAGCAGCGAGGAATTTTCCTTAGATAGCAGGCTGTGAAGGTCAGCCATTTGTAAGCTGTGGATTTAGCAGTTCTAAGCTGTGTTTTCAGCGGAAGCCTCACTCAATTGAGTGAGGGGTGGATGTAGATCTCAAGATTGAGATCGAACCACCTAAAAATTACTTTGTCTCTCGTGTGATTGCTTGGCGTGTCTGAATTTCTTCAGTGGTATCTCTATCATATATTTACCTATCAATCGATACCACAATGGTATATCAAAAGTTGCAGTTGTAAGGATAGATTACATCTATCTGGAAAACTACTTCTTGCATGAGGGATTTCATGAATCAAACCTCCGCCCAGTACTAGACTGAGGTGTGCTCTTGAATGCCCATCTGCTGATCACTTTATCATCTGCAAGTCTATGTGATTGCCAACATTTCTTCATTGGATATACTTGCTGTTTACTTCAGCTTGATTTGATAGCTCATTTTTCAACAGAGTTTTCATTCTGCATTTTATTTATTGTTGGAGAATTAAAAATTGGGGTTGATCTATTCACCCCCCCTCTAGATCAGTAGTTCATCCATACTCATCAGAGTCAAGTCATGTTCTCTATTGTAGAACTTTGATTATTATTCAATAAAACAAAGGTTTTGTTCAATTATTGTGCATTCAATCTTATGTATGGATGTGTTAGCGCTCTGATTATATTGCTCACTTGCGGCGTACTGGCCGGCTGTTCACGTTCCCGAATATCTTCCGCTATACTTATATCTCGGGGCGTGACAATGCATTTGGGTCAGTGGGCGCCAATTTCTGAAATTGGCATCCATTGTCTTAGATGTGATTTTTATTTTTTTTTTACAGAAACAGAATGCAGTCTGTTGAAGGACCGCGTTCAGGAGAACACAGTTCTATGTGAGACTACATTCTGGCCCTGTTCAGCGGCCAGAAAGCTATGAAACTGAGGAAAATTCGATGGAAAATAAGATAAAAACACTCACAAATTCCACATTAATCTTGGCAATCAACAGAAGATAATAAAAAGCATGGCATGCCTTTTTTTAATAAAGAAAATAAATTTTCTAAAATTTGACAAATAGTTAATCACTTAGGGAGGGGGTTGTGCACGCGGTGCACGAGGGATAAAAATAAAAAAAAGGAAAGTGCTACGTGGAGCACAAGGGGAGATGCACTGTTGGTGCAAAAGGGAGAGGGCACACATAGGTGCCAAAGAGAAAGGGGTAATCAAAAAGAAAAAGCAAGAGGTGTCCCACCGTGATTGTCAATTTGTAGATTTATGGAAAATTTCACAAAGATTTTAAATAAAAAGAATTAAAATGAATTAAGGGATAAAGAGGGAAAGAGGCATGCTAGATGCTAATGGAGGAGTGTGATCGCCAAAGACTCGCGGGCCTCATAGGAATTTAACAATAACTAAAGTGAGGTGATTGTGAACAAATACCTTTACAACGCGGGGGAGATGTGAGGTTCACCTTCTTATTGATTTCCCTTACAAAATAAACAAACAACCAACAAGAAAATATGATTAGTAATATAAAGTGTGTAACATCAAGTTCTTAATGTAAATAGACAATAAAGCATGGATGAGAACACACCTTTTTGGTGTTAGCCTTTAAACCCCTATGCAAAGGGTATGGATAATATAATAATTTGATGATGAAAGGGTGGTGTGCAAGTGTTGCACAAGGGGAGGATCTCAACATGGTTGAGATGAGAATAGAAATAAGAGGGTGGAGTATGATGCATGCAACTAATTAATGCATAGAAAAGAGATAGAGGAAAGATAAGCTTATTGGATTATTTCTCCAAAAAGGGGGCTCCAATGTCTTCAAGGGAAGAAGATCTCCAATGGATGAAGCTTGCAATGCACGGGAGACTCCTCCTTGGCTCTTCAATCTTGCAGCACCTCCCCCAAGATCAATTGTTCAGCCTTAAACACAAGGGAGAGGGGGGTCCCATTTATATAGGTGAATTTTAGAGGTTTAATTCCCTAAAAAATATAAAATCAACTTTTAATGGGATTTGGAGAGAGATATTCATATGACATGTGTCCTCACAACCTTAGAAAGCCATAGGAACCCTATCCCAAGTGGAAGAGGAGCTTAAAATGATGAAAGAAAGGGGTTCTGTTGGATTCGGAACTCTAGAAGAATTGGCATCTAACATAGTGGTCACCAAATAATTGGCATCAGCGAAAAAGACGTCAATTTTGAGCCATTTTTAGAAAGTTCAAAAATTACCAAAATTGGAAGGCAATTCACGTCCACGAGGCTAGACGCAAATTAGGCTTTTATACAAATTTTGATAGAATTAAAAGCACAAAATATGGAAATGAAGAATTAACGTTTTTGTAGATGGGCACTACTTTTGAACCATTTATAGAAAGATTAAAAATTAACAAAATTAGAAAAGAATTTGCGTCCACTAGTCCTGACGCGAATTGTCAATTAATATGAATATTGGTGGAAATCAAATGATCGAAATATGGAAATAGAAAGTCACGTCCATCGTATTGGATGCTGATTATGAAATTAACATATTCCCATAAAGACGTGGATTCCAAAAATAACACGAATTTGATGAAGAAAGAATTAGCATCAACATTGTGGACACAACTTTAAGAATTGGCGCCTTTCCAGAGATGTGTGAATTTCAAAACTAACACGAATTTGGCATAAATTGGTGAAGAGAGGAAATCACGTCCACCTCCATGGACGCATATTAAAGAATTTGGACTTAATGATGGACATTATTTCTTGAAAGAATTGGTGATTGAGGTGTTGACGTTGATTTAAAGAATTGATGTCCACTAGGTCTGACTCTAATTCAAAAGGGCCCCGAAAAATTGGATAAAAATCTTGGAAAATCAAGAAAATAGGAAAAAATGGGGGAAAGCTGAATATTCAAGAAAAATAAGGAAAACCACTCAAATAAGTTGATCTGAGGGTCAAATTGGGACATTATGATGCGATAGGAGATGTACTAAAAGTGATGTTAATTTTGGTTTGTCTACAATACCTACAAGAAAAGTTTATTTCTGTGTTTTAGGTACCCAAATCCTTTTGGGTCCTTTGGGTTTAGCAGAGATATGCAATGATGTTTTTGTTTTCACTATAAGTTCTTACCATTCTTAACTTGTTTTATAGGTACATATTTTTCAAGTGTAGTGGTTGAATAGTTATCTTTTATTCTTGTTTTTACAAATCTAGGTAGCAGATATTTCTTGTATGGATTAAGTGGAGGTTCATTTTTAGGTTTCATATATACTAATCCTTCTTTTCTGAAGTTCACTTTCTTAACGTATAGTACCAGTTGAAGTCTTTGTCTGCTTTGGTGAATGTTTCTAAAGTTTTCTTAAGGTATGTTTCCCTTTCCTTAGGATTAACAATTTATGATTCTTTTATGAATAGCTTATTATTTTTACTCTTTATGAAGCCTATGTTCTTAGTTAATACTATGGTACTTGCATCAAATTCTTCAAGACTTTCTTTTAGTTCAATTTTCAACTTCTCATTTTCTTTAGTTAATTCAGCAACTTTTAAAGTTGAAGAGTCATAGTGTGGGCATTTTTCATCAATCAACTTTAAATGCTCTATCTTAAGAAGTTTGAGCTCTTTGATTACTATTTCAAATTTTTCATAGAGTTCTTCTAAAGTATCTTCAAATGAATATTCAGAATCAGACTCGGATCTAAGGGCAGACTTATATACCTGATTTGATTCTTCATTGTTGTTAGCCATCAAGGCCAAATTAGCCTCTTCTTCAGAATCTGATGCTAAAGAACTAGCTAGAGGTGTGATCTCCATCATCCCACGCTGCTACCATTGCCTTTTACTTGATGTGCTTCTTGTATCTTTTCTGATAGTCAGTCTTCTTCTTGTCCTTAGCTTTCTCGGTCTACTTCTTGAGCTGTAGACAGTCTGCTCTCAAATGGCCAAGTCTTTTACACTCATAGCAGACCACTTCTTATTTTCTATAACCTTCGCTCTTTGACTATTTATTCTTCTTCTGAAGCTTCAAGGTTGCAGCTTCTTTCTTATCATTAATCATTGAAGCCGTCAAGATAGCATTGCTGCTTCTTCATCCAAGTCTGCAAAGGTTTCTTCCTCTTCTTATAGATCTGACTCTGATTACTCAATCTTGAGAGCATTCGTTCTTCTGCTTGTTGAGGTTTCTCCTAGTCGCTACATGTTGATCTCGTGGGTCATAAGCGACCCTATCAGCTTCTCTAGTGGCATCTATATTAGATCATTCACTTCCTCGATAGCAGTCACCTTGGGAGTCCAACTGCTTGGTAAGGATCTGAGAATCTTCCTAACCATGTCATCGGAGCCATATTCCTTGCCAACAATAGCAAGTCCATTTGCGATGTTAGTAAATCTATAGTACATTTGTGTAATGGTTTCTGTTGGCTCCATCTTGAACTATTCGTACTAAGACACCAATATATCTATTCTTGTTTCTTTAACTTTGTATGTCCCTTCAAATGTGATCCTCAACTTGTTCCAGATTTCTTGAACAGTTTTGCAAGCTGGGACTCGGTTAAACTCCGTTCTGGATAGCACACAACATAGATGGTGCCTGGCCCTAGCATTCAAAGACATGTTAGCTTTGTCAACTTGTGTCCATTCCTCCTTGCATATAGTGATAATAAAGTCTCCCTCATTAACAATCATCCAGAGATCATAGTTCTAACTTTTGAGGAAGAACTTCATTCAAGTTTTCCAGTAAGAATAGTCAGAACTATCAAATAAAGGAGGATGGTTGATAGATTTACCGTTTGCCATCTCAGCCATGTAAGATCTTTTGATCTCAAATCGTTAGATCTTTAAAGTATACAGAGCCTGGGTTCTGATACCACTTGTTGCTTAGTCAATCGCTTGACCCAAAGAGGGGTGAATGGGTAAATAAAAGTTTAATTTCGATAAAATAATGTTTAGAAAAAGGTGCAAATAGAAATATAAATGCTACAACAATCATACAAAAGAACACAACAATTTTATGCTGGTCCGGCCTAGACCTTCAGTCAGTCCTACGTCCAGTGCTCAGCAACTATTGAGATTTCTACTATCTTCACTTAAAAATAGTACACTGGCTATTTTTGCTCAATTGTTCAACCACACTATGGGCATTCTCTCAACTATAACCTCAGCTAATTTCATAGGTATCAACCAAACCACAGGATACAGACCTCCTGTTGGTCCTCTTGCTCTCGAGCAAGACCTTCTAAGCTCAAGAAGAAGACAACCACTATATATGTGGAGTTAACATAGCTGTTTGCCTCTTAGGAGGTAGACTGTGTACAATGATTTCAAACTCGTTCCAGACAGAAAATAAGAATGAAAGCATAGAAGTCTTGAACTACAAAGTAAAGCCTTCAAAGAAAAACTCAAAGAATCATGGAATGATTTTGTGAAGGAGGAGGAGAATGCAGTAGAAGAATTGTGTATGCTTCTCCTTCTCTAGAGCACTCAAAGTAGATTGGTTGAGGAAGAATCTGACATGTTTTTTTTTCAACTATCGGCTATGTGCGCTTATGCTGGAGGCTAGGGTTCACTAGATTACTCTCTTGGTTCATACACCTATGCACTTATGCTCTACTTTTTTGGCTAAAAATTTACTTTACTTGTTCAGCTACCATATGTATATATAGGCCTCTCAGTGTGCTGGTTCTGTTACATACAATCTGGTATTCGTTAGACACATTTTGGTATCCGTTGGAGAGAGCCTTGTGCATTTCTTGAATAGAGTAGTTACGTATGAGATCTTCTTGTGTTGAAAGATACGAGACTTTTTTTGCATGAAAAGACAGTAGTAGATCCTTCCTAGGATAGCCTATAAAAGTATAGAAGGTATTTCTTTATCTGTTGGAAAGGTGAAGTCAAACTTTTCTGCATAGAATACTCCCTTCTATTCACTGGTGTTGATATGTATTTGTACCATTATTTTTGTCAATGTCTTTCCCGTCTATTTCTTTCTGAAATAGAATATGAAAACTAACAATTCTAGGTCTTCAGTTAAGTGTATTTCATAGAAAAGGAAATAGAGATAAGGTGTTTGTTCATATGCTGCATGGGTAGCATTAAATGTTTGCACAACTGCATTTACAGCATTTGGAATTTAAATTTCATTTTGATTGTCGCTAGATCATTTTGTCATAGTCGATTAAGCAGTGTAATTTTCTTTACAACATTGACTACATTATATTTGACATAAGCGTTGAACTGCAGCTATCAAAGACAATATAAGAACATAGGTGATAGCTTTAAGATAGCTTTAAGATAGTCGAAGATAAACCTAGATAGCTGATGTTCTAGTGCAATTATGTAATATAGTAAGTGATGTTTTATGCAGATAGTCGATTGATTATCTCATAGGCGATGCTTGTTTGATTGTGAGTTATGATAGGTGATCTTTTGGGATAGTCAATTATTTTTCATAGACCTAAATGAGCATAGCTTAGTTTGCACCTAAATGAATTAGTTGCGCCCATGTGAACTTAGTTCATTGTTTGTGCTTAAGTAAACATAATTGCGACTATGTTAATATAGTTACGACTATGTAAACATTCTTTCGACATAGCTTTTAGGTTTTGTGCCTATGTTAAACTTAGCTTTCAACATAGTTCTAAGTTTCTGTGACTATATCAAACTTAGCTTTCGGTTTCTTGGGACTAAGTTATACTTAGCTTTACTTTTCTACGTCTATGTGATATTTAGCTTCGCTTTCTTTTGCCTATGTTAAACTTAGTTCAGTTTTGCAAGTGAATATAGTCTTATTTTCTTGTGCCTATATTACACATAGATGGATGTTAGGCTTTTTCTTTATCTTGCAAGGTTTTTTGTTAGTTCAAGGTTCAGTTATTGCCAACATTCCTTTCAAAGTTTTATTATTTGCCAAAATTTTCATCAACGTTTTGTTATTGTCAAAATCACTGTAAATGTTACATTCTGTGTTCTAGCCTAACATTCTATAAGATTAACTTAATATTCATATATCAACCCAGCAGAACCTTCCCGTTGAAGATTTTGGGATTGATGTGTCTATTCTCATTTTTCCAATGAGAATGTATATATCTACCTCAAAGTCTTGAATTATCTCGGTCGGATAGTCTATGAATATTTGATCGCACTTAGGCGGTCATTTACTATATGTGTATGTATGGTTTGTTGAAAAATTTTGTTGCATCTTCTCACTATTCTCTGATATACCTTTATTAATTTTGAGTATTTTCTTAACCACTTACTAGTAAGTGTTGAAGAAAAATAGAAGTGTGGGAAGATGTTATCGAAATTTTTACCAAATCATGCAACACACATAGTAACTGATCATGCAATCAAATCTTCATATATTAGTTAAAAAGTGATAATCTAAATAATACACCTTTCCTATTAAAATTGTCTACATCAAATAATGTAAAGAAAGGGACGAGTTTATTTTATGGAGTAAGAATTTCAAGGTTGCTTGTGTGTTAACATTTAGTGGATGCGTGAAAAATTTATGTAGATCATTCATGAATGTATAGTAGAGTAACTGACCAGGTAGTGTGTGAGGATTTTAACGATGCAATTAACATGTTCATTCATTTTGCATATGAGAATCCAAGTGTAGTAATAGACAGCGAGAGTAACATCCGATGTCCGTGTTCAATTTGTCGAAACTTGAAGTGGATTTTACCATGGGAGGTGCAACGTCATTTGTATAGGAAAGGGTTTGTGCAAGGTTATATAAATTGAACATGTCATGGCGAGCATATCCGGTCGTATGAGCTTGCCATTGTTGTAGGCACAAGTACATGCGTGGATATGGTTGTAGATGCTGCGGATCCCAATTTTAATGTTCATGAGTAACATGTTTACAATGAAGAAGCATCGAACAAGACAGCTAAAAGATTTTATCAACTACTTAGGGATGATGATGAGCCGTTGTGGAATGGTTGTCAAAAGCACACTCAGTTGTTTGTAGTCTCACAATTGCTGAACTTGAAGTCTGAATTTTACATCAGTGAGAGTTGCTTTGATCGTCTCCTCCTCATCAAGAGTATGTTGTCATGAGATGAGAAGTTACCTGAAAATTTTTACCATGCAAAAAAAATGGTCAATGAGCTAGGGCTTGGATATGTAAAAATAGATGTATGTCCTAATCACTATATGCCATATTACAAATAAGATGTAGATAAGAGAGGGGGGAATTCAAAGCAAAAGGATGTACCTTACAAGTCATTGCGATAGTTCCCTCTCACACATAAACTGCAGCTAATGTACATGTCCTCAAAGATAGCTCGACATATGAGATGGCATCTGCAAAGAGTACACCGTGCTGTTAATATAAATAATCATCCTGCTGATAGGGAAGCTTGGACATACTTTAGTCGTACTCATTATGCTTTCTCAAAGGAGCCGCGTAATATTAGGTTGGGTTTATGTACTGATGGCTTCAATCCATTTGGTTGTCCAGTGGCATCTTACTCATGTTAGCTAGTGTTTATGACATTGTATAACCTTCCACTGGGCATGTGCATGAAGCGAGAAATATATTTTTATCATTAGTTATTCCTAGTCTAAAAAGTCTGGGAAAAAGTTTTGATATATATCTCAGACCCATGATTGATGAGCTTAAATTATTATAGACTAATGGAGTTGTTACTTATGATGCATCCACAAAGCAAAATTTTACAATGAAGGCTGCACTGATGTGGATAATAAATGACTTCCCCACATATGGATTGCTATCAGGCTAGAGCACACATGGGAAGCTAGAATGTCCTTACTGCATGGATGACACCAAATCATTTGTGTTAAAATATGGTGGGAAATCTTACTGGTTTGATTACTATTGGCAGTTTCTACCAAGTGACTATCCTTTTCGAAGGCAAAAGGTTGCATTCCAGAAGAACAAAATTGAAATGGATAGAGCAAATTTAGAACCGGTGTCTGGTCGGCATATGATAGCATGGGTGCAATACTTACCAGATATATCACAACTATCTAGTAGTACGAAACAACTCCCTAGATTTGAAACAAATACCAACTACGTAAACAAAAGTATCTTCTGAGAAGTATCTTACTAGGCAACCCTTCTTGTATGGCACAACTTGGACATCATGCATGTCGAGAAGAATGTCTTTGATAATGTGGTCAACACGATCATGGACATAAAAGGCAAAATAAAAGACAATGTCAAAGCACGTATGGACTTAAAAATATTTTGTAAATGTCTAGAGTTAGAACTGCAATACATAAATGGAAGAGTTGTGAAACCTAAAGCAACTTACATGCTTGGTGATAAAAAGATTAAGGAAGCATGACAGTGATTGAATCAATTAAGATTCCTAGATGGTTATGTGTCCAACATTGCCCATTGTGTGAATATAAATTAGGGGAAAGTATATGGAATGAAAAGTCATTATTGTCATGTGTTCATGTAGAGATTAGTGCACATTACATTTTATGATTGTTGTCGAAACCCATATGGGAAGCACTGACCGAGTTGAGTCAATTTTTTAAGATTTTGTATGCATCAGAGCTCAGATTTCGGGATGTGCAAACTATTGAACAGAATGTGGCCACGACGATTTGCAAGTTAGAGAAGATATTTCCTCCCGCATTCTTTTATTTGATAGAGCACCTGATTATCGATTTACCATACGAGGCTAAAGTCAGAGGGCCAATACAATTTCGATGGATGTATCCATTTGAGAGGTATACTAGAATATTAATTTTTTTCTTACAATTGTTATCTATGTGTGATATGTATGTCATTGTCATTTGAATTGTTGTCATAGGGCATGACCTGAAAATGAAAGTTCGCAACAAGGTGAAAGTGGAGTGTTCAATTATCGAGGCATACATTATTAAAGAAATATCGAAGCTTTGTTCGATATATTTTAAACTAGAGATATAAACTCGTCATATTCAACCTCCATGTAATGATAATGGGGGAAATGTTATTGTGTTCGACCGACTCTCTTTATTTAAGTATCTAGAATGTGCGTTCGGGCACTGTTCAACTCGCATGCTTGAAGAAAGAGAGTTGTACATCACAGAGATCTATATCCTTATGAATTGAACTGAGATTGAACCTTATGTTGAGTAAGTCCTCAACTCACATTTCCTTCTGTACATAAGTTGTTTGCCTTTCTTCTTGCCATTTAAGGTGGTGTTGCATTCATATTGCAAACAATTTAATTCAGAATTAGTCCAAGTACATCCTAGTCTCACTGACGTGGAGGTTGAAAAGGAACGAGAGAAGTCTACTGCCAGATGGCTAAAATATCGAGTAAGTGCCAAACATTCAATATATATGTTACCATTTAATTCTCTTGAGGTAAATATCTAATGTTTAACTTGTCTGATTTTTATATAGGTTGAACAATATTTTATTATTCATGAAAGAGTTGAAGAGATAAGTTATGGCCCCTCTAAAGTTGCATGTGCCTATCCAAGATTTATTGTGAATGGATATAGATTTCACATGAGGGATTATGGATGAAATAAGCTTATGATGAAGAGTAGGATATGTGTTAAGGGAAGTAAATACAATGAAAACTAATTGGATTACTATGACATTCTTGAGGAGGTCTTAAAATTATTGTATCTAGGACAAGATAATTATATATTCATGTTTAAGTGTCATTGGTTTGATCCTAATTCTGTTCGAAATGACACAGCATATGGGATTGTCGATGTCAAACATAAGTCTAAATTGAATACATATGACCCATTCATTTTGACAGCACAAGCCCAGCAACTGTATTATACAAGCTATTCATCGTCCAAGAATAAAGATTAGTGGACAGTTTGTTGGGTTAAAGAAAGGCTTTTTCCCAATTATGAGTTGGATTTGATTGAGACTATAGATGAGGATGTCAATGTCAAATTTTCTCAATCAGACCAGATTGACGTTGTAGAGTTGGCTGCTTCTATACATTTTCAGTTGGACGAATCTGATGAGCCACTTTGGTTATATAAGAACAATGAAGCAGAGGAAGTTGATACAATTGAGCTAACTCAGAGCGTTGTAGGGGAGGAGGAGTCCTCTTAGGAGGAAGAGTATTGCAATGATGAGGATGAAGATGATGGCGAAGATGAGGTTGAGTTAGACATATCATCAGCATCTGAAGAGGAAATGGATAATGTTTGAAAACATTATAAGAAGTTTTACATATTTTCATATTTTATAATGACTATTGTAAATCTTATATAATTATGGCTTAATATGCAATAATTTTATTATTATTAATAAAGAGATGGTTCAAGGAGGTCGAGTGAGTAGTGGGAGTAGGAGGACAGGGGGTAGTGGGAGGGGCTCTAGTCTCTCCTCTTTTACGTCTACTCCGGGCACACCGCTACTATCTCTGGATGAAGGTATGCCTATTTTAATTTCTAGCAAAATGATCATTGATTATATGATTTACTTATTATATTTAATTCTTATAGACCCGAGTGCCCCTGTACCAGTTAGACAAGGCACTCCTCTACCACTTCAGGGAACAAGTATGTCTATTTAAATTTCTAACTAAATATTTATTGATTATTTGCTTTGCTTCTTACATTCAATTCTTCTAGGCCCGCTTGCATCTGTACTAACTGGATAGGGCACACCACCACCACCTTCGGGGACATGTATGTCTATTTAAATTTCTAGCTAAATGTTAATTGATTATTTACTTTGCTTTTTGTAGAAACCCTTTTTTAGCCTGCAAGTTGAGAATTTTTCTTTTTCATATCATATGATGTCCCGAATTGGCCATTATTTTGAGTCTTCCATGATCCATTATTAGCCCATTTCAGTTATTTTTCAAGCTCGTTAAGTCCTAGAAATCAATTTTCACAAAGTTCAACATTCCGACTAATCATGCCTAAACGCGGTCTATCGCGTGACCATGTTCATGCCTGATCGCGATTGTACGATAGACCGTGTTCTCAGAGAACCCTACTACCCAGCCATAACATGTCTCTTCTAATGTTGATCGCCCTAAAGTCCTAATTTAGGGATTTCTCCTTGAGGATTTTGCTCTAGATCACCTTCTATCTACCCTAGGGACTATATCTAATGGATTTTCCAAAGAATTATTGATCTAGGACTCCTATTTTCTAGCTTTATCTCTCAAATTCGAGTTAGAGTTTCTAAGGTCCTATAAATAGGCTACCATGGCCTAGGGCTCAAGGAGATGGTGATTTTGGATTGGGCGAATCCATGTTGCGTTGAACACTCTCTCCATTGACTCTAATCAGCAAGGGAAGTGTCAAAATCCCTTCTTTCTTCTAGTTTCTATTGCTCCCCATTATTATCTATTGTTCTTTTTGCACTAATTTTCTCTTCATGGCATGTTAACACTCTACTCTATCTCTTCTACTTCGTTCCTTGCATCACACTACACACACCTGTTTTTTTTTCTAAATACGGGTTAAAAACCAAGCCCCCATGTACTTTCCATTCCAATTACATGTTTATTCTTATTAAGGGGTAGATGCTATGTAAATCATAGTTCTAATGGGTTTTTCACCTTGTTTACATTGTTTTGAGGTCTAGGCAGGCAATAGACGTGAGGTCGTTATTCTTTGGCTGGCTGAAGAGTGAGGAAGGGCTGATCTCCATCTCCCATACCCCCTGTTTGAAAGTGACTGACCTAGGGACCACGTTCATCACGTCGCGGTCGCTAAAGAGACCACGTCCATCAGTCAGGCTTAATTAATTTTCTTTCTGGCTGGCCCTTCTTTTCCAAGTTAAGTAATATGATTTCAGTAGTTTTCTACTATTATTTGTTATTATTAATCCTTGGTGGCGATCACGGTTCCTTGTCTTTATTCTTGATCACATGCTCTCATCATCATTCAGGGCATGATTTACGTACATCAAATTTCTAGTGATCATGGTGGGAGCGCTAGTGCCCATCACACCTTTCCTTCCTTTCCTACTTTTATGGGTGTTTGTGTAATTTTTTTAGGTCAAGTTTCTACAATTTTATGTTTATTTTCAATTGTTTTAAGGTTCTGGCAGTTCTAGGTCGAACGCGGTTGTCATAGTAACTGTGTTCTAAGGAACGTTGCACCTATGCAGACCATGTTCATGGTCGTGGCATCTGAGGGCAGCACATTCAGGTGAGTCTTCTATCTGAGCCCCCTGCCTTAGTTTCTGGGTTGTCGTGTGTGATTTTCAAATTTTGTATTTCTGTTCACTATATTTTGCACCTTTCTTTTCTTTGCATTCATTCTATCATCTTGATTGATATTTTTAGGCCATTTTTGTATGCACCTTGGCGCACTAAGATTCATTTATATCATTTCGTTTGCTACTACAGTTAGTGATCCTCTTTGTTGTGAATTCCTCGTAGTTGAGTAGGTGAACTTATTTGGGGACCCCAGTAAGTCTCCAGGAGCCGTGGATTCCCACACGGTCTCCAAGCCGATTGTATTGTCATCTCTTTTGTGTCTAGATTGCATCCATGTGTAAGTGTCAAACCTAGGCCAACACGGAGTTCGAGACCTCTTCTCATTAGGATTCCTATTTCTTGAGAGAATTTGTACTTAACTTAAAATATTAAAAGGTGAACCGAAAACCCTAAAATAATGTTTCATCATCACACCTTGTTTGACATGGGTGAGATTTTTCCATGTTATTTTCTGTGTGTTTTCAAGCTCCTAACAAAACATGGCATGAACAAGGATCGCTTTCTGGAACGCGTCCTCTGTGGAGACCGTGTTCTGTTAGGCGCTCTATTCTATCCAGTCTCTCATTTTTAGTCCCTTCCCCAAGCTCTTTGTGTTCATTTATTTATTAGTAAGCTTGTTGCATGCATTTTATTTTTTTTGATACTATCATATTCACATTTGCATTGGTTTTTGTGTGCACACGTGGGCTACTCCTACTTCGCAAAGATCAAACGCGATTAGCACTCGGACAGTGTTCTTAACGCGACACCTGTGAGTACCACGTTCTTCTCCTGTGGAGCGCTTCTTGTATACTTTTTTAATAGAAAAACCTAACCTAGGGGTCAATGGGAGAGTGCACCCCTTACCAGAGGTAAGGAGAAAGCCACTCCACCATCAAGCCACTAGGAGGCAAATTATATTCCATTGATGAATAATAAAGAATTACATCAATCTTATACTAGGCAAGCCTAGTGAGTCCAGCCGAGCAGCACCTTTTATAATAGAAGGGAGCTCACTATAAGAATAAAAAGAATTACATTTAGTGGTGCAAGCTAATGAAGCAAGTAAATTTGCTACTGTATTGCCTTTTCTGAATATATGAGAAATAGAATCATGCTGAGATAAGAGGCTCCAGATATCCCTGACATAGCTGAGAATGGACCAGGGGCAATGAGTTTCATTTTTGATAATCCGGACAAGGGTGAGGGAGTCACATTCAATTAGAGCTGGTTTGGAGTCCACAGTCTTCAAATATTTGATGCCATCAAGTAGTGCACGGGCTTCTGCTATTAAACTATTTGATTGTCCATAAAAGTGAGAGAAGGCAAGGAAGACCTTGCCTCTAGAATCCCTGATAATTCTGCCTCCTCCAGTATCTCTAGATAGCTTGTAAGCACCATCAGAATTTAGTTTTAGAAAAGGCCAAGGAGGGCAAAGCCATCTCACAATCTTCAGCTGTTGTCTGCAAGGGGCTTGATATTTGATTCCTAATTGATCCAAAATTTTCCGGTTGGTGGACTTTGGTTCCTTAAGTGCAGCAGCCGAACAAGACATCTTCACTTGGGAAATAATGTGATGAGTGATGTTGGATTTGGAGAAAGATTTATCATCATATTTGACAGTGTTTCTGGCCTTCCAAATTTCCCACATTCCAAATCCAATAGAGGCAAGAGAGAAAAGACCAAAAGCCGAACCTGGCTGAGATTGGCAGATGGAGTTCAGGATGAATTCCATAGTAGTGCGGCCATCAAAGTGTAAACCTGCAGCTGTTAGAGCAGTCCAAACAGACCTTGCAATTCCACTGTGCAGGAATAAGTGATTGGGGTCTTCCACCTGTGGCAGCCTGCAGCATGAGCATTTAGAGCAAAGGACAACACCCACTCTTTGAATGTTATCATCAGTCGGTAAACAGTTGTTCATAATCTTCCATAAATGGACTGAGATTTTAGTTGGAACCCAATTAGACCACATACGACTCCAAGGAATATCAGACTGAATATGACTGTTAGCCATAGACTTGTAGGTCGAGGCTACTGAACACAGTCCAGATGGAGAGAGACTCCAAACATCCAAATCCATTTCCTGATTCAAATTCACAGATCTGACAGCTTGCTGTATACTGTTGGGAATCAATGCATTCAGCAGGGCAGATTCTTCAGAGGAAGGGTTAAGAAGGACATCTCTTACTGATGCTTTTGGTTTAGGAATGAGAACATCAGGAACATAAGTATTTAGACATTATTGGCCCAGCTAGTTATCATACCAAAAATTGGTATTTAAACCATTCCCAATAATAACCTTCTTAAGCTGAAGGATATAATCCTTGGCCTTCAACCAGCTTCTTCTAGCAAAGCCCTTCATGTTTCTAAAGTTAGCATCACGGATGTGGCATTGGTGCAGATACTTGGCTCTAAAATAATTAGCCCATAAAGAACTAGTGTGAATAGCATGCCACAACATTTTAACTCGAAGTGCATTTTCCATGAGCCTAAGGGATATGATGCCAAGGCCACCCTTGGATAGAGGCCTACTTAATGCCTGCCAACATTTCCAATGTCTCTTTTTGCCAAGAGGGGAAGACCCCCAAAAGAAATTAGCAAAAGCCTACTCAATCAGATTGTGAATGCCACTATGCAATGGAGTTGAAGACAGTGAATAAATTGGCAAGGAAGAAAGTACATGCCTTATAAGAACCAATCTGGCACCTTGAGACAATAAGTTAGCTTTCCACCCAGCAATCCTCTTTTGTATAGAGTTGATAACCCCTGCAAAATAAACCTTTTTTGTTCTACCAATCACCAAAGGTATACCAAGATATTTATGAGGAAAATACAGTCTGGAAAAACCAGTGAGGTTTTGAATCCGTTGTGCAACAGAACGAGGCTTCTTTGGGTGGATTAAAAATCCACTCTTACTGACATTAATCAGTTGACCTGAAGCATGCTCATATGTGTGAAGAAGTTTAAGAAGATTACTGATAGAGGCTGAGGTGGCTTTACTGAAAATCAGGGTATCATCTGCAAATAATAAGTGAGATATGTTTGGACATCTCTGAAAACCTGTGAACCATTCAACCCGGCCACTGCTGAAGGCTTCTCTAAGCGACCTGCTCAATGCTTCTTCAGCAATAACAAATAAGGAAGGAGCTATCAGATCACCTTGACGGATACCTCTAGTGGATTTAAAGAAACCAGCAGTGTCTCCGTTCAACATAATAGAAAACCAACAATTGTTAATCAGCCTATCAATAAGATTAATGAAATTATTGCTGAAACCAAATCTGAGCATAACTGAGTATAGAAAGTCCCATTCTAATCTGTCATAGGCTTTAGCCATATCAAGCTTAAGCATAACATTTGATCCTCTGGTTTTTCTACCCAATTCTAGAGAGAGCTCCTGAGCAAGAGCAATATTTTCAATAATCTGTCTCCCCTTTACAAAAGCAGACTGCTCAAGTGAAATGATCTTAGGGAGAATAGGAGCCAATCTTCTATTAATAATTGAGGAGATGATCTTATAGAAGAAGTTACATAAGCTTATCGGCCTATAATCTGTAATATCCACAGCATTAGATTTTTTTGGTATAAGAGCAATCAAGGTGGAAGTAACACTTCTTGGCAGAGGATTGCTGGATGAAAAGGCTTCTTGCACAGCACTGACAACCAATGGTGCAATGATGCTCCAAACTTTCTGGAAAAAAGCTCCAGAAAAACCATCAGGTCCAGGGGCACTATCAGCTGACAAACTGAAGACTGCATCATGAATTTCAATTTCAGTAGGAATAGCAGAAAGACAGTCATTTTCATCCTGGTTTACTAGGTGGGGAATACAGTTCAAGAAGTTATTATCAATATGATGGTCTTGGGTGGAAAAAGCATTCTGGAAATGGGAAGCAGCTATACTTTTCATATCCTCATGATCTGAAGAAAGATTCCTAGCAGGAGTTCTCAATTGGGTGATTTTTGTGTTTGCGTCTGTTAGCTAATGTTGACATGTGAAAAAACTTAGTGTTTCTCTCCCCCTCAAGAAGCCACCTAATCCCAGACTTTTGTCTCCAAAAATATTCTTGCTGTAGAAGCCTGTCAGATTGTATATTTTTAGCTTCTTCCAAAGCGGCCAGGTTTGCATCAGTAGGTTGCAGGTCATAATAATGCTCATCTTGAAGAACATCATCCTCAGCAGCAGTCAGATTTAGGTGAACATTACCAAAAGTTTGTTTGTTCCAAACCCGAAGCATCCTTTTCAATGATTTAAGCTTGAGGTACAAGCAAGTCATGGGAGAGGAAGCTATAGGGCTAGATTGCCAACATGCCTGGACAACATCCAAAAACTGCTCATGCAAAATCCACATTTTCTGAAAATAGAATCTACTAATTTTCCGATCTTGGGAGAGCAATTTAACAAGAAGAGGAGCATGGTCAGATGCCTCCCTGGACAGATGCTCAATAGAAACAGGAAGAATATTAATCCAGGCTGCATTAAGAAGAACTCTGTCCAATCAAGCCCAAATTCCTCTGCCTCCAGACTGATTATTATGCCAAGTATAATTAGAACCAGTGAAGCCACCATCCATTAAGGCACAATCAGAAATACAGTTATTAAAATCTGTCATAGCAGACAAATTAGGGGAATTGCCACCAAGCTTCTCATCCGCATTTAAAATGCAATTGAAATCGCCAGCTACAGTCCAAGGGCCATTTATCTGAGAGTGAATATTAAGTAAAGATGCCCACAGGGATTGCCTTTCAATAGCATTGCATTTGGCATAGACAAAAGTTGTATGAAAATCTGGTAAAATAGCATTAGATTGAAGAAGAGTGATCTGCTGATCATCCCTGCAGACAACAGAGAACTTCAGAGGGTCTTTCCATAGAATCTAGATGTGAGCCAGCCCATCATTGTTCACAACAGCATTGTCCATACCCAATCTTCTGCAGATATTCACCATTCTTCTAATGTTTATTTTTGGTTCCAAAATCACAATGCAGTCAATGTTATGAGTTCTAAGTAGGAATTTCACTCTGCCAATAGAGACATCATTTCCTATACCTCTGATATTCCAAATAATGAAGTTCATGATAAATGTTTGATATCAGGAATGTTACCCGTGGATCTTATCCTCAACATTGATCTGGTTGTTACCCCTGAGCGCTCATTATGCAGTGCCAAAACATTTTGTGCTTCTGCAAGGGTAGCTATTTCCAGTCTTCTAGTAGTGGCCTCAACAATCGAAGGAGGTTCATGCTCTTGCAAGGCAATACCAACTGCAGGATCATCAATCGCAGTTGTGTCAGCCTGACCACTATTTTGGTTTGAAGGGAGCTCCAAAGGTGGACGGACCAAAGCTTCGGAGTGAGCAGCTAGAGTAATATCCTGGTGTCTAAGCACAGAGGAAACATGAGCCAAAGCAGGGGAGTCCGTTTGTAATGCTGTCTCGCATCCAATATGTTGCTCCACAATATTAGTAGGTAAAGTCTTCATAAGGATATCCCCTCGTAGGCATTGAGAAGGAGAATTAGCAGGATCCCCTGGGTCTATATCAGGAATGTAAGAATCATTAACTAAACAGGGTCCATTCAAATCTGTCGACTGATTAGAGCATTCACCCAGTATAGAATTCCTTGAATTAATCAAAACAAGGCGATTAGGAAGAGAGCAATCAGTGGCTCGGGTGGCAATCAAATTTTCTTCAGCTTTCTCCTTATGGTTGATAACATGTTGCCAAATAGCCTTGCCTTTGATTTCTGCAGCAGTCTGTTTGGGCTTCACAATAGAAACCGAGTTCCTTGAGCCTTTACAATTTGCTGCATTGTGACCAATGCGAGATCAAGCAGAACAGTAAGGTGGAAGGTCCGGGTATACTACATCCTATGTAGCAACCCGTATAAAATTAAAAGAAATAAATTTAGATAAATTGAAATAAACTAAAAGATTAAGTGAACAAATGAAAAAGGTTGAAACAAGAAGAACAAAGCCCTGATGAAATTAACGCCTTGGAGCAAGGCGCTACTTGACAAGAAACGCCCTCACCTAAGGCGTGTTTTTGAGAAAGGACGCCCACATTGCATGGCGTCAAATCTTAAACAACCAAAATTACATAAAAAGGCAAGTATTTGAAACGCCCTTTTCTTGGACGCATTCCACAAGAAACGACGCACGCCAAGGCGTCAATTTAAAATTCGACGCCCTAGAATACGGCGTTAATTCCATTCCAGTTCCGTTCGAACCAGGAACTTATCTAGGGAA
Source organism: Amorphophallus konjac (assembly GCA_022559845.1). Taxonomy (NCBI): domain Eukaryota; kingdom Viridiplantae; phylum Streptophyta; class Magnoliopsida; order Alismatales; family Araceae; genus Amorphophallus; species Amorphophallus konjac. Next base: position 280,494,850 of record CM040126.1, on the reverse strand, counting down.
AGATTATGTTAATCCAGTAAGTGTCTACATGAGTAAGGACTCTATCATGGAAGTATTACTTCCAATCAAACTCTAGCCCTAATAGGACCCCAAAAATCTTATAAATACTCTCCTGTTTAACCCTCGTACGCTATTTGGCGTTCGAATTCTTCAAAGGTATGTAGCGAACAGTATGTCTTCTCTGCCTTCGATTCATGAAGAATCACTGATTCTTATTCTTCTTCTCTTCTTACAGGTTAAGAAGATTAACGTTGAGAAGAACAAAAGGGTAAGTTCTTCTTTCCTCTACCTTCAGTCAAGTATTATGAAGAAAATACTGATGTTTCGTATATATATATTCCTCTGTAGGAAAAGCTCTCTACCTGAAGAAACGAAGTGTTCTTCATCTACGTTCTTTTCATCGAAGCCATCGCTCAGTAGCAGTTCCATCTAGTTCAGGAGTCTCTGTTCTTCTTATCAATCTCTTCACGTTTCTCCATCCAGATTATTGCCCAAGGTAGGATTTTCTCAGGGATTGTAGCCCAAACTAGCATATTAATATTTATAACATCATCCGTTAATACCTGCATATAGATTTCATGCGTTTCGGTTAGTTTCGAAAGAAGTTTTGAAATAGACGCCCTTATCAAGGACGCTACATTAAAAGACACGACCATGACTAGGTCGTTAATTTAATATTTCACGCCCTGCACACGGACGTCAATTTCTCTTAATTATGTTTAAAAATTATAAATCAATGCAAACATGATTCTAAATTAATGTATGGTCAATCTCTTGTAATCCTGCTATTTCTTATGGTACTGACCATATATCATGTTTCCTGAAATTTCATTGTCTCGAAACTTGTAAACTTGTGAATTAACGACCTTGTCCAGGTCGTCTTTTCTTGAACTGACGTCCCATACCAGGGCGCCTTCTGTAAACTAACACCCCTGTCCAGGGCGCGTTTCATTAAAATTTCCAGATTTATAATATTCTGCAAAACTAGAAATATTGAAAGGACGACTGTTGTATACGTCGTCAAATCTAATATAAACGCCCCTGATTAAGGGGTTAATTACATGAAAAATGACTTTACCAAAGTCGCTACTTTCTGCATTACTGATTTTTCCTGATTACTGTTATCCGAGGGATTCATTACATATATTTATATATAGGCACTATTACTCCACTCCGTGAGTATAGTCCCATGTATTCTACGATGATTTATCGCATTACACACTCAATTCTCATTGACATACAAGCTCTCCATCGGACATTCCGTTCCTTTGGACTAGCAAGTTAGTCATAGAGACCTCCGTAAGACTCCTCGCCACCTTGGATTCCCTCAAGGCCGACTGAGCTGGTTGTACCCTAAAAACCCATTACACAATCTTTGCCATGTCCCTCTATAGAAACATGGTGATACCGGCCCTCATGTCATGCCATGGGTATGATATGAGAATTATCTTAATGAACGGGGAAGAATATGCCGTTATTATGATGTTCTTGTAAACCCCAATTCTATATCAACATTGTTATGATGTTCTTGTAGACCCCAATTCTATATTAAACTTGATGTTCTTGTGAACCTCAAATTCTATATTAAGAATGAGGACGTCTTGCCATTGAGGTGCTATTTATATGGACCTCAATTCTATATAAGAGAGTGTCTCTACTTACTTATCATGGTACCCGAGTTAAGGGAACCAATTCCACCTAGTTTTATCGACAATCGTGATTGTACCGTTATTATCGCCTATCTATGTCAAGTATCATACTTTTGGACTCTATTCTTTCAAAGTCTATCCTACATGTCTACAAGTTTTATCCTTGAAATTCCATATTGGCTATATACAAAAGTGGATGTTAAAATACATGATTAATGCCTGCGCATATAAGGCCCGATCTGGTCCTGGGAGAGCACCCGAAAGTACTTGTGCCCATGGGAGTTGATTGATCACGGTATTGACATTATACCGAAGTCCATGACTAGCTTGATTGAACATTCCACAAATCTTGTACTTGACTTGATATTACATGACTTGCGTGGCCCGAAAAAGGGTAATTACTTGCGTGCTTGAACGTGATAGCCAAATTTCATCTTGACATGATAAAGTACTTGCTTGAATATCTTGATATCATTTGATATAAGTTCTTGAAAGTTCATGACTAGTTCTCCTGTTATCTTATTGTTATATCCTCTTTCTATCTTGTCGTTTTATGCGAGCATGCATAGCTATAGTACATTCATGAAAGATGTAACTACTTAAACCCCTTGCTAGTTCCTGAGATATAATTTCCTACTGAGCGTTCGCTCACTCCGTGTTGTCCCTACTTTTCAGGTAAGTCCCGCGATGAGGAAAGTCAATCGGATGGGGAGAATCAAGAGTGAAAGAGCTAGAGCTTTTCCAAGTGTCATCTAGTCCTTTATGTATTTCTTGAGTCAAATGTGTACTTTTCTTTTTTGAATAGAGTATTGGGTTTGTAATAGACTATTTATTATGACGAAATAAATGGATTGGGTTATCTTTACTTTTGCGCATCTCTGTCTTTGTGTCGAATACACTTCTACTCTGATTGACATAATTGATATAAACTCGTCACGCATCTCCGGGTATCTTCCGCTCTCGGGGCGTGACAGTTTTTGTGGTATCAGAGCCTAGGGTATTCAATTCCTAGGAAAAACCCAAGTCCAAGGATAGGTTTTAACCCTTTAACCAGTGAGATTGGGTAGAACCAAGGGTTAAAGTTAACATAGAATGCTAGTCTTTAAAATACAAATCACGTATTAATCTAGTTATTATAATTGTAGGATAATGGCTGCCGAACGTGCTCAATGGCGCAACATGCAGCGTACACTGCAAGGCATGACTCAAGTGCTGCAACAAGTAACACAAGGAGGTGGACAACGAGCAGGAAGTCTCCACCAGACTTTCAAGAACATGAACCCGCCCAAGTTCACGGGTTCTACTGATCCAGATGACACTGAACACTGGATTAGGGAAACAGAACGAATATTCCGTGTTATGCAATGCACGGATCAAGATAAGGTCTTATTAGCTACTTTTCAGTTAGAAAGGGATGCTAGATGCTGGTGGGAATCAATAGAGGCTACTATAAATCAAGATCAGGTTACGTGGGAGGAATTCGTTGAACACTTCAACGCAAAATATTTCTCGGACCGAGTTCAGGAAAAGAAGGCTGCAGAATTTGCTGCATTAAAGCAACGATCTTTGTCAGTGGCCGAGAATGAGGCCCAATTCTCTAGATTGTCTCGGTATGCTAAGCATCTAGTTAGCACCGAGAAAATGAAAGCTAGGAGGTTTCTTAATGGGCTCAGGCCCCAAGCTATTACTCAACTGGCGCCGATGGACATTCAAGTCTACTCAGAGATAGTACGCCGAGCTCAACTATTAGAAGATGCCACGGAACTGTCTGATAGGATTCGTGGTAAGGATAAGAAGGAACAAGTTATAGGTTCGGGTTCCTTTAAACCCAACTTCAAGAAGAGGCCTAGCAATGGAGGTATTTCCTCGTAAGAGCAAAAGTTCAAGAATACCAAGCCCTTCTCTATCACCACTACCTCTCCAAATACAGTGTGCAAACATTGTGATAAAGCGGGTCATAGAGCAGAAGAATGCTGGAGGAAACTTGGAGCATGTCTCCGTTGTGGGAGTCGTGAGCATCGGATTCCCGATTGCCCACTACTAAATAACCAAGCCGATGATGGAAAGCGCGCAGTAACCAAGAATGCTCGTCTTCATGCAATCAAGGAGACCGAGCAAGAAGAAGAAGGCGGCTTAGTGGAAGGTACATTGAAAGTTTGTTCCAGGAATGCATATGTCTTAATTGATACTGGTGCATCGCATTCTATTATTTCTAAGAAGTTTGCTGACCCATTACCCCTAGAACCGGAATGGATAAAGTTAGTTTTGTCTACTCCTCTAGGTGATGAGACTGATATTACACATCATTACCAAAACTGCGAAGTATTGGTTCAGGGTAGAAATCTCCCTATTGATCTCATATGTTTAGATCTGAAAGAGTATGATGTTATACTAGGAGCAGATTGGTTATCCAAGTATCAGGCAACGGTTGATTGCCGCAATAGCAAGGTTACATTCAAGGAATTTCCAGAACTAATCTTTACTAGCCCCAAGGGTCGGAGCAGATCCCCTCTTATTTCAGCCCTCCGAGCTAGCAAGCTCATCAGGAAAGGATGTGCATCTTTCCTTGCCTTTGTCACAGTTAAAGAAGCTAAGGAAGCTAAGCTAGAAGACATTCCAGTGGTACAGGAATTTCCGGACGTGTTTCCGGAAGATTTGTCGGGATTACCCACGCCAAGAGAAGTGGCCTTCACCATTGACTTAGTCCCTGGTGCTGGTCCGATTTCGAAGGCACCTTATAGGATGTCACCTGCTGAACTTAAGGAGTTAAAAGAGCAATTGATGGAACTCATTAAGAAAGGATTCATTAGACCAAGTACTTCCCCGTGGGGAGCGCCTGTATTATTTGTAAAGAAGAAAGACGGATCCATGAGGTTATGCATCGACTATCGACAGTTGAATCATCTCACTATCAAGAACAAGTATCCACTGCCGAGAATCGATGAATTGTTTGATCAAATTTCAGGATCCATGTACTTTTCCAAAATTGATCTTAGGTCAGGATATCACCAACTAAGAATTAAGGACGAGGATATTCATAAAACCGCATTCAGAAGCAGGTATGGCCATTATGAATTTATTGTTATGCCTTTCGGACTAACGAATGCCCCTGCTGCCTTTATGCAGTTAATGAATAGTATATTCAGGCCTTATTTGGATCAATTCGTGGTGGTCTTTATTGATGATATATTGACCAAGGAAGAGCATGAGGAATCTTTGAGGATTGCATTACAAATATTGAGGACAAACCAATTATATGTAAAACTTAGCAAGTGTGAATTCTGGCTTGAAGATGTGACTTTTCTCGGACATGTTATATCAAAGGATGGCTTGTCTGTAGACCCATCAAAGGTTGAAGCTGTAAGGAACTGGAAAAGACCGACCAATGCTAGCGAGATCCGAAGTTTCTTAGGTCTTGCCGGCTATTACAGGCGATTCATCAAGGATTTCTCTAAAATCACCGTGCCACTTACAAGGTTAACTCGCAAGGAGATCCGTTATGAATGGAGTGAGGAATGTGAAAGAAGCTTCCAAACTCTCAAGGATCATCTTACTACAGCTCCTATCTTAGCATTGCCAATTGAAGGAGAAAAGTTTGAGGTATACACTGATGCTTCTGGCATTGGCCTCGGATGTGTTCTAATGCAACAAGGAAAGGTTATAGCTTACTCTTCTCGTCAATTGAAGAAGCATGAAGAGAACTACCCCGTCCATGACTTAGAATTGGCCGCGGTAGTATTTGCACTCAAGATATGGAGACATTATCTCTATGGAGTGCAGTTTACTGTATACTCTGATCACAAGAGTCTCAAATATCTTTTCTCACAGAAAGAGTTAAATATGAGGCAAAGACGATGGCTGGAATATCTCAAGGACTTCGACTTCAATATACAATATCATTCCGAAAAGGGTAATCATGTAGCAGATGCCCTTAGTCGAAAGCCGAGAGCACTGTTAGCCAATTGTATGATTCAAGAATGGAAATTACTGGAGCAATTCTCTGAACTCAATATAAGCATGGACACAGACCCTAGATGTGTCACATTATCTCAAATAAGCATACAGTCAGACCTGTTAACTGAAATACAAGCACTTCAAGATAATGACCCAATGTTAGTAGAGATCAAAGGCAAACTGGAAGGACAATCGGATTTCCAAATAACTTGTGAAGGAAGATTAATATCCAGGAATAGAACTTGCATACCGGATTGTCCCGAGGTAAAGAAGAAGATCTTAGATGAAGCTCATAGGTCAAGGTATACGATCTACCAAAATGTACCAAGATGTAAAAAGAAATTTTTGGTGGCCCAACATGAAAAGAGAAATAGCGGACTACGTATCACGCTGTCTCACATGCCAACAAGTCAAGGCGGAACACCAAAAGCCTGCTGGAAAACTACATCCTTTAGATATCCCTAAATGGAAGTGGGAGGATATTGGTATGGATTTCATCATGGGTTTATCTAAATCAAAAAGAGGACATGATGGAATATGGGTTATCATTGACCGATTGACTAAATCAGCGCATTTCTTGCCAATCAAGAGTCGATGGTCAGTTGATGTCTTAGCTGCACTATACATCAAGGAAATAGTCAGATTACATGGAATTCCTGTTTCAATCATGTCTGACAGAGATCCCCGTTTTACTTCTCATTTTTGGAAAGGACTATAACAGTTATTGGGGACGAGACTTAACTTTAGCACAGCTTTTCATCCTCAAACGGATGGTCAGACCGAGAGAACCAATCAAGTAGTTGAGGATATGCTAAGAGCATGCATTACTGATTTTGGTGGGAACTGGCATGATCACTTACCTCTGGTCGAATTTGCATACAATAATAGCTACCAGGCAAGTATACAAATGGCACCTTTTGAAGCCTTATACGGAAGGAGTTGCCGATCACCCTTATGCTGGGACGAAGTTGGAGAGAAACAACTGTTAGGTCCAGACATGGTAAGGGACACTACCGAGAAGATACAATTGATCAGAGAAAGACTACAAGTTACTCAGTCTAGACAAAAAGCTTATGCCGACACGAGAAGAAGAGATCTTGAATTCCAAGTTGGAGATCATGTATTTCTCAAGATATCGCCTGGATGTGGAATACGAAGATTTGGTGTTAAGGGCAAGCTTACACCAAGATTTATCGGACCTTTTGAGATACTAGAAAGAGTTGGCGAGGTTGCTTATCGCATCGCATTACCACCTCAACTGTCCGAAGTACATGATGTATTCCACATATCTATGTTGAAGAAGTATGTGCATGATCCATCACATATTATTGAGCATGGAAATCTAGTAATCCGGAGAGATCTCACATACGAGCAGAAGCCCATAAGAATACTAGATCAAGAAGTACGAACCCTAAGGAATAAGGTTATTCTCATGCTAAAAGTACAATGGAATAAGAATTCAGAACATGAAGCTACATGGGAGACGGAGGAATCTATGAGGAAGCGATTTCCAGAATTATTTTAGAAGGTATGAACTCTACACTCTCCATATGTAAATATATGCTATGAATTTGGGGACCAAATTCTTTTAAGTGGGGGAGGGTGTAGCAACCCGTATAAAATTAAAAGAAATAAATTTAGATAAATTGAAATAAACTAAAAGATTAAGTGAACAAATGAAAAAGGTTGAAACAAGAAGAACAAAGCCTTGATGAAATTAACGCCTTGGAGCAAGGCGCTACTTGACAAGAAACGCCCTCACCTAAGGCGTGTTTTTGAGAAAGGACGCCCACATTGCATGGTGTCAAATCTTAAACAACCAAAATTACATAAAAGGCAAGTATTTGAAACGCCCTTTTCTTGGACACGTTCCACAAGAAACGACGCACGCCAAGGCGTCAATTTAAAATTCGACGCCCTAGAATAAGGCGTTAATTCCATTCCAGTTCCGTTCGAACCAGGAACTTATCTAGGGAAAGATTATGTTAATCCAGCAAGTGTCTACATGAGTAAGGACTCTATCATGGAAGTATTACTTCCAATCAAACTCTAGCCCTAATAGGACCCCAAAAATCTTATAAATACTCTCCTGTTTAACCCTCGTACGCTATTTGGCGTTCGAATTCTTCAAAGGTATGTAGCGAACAGTATGTCTTCTCTGCCTTCGATTCATGAAGAATCACTGATTCTTATTCTTCTTCTCTTCTTACATGTTAAGAAGATTAACGTTGAGAAGAACAAAAGGGTAAGTTCTTCTTTCCTCTACCTTCAGTCAAGTATTATGAAGAAAATACTGATGTTTCGTATATATATATTCCTCTGTAGGAAAAGCTCTCTACCTGAAGAAACGAAGTGTTCTTCATCTACGTTCTTTTCATCGAAGCCATCGTTAGTAGCAGTTCCATCTAGTTCAGGAGTCTCTGTTCTTCTTATCAATCTCTTCACGTTTCTCCATCCAGATTATTGCCCAAGGTAGGATTTTCTCAGGGATTGTAGCCCAAACTAGCATATTAATATTTATAACATCATCCGTTAATACCTGCATATAGATTTCATGCGTTTCAGTTAGTTTCTACAGAAGTTTTGAAATAGACGCCCTTATCAAGGACGCTACATTAAAAGACACGACCATGACTAGGTCTTCAATTTAATATTTGACGCCCTGCACACGGACGTCAATTTCTCTTACTTATGTTTAAAAATTATAAATCAATGCAAACATTATTCTAAATTAATGCATGGTCAATCTCTTGTAATCCTGCTATTTCTTATGGTACTGACCATATATCATGTTTCCTGAAATTTCATTGTCTCGAAACTTGTAAACTTGTGAATTAACGACCTTGTCCAGGTCGTCTTTTCTTGAACTGACGCCCCATACCAGGGCGCCTTCTGTAAACTAACGCCCCTGTCCAGGGCGCGTTTCATTAAAATTTCCAGATTTATAATATTCTGTAAAACTAGAAATATTGAAAGGATGACTGCTGTATACGTCGTCAAATCTAATATAAACGCCCCTGATTAAGGCGTTAATTACATGAAAATGACTTTACCAAAGTCGCTACTTTCTGCATTACTGATTTTTCCTGATTACTGTTATCCGAGGGATTCATTACATATATTTATATATAGGCACTATTACTCCACTCCGTGAGTATAGTCCCATGTATTCTACGATGATTTATCGCATTACACACTCAATTCTCATTGACATACAAGCTCTCCATCGGACATTTCGTTCCTTTGGACTAGCGAGTTAGTCATAGAGACCTCCGTAAGACTCCTCGCCGCCTTGGATTCCCTCAAGGCCGACTGAGCTGGTTGTACCCTAAAAACCCATTACACAATCTTTGCCATGTCCCTCTATAGAAACATGGTGATACCGGCCCTCATGTCATGCCATGGGTATGATATGAGAATTATCTTAATGAACGGGGAAGAATATGCCGTTGTTATGATGTTCTTGTAAACCCCAATTCTATATCAACATTGTTATGATGTTCTTGTAGACCCCAATTCTATATTAAACTTGATGTTCTTGTGAACCTCAAATTCTATATTAAGAATGAGGACGTCTTGCCATTGAGGTGCTATTTATATGGACCTCAATTCTATATAAGAGAGTGTCTCTACTTACTTATCATGGTACCCGAGTTAAGGGAACCAATTCCACCTAGTTTTATCGACAATCGTGATTGTACCGTTATTATCGCCTATCTATGTCAAGTATCATACTTTTGGAGTATATTCTTTCAAAGTCTATCCTACATGTCTACAAGCTTTATCCTTGAAATTCCATATTGGCTATATACAAAAGTGGATGTTAAAATACATGATTAATGCCTGCGCATATAGGGCCCGATCTGGTCCTGGGAGGAGCATCCAAAAGTACTTGTGCCCATGGGAGTTGATTGATCACGGTATTGGCATTATACCGAAGTGCATGACTAGCTTTATTGAACATTCCACAAATCTTGTACTTGACTTGATATTACATGACTTGCGTGGCCCGAAAAAGGGTAATTACTTGCGTGCTTGAACGTGATAGCCAAATTTCATCTTGACATGATAAAGTACTTGCTTGAATATCTTGATATCATTTGATATAAGTTCTTGAAAGTTCATGACTAGTTCTCCTGTTATCTTATTGTTATATCCTCTTTCTATCTTGTCGTTTTGTGCGAGCATGCATAGCTATAGTACATTCATGAAAGATGTAACTACTTAAACCCCTTGCTAGTTCCTAAGATATAATTTCCTACTGAGCGTTCGCTCACTCCGTGTTGTCCCTACTTTTCAGGTAAGTCCGACGATGAGGAAAGTCAATCGGATGGGGAGAATCAAGAGTGAAAGAGCTAGAGCTTTTCCAAGTGTCATCTAGTCCTTTATGTATTTCTTGAGTCAAATGTGTACTTTTCTTTTTTGAATAGAGTATTGGGTTTGTAATATACTATTTATTATGAAGAAATAAATGGATTGGGTTATCTTTACTTTTGTGCATCTCTGTCTTTGTGTCGAATACACTTCTACTCTGATTGACATGATTGATATAAACTCGTCACGCATCTCCGGGTATCTTCCGCTCTCGGGGCGTGACATCCTGCCAGGCACCACCTCCTGGGAATCCAATCCAAACGCGTGGAGGGCGCGGTTTGGACATATCAAGCTCAATACAGACATGAGCAGCATTCGTTTGGGATAGATTCAAAGTGGACTGATGAACTTTCAATACCCGACCAACATTACCAGCAATGGACCTAATCAAATGCTCAATGTAGAAGTTAACCGGGAGACCAGGAAAAGAAATCCATACTGGAAGAATAGGCGAGTCAGCTGAAGGTGAAAAATCCATAGTCCATTTGAAGAAACGGAATAGCCGACCATGAACAAAAAGCGTCTCCTTTAGCAAAAGAGATAGATAATTTTCATAGTTGCGGAATCTTAGAAGAAGATGTCTGTTGTCCAGAGCGCTGATCATATAATCATCCGTGAATCTGCATCTGCTATTCAAGTGAGCTCTTATATCAGAGAAAGGAGGCCTCCCCTGTGAGGTACGAGCTACCAAGGAAAAAAAAAAGGGCAAAGCGATGCCGAGATCTCCTCCTGAGATAAGAACACAGCTGGCTCCCCACTGTCAGTTAGCGCCGGAGCATGGACGGAGCCTGGTACTACCGGCGGGGCCATGGAGGAGGAGATAACTTCAGCAAAAGTTCTTGCGCCGGTAGCCGAAGGGAAGCCGAGACCAGCTTGAAGTGACGAAGTGCCCCGATGAGGAGGGGCCGGGGGGGGACCAGGCACCAAGGGGGGCACGGGTGGCCCCCCGGGGTCAACCATCGGAGAAGACGACAAGCGGCCAGGAAGGTCTAGGTCTAGGTCTCTCTCTTATTAAAATAGGTTGACTGTGCATTGTCGTGGGTCTGAACTCTGTGCTTCTTGTATACTATTTTGTTAGATCATAGGCTAGTTTTTGCATGCACTCCGATGCACATAGGTCCATGCATTTATTTCAAACATAGTTACTCATATTTCCCCCCTTGGTGTGATGTATTCCTCTTACTCGCATACTCCTTGTGGTTGATAAGGGGACCCATCGAGGGACCTTCATAAGTCTTGGCGAGCCGTGGATTCCCAAACGGACGTTGATTGTACCTAGTGCCACTCTTAGTTAGGTCATGCATGCGTGAGCGTTGAGTGTATCCTTAGTCCACCTATTCTTCGGAGCCTTATTCCCCCAGGATACTTCCCGAGGGAACACCTAGTTTCTTAATCCACTAAAAGGCCAAGTGAATCTCTTAAAAAAAAATTAGAGCATAATTGCAAAGTGTTTGACTTGGGAGAGACTTTTCTTTATCCCTTTCCTGGCTTGTTTATCATGTTAGTTTTTGTATTTGAGTTGGTATCCTCTCTCTCTCATGGAGTCTCATCTCAACCTCATGTATCATCCTTCTCATCCCTTTGCCTCCTATTCCCACGTGGAATCCTCTTCTTACACAGACCCTTCTCCTCATGAGCTCTCCAAAGAGCGAGGTGACCTAGTGGCCCATGTAACACACCTCCTCCGTCAAATGGACCCTACTCAGGCCCAAAAATTTCTTCCAAATACTCAAAATGGGTTCTCCCACGCTGCTAGTCCAACTAGCCTATATCATAATGCCCAATCCATGTCCACACATCTTGCTACTCTCGAAATGGTTCATTCTCCTTTTCAGCCCGAATACTCACATCCGGCCCATTATTCTTAGCTCGGTACATCCCCACATCCACATTCTTGAGCTGGCCACCATCCTGTTGTGTTCAGTGTTTTGATGATGTCTAACTATGACTGATAAAATAACAGTCTGACCTTGTGCATGCAACTTAGACAAATATATCAAGGTATATGAAGACTTATGAATATTTGACTAAGTGTCTAATCCCCAGGACATTTAATCGACCAGGACAGTTTGAAGTTGACAAACATCAGCAGATTGATCTAAGAAAGGCAAAGAGAATGCTAAAGAACTTGAGGATTAAGGGAAGACACAAGAATATGGAATGAGAAGCTAAAGCTGCCATGCAAATAGCAATAATTTTTGTGACAACAAAAATTGCGATGAAGATGGCCAGTGTGTGGAGACAACAATTTATCCGCAACGACAGAGTCGACAAAACAAGGTAATATAAGTCGACTTAGTCCACATTCAGTAAACAGAGGTTAAGACAAGTCGACAGAGGCAACAAAAGAAACATCAAGTTCAACATTGTGTCGACCTCAAAGACAGTTATATAAAGCCTTAGTCAGTAGAGGTTGGAGATCGACTTGGTCCCCATCAAGTTGACATATGTCTTCAGTCTTACCCAGCTCAATTGAAAGAATGGTCTTGTGAGGAACCACTGAGTCGGCCTACCAGCTACCCAGGTCAACTGATATCGTAGGGCAGATCGCAACATGTGCAGACTTCGAGCGGGCCCCACAGTTACATGGTCACTTATTCCCAATCATTGGCACATGCCTCAAGGACACATGGCTCGATTTCTGGAAGAGTCCCGGCTAAGAATATTCCACATCTATCATGGACCAATTAGAAAATAGCTATGAAAAGGAAGATTATCCAAATTTCTCTGCTATAAATATGGACCTCTTGCTTGGGGAAAAAGATGTTGAAGACCTTAGCCATTTGAGCACCCTTGAGCTTCCGAAGAGCAAGAAAGAGAACGAGAAAGTGGGAGAGAACCTCTGATTTCGATCTGAGCCAGTTGTGAGTACATTGATAGATTTCTCCTCCCCATTTCATAGTCGGAGCAGTGAACATGGATCAATCGGAGGGCTTTCAAATATGTTTTAGATCTATAGTTCCATGCTTCTGGAATGCGTTCTGAAGCTACATTGCTGATTTACCTTTTCACTTTATATTTTCATTTTTCGTTTCATCTCAGATTTTCGTGTATAGTGCTATGTTGACATTAGATTTTCGATACTCTATTTTAGAAATCGGAGTGTTCCTGGCTACTTGACAGTGGTGTGTGATCAAGGAGAGTGTTCCTCGAGTTGAAGCTATGAATCAATGACTATAGTAGATTATATCCGCGCGTGTGTGTGTGCTATTCTTGCAAGAGTGGAAACCTTATCAGTAGATGAGGGGTGGACGTAAGTCTGCTACATAGCAGCCGAGCCACCTAAAAAATTCCGTGTAGTGGGTTCAATATTGTCTGGCTGATCCATCTCTTCAATCCCCGTTCATAAATTTTCTTGCTAACTGTAGACACCTAATGTCAGACATATCGCGGACCACGTCTAGCCATCATAGAAGTGACACTTTGTAAGATCCGGTAGTTAATGGATTCTTAGCGGATCCTTGTCGATATTGTAGTGTAGAAAGAATCACGAATTTAGGCTATTTTATTGGCTTAATGGGCCTAGTTTAATGGGCTTAATCAATTTGTATAAGCTTTTAGAATTCATATAAGGCATTAATGCAATATCGCTTATTTTAAGGCCTTATTGTAATTTGAGTTTTTTTCACAAAAAAATATAATATAATAAATTTTTTTTTTGAGAACCCACGGTTCTCTCTCTCCCCTCACCCTCGCTTTTATCCCACGCGTGACCCCTTCTCTCCACTTGCTCCCTCGGTGGTGTGCTAACCCCGGGGCGTTGCAGGACGTGCAGGTGGTTGCGTTGGCGAGCCCGGGGTGTGGGAAGAGTGGTGGTGTCATCGTGAAGGCGGGCCGTGGAGCGTGGAAACGGGAAACCACGTGGCAAGGCGCCATGTCCCTCGTGTGGAACGGGTGTGGAGCGGCACTCTCGGCTAAAACCGGGTAGGGGAATGGCTTCCTTGCCATGTTAGGATTGTTTCCCCATCCCCTGGCGTGTAAATAGCTAGCTGTATAGCATGAACATCGTCGTTATGCCTTCGAAACATGAACTTAGTCATTTATGTTTTCAATCCTCCCATGGCCATCGTTTTATGTTTTCGGGCATATAATTGTTGTAGAATGAATGTGGGATGGTGTAAGGCAGGTTTAACGGTGTTTTCCCATCGATTTGGATCGATTGGGAGGGAACTCCATCAAGTTTCCCACGATTTTAGTGCTCTGGATGACTAGCGGTCGCTCCAGAGTTCACTTTTAATGCGGTATGAGGCGGCAGACATTAGCGGTCTTCCCCTTGACCATTTCCCACCATTTGCGGTCTTTCGATAGACCGTTTTATGATATTAGTGGTCCAGTAAATGACCGCTAACACCCTTTGACCAAGTAAGGCGGTTGACTCCTGGCGGTCTTTGACCTGACCATTTTCGGTCCCTTCGCCGTCAATCGTACGACCGTTTACGATCATATTTCCTTTCGTTTAAATATATGAAATGTCTGTGCCCTGGCGGGCGTGAGGGAAACCGCTTAGGCCGGGGTAGCGGTCAATCGTATGACCGTTTACCAACCCCTCGCAGTCCCGCATTAGACCGTTTCATCCTACAGCATATAAATTTTAGCATGTTCTTTTAATTATGCATTCTATACTACATAATCGCCATGTTTAAATATTCTTATGAACTGTGGCAAGTTTTTAGATCCCAATAGAATTATTTTCTCTTTCCTTGTGATGGAGCCACTAGTCGTAGCCCGACGACCTCGAGTGTCGGCCCACCTAGGAGAGGTGGCGGGGTAGTCCCAGTGTACGGTTTGTAAGCTAGTTTTAGTGGGCCCCCTTGCTTGTCTGTAGCGTCCTACTGGGGGGAAAACTAGCTAGAGGCCTGGCTCAAGGCATTGAGCTTGTATGTGCACACGTGGTCAGGGGCTTAGACTGACACTGACGAGTGTGACCCTGACTAGTTCATCATCTTGGTTACTGTTACGTGTCTCGCTTGCCACGATCCAGGCTTGTGTAGATACTTCAGACGCAGTATAAGTCTTCAGTGGACGCGTCTGATCTTCTTTCTGGTGGTCCTTTCTTTCTCCTGTCACTTGGAATTGTTGAAGTATTATTCTATTGGTAGATTTTGAATCTCGAGTTTAATTATTCATGTGAATATTAAATGGCATTTCAGATAGTTGTCTTTAATTTATTCATATATATGTGCAGTGTTATTTCCTGTCATTTCTTTATGCCATTGCATGATTAATTACTTTTATATGTTTAGTTGCGAGGTAGGGATCCACGTGAACCCTACTGAGTCTATGTTGTGAGACTCACCCTTCCTTTTTAGGTGAGCCAGAGCAACAGTCTGCAGGTTTTCCTCGCGCTTTTGGCGGGAAGTCTTAGACGCTAGTTGTGGTCAGTCTTTTTGTCTGTCTTTTGGTTTCTTTGGCCGGGGTATGCCCCGTGTAGTTGTTTATTTTGACTCTTGTACGGTGTCAGACTTATGATATGTGGATCTAGACTAACATGTATAATTATATCACTCTATTATTTTAAGATGCTTCCGCTTATGCAAAAAAAAAATTCCATTTTATAACTGTGCGTGTAATTCCAATTCATTATGCACCTACCCAACCAATCTTACTAACCCTTACGGGGCCTCATCAGCCTCTTGGGTGGCTTCTCCGAGCTCTTGGTATCGATTTACCGATATCCGGATCTCGGGTCGCTACACACTTTCTCTTTGATGATTGGGAGTGTGCAGTCTTATCTTTATTTAGGCAGGCTCCACCCTGTCCCTTCACTGATGTCGATAATTTTTTTGAAGTATTAATATATTCTCTACACTGATCCCTAGGCGACCAGGGTACTAGTCGCCCAGAACCCCATGGCGACCAAATACCTGGCCACCCCAGCAATTAAGGAGGCCAGACTTTTGGCCCCCCAGATCCTCAAGGCGGTCATAACCTTAGCCGCCCAGCTCCCTTTAAACCGCCATCGACTTGGCCACCTCCGGGTAACCATAGTCAAGTCCATGATTCTGCCCACTCCGGGCACATTGTCCGTGGTAGTTCCCACTCCGGGGGTCAGGGCGCACGTATTCTCACATGTTCTCACCTCCGAATTGATCAAAAATCATTCTAGAATCAATCTTAGAAGGTTATGGAGGGAGGAAAATCCCCCACATACAAAAACCCCATCTGAAACTATCGAGCGGGGGTTGGACATTTGGAGCCGTAGAGGCAGTGAGAGCTCGAGAGAGCCCTTCCTTACCTCCGTCTCGTCGAAGAGCTTCATCCATGGGAGAGAACCTATGTCTACCATGAGAGGATGCAAAACTTGTTGAAGGTGGCAATCGACATAGCCGCCCACCACCATTGAATGGCCATGAGCTTGGCCATCTCCTGTTGGTCGACGGGCAAACCTTGTCTTTCTTCCTTTGTCCTCTATGTTGCTACATTTTAGTTCATTTTACTACATTTTACGAATACTACACTTGCCTAGATCTCATTCAAAGAGGTTTTTCAATCCAAAAGATAAGGAAGGCGGATGGTTGAAAGTCTTGACCATCCCCCTTTCCAACGCCCTTCCCAGTACGATCACCCCCAATTGCATTTTTTTTTGGTTTGAGCATATTCCACGCTATCAAAGTCTAATGGGTTTATTTTTGTTGTTTGCTGGCTAACTTACAGGAACTTCATCACTAACTCGCAGAGCTCCCCGTTCTTGGCCAGTCGAGAGAGAGGACAGGAAGAACCCACATCTCTTATTTCAAAGGCATACACGGTCCTATCCCTGTGAGCCTCTAGTATAAGTCTCTGGCGATCACCCCATTTCTGTCTTTCTAATCCGTGCACTATAGGCCCAGCAGCATTTCGGAGAGGCATACGCCGCCTTCTTCCCGAGTCTACAGTAACCTCTGCATATTCAAGCTCAATCTGAACACATTGCTCACATACACCCACCAAGTGTACGAGTTAACTATGGTATCAACTTAGTCTGAATCTGTCTGCTAGATTTTTTATTTGGGCAAGGTTTGATAGAACTGATCTATTCACCCCCCCTCTAGATCCGTTCTTGCCATCCATCAATTGGTATCATAGCGGATTCCCAAGAATGTGCTCCAACGACCAAGGGAGATCCGATGGGAGTATTCCCAAAACCTTTTTAGTTGAGGGTCATTCCATTAACCGATCTCCATTTGTCGATCGCACTAACTATTCCTATTGGAAGAATAGGATGGAGGTGTTCCTACGTGTGTAGGATCACGAGATTTGGTGGGTTGTAAGCCGAGGTCCTCTCCCGCTGCCCGAGGATGAGAATGTTTGGATGAAGGAGCAGATAAAGCTATCAACAACAAACTAGAGTGCCATGAATATCATGCAATGCGCCATCCACCCTACGGAATTTTTAAGGGTGTCATCATGTAAGTCAGCTAAAGAAATGTGAGATCAATTGTAGCTGATATACGAGGGTACCTCAGAGGTAAGGGCCACCAAGGCCAATCTATTGATTTTTGATTATGAAATGCTTAGGATGAGAGCTGATGAAACCATCTCAGAAATGTATGCTCGACTGGCTCAGTTAACAAATAGTTTGAAATCTCTTGGTAAGGAATACACTAATAGTGAGCTAGTAAGAAAAATCCTCAGGTCACTTCCCCATGTGTGGCAGACTAAGGCCACAGTCATCGAGAATACAAAGAATCTCTGTATCATGATTGTCGATGAGTTGATTAGGTCACTGATGACCGATGAATTCAACCTGAGGAGGAATGAGGAAGATCTCAAAAAGAAGAAGCCAATCGCGCTCAAGGTTGATGAGAGTATAAGTGATTCAAGTGAGTCTAGTGGTAGTGATTCTGATGAAGAATGTGTTGATAAGGCTCTTCTCACCAAATAGTTCAAGAAACTCTTAAGGAGAAGAGGTAAAAATCTGTGGAAGAAGAAACCATCGGAGGTAAATAAAGTTTCCAAGTTTAAATCTGATTAGAATAAAAAATCTGACAAGTTGATTTGCTACCATTGCAGGAAGCCATGCCATGTACGTGGAAAATGCCCAAAATTGTTGAAGAAAGCAACTAAGGCCAAGGGAAAAAAGCCTAAGGCCATGGTATGTACTTGGAGTGACGATGAATAAGAAGAAGGATGTACTTCAGATGAAGAAGAAGAAAAGATTTGGCTTATGGCAACTAAAGAGGACAATGAGGTAACTTCCCCATTCGAGACTTTCTCTATTGAAGATTGGGAAGAGGCATATACTAAATTATTTGAAAGTTATCAAAATTATAGGAAAGAGAATAAATCTCTGAAAAAGAAAATTAATGCTATTGTTTATGATAGATCTATTAATGAGAATCTGGAAACTCTGAAAATTGAAAATGAAAAACTCAGAATGCAATTAGATGAATCTGATTTTGTTAATTCTAAATTAGAAAAAATGAGATTAGAAAATGAAAATCTAAGAAAATAGATGGAGGAAATTGAAGAAAAATGTTAGGAGCATGAGAAATATAATAAACTAAACGTAGAAAAATTTGAGGCCGTTAAGGCAATTGAAGAGGCGTAATCTCGCGCTGATCCTGAGCCGTGAGATCCAGGAAGAATCTTTGGTCACGGTCACCACGTCTGTATGAACGGCAAGACAAGAAACGGATCAGATGTGCCTAGGGAAGAGCCCCTGGGGAAAACCCTCCGATGCTTAAGTCAGCAAGAGCGATAGAACATGAAAGCGAAGAGAGAGGGTTGGAGGAGGAGGGGGCGCGAGATTATTCTCCACCAAGAGGTGTGGTGGTTTGCTCTGAGGATCGATGCCCTTTTCCTCTCGGAGGGTCTCCCTGGGGTTTATATAGAAATCCGTTTATCGTAACAGTCCAGGGAGCTGAGGGGGTTTCAGGGAGTTACGTCCTCATAGTGGGCTCTGTATGGCATAATGACTTTTGCTCTCTCCTATCTTTTGGAGTTCCCTACTCCTGTTGGATGCATAACGAATGCCTGGTTGAGCTTCCGACAGTTGATCCGAGCTAGAGGTGCTTGCTCGGGATCTTATCTTAGGCGATAAGTGTATAGCTCGGGTAGGCCGTGTTGGGTCCCCGCAGGGGATCTCCTGACTGATCTGTCGCTTGGACTTATGGACCTGAGGGCCACCTAGGAATTACTGCTCCGAGTGGGTTTTTGGGCTTGAAGTAAGTGGGCGCATAATGTGGCTGTCACTTTGGGGAGCTGGGCCTAGTTTGGTTGAATTGGACCTAGTTGGGCCGTGCTCTCAGGCGGCAGATTTTCCCCCTCCCCACTTGTCCCCCTCCTACTCCCGAGCCAAGATTGGGCTTGGATGAGTAGTAGTTGTGGGGATGAGATTGGTGGCTCGGTTTGGGTGGGAAATTATCTCCAACAGGGGCCACTTAATGCGGCTGTCCTAGGAGTTTGTCTGTAATGATGACTCTTTTGAGTCGATGTGAGGAACCCCCTCCTTGGGTTTCGGAACATCACGCCGTTTCCCACCAAGTTCATGGGGAGATAAATATTACGCGTGCTTGCATCCCAAACTGCCTTCGTTTAGAGTTTCCTTTTTCTATCGCACCGGTATTTCAGAAGGGCTCATGCACCGCGAGAGGGATCAGGAAGAGCAGCGACTCGCGGAGATTACGGCGGCGGCAATTTGCCAGCTTCGTCCTCCTCCTGAATCGTCTGATTCGGCGCTGTTTTCCTCCTCTTGCAGTTCCTCTCTTTCTTCCATGGCAGAGCAACATCCTTCGACCGAGATGCGCGAAGCTGGGCCAAGGGCGGGAAGTTTGGTGCCTCAACCTGAGCATCTCATGTGCAGCGAGCTGGGCGAGGCCGAAGTAAAGAGGATGGAAAAGCAGTATGGGTTGCCGTGGAAGTATTTTTTCTCTCCGTCGCAGCCTAATGAATCCAGCTTGTCCTACCATCCGGGCCTCTTTTGTACTTTCCTTTTGGCTTGGAAGTGTGGGTTTCGCCTACCTCTCCACCCTTTTCTCGTGCGGTTGCTTCAATTTTACCGACTGGCTCCTATCTAGTTGGTCTCCAGCTCATATACTTTCATCTTCTCTTTCATCTTCCTTTGTCGCTCGTGCGGGCCTCGCACTTCTTTGGAGCTTTTCAATTCTTTCTTTGAGTTGAATAAGCAGACCCACGCGGGTAAGGGCTTCTTCTATATTTAGGTGAGGAGGGGAAGGAGCTACGTGTCCCTTTCCGCCAAAGATTCTTCTCACAAGGGGTGGAAGACCCAATTTTTTTGGGTGGGTTCATCTGTGGATGACGCCCCTTGGGATTTCCCGACGGTGGTTAATTTTCATGCGTCTATCCCCCCGAAGCAAGCGACGATTCCTTCGGAAGTGGAGGAGGAGATTAAGGTTCTCCAAGATAATCACTGGTCGACCGCCAAGTTGATGACTGCAGTCAATATCGAGGATTATCCCTCCCGTGCATTATCGTCTCAAGGTAAGAGCCTTAGGGTCCCGCGTCACTATTTTCGGGCCGAGCAGGTATGCTCTCTTCTGATGTCCTGACTTTTGCTGCTCAGATTCTAGGCGGGCGAACGACGAGGTGGAACAGCCATCGGAGCAAGAGATCGTCGATCTATAGGAGACGCCTGCCCCTTGTGAACTCCAAGTTTCTGGGGACCCTTCCTGTGCGCGAGACCGGGGCAAGCGGATTGCTTGGGGAGATGCTCCCGAGCACCGTGGGGCCAAGTGCAAGCATCCAAGGGGGGCAGCTGCTCCTGTCTTCGATGAAGGCTCGGACCGCCGAGAAGAAGCGGTTGAAGAAGGCGAGGGTCTCCCGTCCGGCCGAGGAGCATGCTCTCTTGATCGAGGGGCGCGCCCGCTTGGTCGAGGAGCATTCAGCCGAGGAAGTTTGCTGCCAGGATGTGACGACCTAGGGTCTAGATACAGAGTAAACCCGATACCACTTGGATCCTGCGAGGCCTCCCAAGAGCGGTAAATCTCCGAAGGGAGAAAAAGGAGTGTGTGGAGTACATTGAAGTCCCAGATAAAGTAGTAAGCAATAAATATTTCAATGATCAGGTTTGCTAAAGTAGCAGAAATAAAATTACATTTTCAATTAAAAATTTAAATTAACAGAGTCCAGTCCAAATAAATACAAGTACCGTCCAACAGAAAAGTGAATGTACTCTCAAGTCGGGGGAAGCCCGACGCAGGCAACGCTGGCAGCTACGAACTGACGCACCCCGCCATGAACCACGAGGAAGAAGAACGACCACACCTGAAAAGCAGGGGTGAGCCACGTGTCACTCGCTCAGTAGGGGTCACGCAGATCTCCACTAGAAACAACGCTATAACACGCTAAATAGCGCTAAACAGTAAAGCATGAGTAGAAATAATAGCAGTACTAAACTACAACAGTAAAGCTGTAAAAAGCAGGAGTAAAGATAGCTAAAAGAAAGAGTAAAGCCGTACTAACCAGAAACACGGCTATCGAGCGAACCTCGGCCTTCTAAGCTACTCCAGACAACAACAGAAAGGTGAACCCCGATCTCACAAAGCTGGGCGTTACCGATCCGTTGACAAAGCACAAGTTCCATAACTGAAGCCAACCAAAACAGGCAAAAGCCCTATAAAAGACCTACTCAGTTAAAGGCACAAACATACATGAGCTCATCGTCGTGTAAGCTACACAAGACTAGACCTCGAGTAAAGCCACGCACAGGCTACTCAGAAACTAATGATGAAAACACGCCTCACGAGAGTTATGTGTCAAGTGACAGAAGCACCTCCTCACTAGAAGAACAGTCAGGTGCGTCCACTGACATCTTACACTGAGCCTCAAGTATCTCGTACTCACCTAGAACGGTGGTAACTGAGACACTCATAAAGAACCAAGTATAAGGAACAATAATACCAAGTACAAGGAGCAACAGAACTACAGTAACGAGTGCCTAGTCAGGGTCACGCCCGTCGGTGCTCGCCCAAACGCCCATGACCACGTGTGCACACACAAGCTCAATGTCTTGAGCCAGGCCTCTAGCTAGTTTACTCCCCCAGTACGACGCTACTGCAAGGCAAAGGAGTCCACGGAAACTAGCCTACAAACCGTATATCGGGAACTCACCCCGCCACCACTCCCAAGTGGGCCGACACACAGAAAAGTGTCACCGGGGTGGAGGCTCACTAGACACACAGAGGCTCCAAAACACTAGTGCTGAAGTACAGACAGGCTAAGCATGTACTATCGTACGTACTACAAAGCACCAAGCACGAGACACAAGGTAGCATACCAGACCGACACCAGACTAAGGACAGACAGCTAGACCTGCCGACACAACGATCCTTGAGTCACAAGACTTGGGGTCAAGATTGTCACACAAAAGCAGTAACACGCCGCCAATCAGCCTAATCCCTAAGCCAATCAGGGTAAAACACTTATGAAGGAAACAACACATGACAGTCGGATTCACACCTTCGTATAACATGAATCACGGAGACATGAGGGATCACCGAGACCCTCAAAGCACATGGACAAGCAAACCGAGGTAAGACAATACCTCATGGCGTCCAAAGCCATGTCTCGATCCGTACAGGATCACCGAGACATTCACAAGGTCACATGTCAACCACTTTATCACATCGGGTTGACCGGAAACCAATAATGACTCTGAAGCATCACGGAACACAGCTCGATATAATGGCACTCTTGGCTACCTCACAACATGGTCATCGCCCTCATAGGACGTCCAAGACATCCACAGGACTGTGGGCAAACCACTAGGTTAAGCCAACACAAATGGAGGCCAAACATAAAGAAAACAAAAAGCATAAGGGCATACGGTCTATCACAGGGCCGCCAGACGACCATGGCGGTCATCCACGTGGCCGCTAGACCCAATGAACCTTGAACCGACTTAAACCAGTCAAACCAGCTTAGCGGTCTCCTAATGGGCCGCCAAGGACACTATGCGCTCAAGGCTAGGACCGCTAGCCTGAACTGACATAAAAACCATTGAACCGGCATAAACAGGACCTAGCGGTCGCACAAAGGGCCGCCAAGGTCAGCCTTGCGGTCTATCGCGTGACCGCTTGGCCGAACCAACATACACACACGGAGTCTAGCGGCCCCCAATAGACCGTTTCACAAGGTTTAGCGGTCCTCCAATGGGCCGCTAGCCATCCCAAACATTCTATCGCATGACCGCTAAGACCTTAACCGTCATAGAACCGACATCAAACCAAACGGTCACCCCTGGGCCATTTAAGGCACCCAAACAGTCACTGTTACGACCGCTAAGGAGTTACGACAGGTAAAATAGAGGAATGGCCAAATCCGGCCGTTCCATACCCCATTCACCCTAAAACGAAGGGGAAACAACCCTAATGGTGATACACACCTTCCACAGACCGGAAGGGATCCAAACGACACCAAAAACACAAAAAATGGGCGATTTCACCGAATTGACCCAAAATGGGTCACATGGGTTCCCGGGCTCATACCGATCCCAAATGACAACCAATCACCACAAAACTGGCGGGAATGAAATGCTAACCTGCCAGGGATTCAAATATAACTAATTAGGCTAGAAACCGTCGTCGAGAAAGGTGAACACGTCTCACACCCCCCAAAGCATGCTTCACCCAAAACAAGGTAGAACCCGCTCGTTCTCGCACCGTTTAGCTCAAAATCACAGGGGAACGCAGAACAGGAGTAGGGCATCCATCTCCTTACCTTCACCGAAGTTCTAGCGCGGCGAAGCGACTAAACCGTGCCAAAAATGTCACATGAACGAAACCACACCGGCTTGGAATCCACGGAGGGATCACGCCAACGCCATGCTCCATCCTTCAGGCAAGCATGCTCCGGACCAACTCCACGGCATCTCCACAGCATCCCCAGGGCCTCCTCCATCTGCTGCTGGAGTAGAGGGGGAAAGAGGAGAGAGAACGGGAGAGAGGAAGTGTGTGACGGTGAGGAGAGAGGAAGGAGAAAGAAGAAGAAATAAAAATAGAAAATTAGGAAATTTTACAATTTTCGTAAAATCTGATTTTTAGCCTGAAAATGCACTAAATCAGAAAAATATGGAAAAATAGTCTAAACAATCCTCGGAAGGAGAACAAAGCAACTGTAGCGTGCTCGAGTCGATGAATGCAACAGTGAACTCTCCACTGGGTTTTGTAACTTGTACGAGAGAAAAACCCACGTGCATCGTAAAACTCAACTCACGACCTACAAAAGCGATCTGAAAGCTCTCTGATAAAGATTCGAAAGACCCAAAATATTACAATCCTCGCCCCTTATAGGAATTTTGTCCCTAAAATTCAAGGAGCTAACAAGTGAACATGGGAAGAATAACTGAAACATTGGCTACGCTCTCCAAGCATCAGCCAAACCCCATACACAAAACACGATAACATAATTCTCAAAAAACACAATTCAGAGAAACACTGCCAGACCACAATCACAGGCACACGCTCTGGATCTCCAAGCATACTGATCCTAAGGACAAACACGTCACCCAAGTGAACATAAGTCTGACACCTCCGAAACAAGGCAACATCACTTACGTCTCACAGGGAAAGGAGACACGACCCATGCCACTAAAAACAACTATCGATAAGACACTTGGCAGACACAACAAGCATTAGCTTAAACAAGGAAACACAATCCTCTCAGTTGACAGCTCCACAACATCAGCTTCTGCGTCAAGGATAACAAAACCGGCACGCAGAATGCCAACGACAGCACTGGACCACGAGCACAATCAAGTCAGTCCTCACTCAGACATTACATCTGATTCGAGTCGCATGCCAACTCCAACATGATAAAAGAGTACAGCAAAACCAACTGACAAGACCTTGGTCCACATAATGCCAAATCAGACTCACAGGGAACTCATCCCAAGCAGAACACAACCACCAACGAACGACAATCAACAACAACAATAACACCTGTAGAATCCCGGCTCCGTTCTCAACACAAAACATGGGACATGACTGCAAGTTGCGTCACATCTAGGCACAATCCCGGCTGAACACACGGCTAACACATACAAGCCACGCTGCGAACAGCTCACCAACAAGGACCCACAACAACAACAATAATCTCAGAGAACGCATATCGAGGACCATGATCACGTCCCAAGAGCACATCCAAGAAAAAGTTATAGAGAAGCAAAGGGTACTCAACCAGCAATTACACCGACAGATTTCCCTAATCCTTACAACATTTCGGTGCCAGCAATCACAATGCCTCCCGCAACGGCACGGCAACCAACAGCATCAAGGCACACATAGCCAAGATGACAATACACCAAGGGAACAAACCTCTAAACCGGTCAGAATCTTCCAACCAAACGATCCTCGACCAGTGGGTTATTAGCCCACATGCTTCTGCTGCATGCTCAACATATGCACACAGGCATCAAGGACAATTCGGCATCTGCATCTCAGCACACACTCTGTGCCATTGCAATCCATGAAATCACAACGTACCATGCCTCGAGTACTGATCCTACTAACAATCGATCACAAGTCGTCATAGTGCAAATCGAGAAGAGCACTAGCTTCAGCACAAAGCACCAAGAACACCTGTCTCAGCTTATCCTTACGTCCTGGAATGATTACTGAACCTTCACAACACGACAGCCGCCAAACACGGCATATCGAACACGGTGCACAACAGCCCCCAAACACAAAATCTGGGTCCAAAGCCAAGCAACAGTCGAACAAAGGCAAATCAAGTTAAGAATTAGCACAGTCCGCACATAAGCCGACACAGGACAAAGGCTTCACCAAGATAGCTCTTCCAAGGCTTACCTCGAAAAGATGCCACCAAACAAGATGAGAAGAATCAAGCTCGACCAACAGTAGCTCATCAGGAAGGAAAATCCTAGGTTCACCCGAGCATTCTTTCAAACAAGGCATCTAATCGACCACCTCAACACCACCTTAGCAACTCTGGGGTTGAACAACCTTCAAGCTAGGATGACCAAAGCAACATAAGGATGTGCACGGCCATCACACCAACGATAAAATCACCAGCCACCTGAACAAATTACGGAAAAAGCTCGAACACCGCACCGCAGATTCACGCTTGCCGGCGAACTCTGCCAAGCACAGCATAATCGAGACAACCATCACGACAAAAGAAGAACACTCCGTCACATCCTGATGAGAGCAAAACCATCTCGCACAGTGCCAACACAGCACATACAAGACCACACGTGAAAACAAAGCGACAAACAATCACAAAACCAATGCTAGCTACCGACTGTACTAGACCTTAATGACTCTGAGTACAGCAATATCTCGAATTCTCATGTACTTTCACACAACATAGCTCTGATACCACCTGTGACGACCCAGGGTCTGGATACCGAGTAAACCTGATACCACTTGGATCCTGCGAGGCCTCCCAAGAGCGGTAAAGCTCCGAAGGGAGAAAAAGGAGTGTGGAGTACATTGAAGTCCCAGATAAAGTAGTAAGCAATAAATATTTCAATGATTAGGTTTCCTAAAGTAGCAGAAATAAAATTACTTTTTCAATTAACAATTTAAATTAACAGAGTCCAGTCCAAATAAAGGCAAGTACCATCCAACAGAAAAGTGAATGTACTCTCAAGTCGGGGGAAGCCCGACGCAGGCAACGCAGGCAGCTACGAACTGACGCACTGCGCCATGAACCACGAGGAAGAAGAACGACCACACCTGAAACGTAGGGGTGAGCCTCGTGTCACTGGTTCAGTAGGGGTCACACAGATCCCCACTGGAAACAATGCAGTAACACGCTAAACAGCGCTAAACAGTAAAGCAAGAGTAGAAATGACAACAATTCTAAACTACAACAGTAAAGCTACAAAAAGCAGGAGTAAAGATAGCTAAAAGAAAGAGTAAAGCCGTACTAACCAGAAACATGGCTGTCGAGCAAACCTCGGCCCTCTAAGATACTCTAGACATCAATAGAAAGGTGAACCCCGATATCACAAAGTTGGGCGTTACCGATCCATCGACAAAGCACAAGTTCCATAACTAAAGCCTACCAAAATAGGCAAAAGCCCTATAAAAGACCTACTCAGGTAAAGACACAAACATACATGAGCTCACAGTCGTGTAAGCTACACAAGACTAGACCTCGAGTAAAGCCACGCACAGGCTACTCGAAAACTAATGACGAAAACACGCGTTACGAGAGTTATGTGTCAAGTGACAGAAGCACCTCCTCACTAGAAGAATAGCCAGATGGGTCCACTGACGTCTTACACTATGCCTCAGGTATCTCATTCTCACCTAGAACGGTGGTAACTGAGACACTCACAAAGAACCAAGTATAAGGAACAGCAATACCACGTGCAAGGAGAAAAAGAACTATGGTAACGAGTGACTACTCAGGGTCACGGCCGTCGGCGCTCGTCCAAACGCCCCTGACAACGTATGCACACACAAGCTCAATGCCTTGAGCCAGGCCTCTTGATGCGGAACGCAATGTGAACTAGGACCCTATGCAACGATATGACTAAACGGACTCCTATGACCAGCAATGGCACAACAATCCGAGTAGCGTAACTCGACGCCTAAAGTTCCCAAGAGAGGAATTATGCTATATAACAAGGAACACAAGCTCGCAAGCGCCCCAAGAGGGGGAAGCGCGCCGATCCGCACGGTTGAGAAACCGGCGAGTCTAGGGTAGGCAAATCCACACTCGCAACTTGGATGAGTCACGGGACGGTCTCACTCACTCACCACAGCAGTGAATAAAGAACTAGCTAGGACCCTACTACGCACAAGCAGCGGCTTCAAGAGAGTATACTAAATAAGCAAGCAATACCGGGGGAGGAGTAGACGCATACCTCCACGCTCGGGGCGTGGGGAAGAGGCCCGGCTAAGTCACCCGATTCCGGTACAAAGCTAAGCAAGTACAACTCAACAAAATGCCCACTCCTCGCAGGGAGGTAAAGGGCTACACAGTGTTATCCGGGGATCGTGCGAAGTGGGGTGACGGGCACGGGGTCGGTGGCGCTCGTCGCCCACGTGTGTCGCTGCGAACCGGTCGGACGGCGTTGCCTCCGTGGATCGGCCAGGAACCAACAGCAAGGACGGCGAGTCCCGGATGTCGTGGATGGTGCTGGTTCCCCTGACGAAGGGAGGCAGTAGGTGCTGGACCTCCTGGAGGAAGGCGGACGACGACAACACCGGCGCGGACCTCCGAAGTGGCTCGAACTGGCGGGCAGGCTGCCGCTCGGTCTGCGCAGGTCCTGGCGAGCAGTAGGAAGGCGGATCTGGACGGCAACCTTCCTCTCGTCCGTTGGCCACGAAATTTGACGTGGTCTCTGGTGGGTAGGTCCCAAGGGCGCCCGACGAAGTATAGCTGCGAACAAGCACCGTGGCGACCGTGGCGAATTTTGAAGCTGGCCTTGCGCAATCTGGCCTGTCTATGGGCAGCAGGACCAAGGGCCAATGAAGGGGTTGGAACCCGGGCTTCCTGGGGGAAAATGGGACCGGGCGTTCTGTGGTGGACTAGTAGGGGACGTGGGGTGAAGTGGTAGCAGTGGCGGGGTGGCATGCAGTGGTGGTTTTGGGCGTGGGTGGCGCAAACAGTTTGGGATCAGTTCTGCAATGCAGTGCAGTCAGAACTGAGGGTTGAGAAGGTGGATGTGTCAAGCCGGGAAAATGGGCTCCCGAGGGTGCAGGGAAATTATGTGGGATGCCATGGGATGTGTATGAGAAATGCTCAAAATGCCAGGTCGAACTGAGGTGGGTTGGGGGTCGTCCCTTTGTAGGGTTTGTGACTCTGTCCCGCTAGGGCAGTTTAGGTGCAGTCTGCGCAGAAAAAGTGGCTCCAAAGGAGTTTTTTTGCCCTGAGCGAATTTTTGGGTGAGGTTTGCGTGACTGGTTTGGGGGCCGGTAGGGGAAGAAATGTTGTGAAGGGGCTATGGCGGCCTGATGTCGGGAAGGGGGCGTACCGGTTGGATCTTTGCGGCTCTGGGTTCTGGCAGGCCTACACAGGGGCAGCCAGCGCAGCAAAAAGGCCTACAAAGGCAACTTTCGCTCCTGGACGAGTTTGGGTGCAGGATTTTGAGGGAGTCTAGGGCACAGGGGGAGGAACAAAATTCAAGAAGAGGCTGAGAGGATATGAGGACGGGAAGGAAGGGTTCCAACCTGATCATTGCGGCCTAATTCTGCAGGCAGATAAGAAAAAACTGATGCCTAGGGCAGCAAGGGCTATCTCCTCCGGACATGTAGCAACCTTCGATCCATGAACTCCGGGCTTGAGGAGAGGTGAGAGCGGTCGCCTCCCTGATGTTGGAGAAGCCAAAACCTGCAAGAGATGGGGGGGATAGGGCGTCGCACCCTAGAGGGAGAGGGAGAGGAAGAGGAGAGATAGAGGGTGTCACACCCTAGAGGGGAGAGGAGGAAGAAGAGGGAAATGCTCTTGGCAAAACTCAGATTTTCATTCATTCATTCATCAATCCTCCCAAGAAGGGAATACAAGGTAATATATAGAGTATGGGCTCCATCTTCCCTCCTTGGAGTTTGAATTTGAACCCATTTGAATTTAAAATCCATGGGCTCTCTTTTCCACCTTGGAGTTGGAACCCATCATGAGCTCCACTTTCTCTCCGTGGATTTTGAACCCATTTGAATTTCAAATCCATGGGCTCCCTTTCCCTCCTTGGATAAAATTCAAATTACATACCAAAGACACACCTAAGACGTACATAATACATAATACGACCAAATACGTACATAATGTCAAATACGTACACAATACAAGTACGTATAAAAACACGTACAAAAATACGTATAAAATACGAATACGTACAAAAAATACGTACTAAGTGTCAAAGCTCCAATGGAGACTCCAGACTGTCCCCCAGCCACAAGGATGTCGGTGTCGACCGAGTCGTACAACGTGTCCGGTACCGGTGGCTCTCGGAGTCGAGCCGTATTCTTGCTCGGGTGTCCTCACCACCTCTAGCTAGTTTTCTCCCCCAGTAGGATGCTACTACAAGGCAAAGGAGTCCACGGAAACTAGCCTAGAAATAATATATTGGGAACTCACCCCACCACCACTCCCAGGTGGGCCGAAACATAGGAAAGTGTCACCGGGGTGGAGGCTCACTAGACACATAGAGACTCTAAAACACTAGTGCTGAAGTACAGACAGGCTATGCATGCATTGTCGTACATACTATAAAGCACCAAGCACGAGACACAAGGTAGCATACCAGATTGCCACCAGACTTAGGACAGACAGCTAGACCTGCCGACATAATGATCCTTGAGTCAGAATACTCGGGGTCAAGATCATCGCACAAAAGCGATAAGACGCCGCCAATTAGCCTAATCTCTAAGCCAATCACGGTAAAACACTTATGAAGGAAACGGCACAAGACAACCGGATTCACACCATCGTATAACACGAATCACGGAGACATGAGGGATCACCGAGACCCTCAAAGCACATGGACACGCAAACTGAGGTAGGACAATACCTTACGGTGTCCAAAGCCATGTCTCGATCCGTATAGGATCACCGAGACATTCACAAGGTCACATGTCAACCACTAGATCACACCGGGTTGACCGAAAACCAATAAGGACTCTGAAGCATCACGGAACACAACAAAATATAATGGCACTCCTGGCTACCTCACAAGATGGTCATCGCCCTCATAGAACGTCCAAGACATCCACGGGACTATGGGCAAACCACTAGGTTAAGCCAACACAAATGGAGGCCAAACATAAAGAAAACAGAAAGCATAGGGGCATGCGGTCTATCACAGGGCCGCCAGATGACCATAGCGGTCATCCACGAGGCCGCTAGACCCAGTCAACCCTGAATCGACTTAAACAAGTCAAACCAGCTTAGCAGTCTCCTAATGGGCCGGCAACGACACTATGCGGTCAAGGCTAGGACTGCTAGCCCAAACCGACATAAATAGGACCTAGCGGTCGCACAAAGGGGCGCCAAGGTCAGCCTTGCGGTCTATCGCGTGACCGCTTGGCCAAAACAACATACACACACAGAATCTAGCGGTCCCTAATATACCATTTCACAAGGTTTAGCTGTCCTCCAATGGGCCGCTAGCCATCCCAAACGGTCTATTGCATGACTGCTAAGACCCTAACCGACATCAAACCAAATGGTCATTCCTGGACCGTTTATGGCACCCAAACGGTCACTGTTACAACCGCTAAGGCATTACGGTGGGTAAAATAGAGGAATGGCCAAATTCGGCCGTTCCATACCCCGTTCGCCCTCAAATGAACGGGAAACAACCGTAATGGTGATACACACCTTCCACAGATCGGAAGGGACCCAAATGACACCAAAAATACAAGAAACAGGCGATTCCACCGAATCGACCCAAAATGAGTCACATGGGTTCCCGGGCTCATACCGGTCCCAACTGACAACCAATCACCACAAAACTGGTGGGAATGAAATGCTAACATGCGAGGAATTCAATCAAGACTAATTAGGCTCAAAACCGTCATCGAGAAAGGTGAACACATCTCACACCCCCCAAGGTATGCTTCACCCAAAATAAGGCAGAACCCACTCGTTCTCGCACCGTTTAGCTCAAAATCACGGGGGAACGTAGAACAGGGGTAGGGCATCCATCTCCCTACCGCCACCGAAGTTCTAGCACGCCGACGTGACTAAACCACGCTGAAAACGTCACACGAACAAAACCACACCAGCTTTGAATCCACCGAGGGATCACGCCAATCCCACGCTCCATCCTTCTTGCCAGCACGCTCCAGACCAACTCCACGGCATCTCCACAGCATCCACGGGGCCTCCTCCGTCTGCAGCCAGAGCAGAGGGGGGAAGAGGAGAGAGAACGGGAGAGAGGAAGTGTGCGACAATGAGGAGAGAGGAAGGAGAAAGAAAAAGAAATAAAAAAGGAAAATTAGAAATTTTGTAATTTCTGTAAAATCCAATTTTTAGCCCAAAAATGCACTAATTCAAAAAAATATGGAAAAATAGTGTAAGCGATCCTCGGAAGGAGAACAATGCAACTGCAGCGTCCTCGAGTCGATGAATGCAACAGTGAACTCTCCACTGGGTTCCGTAACTTGTACGGGAGAAAAACCCGCGTGGATCATAAAACTCAACTCAGGACCTACAAAAGTGACTCGAAAGCTCTTCGATAAAGATCCAAAAGACCCAAGATATTACACAAGATCTCCCATCCGTCGCGCCAGAGACAGATGCCGCTGGTAGGGGAGGTGTTATCGAACCTGATAGACCGCATATCGAGGCGATGGCCTCCGAATTCCCGACCGAAGTTGGTGGGGCGCGGGACGAGGTGACATCCCAATCTGTGCCGAGGGTTGTCGTCCCGGAAGTGGGGACGCTCGGGGGAGATGCTTCGGTCTCTACTCCTCCAGAGAGTATTCCTCCTCCCTCGGTTAGTGCACCCCTCGTCCGGGCTTCTCTATATCAATGGTGCCGATCCTTGGTGCCTTCGTTGAATTGGAAAGAAATCAGACGTGGTCCCCCCACTTTGCTCTTTGAGAGCGTTATGGAGGGCGGTCTGATCATGGCCCAACTGGGGGCCGAGATAACTGACTTCTTCGGTCGGCTGGACAGTGAAGAGAGGTCCCTCTCTCGGGCTCATGCTGAGTCTGATCGGAGGATCAATCAGTTGACTTCCGAGCTTGAAGTCTCTCGACGGGAGGCAACTTTATTCTGGGCCTAGTTTCAATCGAGTCAAGAGGAGGCTCGGACACTGGCTGATCAGCTGCCCTAGGCTCGCTATATGGCTGACATGAAGGGTGAACTCCTGGAAGAGTAGCGTCAGTCTCAGGTCGAGCGCTCCGAGCAGTGGAAGGCCGAGCGGGAGGAGCTCAAAAACCAACCCCGAGGGGCCGAGCGAGTGCGGGAGGAAGCTAAGTCGAAGCTGTCCGAGACCGAGAGGAAGTTGCTTGAGACCGAGTAGAGAGTTATCGAGCTCAATAAGGAAGCTGAGCGAGCTGAGGCGGAGGTAAGCGAACAATACATAAGTTCAGAGAGTTATCACACAACTCTCGAAAAGGCCACCTTCTCGTATTATGAGCCAGGCTACCGTCGGGGGTTGCAGAAGGGATTCGCCCATGGTTACAATCGAGCGGTCATTGAGGCCCAGCAGCAGGTGTCCAACGAGCTGGTTTTTCCTTTCGGGCAATGCTATGACTCAGGCGCGGATACCACTGATTCTCCCTTTTCGACGTCGAGCGAAGGAGGTAGTGGGGATGCCTGCAGCTTAACAGAGGGATCGCCAACTCCGGTCACCTCTAGAGGGCACGCGGTCAAGGCAGTTCCTACACGAGTGGGGTCAGTGTCTGGACCGGCTGTCACCGAGGGTACCGAGGGTGAATCTCTTGGCGCTGAGGATCCTCGCTGCGGGCCTCTAGGAGTCCCCCTATTTCCATAGACTAGGAGGAAAATGAGTTCGACGTGCCAGCTCTTTTCTCTCTCTCTTTTTTTATTGCTGTGTATGGTTGGCCCTTTCAATGTGTAATGGCAGTATTATTTAGTACAGAGTTCACTGTTTCCTACTGTCTTTGGCGCGATATGACCACCGTATCTGTAGTTGCTAAAAAGGTGGGGTTTTTATTTATGGATAGTTCACGTGCGGCTACTGTCTCAGTACTGGCGCCTTTCCAACTTTCCATGCCTTGAATGACATGCCATTTCACGCATTCCCAGGGAGAGGTCATTGGAGGGAGGGACGAAGCAATTGTCCCTTGGGGAAGGGTTACCGCCTTTCACATTTTTTCGAGGGGAGGATCACTTAAGGCAAGCGTTCCCCCTGCCGGCTTATAAGAAAGGTCTCGGAGGGCGCCTCCACTTCTCTTCAATGCTTAAGGCTTTTCTTGCAGTTCTTCCTCTTTCTCCCTTCTCACAAAGTGCCTGTCTCTGTGCTGGGGAGTTATCAGTGAAACATGGAAGGCAATTTGGAAGATGGAGATCCTGACGACTTCCAAAGGTGTTCGTGTTACTCCGGCATGGAAGAAGGGACAGCCATGGGCGGGTGGGGTGTAAGAAGGGACAGTGCATAGCAGCGCGCCTGTTCCCGACCGCCGGACCACTGCCACCATCTTAGGAGGAAGGTAGAAGCGGAGGGAGGTTCGAGGAAGCAGGGCGTCCGGCACGGCGACCTCGCCATGCTCCTTCCTCACCTTTGCCCACTTCTACCACCTCTTCCATCCATGTCGCCCCCCTTTCTTTCTCCCTCTTCTGCTCTTCCACCAACTTCTTCCCTCTTCTTTCACTCTTTGGAGGATGCCTTCATCCTTGCTCGCACCACTTGGAGGTGCTTGCTTTCTATTTGGCTACCATCCTCCTTCCAAAGAGTTGGCAGAGGAGGCCTTCACTTGTTTTCCTTCCTCTTTTTTCCACTGATACCTTTTTTTTTTAGTTTCTCGGGCGAACAAGGTCAGCTGCCCCGTTATCCGAGCTAGTTTCTACACTGGGTAGAGTCAGTGGCTCGGCCTGGGGGTGCAAGCCACGTCTGTGCCGAGTAATCAGCTCGTGCTATAGTGCCATTGGATGTAGTATTTTGTTTTTGATACATAATGTACTGGCTGTAGCCTATCTGATGTATGAGAAAAATATTAATGAAAGGAAAATTATCGCCATTTGTTGCTTACATGCCTGTGAAAAGCTCAAAAATAGAACTTTCGTAATGTTGTTGCATTCCATGTCTGGGGGATAGGCATTCCTTCCATAGTGGACAATCGATATGCCCCCTTCCCGAGCGTCTTGATCACTTGGTAGGGGCCTTCCCAATTAGGGGCCAGCTTCCCCACCGCCTCTAGTGGTCGAGAGGCTTCGACTTTTCTCAGGACGAAGTCCCCTTGTTGGAAATGTCTATCTCAGACTTTGGCGTTGTAATATCGAGTAAGGTGCCACTGATATTCCATGGCTCGGATGCTCGCAATCTCTCTTATCTCACTTGCCATATCGAGGTTTTCTAGCAGTTTTTGCTCATTCGCCTCGGGCGAGAAGTTGATGACTCGGAGAGATGGGCTGCTGACTTCCAAAGGAATCACGGCGTCCGTGCCGTACACCAACTAGAAAGGAGTCTCACTGATGGCAGTTCTTGGAGTAGTTCGGTGTGACCATAGTACGCTTTGCAATTCCTCAACCCAGTTACCCTTGGCCTTACCGAGCCTGGATTTAATGCCTTTTAATATAGTTTTGTTGGCATTTTCGACCAGTCCGTTAGCCTGAGGGTGGGCTACCGAAGTGAAGTGGTTGCAAATGTGAAGGTCGCCGCATTTGTTCCTGAAGTTATGAGAATCAAATTGTCGACCATTATCACTCACAATCACTTGGGGGATACCAAAGCGACAGATGATCGATTTCCACACGAAGCTCCATACGACCGACTCGGTAATCCTAGCGGTGGCTTTGGCTTCAATCCATTTCATAAAATAATCGATGGCGATGATGATGAACTTCTTCTGGGCTTGGGCCGTGGGAAACGGCCCCAAGATGTCGATCCCCCACCGAGCAAAAGGGTATGGCTCGACAAGGGTGATGAGCTCTGAGGTAGGTTGATGGACTAGATGATCGAAACGTTGGCATCGGTCTTACCTTTGTACGTAGGTCGAGTAGTCACGTTGGAGAGTGGGCCATGAGTAACCTTGTCGCAACAAGATCCTGGCGAGCGCCCTTCCACCTTGATGTGCATCACAGACGCCTTTGTGGACCTCTTGAATTGCACGGGTGACTTCTTCGATACCGAGGCACTTTAGGAGGGGACCGGAAAAAGACCTTCGGTACAAAGCGTCATCTAAGATGACGAAACGTCAGGCTTGATACTTCAATCTTCAAGCATCCCGAGGGTTAGAGGGCTCTCTGGAATCCCGGAGCCAGGATATATAGGGGGTCCTCCAGTCGCTTGATAATGCCTGGTCAATGGTCATGAGCTTCGCTTATATGCTCGGTCATTCTAGCTCTTCGAGGAAAATCGATTGTGTACCTTCTGGGGCAACAGAGGAGGCTAATCGAGAGAGGGCATCCGCTTGGGAGTTTTCTTCCCGAGTGATCCGGATGACCTGAAAACTCTCGAATAGTGGGGCTATTCCTCTTACCAGTTGGAGGTATTTGATTATCGGTGTTTCTCGAGCCTCGTAGTCACCATTGACTTGGCTGGCGACCAAGTGGGAGTCAGTGTGGATTCTGACTCGTTCGGCCCCCAATCGTCTTGTCATCTTGGCTCCCGAGATGAGAGCCTCATACTCGGAGACGTTGTTGGATGTCGAGAAGTTGAACTTCAAGGCGTATTGCAGTTCTGCTCCTTCCGGAAATTGGAGAAGAACACTGGCACCGCTGTCGGCGGAGTTGGAGGATCCATCGACGAAAATATCCCAGGTGGGCCAGGGCGTTGGCAGACAGACTTCCTCGATCGGGATAGTACTCTCTGCGATGAAATCCGTGAGTGCCTGTCCCTTGATGGTCGAGCGGGGGCGATAGGAGATATCGTTGGCCCCGAGCATTATGGCCCCCTTGACGAGGTGACCCGATGCTTCAGGGTGAGCAAGGATCTTCTTCAGGGGCTCATTGGTCAGCGCGACGATGGAGTGCCCTTGAAAGTAGGGTCGGAGGCGCTTGGCCGAGGTTACCAACGCTAGCGCGAGTTTCTCAGTTACGGGGTACCGTCGTTCGGCCTCGCTGAGCACCTTGCTGTTGTAATATACTGGTCTCTACACTCCTACGTCATCTCAAACTAGGACCGAGCTTACCGTGGGAGGAGTCGACGAGAGATAATGGTGCAGCATTTCGCTTGAGACCGGCTTTCATAATACCGGGGGCCAGGCCAGAAACTCCTTTAGCTCTGCAAAAGCTCTCTGACATTCCTCGTCCCAAGCGAACATAGTGGATGCTAATTTGGGTCCTCTCAACAAATTGAAGAAAGGCAAGTATCATTCGACCGCTCGGGATAAGAAACGGTTGAGCGCAGTAATTCGTCCCGTCAGGCATTGGACGTCCTTGATGCAAGCGGGTGGCTGCATGTTCAGGATGGCCTAGACTTTGTCAGGATTGGCCTCAATCCCACACTAAGTGACTAGAAAACCCAGGAACTTCTTGGATCGAACTCCGAAGGCACATTTAGCTGGGTTGAGCTTCATGCTGTACCTCAGGAGAGTGTCGAAGGTTTCTGCTAGGTCGGTGAAGTGGTCTTCGACCTTGGGTGTCTTGCCGAGCATGTCGTCAATGTAGACTTCGATGTTCCGATCGATTTTTCCTTCAAAAATGGTGTTGATCAGCCTTTGATATGTTGCCATGGCGCTCTTCAACCCGAAAGGCATTCGGGTGTAGCAGTATACGCCGAAGTCGGTGATGATGGCTATCTTCTCGATGTCTTCAGGATCCATTCGGATCTGATGGTAGCCGGAGTAGGCATCCAGGAAGCTGAGCAACTCGTTACCGGAGGTCGAGTCGACCAGCTGGTTGATGCTCGGCGGTGGGTAACAGTCTTTCGGAGTAGCTTTGTTGAGGTCGGTGAAGTCCACATACATTTGCCATTTGCCCGAAGCTTTTGGTACTAAGACGACATTAGCGAGCCATGTCGGGTAAAGGACCAGTCAGAATAGGTCGGTTTTCTTCCCCTTGAGAATTTGCTCCTTGATGATCGTCTGCTTCTCTGGGGCGTGCTTTCTTCTGCATTGCTGGATGGGTTTCACCGATGGGTCAAGGTTGACCTTGTGTACCACCATCTCCATAGGGATCCAGGGAAGATGCTCATCAGACCTTGCGAAGACATGAATATACTCCGAAAGAAAATCTTTGTATTGCTTTTGTACATCAAGTGATAAATCAGCTCCAATTTTTACTCCTAGGGCTGGGTCATCTTTGAGGAAGACTGTCAACAATTTGCCACGAGGCTCGGATGTTGTTGGTTCATCCTCGACTCTCTCACCCTTTTTCTTTTTTTCCTCTGGCCTTATGGCTTTGACCGTGATTATGTAGCACCTCCGAGCTATTGCCTAGTTACCTCGGACTTCCTCGATACCGTATTTAGTGGGAAACTTCATTTTTTGGTGATAGGTGGAGGGCACTGCCTTTGTCCGGCTGAGGATACCTCGTTCGAAGATGGCATTATAGGCCGACATCCCCTTGATCACGATGAAGTCAACCATAATAGTAACGGTTGTGGGAGGGGTGCCGATGGTGACCGGCAGGCTTAGGGTTCCCTCGGGATAGGTTGCCTGACCGTTGAACCCACAAAGGGGGGTTCGAATCGGGCAGAGCTTGGATGGGTTTTCGCCCATCTTAAGGAGGCATTCGTACAAAAGTATATCAGGGGCGCTACCATTGTCGACCAACATCCTATCGACATTACAATGGTTTATAGTAGCCGACGCTACGACATCATTATCGTTCGGGGTAGATAACCCTTCCAGGTCTTGGTTGGAGAATACTAGGGCCTGCTACTTGGTCGTCAGTGGGGCTTTGGAGGGCTCGGAGGCCCTGCTTACCCGTTCAGCGTGACGCTTCCTTCCTCGGCAATTATCTCCTCCAGAAATGACATTGGTGTGGACCCCGCGAGGTTGATTGTCAATCTCCTCTGGAATGCCACGGTCTTCCTTCTGGCGCTCGGACACGTACCAAGATAAATCTCCTTGGTGAATGAGACGCTCGATCTCATCCTTGAGTTGGTGACAATCTTCGGTATGGTGCCCGTGGTCATTGTGGAGCTGGCAATGTTTACGTCCGTTGCGACACTTGGCCTTCATAAGCTCGGGTTGGCGGAGAATGCCCGAGCCTTTGATGTCTTCGTATATCTCATAGACGGGAGCGGATAGAGGAGTGTACCGCTCATATTTTCGAGGGGGCTCCCTTCGGTCTCCATCTTGATTCCACCATTTTCCTTGGCCCGAGCCTTGCTCGGATGGTCGCTTCTTATCCCCCCTGACCCGAGCCCATTGGGCCGCGGAAAGTGTTGAGGACTTCCTCGCACTCCGTGTGGCGTAGGGATAGTGTTACTAGATCGGCGAAGGAGGTGGAGGGATGGAGGACCAGTTCTTGCCGAAGGTTCTCATCGCGTGTGCCTTTGGTTAGCACGGTGATGGCTGACAGGACATCTAGGCGGGGGATACGCAAGGCTTCTGATTTAAATCAGTTAATGTAGGTCTGAAGTTTCTCCCCCTGTGGCTGCTTTAGTGCCAGCAGTCCTGCTACTGACCTTGGAGGGCCGCTGTCGGCTAAGCTTTCCTTGAATACTCGCCCGAATTGTCTGAAGTCGTGAATGCTGCCTAGGGCGAGTGCTCGGAACCAGGCCTGAGCGCCTTGGACCAAGGTGGTCCCGAACGCTTGACAGTTGACAGCGTCAAAGGCCCCGTGCAATGTCATCAGGGCGTCGAAGCTGTCGTAGTGGTCGACCAGGTCTCTCTGGCCGTCACACGACTTGAAGGCTGGCAGCAGGATTCTGGGGGAGATCTCGGCCTTCAAGATATGGTCGGAAAATGGGGATTGCTCCTTATCTTCCTTGGTGGACATTTTTTGCTGGGCGTGGAGGGTGAACTCTTGTTCGGAAAATCGTCGCTCGAAGTCCCGCATCTAGAGGGATAACTCCGGTTGCCGCTGAACCGAGGGACTGTGGGGGCGTCCGTGCAGGCTGCCGCGTTGTCCCTCGGGGGGATGAATCTCTGGGTGCTACCGGCGCGTCCTGGTTCCTTCTCTCCTCAGGGTGGAGGATGCTTCTTGTTTTGGAGGGGGGCGTGCGAAGGTCCCCCTGACCTGTTACGTATAAGCCGTCATCCCCGGAGGGTGAAGTGGCCACCGGCCGTTTGCTGGGAAGCTTCTCCATAGGGGGGCTCTTCTGCGGGAGTCGTGACTTCTCCTCCCTGGCTGCCTGGGTCCTCATTAATTCTACGAGTATATCCAGTTTTGCATTGAGGTTTTGGACAACGCCAGAACTCCTGTTAGGGGGTCGCGCCTCCGTGGGTGGTGGAGGCAGCTCGTCTACTTGATTGTTATCGTCGGAGGGGAGGTTTTCTGTGGGATGGGAGGGCGCGGGTTCCCCATCCACCACTGTGGTCTTTCCTCTACAGCCGGCGACCTTCCTACCAGAATTTCTTCGCACCATGATGGCTCTTTGTTCGTTTCCTACAGACAGCGCCAGATGAAGAGGCGTAATCTCGCGCTGATCATGAACGGTGAGATACAGGAAGAATCTTTGGTCACGGTCACCACGTTTGTATGAACTGCATAATAGGAAACGGATCAGAGGTGCCCAGGAAGGAGCCGCTGGGAAAAACCCTCTGATGCTTAAGTCAGCAAGAGCGATAGAACATCAATGCGAAGTGAGAGGGTAGGAGGAGGAGGGGGCGCGAGATTATTCTCCACCAAGAGGTGTGCTGGTTTGCTCTCAGGATCGATGGCCTTTTCCTCTCGGAGGGTCTCCTTGGAGTTTATATAGCAATCCGTTTATCGTAATAGTCCAGGGAGTTGAGGGGGTTTTAGGGAGTTACGTCCTCGTAGTGGGCTCTTTATGGCGTAAGGACTTTTGCTCTCCCCTATCTCTTGGAGTTCCCTGCTCCTGCTGGATGCATAACGGACGCCTGGTTGAGCTTCCGACAGTCGGTCCAAGCCAGAGGCGCTTGCTCGGGATCTTATCCTGAGCGATGAGTGTATAACTCGGGTAGGCCGTGTCGGGTCCCCATAGGGGATCTCTCGACCGATCTGTCGCTCGGACTTCCGGACCTGAGGGCCGCCTAGGAAGTGCTGCTCCGAGTGGGTTTCTGGGCTTGAAGTAAGTGGGCCTAAAATGGGGCTGTCACTTTGGGGAGCTGTGCCTATTTTGGTCGAATTGGACCTAGTTGGGCCATGCTCTCGGGGGGCAGATTTTCCCCCTCTCCAGCAGTAAACATAGAAATTTAGAAAAAAATGGACAAAATTGAAAAAGAATTGAAGGATAAATAGTCAATTCTTGAGAACATGGTTCAGGGAAAATCCAACTTAGATGATGTGCTAGGCACCCAGGTAAATTTCAACAGGGAAGGTTTGGGATTCAATCCCACAAAGAAAAAGGAATTTCAAGTAAAAACAATTTCATTTAACCCGGAGAAAGCCAAAGGAAAGCTGATAATTCAGGAACCTATTCAAAAGATAGCCCCTAAACCCAAAGTAAAAAAAAATCAGAATAATCAGGGTAAAGGGAAAAACAGTAAAGTCAGTTTCAGTCGACATGGGAGTGGTCAGTTGATTGCTCACCAGAGGCCGACCATTGGGCCAAGTCGATAGAAGTTTGCTCAGTTTGGGTACAAGGCTATGAATAAACCCAAACAATTTAGACAACACTTCAGATCTGATATGGGCAGATAGACCAGATTTGTTCCTCCCACCCAAAGGACAAATAGAAAACAGTATAAACCTCGATGGAACAATTACAATTCTGATTTTAGGTTTTATGGAAATAGAAAAAAATTGGCCTAAGTCAAGGAGGAACTGAAGGAATGACTTTAATTTCCAATAAAATAGGGGTATATATTAGAATAGATTCAATCAATTTAGAAAACAATACGTAAAGCCACACACTGCCCCTAACTTCATGCATTTTGTGAAACCAATCTGACATGCTTGTAACAGACCAGGACACATCAATGATCAATGCTGGTCTAGCCAGAAAATAAAGTCTGTCAAGCAAGTATGGATTCCCGAATGTTTGCTGCATGCTTTGAATAATGACTGTGGATCCAAATTTGCTTGGGTTCCAAAATTCTCTTCTTGATTTGTCCTGTGTAGGAATGCCTAGCAGCCCATCACAACACATGGTACTTGGACAGTGGCTGCTCGTGGCATATGACATGGGATAAAAAGAAATTCAGTCAACTGATCAAGAGAGAAGCGGGACAAGTAAGATTTGGAGGAAAGGATAAAGGTAAAATCATTGCTTCGGGAAATGTAGGTAAGAATTCTGCCAATCTTGTTGAAAATGTCATGTTAGTAGAAGGTCTGGAACTTAACTTGCTAACCATCCGTCAATTATGTGATAAAGGGAATAAAGTTTTGTTTGATGCTTATGGATGCAAGATCTTTGAAATAAATTCTGATAATGTGAAGTTTGTAGGACATGGGGTAAATAATGTTTACATGGTATATTTAGATAGCTCTTGTAATGAAAAATGTGCTTATCTGCTAGTCACTCCGAGGATGCTTGGTTGTGGCATAGGAGACTAGGGCATGTTAGCTATCATGTGTTGCATAAGC
The DNA here is from genome assembly GCA_022559845.1 of Amorphophallus konjac. NCBI lineage: Eukaryota > Viridiplantae > Streptophyta > Magnoliopsida > Alismatales > Araceae > Amorphophallus > Amorphophallus konjac. The sequence continues at coordinate 280,452,728 of CM040126.1, read as the reverse complement.
TTGTTAAGTACAACTTGGTTCAAGGTTTCAAACAAGACATCAAAATCTGTGAAGCATGCTCCCTAGGTAAACAGACCAGAAAATCATTCAAACTTAAGAATGGACCATTATCATCCATGCAACTTGAGTTTTTGCATATGGATCTATTTAGACCAACTAGGACTGCTAGCATAAATGGAAAAAGATTTGGATTTGTTATTGTTGATGATTTTACCATATTTACATGGATTTTCCTCCTAGCTCATAAGAATGATGCATTTTCAGAATTTCAGAACTTTTTCATAGAAATAAAGCAGGAAGAAAAATTCAAATTTTGCACTATTTTATCTGATCATGGAGGAGAGTTTGATAATTCCTCATTCATTGATTTCTGCAGTCTAGAGGGTCTGACCCACAGGTTTTCATCTCCTAGGATCCCAGAGCATAATGGAATTATTGAAAGGAAGAACCGAACCATTGTGGAGATTGCTCGGAGTATGTTGGTGGAAAGTCAACTCCCGTGGAGGTTGTAGGCAGAGGCAGCCAACACAGCCTGCCATATCATCAACAGGGAAATGCTAAGGTCGAAATGTAAGAAAACTCCATATGAGATGCCGAAACGTAAGAAACCCAACTTAGTCTACTTTATAGCTTTTGGTTACAAATGTTACATTCATAACAATGATAAAGTTGATCTTGATAAATTTGAGGCTAAGAGTGATTTAGGAGTATTTTTGGGTTACTCTGACACATCTAGAGCATACAGGGTTTTCAATGTCAGAAATCAACTGTAGAAGAATCTCTACATGTAATATTTGCTGAATTAACTAAAGAATCTAACAAGTCTGATGATGACAAGAATGAAGAAGTAGATGGAGAGTTTCTGGAGCCCAAGGAGTAACTAGATCAAAACAGTCAACAGGAGGCTGAAGAACAGAGAGTAGGTCAGTCGACTAAAAGTAAACATCAGTTGACAGAGATAGGTGAGTCTTCCAGCAATGTTAGAATCTTGAAAGATCATCCAGTTCAGAATGTAATTGGTAATTTGAATGACCCACCAAGGACAAAGTCTTTTTATAGGGATATTAATAACCAAGATTTGATTGCATTGGTATCACAAATTGAGCCCAAAAATATTGAAAAAACATTAAAAGATGAAAATTGGATAAATGCCATGCATGAGGAACTTAATCAATTTGAGAGGAATAAAGTGTGGAATCTAGTTCCAAGACCAAAAAATCAATCAATCATAGGAACCCGATTGGTTTTTAGAAATAAATTGAATGAAGATGGAGTCATAACTAGAAACAAAGCTATGTTAGTGGCTAAAGGCTACAATCAAGAGTTTTGTATTGATTTTGAAGAATCATATGCTCCTATACTCAGATTAGAAGCTATCAGATTTTTGTTAGCCTTTGCATGTTCACATGGAATAAAATTACAACAAATGGATGTGAAAAGTGCATTTTTAAATGGTTTAATTAAGAAAGAAGTTTATGTAGAACAACCTCTTGGCTTTGAGCATGATAATTCTCCTGATCATGTTTTCAAGTTGAATAAGGCTATGTACGGACTGAAGCAGGCAACAAGAGCATGTTATGATAGACTGAGCACCTTTAAGATAGGTAAAGGGTATAGCAGAGGTAAGGTTGACCAAATGCTCTTCACCAAGATTTCAAATGATGATATCATTGTAGTTCAGATTTATGTTGATGACATAGTGTTTGGTTCAACTAATCCTAAACTATGTAAGTAATTTGCTGAACTCATGACTAAATAATTTAAAATGAGTTTGATGGGTGAACTTCAATTTTGATGGGAATCAACACCGAGTACTAACATTTTATTTTTGCATTTATATCCTTGGGTAATTGGGTTTGCAATTGTAAGGCATTATAAGCCAATTTGTTAGTCTTTAGGAATCTTTGAGTTTCTTTGCAAAAGGCCATGTTGGCTTGGCGGGACCCCCACCTTATTTCCCATTGGTCCACCTAGGGTCTAGGGCCCATGTGGGTCTGGTTCAAAGTCCAAGGTGGGCTTAGACGAAGACTTGTCAAAGTTGGACCAAGAGGAAAAATGGCATTTTTCTTCTTGCCCACTTGGAGAGCCCCCCCCCTTTGTTGTATTTTTTTATTTTGGTCATTTGACCACATGGGGGATTAATTATTTTATTCTTCATTTACCCCTCCCTAACCCTAGATGTAGGGATAGTCTAGGTCTCTTATACATTTCTATATAAACCCTGTATTTCTAGATTTCAAGCAATTAATGAAGAGAAAAATTAGGAATTTTGTGAAGAGCCCAAGGGCGCCCCTTGTCTCTCTCCTCTCCCACCCCTTGCAGCTATGAGAGCTAGCCATTTTAGAGGTGAGATAGCGCCCCATCAACCCCTCTCTGAGGAGAAGCTCAGCACCGCCACCGCCGCCGCCATCGAGCCGCCATCGTACCACCACCGCCACTTCGTCGGAAGTCTGTCCACCCCTGGACAGCAAGCTATTGCCCAAATTGTATCTCCCAATCAGGTGATCTGATCGGGCCCAAATTTTGAGGGTGAGTCTCCCACAAAATCCCCTCTCTCCAAAAAAATTTCCAAGTTATTCCTCTATCGTTTGCCCCGTTCCACCATATTCTTCCCTGGTCTACAAAATCAGTCCCAGTGCAGATTTATGTTCCAGCAGCCCAACTCTTCTTCGTTTTGACCCCCTTCCCTAGTTCAGATCGATCTAAAATTTGGATAGGAATTTTTGTCCACCAAAGCCTCCTTCCATAATTTTTTTCATGATTTTATGAATTTGTTTTGCCGTCCAAAAAACCACTACAAAATCCGGAATCTGCTCTGTCCCCTGCAGTCCAGATCCGACCACCCCCTGTTGTAAAATCTATTTCCCCTCTCAAACCACCTCAGAATATTAGAAAAAAATTATCCTCGTGTTCCTTACTTTCCCCTCTATCTTCCATAAAACTTTCAGGTCCAAATTCCATCGTTTGACCGTTGGTCAACCTACGTTTTTAGGCAGACCCCAATCTACCGAGTATTTCATGAGTCTATCAGTCCGTCAGTTGCAAATTCCACCAAGGAATCTACAGAGATAGGAAAATTCCTGTAACACTAGGTGGTTGTAGATCTCCAATTTAGCTTCGCAACGGCGTTGGTTTCGCGTCGATCCAACGTCCATGCTGATCGTAAGAATTTTTGTCGCCAAGTCGCGTAGTGCTGAAGCAGCAGAACAGGTTCGGGACAGCAAGCTGTCGCCCCAAGTAGCGGTGCGTCGGAATCGCCAAATCTGCCCATAACGTCGCCCGTCAACCCAATTGTGATACTCCCAGGCCCCACTGTAGCCCTTTACCTCCTTGCGTGGAGTGGGCAATAAATTTCACTTCTGTAATATTTGGCTAATTACTGTACCGGGAGTACGAAGCTTGGCCAGGAACGTCTTCCCCACGCCCAGAGCGTGGAGGTATCGTTTCCGCTCCCCACTTTATATTTTCCTTTATTCGTATATATTTCTGTATTCCGCTACATGAGTGATAGGAACTTAGCTCGCTATAATTTTATCATCGCTGCGAGAGTGAGTGAGTGGAACCCGTCCCGTGACTCGATCCGAGCACACGAAAAACCTGATACCCGAGACTCATTGCCGGTTCCTCAACCGCGCACATCGGCACGCTTCACTCCCTTAGGGACGTCCGCGAGCTAGAGTCCCAGGTTCACGTCCCGTCCCGCATCAAATTGGTATCAGAGCTAAGTCGAGTCTAGGGTAGTCGGTTAGTCGGTCCAAAGTTTGCATTGCATTCCTATGCCCGGTATATCAAAAGGTGTTCCCAGAATGATAGGTTACGCCTATCGGGAAGGTTGCACACTTGCGTGAGTGCGATCATTGGATCAAACCTCCGCCACATTCCGGATACTAGTTGAGTCTAGGTTTGTAGTCGAGTCTGCATTCCAACTTTGCATTGTTGTTTAGGTCGTGTCTAGTGTCTTGTCACCAAGTGTCGGCATGGCCATCCTATAGCTCCCCGTGTCCCATGGATCCCAAAAGCCCACGTCATATGAATGAGTGTTACATTATGTCCGATGCCATGCAAGTCAACTTTGCCACAAGACGGCTTTTTTACGAAGCCTCCTAAAAATGGAGGGACATAGAATACTTGAGGGAAATTAAGAGCCAATGGCCTATAGAGTCATGGCGTGAGATGAAGGGCGAGCTTAGAAGGGTCTACCTACCCGGCCCAGTCACCTCAAACCGACCCCACGCAGTCACCTCCAACCAAGTGGGTCATAGTCAAAGATAAAGAGCCCCGCATGTAGATGAGCCTAAGCCCAATACTAGGCCGAGGGATCATGGGTGAGTGTGGGGGACTGATTCTTTTTTGTTTGTTTTATCATTTATTCGAACTAGATCGTTCGTTTGTTATTATGCGTAGGCATGCCAGTCACATATGTGACAATTGATTATGCGCTCGATCTGACTTGGTCAGTCGATTGTGAGGTTCGTGTCGGAACCTAGAGCCCGCCATACCATAAAGGTTATGACGTTAATTACGTCATCTAAGAAAGAGGACAACCCTTGATTAATTGCCAAGAGAGGATGCCTCGAGGGATGATACGAAGGCATAAAGAATACAGGTTAAATGCACCAATGGATATATGCTATGGAATGAGGTCATTTAGTTGACCATTCATGCAAAATGCAACGAGTTTATTATATAGTTGATTCATGTAATTAAAGGTTCAGTCATGCTCATTTAGATAGCAATGCATGCTAATGCAAATGTATGTTCATGATTTCAAGATGAATGCTTCAACATGGTTGAAGACGTTGAATCCCCTTTTTTTATTCATTTGTTTGACTAGATTTATTGAATCAATTAGGGCTTTAACATTAACGCATCAAGAGGCAACACATAGTCAACGATATGCACATGAAGTCAACGCATTATTTTTAATTTTTTGGTTAAAGCATTATTTCATTCCATGCATTGAGTCACTGCCCTCCTTGAACGAAGGTCGACGTCAATGCGCTTCATGCACTGACAAGGGTCGATGCCTGCAGAAGGGTCGGTGCATGAATGAGGTTGATGCACAAGTGGGTGAGGTCGGTGCATGCATTAGGTTGGGGTGGTGGCCAGGTCGGTGCATGAATATGCATGGGATGTTGGCTGAGTCGGTGCAGGAACATGCATGGGATGGTGGTTATGTCGGTGTAGGGTGTGCATCGATGTTATGGCAGGTCGGTGCAGCTTGCTGGGTTTGATGCATGAAGAAGGGAGTGAGGTCTGTGCATAAATAGGTGGAGTTGGCCTAAAATGGCACGGTGCCGAGTTGAGGCTAAAACGGCGCGCACGGGGTGCACCGGGTAGAGGCTAAGGAAGTTGAGTTGGGTTATGAGTGTAAGGCTAAAGCGGCGCGGGGGGTGGGGGGGTCACGCCGGAAATTGGCGCGCCGGTTTAGGGGGGCGCCGGATTAGGGCCGGTTTGGTTTATTTTGGGTTGAAATGAAATGCCAAGTAAATTTCTTGGAACTTTGATGTTAACTAAGAGGATTAAAGAATTTATTCAGGTCTGAGACATACTACAAACATGGCCAGTCCAGACTTATGCGAGGTTCCTACTTGAGCATAGTTCAATATAGACTTAATTATGGCCTAAAGTTCAACATGATTTAGACTAGGTGCTCAATCAAAAATTGGGCAGCATCTCCCCATACCCAGAGGGTTGCGGGGGCGAAATGGACACAATCCCACAGCATCTGGGGTACACTCCTTAAAGCCGGGAGTGCCAAACGGTGACCGACGGACTTCAATGGAGGGAAAACCCCGAGGGCTAGCCTACGAGGGGCACCAACACTCCACGAGTCGAAGATATTGTTAGAGGGACGGCCGAGATGGGGGGATACACCGAGGGCTAGCCTATAAGTGGTACCTTACCCACGGCCACCACCATTCCTAAGGGAATGTGGATTTGATGTCGGGTTAAGAACCCTGTTAATGTTCACCTAACAGTTCATAAGGCACATGTCATTACGGGACATGACCCCATGGTCCAACGGTGACTAAAAATGTCAATGGGGAATGTCCCCTCTCCCCGACCACCAGACTCGTTGAGGAAAATAGAAGCACATAAGGTATATGTAGAGTGCATTCGGTGATTAAACCGACTATAGAAAGTCATATGCATATGAGTATATATAGCTATAGGGGTTAGCTGGTTAGCACATTAGCCTCCAGAAATCGTAAACCAAAATGAATCAGCTGGAGAAGACTACCCTTCATACAGTTGATGTGCAGCGTATAGGGAAGATGATGATATAAGGGAACCATGCGCCTAGGCTATAGGGACGGCCCCATCCTCTTCAGCACACGACTAGGGATAGAAGGAGTAATGAAGGGTCAGTCTCGGGGTTGACCAGAGAGGCACAAATGAATGTTCCTCTGACAATTGACCCGTCCACCAAGACGATGGAAACATGATATAGGCATATCACTGGAAAATAAACCTCGGGGAGAGGGGGGATGATGTTAATATTGCCCAGAGAAACATTTGGGCGCATTCGGCGTTGGAAAACTAGACAATCACACACACACTATAGGGAAAAGGAGTGTAACCGGATGGAAGGAAATAGTTGAAATATGCATCAACGTGTTCATTTAAACCCAAAGGGAAAACATCATGTAGAACATTATATACAACTACGGCTTGGCATTGTGACACGAAGCCGACTCCCGGCTTGGGGAGGAAGAGAAAATGAAAAGAAAGAGGTAGAGCACAGCGGCTAAGAAAAAGACCTAAGGGCTCATATCGTTGCCCATTCCATTACATCGCTCGTCAGAGCTGTCTTGACAGAAGGAGGGAAGATAGAAGAGGAAAAATCAAGGTGACTTCTGTAAACCCACCTCAGATATCTGTAGCATGGAAAACAGAGTATCAGAAATGGGCTCTTCGCTCCCCCTTTCTTCATCTCCAAGCTTCTCTTCTCTCTTTTCTTTCTTCTATCTCTCTTCGTATTCTCTCTTCTATGCTGGCTCTCTCCTTGTTATCCCCACCGCTATTGGCTTCGCTCTCTCTCTCTCTCTCTCTCCCTTTTGACGGGAGATGGTTGATATATATAGCATAACCCTTGGCCTAGCTTCACCCGACGTGGGGATAGCGCGCCAGATAAAGGGAACATGGGCGTCGGGAACATGGGCACCAAAAATAAGTAGCCCACCGGATTAAGGGGCACACCGGAGTAACTCCTCTTGTCGTGTTCATTTAACACGGGCCAGGCGATGGGCCTTGGAGCGGCTCTGGGAGTCACTGTGATCTTTCATGTCATCGTGGTCTTGCCAAACCATGGTGGGAGGCATTGATAAGGCTTTCAGGCCGCTGAACGACCACCTGCGGAGTCTCGTGCATCTTCAGCTCGGACACGCAGGTTTTTCGCTGATACGGGCCTCGGCATTGTAGCTTGTGCTACCAGCTCGGCTTAACTTGCCTTCGTAGCTTTCTCGGGGAGTGAAATACCACCCGGGGTATTTTCGCCTATACTGGGCGATCATTCGATCACTAACGGACACGATTTGCTGAGAAGCCGTACCCATGCCGGGTCGTCGGGGTCTTCTACTGACAGAGCGTTCGGTCCCTTGTTCTGAAGGGTCAAGGGAGTTTCACCACCTCGGGAGAATTTTCTTTCAGGTGGCGAGCCACCAGGTATTCCCTTGTCCTTGGTCGGACAACAGATCTTGCTCATGTGGCATGACCGAGTCGATGCTGGTTCATTGGGCAGGCTTGTTGGCACTGCCTGTTTGTTGTGGATTCTTCTCGATTCTCCCGGGGTGAAGTCCCTGGTGTTCATACCGGGTGACCTGAGGCTTTGGAAGCTTGCGAAGGCTTCGGTGCATTGGTGTCCTTCGGCTTCTCTGCTTCAGCGGGCCGCATCATTTCTGTCATTTAGGCTTGGTTGCCATCGAGCATATTTTGAGTGCCAACAAATGCCCCCCAGCCGCGGGTGTTGCGAGCAAGGCAAAAGTGATGCAGCATCGGGGGATGATGTCACGCCCCGAGCGTAGAAGGAACCTGGGAAAAACGTGACGAGTTTATATCAATCATGTCAATCAGAGCAAGTAGAATTTTGACATCAAAACAGAGTGCGTAATAAGACAAGAATTTTAAAACATAACCAAGTACTGATACCATTGATAACAACTTAACCATTAAATAAAGTCACGTAACTCCAAGACTTAACATTACTAATCGGGCCCACAAGCCTTAAATGTTACAACTCTTGAAATAACATAAGTTCTAATGACAAGACTCCAAGAATAAACTCAGGACGACTCGACACGATAAGGTGTAGTAGCACCATACTTGCAGATTCTATGCTCGTCACTCTTGCTCCTACCCATCCGAGTCTGAGTCAGGGTCCGTATTACCTGAAAGGTTTGGGGAAAAGAACTTGATGAGCGAACGCTCATTAGGAATTATATCTCAAGAACTAGCAATTGGTTTAAGTAATAACCTCTTCCAAATGAAAATGCAAGTCTAGCATGTCAATCATGTAAAATAGAACGATACGGAATTGAACATGATAACGAGAGAAAATAACATGTATTGTTGATCCAAGATAGGGAATTTCAAGTATTCAAGATTTCAAGTATTTGAATGAGTACCAAGTATATCAATAAAGTTTTTCATGTCATGAGATAATGGCTATTAACAAGCAAGTACTTTGCCCATTCCGGGCCACGCAAGTCGTGTCAAGTCAAGCAGGCGAGAGAGAGAGAGATAGTGGAGTGTCGTAGATTCAAGCAAGTACTTTGGTGCAATGCCACACCGTGATCAATATAACTTATATGGGCACAAGTACTTTCGGGTGCTCCTCCCAGGACCAGATCGGGCCCTATATGCGCGGACATTGTTACATGTAATATCTAGACAACCACTTTAGTGATAGCCATGGAATTCCAAGAACAAACTCATGTAGGATATCAAGGAAGATTCGTGGATAGGTTCCACAGAATTCAAGGAAGAACATTAGATGGACAGTGTCAAAACCAACGAGAACCATAACATGTCGATAACCTGGGTAGAATTGGTACCTTAACGAGGTAGCCGTGATAACTTGAGTGGATGACTAAACCCGTCACCAATCAAGGGACATGAAACGAGCTGAAAGATTGACCCCAACTATAAGGGACCCAATCTAAGACACCGCCTAGTGGAATGTCATCATTCCACCGGCTAGGATTATTCTCTCATGGACCAAGATGGCACCATGAGAGGGCCGGTTTACCACATGACGTGGTAATCAAAAAGGTACAAGGTGTTTATGGTACAACCAGCAAGGTCGGCCTTGAGGGAATCCAAGGCTACGAGGAGACTTACGGAGTTACCAATGACTAACTTGCCAGTCCAAAGGAACGGAATGTCCAATGGAGGGCTTGTATGTCACCGAGAGTTGAGGTGTATACGTGAACCAATCATGAAACAGGGACTCCATCTACGGACGTGAGATGAGAGTGCCAGAAGACCCGCGGTATGAGTCAAAATCGGAAGAAAACTGTGAGAACATGAATGTGTTAATTATAGAATTCATGTCCATCCAATTCTATAATTAACTATAATTAAATAAACTTATATTATTTGACGCCCGTGGGTGGCGTCATTTATTAATTAGCGTCCTCTTAGAGGGACGTCAATTTTATGATTTTTAACTTAATTTATTTAACAAGAATTCACGTCAATATCTATTTAATTGAATAATTTCAAAAATATACATTCAAAGAGACAATAATTTATATAAAATAATTTAGAAAAATAGAATATATGATTATTAGGAGAAAATTTCAAGGATTCCAGAAATATATTTTTTATAATTTTCTGTAACATATTTTAATAGATATCAATTTTCAAAGATATTGTTACAAGATATATATATATATATATATATATATATATATATATATATAATTTGACGACATGTGTTACGTCGTCAAAAGATTTGACGATAATTCTTATTGTCGTCATTTCTTTACAAATTGTCTCAACTTTAGTCCTCTCGTTTCTCGACGTAACTACGTCGGAATCGAGCCTATGATATACCGAAATGACGGGCTCAAAAAACTCTACCTAACTCGATGTTCAAAATAATTTTTCGTTGAGAGATGGGGGATCTTGAGATAGGGGGCACGAAAAATGGTGCAATCACTCTCACTACCTCGGTCTCCATCCCACTAGTATGCCCATAAATTTTCATAGCCAAAGGAGACTCCGATACCCACGTACAAGTTGTTAAGGCGAAAACTCCATAACTAACTTCTATAGTATTAAACCAAAATACGAAAGAAATCATGTAGTAAAAATCATGCAGAAATATCATGTGAGGTTTAATCTAATTATAATCTTTGGCATGAAGAGAGAACACCTACTGTTGACACCCGTTTTTAGCCTGCAAGTTGAGTCATTTCTCTTATTCATCATTTTGATGCCCCGAATTACCCATTATTTTGGAGCCTTTCTTGGATGGATTTCGAGCCCATTTCATTATTCCATTTCATTTGAACCTTGGAGATCATTATTTCATAGAGCCCTGGAGCTTATCTTGTCACCTTCTGGCCTTGAAAGTCGCCTTACGGCCCATTTAGGCCGGCTTCCCTCAAGCATTCAGCCCCCTTTCATTGCACAGTCTTGAAAATAGTCCTTTTTCACCCCCTTCCTTTCCTCTTTTCAAAATGTGTCCTTCACTAAAGTTGTTCATCTTTCAAATCCCTACAATTTCTTCTTCTACGTCTTTGCCCAGTTTTGCACCAATTTCAAGTTATTTACAATTTTTTGGCAGACTGCATTGTTCACCTATGTCCCGATATTCTTTCTCTCTCTTATAGCCCTATTTTCTCTCCCTTCTGATCATTTTCTCATCTTACTTTCTTCAAAAAGTTGTTCATTTTTGAGTTATCTATAATTTTGTCTTCTACCACTTTCACTAATTCTGCATCGTTTGGGAGATATAATCCAATTTCCAAAGTCACGCAAGGTCTACCTTAAACGGTCGTGTTAATGGCCGTTCATTATTGCAAACGGTCGGTTGACGACCGTTTAACCCTTAACGGTCAGGCGTCCGACCGTTTATCCAATAAGAGTCCAACCTGCTCTAGACTCTATCTCCACGAACCTGCGCGATGTGGCTATCTTGCGGCGGCCATAACTTCTAGAATACTTATCCAAATGGATCCTCATTTTTTCCTACTTCTAGCCCTTTGTATTATCTTTAATTTGGTTCATAGAAATCAAAATTTGATGAGCTATATCTCCTGGAATTTTGACCGTAATATCAGGTTTTTCTACTTTTCGTGCAACCAAAAAACCCTGCAGATTAGGTTCCAGAGGCTTCTTCCAAGAGCCATAACTTCCACAATCTTCAACCAAAAAGAGTCCCATTTGTTCCTACGCCTTATCTTGACTATTATCTCGAGAATGATCTAAAGATCTTGAGATTTGGTGGACTCTATCTTCTGGAATCGTGGGAGGAAGATGGGAGTTTTCACCACTTTTTCTATATAAACCTGCCCAGATTTCCTGTGCGACGGGGGCGTGTTTTCAAGGCGACGGCGAGGCCATGCCGAATTTTCATCATCCTCATTCGACCTTAACCTGAAGAGGGAAGTATAAGATTCATTTTGGTTCCTTATTTGCTCGATTTCATCATCGTTTGCCCTGCTAACTTTGCCCCTACTTTTGGCAAATCATCACAGTTTGCTGATTTTCCGCTACAACTTCGCGACGGGGGCCTGTTCATCAAGCCGGTGCGGAGTCATGCTTCATCCATTTCGTCCTCCCTCAACTCCATCTTGAAGAGGGGAGTATTAGCTTCACGTTGATTATATGTTTATCTTATTTCTCATATCTTTTCCCCCTTTTCCAAGCCCCTACTTTTATGGTTTCACCACACTGTTCTACACTTTGCTGAAACTCAGATTTCTTGCGACGGGGGCATATTTGCGTCGCCGGTGCAAGGCCGTGGGGCACTCTTGATCCACCCTTTCAACTCCAGGCTCTAGAGGGAAGTATAATCTTTGTATTCCTTGGTTTTATGCACATTACCATGTCATCTTCATGCATATTTTGTCCATGAGTTTTGCTTGATCATTCCATTTTTACACTTTGTCATTTTCCTCCCATGTTCTGCACCACTCTATTTTCTTGTGTTTTCCACCCCATTTTTCACTGGTCTCTTCCCCATTTTAAACTCTCCGTTCTACCCTAGTTTCACCACAACACTCCCACCTTTCCATAGCATCCACTCTTTCCTATTTTGGTGTTCTATCTTGTGAGATATTCATCATTCTTTGAGCCCATTTTGTGCACTGTTCTGAATTTTCTGCACATTCCATATTTGTTCCCAAATCTCCGGTGTCATAACTTTCTGTCCTGACCTCCTTTTTGAGTGATTCTTGTTCCTACTTCTTTACAACACTAAAGTCTTCTGTCATCTCAAATTTCTTTTCATTTGGACATCGTTTGCCCTACTGTTTGCATCCGTCTTTGCACCCACTTTACACTGTTTGCACAGTTTTTCTTGTGGCATGCACTTTTGCATCTTGTTTATCTATGTTCATCATGGCATATTAAATCAATTTCTTCATGTTAATCTCATCACAATATACACACATATTATTTGCACCCTTTTATAGGGGTTAAAAACCCTCCCCGGTAAGTTTGCCCTCAATCTTTCATGCTACTTTATGCACTTGGGCAGATTTCTACACTTAGCATTTTCTAATGGGTTTTGCCCCTTATTTTGTGTTTGTTTCGCAGGAAAGTATGAAAAGTGAGGCCCTTACCTTCTAGCCGGCTGGAAGGCAAGGAGAGATAATCCACATAGTCCCCGCATCTTGATATTGAGCGCGATCATCCTCTTTTTCTATGGTACACAACGCACTTAGTATTTTATATTCTTTTGGCGTTGTCATTCCTTGGTGGCGATCACGGCATTCTTTTACATCTTTTATCGCTTTTGTCTTGTTGTATGATCATGCTACAATGTTTACATAGTCACATGTTCATGATGTTCACTTGATATGCACATTATGTTATCACTTATGCACATATGCTTGCCTATATGACTTGTGACACCACGCTACATATTTTCCACATCTACACCCCTTTTTTTGGCGATCACGGTGGGACATCTAGTGCCCATCACTTGTTTCATGCTTTGCTGCGATTTTGGTGTGTATGTCCATGTTTAGATAGCATTTCATGCTCATATTGTTCACTTTGTTTGCATCCATATTGTTATGTTCACATATGTTCATTATATTTTGATTTGTTAGATTTAGGCTAGAAATTGCATGCACTCCGGTGCACATAGGGTCATGCATATTGCCATATTGTAGTTGCATTCCCTCTCGGTAAGTGATCCTCTCGCTCCCATATTCCTTGGGCTCGACTAGGTGATCTTATCCGGGACCTCCATAAGTCCCCGCGAGCCGTGGATTCCCACACGGACGTCGGGCCGGTTGTACCTTTCCACCCCATAGGCTTGCATTTACATACGTTGTGAAGGAGTTAACCCTAGTCAACCTAAAGTTTGGACCTTATTCTCTATAGGATACCTATTTTGAGGGAATTAATCTTAATTTGAAAATATTTAAAGGCCCACTCAAAACTTTGACAATAAAATACTTCCCATCATATTAACTTGTTTGACTTGGGTGAAATCCTTCATATTGTTTGTGTTGTGTGAGCTTGTCTAAGCCCACTTGTGTTATTTTGTGTTGCATCCCCCATCATCCATATAGGTTTTATTGCTAGGCCCATTTAGGTAGTCCATTTTGTGTGTCCATTTGTCTAGTCTCATTGTCCTAGGTTTCTTTTTCTTTTTCTTTGCATTATTGAGTCACTCCCCCTCTTTAATTCTCGAGCCCTTTACTTCCCCTCATTGTATTCCCTTGATTTTTCTTATATAAAGTCTCCATTTACCCTCATGGAGCGTCATTTTTGTCATGTATATTACCCTTCTTCCTCCCCGTCTTCTTATTCCCGCGTGGATTCCTCTTCCCACGCGGGCCCATCTCCTCGTGGCCCTTCTGACCTGCAAGCAAATCTTGTGGCCCACCTATCATCTCTTGCTTGCCAAACGGCCCCGGTCCAGGCCCAAAAATTTATTGCTAATCTTAATGGGCCTTATTCTCATAATAGGCCTCCCTCTTCTACTCTTAGTGGGCCCCCTTCCTTTAACGGCCCCTCTTATTCTCTTAATGGGTCCCATGTTGCTGCTGGCCCAATCGATCCTTATTCTCATGTTCATGATTTTTCTAGGCCCACATATCATTCTATTCCTGGAATGGGCTTCCCTTCTTCTTAATCCAGACCCCTTTATCCGGCCCAGTACCACACTCCTGGCCCAAATTCACACTCTCTTGCTCAAGCTAGCTTGCATCCTTCTCAGTCTCTCCCCATCGAGGAGATGATTGCTCAAACGCAGTGCCGGCTTGATGAACTTCAGCAGCGAATTGATCCCCAAACTTCTTTGAGTGTCCCATTCGCATTCCAAGGTCTTCAGCTTCCACCGCATTCACAAATTCCTGCTTATCGCCGCTATGGTGGAGTCGGTGACCCCTATGTGCACTTGAAGGAGTTTCTTTGTGAGTCGGCCCAATTCCGACATGACCAACTCTTGATGGCTTATTTATTTGGTCTGTCTCTAGAAGGCCCGGCTCGGGATTGGTTCTTTGCATTATCGCAAGATCAAGTGGTGAATTTCCAGGCCGTTCAAGAGAAATTTCTTCAGCAATATCAAGACCAGGTTGGCCCAAGTATTCCATGGTTGTTCTGGCCCATGAGAAGATGAAGCCCGACGAGGAGTTCTCTACCTTCACCGACCGCTGGCGTCGGTTGGCCGCTCAAGTCCCGGGACATATTCCGGAGGGAGAGCAAATCAAAATGATCATTTCTAATGCAACGCCCGAGTATCGGTTCATCTTAGCCTTGAACGATATCACCTCCTGGCAACAGCTTTATAGCCTAGCCCGCTTCATCCACCAACAACTTTTAAGTTCCCTTGACCCAAAGCCCCCTTCACCTTCACCTTCAACACCCACATATGCCTCCTATCCATCACCTTCCCTGAGTCAGCCCTCCACCACATATCCTTCCATGAGTCGGCCTTCTGCTCTCCCACACCCATATACCTCCACATATCCATATACCTCCACATATCAACCCTCCATGAGTCAGCCTTCTGCGTCTTCATACCCGCATGAACCCCCACCTCCGGTCAAGGAAACACCACATCCCGAGCAGGTGGATGTCGTCTATATACCCCCTCATCCTGCTCCGCATATGCCTTCACCAAATCCTTCCCTTAGCCATGCGCCATTGCCTACGCAACGTCCGCTTCCATCCCCACAACCTTCTCTATCACCTTCCCATATCCCTCGGCATCCCCCTAGCCCGAAGCAGGCTCCTCCTTGCTCTCCATTACCAGAGTGTTTTACCGACATTTTCGGGGCTTTAATGGCCACTCACGCGTTGTCGCTCCCTCCAGTTGTGCCTTGCCGACCAGCGGTTAGGAATATACTTCAGTTCTGTGAATTTCATCGCCAGTAGGGGCATTTAGTTGAGGATTGCCCCGAGTTCCAGGATTATCTTTATGATCTAGAAGCGAAGAAGAGGATTGATTGGACTGCTATTCATGAGGTCATTCTATATCTGCGCAGTAAGCAGCAACAAAAGGAAGCGTCGCCTAAGCAACCGTCTCCATCTCAAGACCAGGGGCACCCTTGTGATTTTGTGTTTACCATAGCGCCCGCTCCGTTATCTACCCCCTTATCTACTTCCCTGCATATGCCATCGCCTACCCCGTTACCACCTCCATCTCCACCTGCCTCATCACCTTCGCCATCTCCTACCCCATCTCCGCAACCTCTGCCTACCCAATCTCTTCCACAGGCTGGTGCCTCCACTTCCACCACCACTACTCCTACCCCCAACGCCGCTCGGCGTGTCGTATCAATACGCCGACGTTGGGTCCCACAACCTTCCATTTACCCTTCATCTCCTTCCTTACCGTCTCCACTTCCACCACCTCCACTACCTCCATTGCCCGCATCGCCCTCTCCATCATCTCCACTACCCCTACAGCCATCACCACCGCCCTCACTACCTCCTCTCCTAGCGACCCCTATTCCATCACTTCCACCATCTCCACCACTTTTGCCATACCCTTCGCCATTGTTGCCCGAGCCTGAGCAAGCTATACCTACACCTCCACCTTCGCCTTTACCCCCTCCTACGCCTCCACCTTTGCCTTTACCCCAACTTACGCCTTCCGAGCCTTTACCCACACCTTCCAATCCTCCACTTCTCCATCCCCTTCCACCCCACGGAGCGGGTGTCCGTTATCTTTGGTGCCCCTTGGGTCTGGTCCCCAGGGAGATAATGAGCCGAGCCAGGTTTCGATTGTGCTTTTCAAGATTCAAGATGTCATTTGCCGCATGCCAATACGGGTCCTAGTCCCTGGCTATTTTGGGGAAAGAGCCTACATTTTCAGAAATGTTTGCAAAGAAGAGTTCCCTTGCACTAGTGCCAGTTTCTTCACAAGCAAGGCCGGTGGCAATCTCACTGCTCACCAGAGGATTCACTATCGATGTTGTTATTTCTCCTTGCTCCATGGCTATTCAGTTCACTGGCCAAGAGGGGTTCTCTACCCAGATGGTGCCCACTCATGCGGCCACCAAGAGCCTGATAAATTCTATATGCAAGGGGCAGTTGTCCATGTTTTCTACATTCTCTAAGGACATTCTGCATCTGTTATGCAATCTCCCTCGGTTTATTGGTATGTCGGCCACGTCAACGCCGCACATTACTCCCCCTCAGTTCTGTCCTTCTTTTCTGGTAAGGGAGTTATGCTTCGTGCCCAGTTGCCGAGTAGAGTTGCCGAACCTCCATGTTCTAGTGCCAAGAGATAAGACTCCATGGTTCCATGATACTCATCATCCTGAGGAGTCAGTTGCTCAAGAATGTCCACAGCATGTTAGCACCGTGAGTCTAGGGGCAACCGCCTCGATGAAGCTACATATTCACAGTCAGGCTAGGTCGTCCGCCAGATGGGCCCGCTATTTGAGAAAACATTGTAGATTAAGAAGCCCGAAGGCCCGAGTCCGTGTCAGACGGATTCATTTCAAGGAGATTTCTACCAAGAAGAGGCGGCGGCACAAGTACAAAGGCCGCATGTTGTGCACTCAAGGGGCCACTACTTCTTCTTCTCCTTTCTTCCATTCATCATTTCTTCTACTCAGCTCCCACCCTTGGGTGGTGTACCTCCCTTCCTCTAATCCAGTTTCCATAATTTTCTCTTCTCTTTTCGGGTCCGCAAACCCCCATTCTTCTTTCTCCCCTCACCCGGAACCTCCGGATTCTCCATTTTCTCATGATTTTAGGCCCCGGCCTATGCCATCCCTTCATCCTGATCTCGGGACATCATCCGATTCTTCCCCGGGACTTCCGGGTGTCCCCTCTGATTCTTCCCCGAGACTTTTGGGTGCTACTTCCGATTCTTCCCCGACCTTGTCGGGTGTCTATCACTTCTCTTTCCCGACCTTGTCGGGTGTTTATGCTTCTTTTTCCCCGCCTTTGGCGGGTGATCGTTACTCTCCCACTCTGACCATGTCGGATGATTCTTATTCTCCTCTTTCTACTTACTCCTTTCCACCCTTTCGGGGTTCTCACCCTTTTTCTTGTTGTTTTCGAGGCTTTAGCCCACCTTGATCTCAGTTAATCCATGTTTATTCTGTATCGGGTTCCTTGTTATCAGGGCCTCAATGCCTTAACGAGGGAATTCTAGCCCTCGTCTCTCTTCCTTTTTATCTCTTCTTCGTCCAGTATGATGTCTGCCACTCCTCTGTGTCGAGGAATCCAATCCTTTGCTCTCCTTTCATCCTTTATCCTGGCAAGCAAGGGATACAAAGCTACTCGCGCTCCTTAAAGCTTGATGATCGAGATCGCTTAAGGATGTCGGTTTCCACGCCATGGATTTGCAAAGGTATCTTTATTTTGTGCAAAGAAACATGCTTTTATTTCCATTATTTCTATTATTTTTGCACATGGTTATAATGTTAATTCCTTAACCTGATTGAGTGGCTTTAAGAGTCTTTGTGTCAAATAAAAAAGGTTATCTTCTGCAGCATCCTTAGGCTGGTGATAGCTCCGCGCTGGAAGTCTAGTTTCTTTCCTCGATTATTGAGGGTGACCTTTAGGCATGAGTTTTTTACACACTTCACGGCAAGCCATAACCGATTCCTCTTAGGCACACCGTTGCTGCTTTGGCCATACTTTGGGTATGTACGAAGGTCTTTTCTCTTCTCTGCTCGGAAAAGTGTAGGGGCAAGAGATTGATGGATAATATGACCAACCTGGGCGCTCCCCAATACGAGAGAGGTCTCAAATAGGGGCAATCTTGACCGTCTTCAAAAAAAAAGCTTTCATGCAATATCTGGCCAATAAGGGCTCTCAAAATCAATGATGAATCAATATAGCAAAATTATGAATCAAAGGCACGGCAAGAGTGGCAGTACAGTTCCCCACGAGACGTCATGAGCCCGGTCGCATGCGTGCCTGATAAATATGGGTCTCAAAATCAAAGACACAAAGCCCCGGCGCAACAGACCTACTCTTTGAGGGGTAGTGCCCTGGAAGGAATTCGAGCCTTGATATCTCCCATCCTGCACGAAGGTTGTTTCCAATTTTTCTTCTGCTTCTCCCTCTTAGGCTGGGTTATATCGGGGGTATGGCCTTAGTAGGGGCACCGTTCTTTAGAAGCGGTTGGTTGTGGTAAGCCACCCTCACATGCACGCCCTGTTTAAGGGAAGTCTTTGATGAGAGGGGTAGGAACGACGATCCCTAGCCAGTAGTTTGAGCCCGTCTTAGGTGCTGTAGATTGATATGTTAAAAATTTCAAAAAAAATGAGATATTGTCAAAATCCAAAAAAAATTGAGATATTGTCAAAAATTCCAAAAAAATGAGATATTGTCAAAATTCAAAAAAATGAAATATTGTCAAAAATCTAAAAAAATCAGATATTATCAAAAATAAAAAAAACAAATATTGTTCAAAATCTAAAATCTAAGAAAAAAACAAAAAATGTCCAAAATCCAAAAATGTTTGTCTTCTATTCCTTTTTTTTCTCTTTTGTTTTAAGGATAGGTTGCTAAGTGTGCAGGTCGCAGGTGTTCAAGCTTTCTGGCTCTATCTTTTGCTCTGCCTCCTGTTCATATTTTTCTCATCTGTCCTCTCTTTCTTCTTACTTGTCCCTCGATCTATTCCGAAGCTCGTGTCCTTCTCATGCTTTGCGTCGCTCAACTTTTGATCACATCTTCATGAGAGAGGGCTCTTTGCCTCACTGTTGCGAACCTGGCGGTTCTGCTTCGTCGAATCTTGGTATTGATTGAAGAACATATTTTGTCATTTCTCGTGTTGTCCCCCTGTGGTCATCATCCAGGTGTCTTATCCCCTAGGGTCATCTCATGCATGTTCTAGTTCCAAGTGTTGTCTCGTTCCGCCATGTGTTGCATGTGTCCTGGTCCCACTTGTGATTATTTCATATGTGTTATGTCGTCTCCCCTATGTTTGTCTTAGATGTCCTCGTCCTACGTATTTCTGTCCCATTGCATGTGGTTTCATTCTGCATGGTGTGATGTCCCGCCATATGTTGCCATGCCCCACCATGTTCTCCGCTCTCATGCTTGTTATTTGTTTATGTGATGTTTTGCATGTGTTGCTTGCTCGTTCATTCTTTGTCATGTTATGTTGTTTCGTTCATTTGGTCGTTATGTTTTCATTTTGTTCATGCTTACTTATTCATGTTGTTGGTCGTCTAATTTAAAAAAAAAACCATAAAAATCATAAAATGAAAATACAAAAAAATGCTATTTTCGCCTGCACAGGTAAGTCAGGTATGGCCTTCTATCCCTACTCATTGTTGCATTACTATATGGTATCTATATTGTTATATTATCTCGAGAACCGGCTGGTCATTCATGTGTTCCAGTGTAATGCCCTGAATCTCTATTGGATATTTATTAGGTTTTTCGGATGCCTCATTTTCAACCGTTCACCATCTCTCTTCGTTCTCTCTCGTTTCAGGGTCTCTCGGCGCGGGGTGCACACCGTTGCGGAGTTGGCCGAGGCGAGGACGCGATGGAGTGATCGGGACGCGGGATGGGGCGGCGGTTTGAGCGTGGCGGGCGCGATCCCTCGGTGGATTCCGAGAGGGCGTCGTTCGTGATTCGGTGGTTTTCGGCGTGGTTTAGTCCCCTTGGGGCGCGGTTTCTTCGGTGGAGGTAGGGAGATGGATCACCACTTCGTCCTCTACGTTTTCCCTGTTTTTGTGCGTGGTTTGGCGCTAGAACGGGTTAGATCGGGCCGGTTTGGGAAAATTGGTGTTTTTGGGGTTTTCAGGGTTCGCCGGAGAACGGCAACCATTCTCGGTCTAGTTAGTGTTAAAATGACCGCTGGGATGTCTGGATCCCATTCACGTAGGTTTCGTGTCGATTGGTCGTCATTCGGGGCCGGTAGGAGTCCGGGAACCTCGGTGACTCGTTTTGGGTCGATTTGAGGAAATCGCCCTGATCTCGCGATCCGGCGCGTGCATGTGGTGTTTTTAGCCTCTAGGGATTGTGTTTCGTTGTGTGGTCCTTTTGAGACCGTTCATCCCCTTGTGTGGTCAGTTTTAGACCATTCATCCCGTTGTATGGTTCCCGTGCGACCGCCCATCCTGTTGAGTCGTTTGGTGTGTCGTTGGCCGGTTCGGGTCAACCCGGTGTGACCCAGTGGTTGACATGTGACCCGGTGTGTGTGTCTCGACGGTTCTGTCCAGCTCGAGACGGTTGTTCTGGATGACTCGAGGTATCGTCTCACCTCGGTCGCGTGTCCAGGTGTGCTGAGGGTCTTGGTGTTCCCTCAGGTTTTCGTGAGTTGTTTCCTCGTGTGAGTCGTTTCCCGGCTTAGGATTAGCTCGATTGGCGGTGTGTTACCGCTTTGCACGACGATCTTGACCCTGAGTTGCGTAACTCAAGGATCGTGGTGTTTGCAGGTCTAGTTGTCTTATCTTGAGTCTGTTGGCAGTTGGTGTCCTGCCTTTGTGCTTTGTAGTACGGGCGACAGCGCGGCCTGGCCTATCAGTACTCCAGCACTCGTGTTTCAGAGTCTCCGTGTCTTGTGAGCCTCCACTGGTTGTAGCCCTACGACGCGGTCGACCCACCAGGGAGAGGTGGTAGGGTATCCCGATTAACGGTTCCTAAGCTGTTCCGTGGGCCCCCGGCTTGGCCGTAGCGTCCTACGGAGGGGGAAAAACTAGCTAGAGGGCCTGGCTCAGGCAAGAGCCAGTGTGTGCACACGTGGTCAGGGGCTGAGGACATGCGCCGACGGGCGTGACCCTGACTAGTCACTTGTTACTGTAGCTCCTGTTCTGGTGCTGTGGTTGTGTCGTAGTCTCTGTCGGGCCGTTGTGACGACAGTGTAGACGAGACACTTGTCGGCGCAGCATAAGACGTCGCGGACGCAGTTGGCCGTTCTACTTGTGAGGTGGTCGTAGTCTCTGTCGGGCCGTTGTGACGACAGTGTAGACGAGACACTTGTCGGCGCAGCATAAGGCGTCAGTGGACGCAGCTGGCTGTTCTTCTAATGAGGAGGTGCTTCCGTCACATGACGCGTGACTCTCGTGTTTTCTCGGAGTCTGTGTTTCCTTCTGAGTTGGTCTGTTCTGGGCTGGGCCTGGACCAGCTTGGTGTGGTACACGACGCTCCGGTCGTGTACGTGGCTGTGCTTTGGTGAGCGTACACGGCAATTGGGGCGTGCGTGCGCCCGAGTCTCTCTGTGTCGTGGTTCGAGTGGCTTTGAGCGCCGTGGTTTGTCGGCGGCTGTATTCTGGTGAATGCGGCTTTTATCTTCTTTTAGCAATAGCTGCTCTTTCCGTTGACGGCTTTCTTTTACAGCTTTCTAGTAGTAGTTTTCCTGCTTTGCTACTACTGCTGTTTTCGTGTTGCGTGTTACTGCGTTGCTTCCAGTGGGGATCCGCGTGACCCCTACTGAGCCAGTGACACGAGGCTCACCCCTGCTTTTCAGGTGGGGTGACGTGTTCGTTCTGCTTCCGCGGGTCCTGGAGTTCGAGTAGTAGCTGCCAGCTGGTACCTCCGTCGGGCTTCCCCCGACTTCTCGGTACATCTTTTCTTTCTGTCGACTGTACTGTTAGACTGCTGTCTTTAGCTTTGGACTTGACTCTGGTATAGAATTGTTTAAAATCTGTTAATTAAAATGTACTTTTATTTCTGCTACTTTAGCAAACCGATCTAATGGAATTTAATTGCTTGCTGTTATATCTGTCAGTTCAATGTACTACACGACAATCCTTTTTCCCTTCGGAGCTTTACCGCTCTTGGGAGGCCTCGCGGGTTCCAAGTGGTATCAGGTGTATTCGATAGTCCTATCGGGTATATCTGGTATCCGGAATCCGGGTCGTCACAGTTGGTATCAGAGCGTTGTTGTGTGAAGTACATGGGAATCTCAGATATACAGTTTCCAGAGTCGTAAAAGTCTAGTACAGTCTTCAACTGGCGTTAGGTTTCGTGATTTCCGTTTCTTGTCGTTGTGGGTCTTTTCTTGGTAAGCTGCTCGATGCATGACTCGTTCCTCTGTAGTCGTGTGTCCAGCTGCTGTCATGCCTTGAGGTGACCCAGCTTGCAGTTGTGTTCCATGGTTCTGTATCCTGTACGGAGCCGGAATCCTGCAAGTGCTCCCGTTGTTGTTGTTCTTATAAGCGCTGTTTCTTTATGATTTTGTTTGTCTATCATTAGTACTTTGTGGACCAACTCATGTCGGTTCGCTTTGCTATACTCTCTTCCCTGGTAGAGTTAGCTTGCGACTCGATCAGGTGTCTCGTGGTCCGGTGATGTTGTTGTGCTGTCGTTTCTCCGTGAATTTGTCACTGGTGTCCCCTGTGCCAGGTGTTCCCTGTCGCCTTTGGCACTGGAGCCGATGATGTTGTCAGACGGTCAGCTGAGAGGACTGTGTTTCCTTGTTTAAGCTGCTCCCTGATATGTTTGTCGTTTTGTTTCTCGGTATCTGTTGTTCTGGCAATCGTGTCTCTTTTCCCTGTGAGACGTAAGCGATGTTGCCGCGCTTCAGAGCTGTCGGACGTCTGTTCCCTTGTGTCGCGCTCACTCCCGAGCGTGTACTCGTGATAATGGTCTGACGATGTTCCTCTGGGCTTTGTTTCTCGTGTTTTGTGTCGTTTCGCAGTTAGGTTGTCGGGTTGTTCTTCCCTGCTTCTTCCTTCTTGTAGTCCTTAATTTCGAGGACGAAATTTCTTAAAGGAGGGGAGGATGTAATGCCCTGAATCTCTATTGGATATTTATTAGGTTTTTCGGATGCCTCATTTTCAACCGTTCACCATCTCTCTTCGTTCTCTCTCGTTTCAGGGTCTCTCGGCGCGGGGTGCACACCGTTGCGGAGTTGGCCGAGGCGAGGACGCGATGGAGTGATCGGGACGCGGGATGGGGCGGCGGTTTGAGCGTGGCGGGCGCGATCCCTCGGTGGATTCCGAGAGGGCGTCGTTCGTGATTCGGTGGTTTTCGGCGTGGTTTAGTCCCCTTGGGGCGCGGTTTCTTCGGTGGAGGTAGGGAGATGGATCACCACTTCGTCCTCTACGTTTTCCCTGTTTTTGTGCGTGGTTTGGCGCTAGAACGGGTTAGATCGGGCCGGTTTGGGAAAATTGGTGTTTTTGGGGTTTTCAGGGTTCGCCGGAGAACGGCAACCATTCTCGGTCTAGTTAGTGTTAAAATGACCGCTGGGATGTCTGGATCCCATTCACGTAGGTTTCGTGTCGATTGGTCGTCATTCGGGGCCGGTAGGAGTCCGGGAACCTCGGTGACTCGTTTTGGGTCGATTTGAGGAAATCGCCCTGATCTCGCGATCCGGCGCGTGCATGTGGTGTTTTTAGCCTCTAGGGATTGTGTTTCGTTGTGTGGTCCTTTTGAGACCGTTCATCCCCTTGTGTGGTCAGTTTTAGACCATTCATCCCGTTGTATGGTTCCCGTGCGACCGCCCATCCTGTTGAGTCGTTTGGTGTGTCGTTGGCCGGTTCGGGTCAACCCGGTGTGACCCAGTGGTTGACATGTGACCCGGTGTGTGTGTCTCGACGGTTCTGTTCAACTCGAGACGGTTGTTCTGGATGACTCGAGGTATCGTCTCACCTCGGTCGCGTGTCCAGGTGTGCTGAGGGTCTTGGTGTTCCCTCAGATTTTCGTGAGTTGTTTCCTCCGTGTGAGTCGTTTCCCGGCTTAGGATTAGCTCGATTGGCGGTGTGTTACCGCTTTGCACGACGATCTTGACCCTGAGTTGCGTAACTCAAGGATCGTGGTGTTTGCAGGTCTAGTTGTCTTATCTTGAGTCTGTTGGCAGTTGGTGTCTGCCTTTGTGCTTTGTAGTACGGGCGACAGCGCGGCCTGGCCTATCAGTACTCCAGCACTCGTGTTTCAGAGTCTCCGTGTCTTGTGAGCCTCCACTGGTTGTAGCCCTACGACGCGGTCGACCCACCAGGGAGAGGTGGTAGGGTATCCCGATTAACGGTTCCTAAGCTGTTCCGTGGGCCCCCGGCTTGGCCGTAGCGTCCTACGGAGGGGGAAAAACTAGCTAGAGGGCCTGGCTCAGGCAAGAGCCAGTGTGTGCACACGTGGTCAGGGGCTGAGGACATGCGCCGACGGGCGTGACCCTGACTAGTCACTTGTTACTGTAGCTCCTGTTCTGGTGCTGTGGTTGTGTCGTAGTCTCTGTCGGGCCGTTGTGACGACAGTGTAGACGAGACACTTGTCGGCGCAGCATAAGACGTCGCGGACGCAGTTGGCCGTTCTACTTGTGAGGTGGTCGTAGTCTCTGTCGGGCCGTTGTGACGACAGTGTAGACGAGACACTTGTCGGCGCAGCATAAGGCGTCAGTGGACGCAGCTGGCTGTTCTTCTAATGAGGAGGTGCTTCCGTCACATGACGCGTGACTCTCGTGTTTTCTCGGAGTCTGTGTTTCCCTTCTGAGTTGGTCTGTTCTGGGCTGGGCCTGGACCAGCTTGGTGTGGTACACGACGCTCCGGTCGTGTACGTGGCTGTGCTTTGGTGAGCGTACACGGCAATTGGGGCGTGCGTGCGCCCGAGTCTCTCTGTGTCGTGGTTCGAGTGGCTTTGAGCGCCGTGGTTTGTCGGCGGCTGTATTCTGGTGAATGCGGCTTTTATCTTCTTTTAGCAATAGCTGCTCTTTCCGTTGACGGCTTTCTTTTACAGCTTTCTAGTAGTAGTTTTCCTGCTTTGCTACTACTGCTGTTTTCGTGTTGCGTGTTACTGCGTTGCTTCCAGTGGGGATCCGCGTGACCCCTACTGAGCCAGTGACACGAGGCTCACCCCTGCTTTTCAGGTGGGGTGACGTGTTCGTTCTGCTTCCGCGGGTCCTGGAGTTCGAGTAGTAGCTGCCAGCTGGTACCTCCGTCGGGCTTCCCCCGACTTCTCGGTACATCTTTTCTTTCTGTCGACTGTACTGTTAGACTGCTGTCTTTAGCTTTGGACTTGACTCTGGTATAGAATTGTTTAAAATCTGTTAATTAAAATGTACTTTTATTTCTGCTACTTTAGCAAACCGATCTAATGGAATTTAATTGCTTGCTGTTATATCTGTCAGTTCAATGTACTACACGACAATCCTTTTTCCCTTCGGAGCTTTACCGCTCTTGGGAGGCCTCGCGGGTTCCAAGTGGTATCAGGTGTATTCGATAGTCCTATCGGGTATATCTGGTATCCGGAATCCGGGTCGTCACATCCAGGATCTGACGTTCCCCTCTAACAAAAATGATGATGATCTAGGTGCACATGTTTAATCATCGGATAGGCCGTTAGGTTGGAAAAATTAGGGAGCGATGGTTCTATCAAGCACGCCGTGGTTGCGGATAGTGTCTTGACCCTGATTGTTCCAATCTAGCAATACTATTCTCGAGTACTTTCTATTTTATGATTTCTTTGCATTCGTTTTGATGATTTCTTTATTTTAGCCCAGCATGCATCATGTCATATTTTGAGCATTAACATCTCATGATCCATTCAAGATTTCTCCTCAATAATGGTTAGTTGCACTTCATGTCTCTTGGATAAGAGATCTTTATTCCACTCTGAATTTGAACGATTTCTCGGATCTTTTCGCTTGGTCTGGTTGGCCAGTGTAATTCTTGTCTGGATTTTATCTCAGTTATATTTCTCTTGCTTTTTACGTTGTGCTCCTTTCCGACCCCCTCATTATCTGTGGATTGTGTCCCCGATGAGCCTGGTCCTTTTTTCCTATTAGTTTAGTTCTCCAGACATGTCTTATTATCCAGTCTTGGTGGCTAGTTCGGCAATTTCGGGAGAATTCCTGTCGCTTGTTGGTTGTGACGGGTGCCTTTTGCCTTGATGCCCGCTTATCAGTTCTCTCCGCTTCATCTCCGCTTCATCTCCATTTCACGTCGCTGCCACTTTCACTACATCTCCTTTCCATTTCACCTCTGCATCACTTTCGCTTGCTCCCTTGCAAAGCGGACATCAAGGAGGGGCATCTGTTGACACCCGTTTTTAACCTGCAAGTTGAGTCATTTCTCTTATTCATCATTTTGATGCCCCGAATTACCCATTATTTTGGAGTCTTTCTTGGATAGATTTCGAGCCCATTTCATTATTCCATTCCTTTTGAACCTTGGAGATCATTATTTCATAGAGCCTTGGAGCCTATCTTGTCACCTTCCGGCCTTCAAAGTCGCCTTACGGCCCATTTAGGCCGGCTTCCCTCAAGCATTCAGTCCCCTTTCGTTGCGTAGTCTTGAAAATGGTTCTTTTTCAGCCCCTTCCTTTCCTATTTTCAAAATGTGTCCTTCACCAAAGTTGTTCATCTTTCAAATCTCTACAATTTTTTCTTCTACGTGTTTGGCCAGTTCTGCACCGATTTCAAGTTATTTACAATTTTTTGGCAGACTGCATTGTTCACCTATGTCCCGATATTCTTTCTCTCTCTTATAGCCC
Source organism: Amorphophallus konjac (assembly GCA_022559845.1). Lineage (NCBI taxonomy): Eukaryota > Viridiplantae > Streptophyta > Magnoliopsida > Alismatales > Araceae > Amorphophallus > Amorphophallus konjac. The sequence continues at coordinate 280,425,689 of CM040126.1, read as the reverse complement.
TATTTTCTCTCTCTTCTGATCATTTTTTCATCTTACTTTCTTCATAAACGTTGTTCTTTTTTGAGTTATCTATAATTTTGTCTTCTACCACTTTCGCTAATTCTGCACCGTTTGAGAGATATAATCCAATTTCCAAAGTCACGCAAGGTCTACCTTAAACGGTCATGTTAATGGCCGTTCATTGTTGCAAACGGTCGGTTGACGACCGTTTAACCCTTAACGGTCAATCGTCCGATTGTTTATCCAATAAGAGTCCAGCCTGCTCTAGACTCTATCTCCACGAACCTGCGCGATGCGGCTATCTTGCGGCGGCCATAACTTCCAGAATACTTATCCAAATGGATCCCCGTTTTTTCCTACTTCTAGCCCTTTGTATTATCTTTAATTTGGTTCATAGAAATCAAAATTGGATGGGCTATATCTCCTAGAATCGTGGCCGCAATATCAGGTTTTTCTGCTTTTCGTGCAACCAAAAAACCCTGCAGATTAGGTTCCAGAGGCTTCTTCCAAGAGCCATAACTTCCACAATCTTCAACCAAAAAGAGTCCCGTTTGTTCCTACGCCTTATCTTGACTATTATCTCGAGAATGATCTAAAGATCTCGAGATTTGGTGGACTCTATCTTCTGGAATCGTGGGAAAAAGTTGGGGGTTTTCACCACTTTTTCTATATAAACCTGCCCAGATTTCCTGTGCGACGGGGGCGTGTTTTCAAGGCGACGGTGAAGCCATGCCGAATTTGCTTCATCCTCATTCGACCCTAGCCTGAAGAGGGAAGTATAAGCTTCATTTTGGTTCCTTATTTGCTCGATTTCATCATCGTTTGCCCTGCTAACTTCGCCCCTACTTTTGGTAAATCATCACAGTTTGCTGATTTTCTGCTACAACTTCTTGACGGGGGCCTGTTCATCAAGCCGGTGCGGAGTCATGCTTCATCCTTTTCGTCCTCCCTTAACTCCATCTTGAAGAGGGGAGTATTAGCTTCACGTTGATTATATGTTTGCCTTATTTCTCATATCTTTTCGCCCTTTTCCAAGCCCCTACTTTTGTGGTTTCACCACACTGTTCTACACTTCGCTGAAACTCAGATTTCTTGCGACGGGGGCATATTTGCGTCGCCGGTGCGAGGCCGTGGGGCACTCTTGATCCATTCCTTTAAACTCCAGGATCTAAAGGGAAGTATAATCTTTGTGTTCCTTGGTTTTGGGCTCATTACCATGTCATCTTCATGCATATTTTGTCCATGAGTTTTGCTTGATCATTCCGTTTTTACACTTGGTCATTTTCCTCCCATGTTCTGCACCACTCTATTTTCTTATGTTTTCCACCCCATTTTTCACTGGTCTCTTCCCCGTTTTAAACTCTCCTTTCTACCCTAATTTCACCACAACACTCCCACCTTTCCATAGCATCCACTCTTTCTTTTTTTGGTGTTCTATCTTGTGAGATATTCATCATTCTTTGAGGCCATTTTGTGCACTGTTCTGAATTTTCTGCACAGTCCATATTTGTTCCCAAATCTCCGGTGTCATAACTTTCTGTCCCGACCTCCTTTTTGAGTGATTCTTGTTCCTACTTCTTTACAACACTAAAGTCTTCTGTCATCTCAAATTTCTTTTCATTTGGACATCGTTTGCCCTACTGTTTGCATCAGTCTTTGCACCCACTTTACACTATTTGCACAGTTTTTCTTGTGGCATGCACTTTTGCATCTTGTTTATCTATGTTCATCATGGCATATTAAATCAATTTCTTCATGTTAATCTCATCACAATATACACACCTATTGTTTGCACCCTTCCATAGGGGTTAAAAACCCTCCCTGGTAAGTTTGCCCTCAATCTTTCATGCTACTTTATGCACTTGGGCAGATTTCTACACTTAGTATTTTCTAATGGGTTTTGCCTCTTGTTTTGTGTTTGTTTCGCAGGAAAGCATGGAAAGTGAGGCCCTTACCTTCTAGCCGGCTGGAAGGTAAGGAGAGGTAATCCACATAGTCCCCGCATCTTGATATTGAGCGCGATCATCCTCTTTTTCCAAGGTACACAACGCACTTAGTATTTTATATTCTTTTGGCGTTGTCATTCCTTGGTGGCGATCACGACATTCTTTTACATCTTTTATCGCTTTTGTCTTGTTGTATGATCATGCTACCATGTTTACATAGTCACATGTTCATGATGTTCACTTGATATGCACATTATGTTATCACTTATGCACATATGCTTGCCTATGTGACTTGTGACACCACGCTACATATTTTCCACATCTACACCTACAATGATGAGTTAATTTTTGTTTGGACTACGAAACTTGAGAAAACCTACCTTAGGTGGAGATTTCTGTGATGAACCGTAAAGAAAACTTACTGGAACGATACTATGTTCGAAATAGAGTATGAGATGACCGCCTCCATGTGCAACAGGAGGAAGACGAAGGGAAGAAGACTCCCTTCCCTGGTGGCTTTACGCACAGCCCTTAGTTCTCTGCAAGTGATGAAGCAGAGGGTGAGAGGGGTGTTGTTTCTTTTTCGTCAGAACAATAACAACCGCAACAAGGAAAGGAAATGAAGGAGCATGGCTCCTTTACATGCTGATGCCGCGGATGCTTGCAGGAGGAAAAAGGATCAGCTGCAGGATGACGAGGACGTAGATTTGCAAGTAGAAGTGCAACTTAGGCTGTTACGATCGACGGGGTGGTGGTTTTATAAGACTTTCAATGTTCTGGAGGGTTCTATTATTCGTAATTGGAAGGTTTTACGTGTGAAATTGGCAGGGTCTTAAACCTACTATGCATGGTTGCGTCCCTTCTGGTTAAACAGCCGCCTGCTAAGTTTCCTACATGAAACCCTAAACCAATGAGTTCGAACATACAAGGCACTTGGTTGGGTAAGTATGTGCATGGTTGCACGTGGGGCATGTAGGTGGCTTGGGCTTTGGGGTATAACTGGTTTGTATGGACACTTGGGTTGGCCTTGCTAGAAGGCTTACGTGGGTTTGGGCCAAGTGTTGAGATGCACAAGGCTTTTTACATATAAAAGGGTTGGTTCTTCTTATATCTATATATGTAGGCTTGGCCCATTAAGATGTATATATATGGCTATGTGTTATTCATTCATAATATAACATATACCCTTTATATATATATATATATATATATATATATGGGTTTATGGGCTTTTAGGTTTTGTATTAATGGTAGGATATAATAATGTGTTAAGGCCCATTAATGTCATGCATTTCTCTTGGCTTGTTTTATATACACGTTAAAGCTCATTAAGTACCTATATATATATATAGCTTAATTATTTTTATTTTTCCTTTTCACACTCATTTAATTCATTTAGAATAGATTTATTCCTTATTATTTATCCGGGGTCTTACACCCTCCCCCACTTAAAATAATTTGGTCCCCAAATTCAATTGCGTGAATGGAGACATGGAGGGTATATAGTACTTACAGTCTAGAATAATTCCGGATATCTCCTTCGCATAGGTTCCTTAGTTTCCCATGTAGCTTCTTGTTCTAAGCATTTGTTCCACTGCACTTTTACCATGGGAGTGGTCTTGTTTTTTAAGACTCGGACCTCTCGATCAAGAATCTTCATTGGCTTTTGTTCATAAGTGAGGTCCCTTTGAATCACTAAGTTACTATGATCAATGACGTGGAAAGGGTCGTGCACATATTTCTTCAGCATGGAAATGTGGAACACATTGTGCACTTCCGACAGTTGTGGAGGCAAAGCGATGTGATAAGCTACCTCGCCAACTCTTTCCAGTACTTCGAATGGACCAATGAACCTTGGTGTAAGCTTGCCTTTAACTCCGAACCTTCTTATTCCTCGACCGGGTGAGACCTTAAGGTAAACATGGTCTCCAACTTGGAACTCTAATTCTCTTCTTCTATTATCTGCATAAGATTTCTGTCTGGATTGTGCTACTTTGAGTTTTTCTCGGATAAGTTCAACCTTTTCTATTGTGTTTCTTACCACATCTGGCCCTAGTAGTTGCTTCTCGCCAACTTCATCCCAACATATAGGAGATCGGCAACTCCTGTCGTACAAAGTTTCAAATGGACCCATCTGTATACTGGCTTGATAGCTATTGTTGTATGCAAACTCGACTAGGGGCAAATGATCATGCCAACCTCCGCCAAAGTCAATAATGCAAGCTCGTAACATGTCTTCAACTATTTGGTTTGTTCTCTCGGTCTGACCATCGGTCTGGGGATGGAAAGCAGTACTGAAGTTGAGCTTCGTCCCCAAAGAGTGTTGTAGACCCTTCCAGAAATGAGAAGTGAAGCGAGGGTCTCGGTCAGACATGATCGATGTTGGAACTCCATGCAATCTCATGATCTCCTTAATATACAATGCGGCCAAAACATCAACCGACCATCGACTTTTAATTGGCAAGAAATGTGCCGACTTGGTCAGTCGGTCAATGATTACCCAAATACCATCATGTCCGTCTCTAGATTTAGGAAATCACATGATGAAATCTATACCAATTCCTTCCCATTTCCATTTGGGAATATCAAGGGGGTGCAACTTTCCGGCGGGTCTTTGGTGTTCCGCTTTTACTTGTTGGCACGTGAGACAGTGAGACACAAAGTCCGCTACCTCCCTCTTCATGTTCGGCCACCAGAAAGTTCTTTTTAAATCTTTGTACATCTTAGTTGCTCCAAGATGAATGGTATACCTAGAGCGGTGAGCTTCATCTAGAATTTTCCTTTTCAACTCAGGACAGTCCGGGACACATGTCCTTTCCTGAAACATTAGTCTTCCATCAACTGCCATCTTGAATCCAGTTCTTTGATCTAGTTTCTCCCTGATTTCAATCATTCCAGGATCTTCATCTTGTAACTTCTTGATTTCGGATAGCAAGTCCAGATGCACACTCATGTGAGAGAGAGTAATACACCCGTCTTTCTGGTCCGTGCTTATATTTAATCTAGAGAATTTCTCTAATAGTTTCCATTCCCGTATCATACAGCTGGCTATAAGGGCTCTCGGCTTTCGACTCAAGGCATCAGCTACCGAATTCCCTTTACCGGGGTGATACTGAATAGTGAAATCAAAGTCTTTTAAATAATCCAACCATCGACGTTGTCTCATATTAAGCTCCTTCTGAGAGAATAGATATTTGAGGCTCTTATGATCTGAGAATACTGTGAATTGTTCTCCGTAGAGACAGTGTCTCCAGATCTTTAGTGCAAATACTACCGCGGCCAACTCCAAGTCATACACCGGGTAGTTTTCTTCATGCTTCTTCAACTGCCTAGAAGAGTATGCAATAACTCTTCCCTGTTGCATTAATACACAACCGAGACCAATACCAGAAGCATCGGTATATACCTCGTACTTCTCTCCTTCAATAGGAAGGGCCAAGACCGGAGCAGTGGTCAAATGGTCCTTCAATGTTTGGAAGCTTCGTTCACATTCCTCATTCCACTCATATGGCACTTCCTTGCGGGTCAGCCTGGTGAGTGGTACCGCAATCTTCGAGAAGTTTTTAATAAAACACCGGTAATAACCAGCAAGACCAAGGAAGCTCCTAATTTCTGTTGCAATTGTCGGTTGTTCCCAGTTTTTTACCGCTTCGACCTTTGCGGGGTCCACTGATATTCCATCCTTTGAAATTATGTGTCCTAAGAAGGACACTTCTTCCAGCCAAAACTCGCATTTACTAAATTTGGCATATAATTGATTATCCCTCAATATCTGCAATGCTATCCTCAAATGCACTTCATGCTCCTCTTCAGACTTTGAATATATCAGGATATCATCGATAAAAACCACAATAAATTTGTCCAGATGCGGTCTAAAGATGCTATTCATAAGCTGCATAAAAGCTGCAGGGGCATTTGTTAGTCCAAAAGGCATAACAGTAAATTCATAATGCCCGTACCTACTTCGGAATGCAGTTTTGTGAATATCCTCGTCCTTGATCCTCAATTGGTGATAACCCGATCGAAGATCAATTTTTGAGAAATACTTTGCTCCAGAAATCTGATCGAAGAGTTCATCAATCCTCGGCAGTGGGTATTTATTCTTGATAGTGAGGTGGTTCAGCTGCCGATAATCGATGCACAGCCCCATCGATCCATCCTTCTTCTTGACGAACATCACTGGTGCTCCCCATGGGGAAGTACTTGGTCTGATAAATCCTTTCTTCAATAGCTCCATAAGCTGCTCCTTCAATTCCTTCAATTCTGCGGGGGACATTCTGTAGGGTGCTTTGGAAACAGGTCCGGCACCCGGAACAAGGTCTATAGTGAATGAGACTTCTCTCTCTGGTGGCAAACCGGGCAAGTCTTCAGGGAAAACATCAGGAAACTCCCGAACCACTTGAATGTCTTCTAGTCTAGCTACCTTAGCCTCCGTGGCAGTTACAAATGCTATGAATGCCTCGCATCCTTTGTTGATAAGTTTATGGGCTCGAAGAGCAGAGATGACTGGTGATCTCTTCCGAGGAGTAACGTAAGTTAACTCCGGGTAATCCACAAAAGTTACTTTTCCATTTCGGCAGTCTACAGTTGCCCGATGGGTGGATAGCCAATCGGCCCCTAAAATTACATCGTACTCCTTGAAGTCTAAGCATATTAAATCTGCAGGTAAGTTGTGGTCTTTAACTATAATCTTGCAGTTTGGGTAATGGAAAGTGACATCAGACTCATTCCCAAACGGGGTAAAAATCACCAAGTTTATCTATTCAGGTTCCATAGAGAATGAAGCAGCAAATTTCTTTGAAACAAAAGAATGTGTGGCGCCAGTATCAAACAGTACTTGAGCAGATTTAGAGCAGACAGACAAAATACCTTCCACCAACCCACCCTTGGTTGGTTCTGTCTCTTGGAGAGCTTGTAAACGTCCTTGCTTCTTTGCCGGACGCTTCTCTTCCTTTGTCTCCGGCTCGCTTTGCTCGTTCATCATTGGACAGTCGGGAATACGGTGTTCCTTACTCCCACAACGAAGGCATGCTCCGAGCCTTCTCCAGCATTCCGCAGCCTGATGACCCGGCTTATCGCAATATTTACAATTCTCTGTTGGCGGTGTCGTGATGGAGAAAGGTTTGTTATTACCCTTCTTGAATTTCTTCTCCTTGGAGGGTTCGCCTCCATTATTGGTCCACTTCTTAAAAGACGGTTTAAAAGTGTTGATTCTCCCTTTTATCCTTACCACGGATTTTGTCAGACAACTCTGTAGCGTCTTCTAGCAACTGGGAACGATGCACCATCTCTGAGTACATTTGAATATCCAAGGGAGCGAGCTGAGTGATATATTGGGGTCGTAACCCATTCAAGAACCTTCTTGCCTTCATCTTCTCAGTGCATACTAAGTGTGGTGCATATCTAGATAACCTGGAGAACTGGGCCTCGTAGTCGGCCACCGACAGGGATCGTTGCTTCAAGGCAGTAAATTCCACGGCATTTTTCTCCTGAACACGGTCGGAGAAATACTTGCTATTGAAGTGGCTGACAAAGTCGGCCCAAGTAACATGAACTTCGGGCAAGGTGGTCTCAACGGACTCCCACCAAGCACGGGTGTCCCGTTCCAGTTGGAACGTGGCCAGAAGCACCTTTTCACCATCCGCGCATTGCATGACGCGGAAGATTCGCTCGATCTCCTTTATCCAATTCTCCGCATCCTCGGGATTTGATGAACCTGTGAACTTTGGAGGGTTGAGATTTCTAAAACTCTGATGGAGGTCGCCAGCTCCATGGTGTGCCCCACCTTGGGCCACTTGTTGTAAGGCCTGGGTCAGGCCCTGAATAGTTCGTTGCATCTCATGCCATTGTGCGCGTTCAGCAGCCATAGTCCTACTAGGAGTTAACCTTAATTAGTTTCATGTTAAAATTTGTAGTCGGAAGCCCTACAAGGACTTTACACACGGTGCTACCCATCCTCACAGTTTAGGGATAGACCTAACCTTGGACTTGGGTTTCCTAGGACTTGAAATCCTAGGCTCTGATACCACAAAAACTGTCACGCCCCGAGCGCGGAAGGAACGCGGGGAGAACGTGACGAGTTTATATCAATCATGTCAATCAGAGCAAGTAGAATTTTGACATCACAACAGAGTGCGTAATAAAATAAGAATTTTAAAACATAACCAAGTATTGATACCATTGATAACAACTTAACCATTAAACAAAGTCACGTAACTCCAAGACTTAACATTACTAATCAGGCCCACAAGCCATAAATGTTACAACTCTTGAAATAACATAAGTTCTAATGACAAGACTCCAAGAACAAACTCAGGACGACTCGACACGATAAGGTGTAGTAGCATGATGCTTGCAGATTCTACGCTCGTCACTCTTGCTTCTGCCCATCCGAGTCCGAGTCAGGGTCCGTATTACCTGAAAGGTTTGGGGAAAAGAACTTGATGAGCGAACGCTCATTAGGAATTATATCTCAAGAACTAGCAATTGGTTTAAGTAATAACCTCTTCCAAATGAAAATGCAAGTCTAGCATGTCAATCATGTAAAATAGAACGATACGGAATTGAACATGATAACGAGAGAAAATAACATGTATTGTTGATCCAAGATAGGGAATTTCAAGTATTCAAGATTTCAAGTATTTGAACGAGTACCAAGTATATCAATAAAGTTTTTCATGTCATGAGATAATGGCTATTAACAAGCAAGTACTTTGCCCATTCTGGGCCACGTAAGTCGTGTCAAGTCAATCAAGTCAAGCACGCGAGAGAGAGAGAGAGAGTTAGTGGAGTGTCGTAGATTCAAGCAAGTACTTCGGTGCAATGCCACACCGTGATCAATATAACTCCCATGGGCATAAGTACTTGCTCCTCCCAGGACCAGATCGGGCCCTATATGCGCGGACATTGTTACATGTAATATATAGACAACCACTTTAGTGATAGCCATGGAATTCTAAGAACAAACTCATGTAGGGTATCAAGGTAGATTCGTGGATAGGTTCCACAGAATTCAAGGAAGAACATTAGATGGACAGTGTCAAAACCAATGAGAACCATAACATGTCGATAACCTGGGTAGAATTGGTACCTTAACGAGGTAGCCGTGATAACTTGAGTGGATGACTAAACCCGTCACCAATCAAGGGACATGAATCGAGCGGAAAGATTGACCCCAACTATAAGGGACCCAATCCAAGACACCGCCTAGTGGAATGTCATCATTCCACCGACTAGGATTATTCTCTCATGGACCAAGATGGCACCATGAGAGGGCCGGTTTACCACATGACGTGGTAATCAAAAAGGTACAAGGTGTTTAAGGTACAACCAGCTCAGTCGGCCTTGAGGGAATCCAAGGCTACGAGGAGACTTACGGAGGTCCCAATGACTAACTTGCCAGTCCAAAGGAACGGAATGTCCAATGGAGGGCTTATATGTCACCGAGAGTTGAGGTGTATACGTGAACCAATCATGAAACAAGGACTCCATCTACGGACATGAGATGAGAGTGCCAGAAGACCCGCGGTATGGGTCAAAATCGGAAGAAAACTGTGAGAACATGAATGTGTTAATTATAGAATTCATGTCCATCCAATTCTATAATTAACTATAATTAAATAAACTTATATTATTTGACGCCTGTGGGTGGCATCATTTATTAATTAGCGTCCTCTTGGAGGGACGTTAATTTTATGATTTTTAACTTAATTTATTTAACAAGAATTCACGTCAATATCTATTTAATTGAGTAATTTCAAAAATATACATTCAAAGAGACAATAATTTATATAAAATAATTTAGAAAAAATAGAATATATGATAATTAGGAGAAAAATTCAAGGATTCCAAAAATATATTTTTTATAATTTTCTGTAACATATTTTAATAGATATCAATTTTCAAAGATATTGTTACAAGATATATATATATATATATATATATATATACATGTGTTACGTCGTCAAAAGATTTGACGACAATTCTTATTGTCGTCATTTCTTTACAAATTGTCTCAACTTTAGTCCTCTCGTTTCTCGACGTAACTACGTCGGAATCGAGCCTATGATATACCACAATGACGGGCTCAAAAAACTCTACTTAACTCGATGTTCAAAATAATTTTTCGTTGAGAGATGGGGGATCTTGAGATAAGGGGCACGAAAAATGGTACAACCACTCTCACTACCTCAGTCTCCATCCCACTAGTACGCCCATAAATTTTCATAGCCAAAGGAGACTCCGATACCCACGTACAAGTTATTAAGGCGAAAACTCCATAACTAACTTCTATAGTATTAAACCAAACACGAAAGAAATCATGTAGTAAAAATCATGCAGAAATATCATGTGAGGTTTAATATAATTATAATCTTTGGCATGAAGAGAGATCACCTACAATGATGAATTAATTTTTGTTTGGGCTACGAAACTTGAGAAAACCTACCTTAAGTGGAGATTTCTGTGATAAACCGTAAAGAAAACTTGCTGGAACGATACTATGTTTGAAATAGAGTATGAGATGACTGCCTCCTTGTGCAACAGGAGAAAGACGAAGAGAAGAAGACTCCCTTCCCTGGTGGCTTTACGCACGGCCCTCAGTTCTCTGCAAGTGATGAAGCAGAGGGTGCGAGGGGTGTTATTTCTTTTTCGTCAAAACAACAACAACCGCAACAAGGAAGAGAAATGAAGGAGCATGGCTCCTTTACGTGCTGACGCTGCGGATGCTTGCAGGAGGAAAAAGGATCAGCTGCAAGACGACGAGGACGCAGATCGGCAAGTAGAAGTGCAACTTAGGCTGTTACGATCGACGGGGTGGTGGTTTTATAAGACTTTCAATGTTCTGGAGTGTTCTATTGTTCGTAATTGGAAGGTTTTACGTGTGAAATTGGTAGGGTCTTAAACCTACTATGCATGGTTGCCTGCCTTCCGGTTAAACAGCCGCCTGCTATGTTTCCTACATGAAACCCTAAACCCATGAGTTCGAACATACAAGGCACTTGGTTGGGTAAGTATGTGCATGGTTGCACGTGGGGCATGTAGGTGGCTTGAGCTTTGGGGTATAACTGGTTTGTATGGACACTTGGGTTGGCCTTGCTAGAAGGCTTACGTGGGTTTGGGCCAAGTGTTGAGATGCACAAGGCTTTTTACATATAAAAGGGTTGGTTCTTCTTATATCTATATATGTAGGCTTGGCCCATTTAGATGTATATATATGGATATGTGTTATTCATTCATAATATAACATATACCCTTTATATATATATATATATATATATATATATATATATATATATATATATATATATATATATATATATGTGTGTGTGTGTGTGTGTGTGTGTGTGTGTGTGTGTGTGTGTGTGTGTGTGTGTGGGTTTATGGGCTTATAGGTTTTGTATTAATGGTAGGAGATAATAATGTGTTAAGGCCCATTAATGTCATGCATTTCTCTTGGCTTGTTTTATATATGCGTTAAAGCTCATTAAGTACATATATATATATATAGCTTAATTATTTTTATTTATCCTTTTCACACACGTTTAATTCATTTAGAATAAATTTATTTCTTATTATTTATCAGAGGTCTTACAGATAAACTCTGACTAAGTAGACTATTCATCTTGCTGGCAGAGACCCAGAATGGATCTTAAATCGGTGCAACAGTTAATCCGGTGCGGCCAGGGATCTTGATTAATACGACGTGCTATTCAGCGGTGCGCCCTTTCAATGGAAAGGGTTAATACGAAGCGCGATTTAGTGCGCTGAATTAGCCCAAGACTCTTGAGTTTGAATTCTTGGGGTGGGAGAAGCAAAACCGGCGTGCCCTTTTAGCACGCCGGATTAGGTCCATCGAAGGCCCCTATAAACCCCTTGCTTCTTCTCTTTCTCTCCCACTTCAAGCTCATTTGCACTTCAGCTTTCTCTCTCTTCATCCCCCTCTTATGCGCGGCAGCGACAGTGTACAGCACTAGTGAGTGAGGATTTGGTGTTTAACCCCTTGTTTTCCAGGCCCCGGGAGGCCCCTTATATGCTTGTCCTTGGAGCAGCACCCCTCGGTGTCCTATTCGGCCTCGGCGTGACGCCCACGGCCTTTTTCAGGGCCGTCACTTAGTGGATGAGTTCTCGCTTCGCTCTAGCAAACTCCCGGGCTGGGGAGACTCTGGCAGATTTTTTTCAAAAAGACTTTATCTTCAACAGCTACTTTCTGACTTTGTTTGCTTTCCTTTGCATTTGTTTTTAATGCAGATACAATGGCATCTGACTCTTCTTCCTCCTCCCATGCTGTGGTGACGTGGAGGGATGTTCATTCTTTGGATAGAGGCCATGGCAAGCTGCCCATAGTGGCAGAGTCCTCTGATTCGGAGACTGAAACGGTGGACACTGATCACCTGCTGGTCATCGGGAGTGACTCTTTCAAGTATTAACGCCTTGACGGCTACAGAGTAGATCATCCCAAGGACAAGCACTTGATGTCTTTTTTGAAGCGGTTCCATCTCCAAGGAAAGTGGGATATGTTCCTTGTTCGGAAGGTTGAGCAGGCGTTGCTTGTAGGGCGGGATAGCCTTACTGATTTTGTTGTGAGAGGAAGGCCCATATATTTGCCCGGTGAACCCAGGAAGTGGAGTGTTGTGCTTGGACTCCAAGAGCTGTCCCCACAGGACGGGCTGTTGACCAGAGCCCCTGAGTTTGTTCCTATCGGGTGGAACGAGACTGCACGTCGCGTAGACCGGGAGAAATCGTCTTTTGGTCTATTCTTGGCCCCACTAAAGTGGGGGTACCGAGATGAGCCATTCTCGTTAGACTGATTAGCAGTTCGGTTCAAGCACCATATTTCTGTGGGGTGGTTTGCCGATTTGAAGGCCACCGACGCCCATGCTTTCAGGCCAGGAGCAGTAGAATTTACATATTAGCGTATATGCATCAAGATACCGCTATCCCATCTTAAAGGGTCTTTGCTACAGTATGATTGAGGTGTTCTGTCCGGAGTACAACACCTTTTATACTTCAGAAGGAGAGACGTCATTAGACCTTTGGAGTCTCTCACAGTTAAGCGGCCTCCCGATTGACGGCGAGCCGTATAAGGAAGTTTGCTAGCCGGATTGGCTGAAAGATCAGACGGACGGTGAAAGGTGATATTTGACTAGTTTCGCCTACCGCTATCTGATGAAGGCATATCGCAGCCTTTGCCACTCCTCGTATGATGCAAAAGGGGTGCGGAAGCCTGGAGAGAAAAGGCGTGTGCGGATGAGCACATGGCTTCAACATTTCTTTAGAGGGGAGCAGAAATACACAGATTTCCCTTCGGTATTGCTGGCTCCTGTTCAACGGAAGAAAAGAGTTCGGCGACAGGCTGATTTTCCGTCTACTTCGGAGGGAGGAGAACCAGGAGGGCCCAACCCTAGGGGCGTTGACGCAGTTACTCATTACGTTGCGTTCTTGACTTATTGGATTTGCTCCTTCGCTCTCCCGCAAGGTGACGAGAGCGTGATCAGGGAAGATGCTATCTATCCCGCCTGCTTGATGGCCTGGGGCATGAAGCTCTCGCTTTGCCCAGTTGACTTATGTTTGATATATAAACTGCTGGGAGACTTGCATCGCTCGTGCCTTCCCAGGAATCTTTGGGGGGTTGGCCCGCTGCATTTCTTTAATGCCTGGGTCTGTACTCTTTTCTCGGAGGCTGCTCCTCGGTCACTTCAGTCGGCGCAGCTGGTTCCCAGGATGATAGAATTCCCCAGTGTTGAGCCGACCCGAGTGGCAGACCAGCTCTTTGCTATTCATGGCAAAATGACAAAAGTCCCATTGGATTCCTCAGGGGTTATGCACTTTTGGAGTCTGGATGCTCACTCTAGTCCATTGGTGAACAGGATGAGGGAGTGCCGTCTCGGCGAGGTGGAGGAATATGTTTACCCCATTTCTGATGCCAAGTGCACGAGGCCAATTTTGGAGTCAGAGATGATTGATTGGGCACTGTCCATAAGGCCGAGCATCCTGGTTTTCCGAAAGAGCGGCATTTTATGGCTGGAGCCTTACTACCCATTCTGATTCAGTTGGAATTTCAGCTATGATCAGCATATTCCAGCTACCTCCACTTAATTTGCGCTGCCGAACAGGACCCGAGCTGGCCAAGTGTCAAACGACAAGGCCCGTATATGGTGGGACTATTTTCATCGCTGAGAGGCGACTTCATTCAGTGTTCCAGCCCCTGCACGCTTTCCCCGTGTAACTCCAGAATACATCAAATGGTGGAATACGTGCACGGGCTTCTATAGAAACTCGAGGAGAGAATGTTGGGCCGTTGTAGAGTGTAAATTTTTGGATTCCTAGTCAGTGCCTGCTCTAGATATCGACCCGGTTATTTGAAGAAGTTGAAATCCTGGACAAACACTGCAGTGGCGGGCTATATGGAGGCGCGTAAAGCTGCCAAGCAGAGTTCATCCATGATCGAGCCGAAACTGCCAGAGATTAGCAAGGATGGTTTTTTGAAGACACTTCAAGGCTTATGCCGCGTAAGCGGCGAGCTACTGATCCTCCAACAGATTCCTTTGCCAGTGGAGGAGCCGATGCCTTCTACAGCTCCATGGCGTCCCGAGAATGATCAGCTTTATCCCTACATGACTTTTATCATGAAAGAAGACCGATGGCCAGCGCTTTACGAAGGCACTCCCTGGTTGTTCGCATTGCTGCGTTCCCATGGACTTTCAGTGGGTGGCCCTAGTGAAAGCATATTGGGCCAACCCGTTCTTCTTTCTTTCAAGTATGCCGACGGGTGGGGGCTAGACCACCTCAGCCTGTATTATCATCTATCTTCACGCAACCATGCGGGCCTTGCGTTGCTTGCCCAACAGTGCGAGGTGATAGGGGGCATATGCTGGTTGATTCGCGAAGCTGCCTTCAGGGACAAGGAGCCTTCGTTGTTCTACTGGCCACTTTCTCCCTTTTATACAGGACCAGCATGTATCTTTTTTTTCTTGTTTTCAGCTTTGGGTTTCCCTGTTCGTTGTTGTGTATGTCATCTCTTCTCTTTCACCTTCGCATATGCGCGGTTCAGCTTTCTTCAGAGGAGACCAGACATTTTAGGGAGCTGATAATAAAAGCCCAGAAGTCGACGTATTTTGAAGTTCCGGCAGCTGCCCCGACCATGACACCGCTTCCTCCGATTGATTCACGAAAGCGGACAAGGTCCCAAGTTTGGGAAGCAGTTACTCGAGTAAAGCGGGCCCGTCAGAATAAGACCGTAGACCCAACACCAGCGGTTGTCCTCCCGCGTGTGGTCTCATTTGAAGAATTTGAGGTTTCCCATCCTTCATCTTGCATAACCCGAGGTATACCTCTCATCCTGTGCCCCGCCATCACCTTGGCAACATAGGTCAATTCGTATTCTTGCAAACGTAGCTGCTTCGTCTGCAATGGCCGCGGAAGCGGTTGCCACCTCTGCGGGAGCTGAAGAGAGAGAAGATGCAGTGCATGCAGATCTGCCCTCCCCCACGCCCAGCCATGACATAGTAGGTAATTGATGATCTATCTAGTTGCAGATTTCTATAGTTTATTATTCCTCGGGTTCACATGGGTGCTCTCCTTTTCTCAGCTTCAGTCAAGATTCGACCACCTTCCCCACCTGTCGTGGAATCAACTGAGGGAGTTTCTGCGGAGCAAGAGGTAATTCCTGGAAGTCAATTTGCTCCTGAAGTTCGCTCGCCCATTATCCCCGTCATAGAGTTGGCTGAGTAGGCTCTCATTGAGCAAGGGGCTCCGGTGGGAGGCCTCTCAAGTGAAGGACCATCTGCTTCGAGAGAGAAAGAATCGGTGTTGGTTCAAAGATCATCCTCGTCAGAGCAGGTGGACTATGGCAGTGGCTCGAGTGACGAGGATTTCCCCTTGACGGGAACAGAGGCCGAGGACGCCGGGGTGTCTTCTGCCTATGAGAGCGACTTTGCTACCTTTAGTCCTCCACGGCTAATGCTGAGTAGCTTCGGGCCACCAGGTCTTTCGGTGGGAGAAGGGTCAAAGGTGACGTAGATGGTAGCTCCTGCTACAGCAGACTTGAGCTTAACGCTAGCTGAGGTAAAAGTTTCATTTTTTTAGTCTCGTGCTTGTTATCGTCTGGCCACCATGCTGGCCTTCTGATATCCTTATGCTCTCTATCTCTTGCAGGCTTCTGTTAGTCAGACCTAGGTCACCTTGTCGGTGATCACTGTGAAGGTACATCTGCCGCCTCTCTGTGCAGATCCGCCATTGTTCCAGCCAGTCTTGAGGCCCATAGCCTTGCAGTATCCAAAGGATTATATCATGGTGGTAGGCTTGGATGGTTGCCGAGTCCGAGCCGCCAGCTGTGACTTCGGAGCAGCAGTAACTTGTCATCGCTGATAAGCCGCTTCATAATGGAGAAGGCCTCCCTTGGGCAGAGGAGGGTGAGATTGTGGAAGCAGTGACCGGGGACTTAATGACCCCAGCCCTTGCCATCGAATCATCGTTGGTGGCAGCTGGAGGGGCCAGAAATAGTGACCAACCGCTTCCTGCTATTAAGGGTTGAGACGTGGCGCTCTCGCCAGAGGTTGGGAGAGAAGTTGCTATCATTGATAGTCCCCCCGTTGCATTTTCTGCTGGGGCAAGTCATGATGCGGGCGCCTTGCAAGACATACCATCCTCATCTTCTGCGCCGAGTGATGATATTTAGGCTACGATTGATAGCCGTGTAGAGTTTCATCTCCCGAACACGCCATCACTTGGTTTGCAATCATCGAGTGACCTAGTGTGGTAGTTTCTGGAGACATTGCGAGAGACTATGACAGTTCTCTCGGAGTTGACCTATGTGCAGTTGAGGGGCCTTGCGGAACACCTCTCCCGCTCCTTGCTGGCTTTTGGTTGCCCCATGGAGGATTGGGTGCAGCGAGTAATTCTGCTCCTGAAGCATGTGAATAAGAGGGAATTCATCGGCCACAGCTTGATAGATCAAATGGTGGCCACAAAACTTGAAAGGGCAGAGTGTCAGACTGCCCTTCAGTCATCGAGAGGAATTGCCCAGCAGATGTGGGACGTTGCCGACGATTCTAGCCAACGCTGGACTTCTTTGAAGACTTGGATAATTGAGCTCCGCGCCGAACTTGATCTGGCCGAAGTAGAAATGGCAATGTCCGACCAGGTTTGGGTCCAACATACAGAGGCAACTGAGCTGGCAGAAGGGCAGGCCGCATCGCTTGAGGAGAAATTGGTGTGACTGCATGCCGAGGAAACGCGTCTACAGGAGCTGGCCTGTTACCCATCCCTAGGGCTGCAGGAGTTCGAGGACAGTAGCTTTATCATTTTCTCTCCTTTTGTGAATCTTCACGTATTCTGGGGGATGTGCCCTGGGTAACATGTATCTTCCCCTTTATGTTTGAATGGAAAACTTTCGTTGTTTTATTTTGCACATCTGCTTGCCGAGCAAGTATATTTAGTCCGAGGTACATCAATTGCTAAGGCAGGAGAGCGCTCACACCTTTAGGGAAGGGGTGAGGGGTTCGCTCCACCACGGCGTAACTTTTCCTCAAGACCACTGATCCGCCTAGGCCGAGCGCCAGGGGAAAAGGAGAGGTTTACGGGCCACCAAGGGCCGAAGGGTGGAACTAGAGGTTTATTTGTAGACCTTGCCGTAGGCGACAATGGTTGACGACAGGTTTGTTCACCGGCACGGGCTTAATGTCGAGGCAAAGGGAGGCTTGTTCATTAACACGGACATAAGGTCCGGGTTATGGGAAACACTGATCGGTCTTGTCGATGATGACGAGGGTCAATGATAGCTTGTTCATCGGCATTGGAAAACTGTCGATGCAAAGATAAGTTTATTCATTAACGAGGACGTAAGGTCTGGGTTAAGGGGATATTGACCGGTCTTATCGATGATGACAAGGGTCAATGGCAGCTTATTCATCGGCATTGGATAAATGCTGAAGCAAAGGGTTTGTTCGTTAACGAGGACAGAAGGTCCGGGTTAAGGTAATATTGACCAATCTTGCCGATGGTGACAAGGGTCAATAGTAGCTTGTTCATCGGCATTGGATAACTGCCAAAGCAACGGGTTTGTTCATTAATGGGCACGGAAGGTCCGAGTTAAGGGAATATTGACCAGTCTTGTCGATGGTGACAAGGGTCACAAGTAGCTTGTTCATCGGTATTGGATAAATGTCGAAGCAAAGATAGGTTATTCATTAACGAGGACATAAGGTCTGGGATAAAGGGATATTGACTGGTCTTGCCGATGGTGACAAGGGTCAATAGTAGTTTGTTCATCGGCATTGGATAAATGCCGAAGCAAAGGGTTTGTTCATTGACGGGGACGGAAGGTCCGGGCTAAGGGAATATTGACCGGTCTTGCCGATGGTGACAAGGGTCAAACACGATTTGTTCATCGACATTGGTTAAATGTCGAAGCAAAGGTAGGTTCATAGGTGCAAGGCTCGCACAGGAACCTTTGTAGGGATTAAGTGATAAATGAAAATATGACCTCATTATTTCATCATCATCATTCGCTCTCTTTTTTTTATATTCATTTTTTTTACGTTACTGACTTAAGCGCCCTTGTGGGTTTTCGCCGAAGCTAGTCCCCTCTTGCTTTTACCCACACGCCCTTGCGGGTTTTCACGTGACGGGGTACCCGATTTTACCTGCGGCGCCCTTTCGGGTTTTCACCGCAACTGGGTTAGAGCCAATTTTGCCCTCGTTCAGAATATCCGAGTAAGTCCGACGAAGCACCTCTATTTTAAGCCTCATTTTTTTGTTAGTTGTTTTTATAATTGATTCACGAAACGAATCAAGAATGGATGAGGGCTAATGAGATGTTGACCAGCCTTGCCGATGATGACAAGGGTCAAATGCAGGTTTGTTCATCACGACTGCCTAAATGCCGAAGCAAAGGTATATTCATTAACAAGGACAGAAGGTCCAAGTTAAGGGGAATGTCGACCGATCCTACCGATGATGACAAGGGTCGAACACTGGTTTGTTCATCGACATTGGTTAAATGTCGAAGCAAAGGTATATTCATTAATAAGGCCGAAAGGTCAAAGTTAAGGGGAACGTCGACCGATCCTGTCGATAATGACAAGGGTCGAACACTGGTTTGTTCATCGACATTAGTTAAATGCCGAAGCAAAGGTATATTCATTAACAAGGCCGGAAGGTCCAAGTTAAGGGGAACGTCGACCGATCCTACCGATGATGACAAGGGTCGAACACTGGTTTATTCATCGACATTGGTTAAATGCCGAAGGAAAGGTATATTCATTAACAATGACAGAAGGTTCAAGTTAAGGGGAACGTCGACCGATCCTATCGATGATGACAAGGGTCGAACACTGGTTTGTTCATCGACATTGGTTAAATGTCGAAGCAAAGGTATATTCATTAACAAGGACGGAAGGTCCAAGTTAAGGGGACCATCGATCGATCCTGCCGATGATGACAAGGGTCGAACACTGGTTTGTTCATCGACATTGGTTAAATGCCGAAGCAAAGTTATATTCATTAACAAGGATGGAAGGTCCAAGTTAAGGGGAACGTCGACCGATCCTTCTGATGATGACAAGGGTCGAACACTGGTTTGTTCATCGACATTGGTTAAATGCCGAAGCAAAGGTATATTCATTAACAAGGACGGAAGGTCCAAGTTAAGGGGAACGTCGACCTATCCTTCCGATGATGACAAGGGTCGAACACTGGTATGTTCATCGACATTGGTTAAATCCCGAAGCAACGATATATTCATTAACAAGGATGGAAGGTCCAAGTTAAGGGGAACGTCGACCGATCCTGTCGATGATGACAAGGGTCGAACACTGGTTTGTTCATCAACATTGGTTAAATGCCGAAGCAAAGGTATATTCATTAACAAGGATGGAAGGTCCAAGTTAAGGGGAACGTCGACCGATCCTACCGATGATGACAAGGGTAGAACACTGGTTTGTTCATCGACATTGGTTAAATGTCAAAGCAAAGGTATATTCATTAACAAGGACGGAAGGTCCAAGTTAAGGGGAACGTCGACCTATCCTGCCGATGATGACAAGGGTCGAACACTGATTTGTTCATTGACATTGGTTAAATGCCAAAGCAAAGGTATATTCATTAACAAGGACAGAAGGTCCAAGTTAAGGGGAACATCGATCGATCCTACCGATGATGACTGTTGTGACTGGTGCGATGGATTCAGAGGGGGGTGAATGAATCTCTCCATTAAAGATTGCCCAATTAAAATCTATAACAATCAGAGATGCGGAATTAAAGCAAAATGGAGCCTCGATAGACTTGGGTCGTCACTTCAAACAACGAGAAATAGATCAGATGAATTAACCTCTAGATCTACCCTATGCAAGCTATGCAAGCTACACAGAATACTCAGTTTATCTAAACAAATTGGTTCTCATGGAACCCGAATCAAGTGTTTAGTGTGCAAACCAAATTTCCACTAGACTGAAGAAACATATCGGCCTATGCATACATCTAGCGTGTCAAATAAGGCAATCAAACCACAATAGACAAGGGAGTTTTTAGGTGGTTCAGTCCGCAGACCTACGTCCACCCCACACTCAAACCCGAGTGTGGTTTCCGCTGATACACAACTTAAACCGCTGGGCCTCATAGCTTGCCTACAACCAGCTGAGCATCACAGCTTGCTTCCGCTGGGCAATACAGCTTAGCCATCCACTGCCTAACAACTTGATCCGCTGGGCAATATAGCTTAGCCGACCAGAGGAATCCTCCTCTACAACCGCTGAGCAACACAGCTTGCTCCGCTGACTAACAGCTTGAAACAAAGGTTAAAAAAAATAAAATTTGGAAAGGACACAGCAATAGAAAGCTGTAGACGATAAAACACAAAGTGACTCTCAAAGAGCTGACTGGCCTGGATTTGATCCACGGTCCCGTAGAGACAAAGCTTTAATGAAGTCTTCTATCTTCTTCTTCACGAACTCTCTCTCTTTCTTTTCACTCTCCTTTTTCTTCTTCTCTCTTTCTTCTCTTTCTCTTCTCTCTGGATCGTGCTCTAGCTTTCTCTCTCTCTCCCTGCTTCAGCTCTCAATGGCACATGCAGATCTTCTGGCACAATTATCTTCTCTCGAAGGAGAAGCTTCCTTTTTATATCAGCAGAGAGGTGGGGCATGTGCTCTCCACGATTCCCGCCCAACCGCTTGGATTACGTGGCAGTCATCCCAGCCTGCTGCCAACTTGAATTGATCTGAAAGAGAAGAGAAAAAGATGCACTGAGTTAGTTCGAAATTTGATCTAAGCCTATAGATACTTGATGCACATAATGTAGTGTGCATATAGGAAAGTATGTACAATGAAGATGAATGCATGGACATGCCACCAGAGAATATACTGACCTTGTGTGCATGAAGAAAGAGATGCATCGAGTTGGTTCGAGAATGTATAGACTTGCTAAGTCATCAAGGCAACCGAGTCCAGACTTAGTATTCAATTGCACGAACTGTATGTATGCAACAGAGTGTATAGACTTTAAGTGCATGATACTACTTTACGTATGTATGCAACAAAATGTATAGACTTTGATTTCATGGAGCAAGAGATGTATCGACTTGCTACTGAAAAGTGTCCAGACTTTGTTTTCATGGAGCAAGAGATGTATCGACTTGCTACTGAAGAGTGTACAGACTTTTGTGTATTTGTGTATGCGTGAGGCAAAGCAATGCACTGACTATGTATATGCATGAAGAACATGGGCTATACTTACTTGGTCGAGTGAAACAACGGAGGTTGTACAGACTAGCCACCAAAGCGATGTACAACTTGCTGTCGAAGAATATACAGACTTGTGAAATGATACACAAACTTAGATGCTCATATCAACAATCAGTTGTACAGACTTGCCACCAAAGAATGTACAGACTTTGAGTGCATGGTACAAAAGATGCACAGACATGTCGTCGAAGAATGTACAGACTTTGTGTGCAATGTACAAACGATACACAGATATGCCACCGAAGAACGTATAGACTTTGAAGTGAAAGATGCACCCATGCACGGACTTGGTGACATTTTGTATGCATGGAATCAAACAGATGTACTGACTTTGTTCATGCAAGAAAACATGCACTGAGTATGTATGCATAATGAACACGCATCGACTTTGTATTGAAGCAACTGATGAATGCACTGATGCAGTGTATGCATATGGCAGATATTGCACCGAACCCATATGACTCTTTATGCATGCATGGAAATAAGATGCTCAATCAATCATTCATATGCAGACACATGGTGAACAATCATTCATACTCATAGTGCTTGCTGACATCAAAACCACAGGGGCACAACAATCTCCCCCTTTTTGACGATGGCAACACTATGAGTCACACAGACCCAAACTATTCTCCCCCTTTGACTTCATCAAAAAGAAAATAGTTTGAGAGAAAAATTAAGCAGGTATGAAGAGATTTATATAACATCTCCCCCTTTAACTACATGAAAGCACATTAGACCTAGCTATTCTCCCCCAAAATGTAATATGACACCACATATTCTCCCTGGATAAAAGGAAGAACAACCATACATGAAACTCCCCCTGAATAAAGGAATACAATCAACAAGCACAGGGGCAGTTAGACAATCAAGTATCAATCCTCTCCCTTTAAGAAGCAATAAATGAAATCTGTACAACAGTCCTTGCATAGAATAAAGCAAAAGTTTCAAGAGGATATGTGAGGAGTGTGTCACATCAACAAGAAATAGATTGAGGAAGAATGTCAAGGCAACATACAGAGCACAGGATCATTCAGTAACAGTTCAGTAGAAAGAGTGAGCATTTTCAAGTAATGATCATGAAACAGATGTGCAAGATGATGGAGCAGTTAATGATGTAACTGATCAGATGAAATTTTATTCCAGGTACCACTATTATAAGTCCAATTAAGGATAGACTCTCCTATCATAAGGGGTTATGAATTAATCTGCATGACAAAATGGGTTTAAGCATGATGTATACCAAATTTGACAATTGTATACAATATTCATATCTGAAACTGAGTTTTAATAAAGGTGAACCAATTATTCATATAGCATTCCAGTTCAATCCTCTTCCATCTTACTTAATTAATCTCAATGACTCCTTTAGGAGTTACACATTGTAGTATTGAGATTAAACACCTTTAATGGTATTTGAAGTTGACTTCGTTGGCAGAAATTTTATGATATCCATTTTTAGATTTTACTTTTAAACATCACTTTATTTTTCTTGAGCAATCTTGGTTGATTAACACCTTTTTACATGAGGCAAAACACGTCTCAGGTGAAATGACCCAGTTACTCATTGTGATAACCACATTGCCTCTCAAACATGAGAACAGAGTTAGCAATTGGAGTGTCTTTTTACATGAAGAAATGCCTTGATCAGAGGCCGGGATCCCCAGTTACTCAACACAACCATGCCATTGCTCTGTCAGATTTTTCAATTATTTTTATACCAGAGATAACTGTGGCACTTCATGACATAGGTTTACTCCATTTCTTTGAGGGAGGACGCAGTTTCTCAATGATCAAAGTCATTGCTCTGAATTTTGCTTTCCTTTTTAGTCAACTTCAGACAGATTTAATGTTTAAGAACAATACTACTAACATGTATCTCAACCAAAGTAATCCTTGATTTCAAATTTTCAGATTTCAGAAGGTTTTGTCCAAAGATTACATGAAACAGTTGGTTAAAGTTTATTAAAACTTGTGATTCAGATACTTTCAAGTCTTTCAAATTCAAATTCATGACTACATTAGACTTGCACTAATGTAGACCAATCAGTTATTCTTAAACCTGTATAATAGGAGTTTCTTTTAAGATATTATATTTATAACTGAGGTACACAGATTTAAGTCTCTTCAAAATCAGTTCAAACAATATTTTGACAATAGCATTCAATAGCAGAGACATTAACAAGCATGTATAGAAAGTGAGAATTGAAACACATGCTTGTAGCAAATATGATCAATATGCATCAGACAGATTTTCAGAAAGCCAATAGCAGTGACTTTACAAATATGCAGCCAGAGGTATGCACTTGAGCAATGCAATTCAGAAACTGATGACAGAGTCTGGAATTCAGTCAAATTAGCTTGACAAGTGATAAGGAATTGTTCAAGCAAGGCTCTCCTTCAGCAAATTAAGGAGTAATCACAGAGAACCTTTAGGTTCAAAATAAGTGAGGATTCAGATGATGAGAAGTCTCAGACAGAATCAATAGCACAGAATCCTTCCAAGATAAGCACCCTTTCAGCAACACCAATAGCAATATACCAGGATGAGCGAATTCATGTCATAATGAGAAATAGGATAGATGTTTCCCCTTACAAGATGCACGGGATATCAAGAAGTGTATATGTGTCATCACACATGTATCATGAGTACCCATGAGCTCCCCCTGAATATATGCAATGTATGAAGATTTTAAATGCAACAAGTGCAATGACAGAATGCAGGGAATTTGAAAAATATGTATCATAACAAGGATGTATAATGCATTCATCAAACGGAATTGTCATGATATGCAAGCATCTGGAGCACACAAATTCAGAAGACAGAATTTAAACAAACTTTTCAGAACTAACATGAAGTGTAGGACCTTGGGGGTTACATTCTTGAGTGCCTTGAATTATTAACCCCTTTATTCATCAGCTTCCAAGGCACACCTGCAGCAAGACAATCATTTCGATCCTACAGAAACCCAAGCCGCCTTGGGTCCTGTATTAGCCCTAACTGGTGGTCTAAACAATCTTTTAGCAACATTGTCATCAAAGTCCATCAAATGATAATTAGTCATGGAATGTCCAATTCTACCACAATATCTGCATAAGGCAGCATGTTTTCTGGTCCTATGATGCACAGCAGCTTGAGACCTATGATTATGAGCATGAAGTTTCCTGCTATTCGCATGGACATTTTGTTTCCTATTGTCTGACAACCAACATTCAGCATACTTGTGACCTGACTTGCCACGGTTAAAACATGAAAAATTCACAGGTCTTTTGGCAGAGAATTTAAAAAATTTGTCATTAACATGGCTTCCTTGGGCATGCCAACAGTCCTTGACTATATGGCCATGCTTCCTACAATGAGAGCAAGCAAAAGAGTTTCTTCTATGAAAACCAGACCAGAATTCAGTAGCCATATTACCAGATTTGTTAGATAGATGGCCATGAGGTCTCCTTGGAACAGTGGTTCTCCTTGGAGCCTTGAACTCATTCTTCTTCAAGAACCAGCAATCATGGTTTGCATGACCAGATCGTCCACAATGGGAACATTTAAGTTGCCTCTTCTGGACAAATTGATTCTTGGGTAAGCTTTTTAATAAAATGCATATGTGTATTTCCTGAATTTTTAATTTTCTTCATTCTATTTTGAGCATTCAATTCATCAGATTTCAGGATATAGCAGTTATGCATCATATGATCGAATCTTCCACAATAATGACATGATCCCTTTTTAAGGTGAGTGTGTGAGAGGTCATGTGTCTTGTGTACATCGTTCTTTGTACCAGCAGGAGTGTCTTTGTCCTTTTTTTGTAGATTTTCATTCTTTTTCAATTTTTGAGTTTGTTCTACAGTTTTGGGACTGATAGTGGATTTTTGTGCAGTAAATTGAAAAACAGAAGGAGCAGAGGTTTTGTTTTGATGAGAACCTTTTACAAACACAGTAAAAGTTTTATTCTCATCAATCCTTTTGTTTGTCGAAATGTAACCAAGTCTCTCTCTCTGAAAATTAACATTATTTCCAAGAAGCATATTCAGATTGTCCTTACCTCTGACAAATTTTGATAGAGAATTTTTCAAATCTTGAATCTCGAAATTTAAGGTAACAATATTAACTTCATATCTGGACAGATCTGTTTACAGGAAATGACTTGTTGATGCAAGGCATCATTCAGACTTTTGAGTTTTTCCACTTCATGTTTTAATTTTATTTCAGCTTCAGCTTCAGCTTCTTTTATGACACTGTTGTAGACCTGCCCATCCTTCCTAGCGTTAGCCTTGACTCCTAGCAACTTGTCTGGATTTTCTTGCTCATTATCAACTTTAGATAGGGACTTGTTAAGATCATCAACTTCTTGTTGAAGGGATGTGATTGTAAGCTCATACCCAGCTATCTTCTCTTCACAACAAGTGACATTTCCACTCAACATTTGGTTGATGGTTTTTAGGCTCTCAATTTCTTGTTTTACATCCACCAACCTATCAGAATTATCCATGCTCACGCACTTACCTTTTTCAATTGTCAATAACCTATCTGACAGTGTGGTGTTTAGATGTTTCAGCTTGTTGATTTCCTCTTTCAATTTTCTGTTTTGCTATAGGAGTTCATCATCAAGCACCCAATCATCTAAGGAAGACTGACATTCATAAAACATTTGTTGTTGATTCTCAGATTGAAGTTTGTTGAGATTTTTTGAACCTCTAGATTTATTACTCTATCAGCCTCCAGCTTCACAGAAATCAGTCTATTTTCTTTTTCAAGATTCATTGATTTGTGTTCAAATTCCTTGGACTGTCTTTTAAGTTTTTCATTTTTAGATTTCATGTCTTCCAATTCAGAACAGACACACTCTAAATCTCTCACCAGTTTTTCATTCTGAACTACATTATTGTTATGAGCCTGATCATCATCAATTAAGCTAAGTCTTTCCTTTAGTTCAATAATTTCACAAACAAGCTCTTGATTTTTCTTTTTGTGTAAGCCAATTTATTTCATAAGCGTTTATTTTTCAGACTTCAAATGATCTATATCTGAATTAATAGAATCAAACTCTTTTAGTTGTCTTCTAAATATGTCATTTTCTATTTTCAGGAGTTCCATGTCCTCACCTTCAGAATTATCATTCACATGATTATTTAACTTCTTTTTCAATGATTTATTTTGTTTTTTCAACTGTTCGCAAGAACCAAGTAAATCATTGTATGCTTCAATCCAATCATCCACATTATAATTATCAATTCAGAAGGTACCTCATCTTCATCTTCTTCTTCATTTTCTTCTTGCTGTCCATCATCGTCAACCATCAGACATGTATTGCGATTCCTGGTAAGCTTCAGTTTCTCCAGAATCTCCTTGGCAGACCTGCAAGAAGAAACACATGAAATTAGAGCTCTGTCAAGTGATGCTTTCATTAAATCTAATGCTCTGGAGTTGACAGAGTCTTTCAATTTATCCTTATCAGTCCATCTACATTTATCCGTCGATAATTTATGTGGACCGTGAGTTATCGCCTTCCAAAGGTCAGGATCAGTTAATTTTACATACCGATGGAAGTTTTCTAGCCAAGGATCAAAATCATTACCTCTGAATATTGGGGGATGAGCCATCGAGAGATGATAGATGCACCGTAAACAGATGAGCAAATCAAGGCACTAAATCAGTGAAACAAAAAACACCGAACACAAGAGACTCACTCTGAAATGCACCACAGAAGTTGCAGGATCTGCTGCGGATCGTTGGATCCAATGCACAGTAACCCGCTTTGATACCAATTATTGTGACTGGTGCGATGGATTCAGAGGGGGGTGAATGAATCTCTCCTTTAAAAATTGCCCAATTAAAATCTATAACAATCAGAGATGCGGAATTAAAGCAAAATGGAGCCTCGATAGACTTGGGTCCTCACTTCAAACAATGAGAAATAGATCAGATGAATTAACCTCTAGATCTACCCTATGCAAGCTATGCAAGCTACACAGAATACTCAGTTTATCTAAACAAATTTGTTTTCATGGAACCGGAATCAAGTGTTTAGTGTGCAAACCAAATTTCCACTAGACTGAAGAAACAGATCGGCCTATGCATACATCTAGCATGTCAAATAAGACAATCAAACCACAGTAGACAAGGGAGTTTTTAGGTGGTTCAGTCCGCAGACCTACGTCCACCCCACACTCAAACCCGAGTGTGGCTTCCGCTGATACACAGCTTAAACTGCTGGGCCTCACAGCTTGCCTACAACCAGCTAAGCATCACAGCTTGCTTCCGCTGGGCAATACATCTTAGCCATCCGCTGCCTAACAGCTTGATCTGCTGGGCAATACAGCTTAGCCGACCAGAGGAATCCTTCTCTGCAACCGCTGAGTAACATAGCTTGCTCCGCTGACTAATAGCTTGAAACAAAGGTAATAAGAAAAACAAAATATGGAAAGGACACAGCAACAGAAAGCTGTAGACGATAAAACACAAAGTGTCTCTTAAAGAGCTGACTGGCATAGATTTGATCCACGGTCCAGTAGAGACAAAGCTTCAATGAAGTCTTCTATCTTCTTCTTCACGAACTCTCTCTCTTTCTTTTCACTCTCCTTTTTCTTCTTCTCTCTTTCTTCTCTTTCTCTTCTCTCTGGATCGTGCTCTAGCTTTCTCTCTCTCTCTCCATGCTTCAGCTCTCAATGGCACATGCAGATCTTCTGGCACAATCATCTTCTCTCGAAGGAGAAGCTTCCTTTTTATATCAGCAGAGAGGTGCGGCATGTGCTCTCCACGATTCCCGCCTAACCGCCTGGATTACGTGGCAGTCATCCCAGCCTACTACCAACTTGAATTGATCTGAAAGAGAAGAGAAAAAAATGCACTGAGTTAGTTCGAAATTTGATCTAAGCTTGTACATACTTGATGCACAAAATGTATTGTGCATATAGGAAAGTATGTACAATGAAGATGAATGCATGGACATGCCACCAAAGAATATACAGACCTTGTGTGCATGAAGAAATAGATGCATCGAGTTGGTTCGAGAATGTATAGACTTGCTAAGTCATCAAGGCAACCGAGTGCAAACTTAGTATTCGATTGCACGAACTATATGCATGCAATAGAATGTATAGACTTTGAGTGCATGATACTACTTTACGTATGTATGCAACAGAATGTATAGACTTTGATTTCATGGAGGAAGAGATGTATCGACTTGCTACTGAAGAGTGTACAGACTTTATTCTCATGGAGCAAGAGATGTATCGACTTGCTACTGAAGAGTGTACAGACTTTTGTGTATTTGTGTATGCGTGAGGCAAAGCAATGCACTAACTATGTATATGCATGAAGAACATGGGCTGTACTGACTTGGTCGAGTGAAACAACGGAGGTTGTACATACTAGCCACCAAAGCGATGTATAGACTTGCTGTCGAAGAATATACAAACTTGTGAAATGATGCACGAACTTAGATGCTCATATCAACAATCGGTTGTACAGACTTGCCACCAAAGAATGTACAGACTTTGAGTGCATGGTACAAAAGATGCACAGACATGCCGTCAAAGAATGTATAGACTTTGTGTGCAATGTACAAACGATACACAGATATGCCACCGAAGAACGTACAGACTTTGAAGTGAAAGATGCACCCATGCACGGACTTGGTGACATTGTGTATGCATGGAATCAAACAGATGTACTGACTTTGTTCATGCAAGAAAACATGCACTAAGTATGTATGCATAATGAACACGCATCGACTTTGTATTGAAGCATCTGATGAATGCACCGATGCAGTGTATGCATATGGCAGATATTGCCCCGAAACCATATGACTCTTTATGCATGCATGGAAATAAGATGCTCAATAAATCATTCATATGCAGACACATGGTGAACAATCATTTATACTCATAGTGCTTGCTAACATCAAAACCACATGGGCACAACAATGACAAGGGTCTAACACGGTTTGTTCATCGACATTGGTTAAATGCCAAAGCAAAAGGAGGTTTATTCATTAACGAGGATGAAGGGTCCAAGTTAAGGGAAACGTCGACCGATCTTGACGATGATGACAAGGGCCGAACACGGTTTGTTCATCGATATTGGTTAAATGCCGAAGCAAAGGAGGTTTATTCATTAACGAGGATGAAGGGTCCAAGTTAAGGGAAACGTCGACCGATATTGCCGATGATGACAAGGGTCGAAGTCGGTTTGTTCATCGACATTGGTTAAATGCCAAAGTAAAGGAGGTTTATTCATTAATGAGGACGAAGGGTCCAAGTTAAGGGAAATGTCGACCGATCTTTCCGATGATGACAAGGGTCGAAGATGATTTGTAGAGGGAAAAGATCTCCGGTGGGACTTATGGTGATCATCCTTTTCGGAGTTTAATTAGGATGAGGGTGAAGATGAACTTTAAATTATCACATTACTAGCTTAAGCGCCCTTTTGAGTTTTCACCAAAGCTAGCCCCCTCTTACTTTTGCCCACGCGCCCTTTCAGATTTTCACGTGGCGGGGTACCCGATTTTGCATGTAGTGCCCTTTCGGGTTTTCACTGTAGCCGGGTTATAGCCATTTTTACCCTTGCCTTGGTGTAGGAACAAGGCCGGCGGGGCACCTCTATTTTAAGCACCATTTTTTTTCTCATATAACTTTTATCATTTCATTCATTATTTTTTCCGAACATAGAGTGAGAAACGAGGATGGGTCAATCATGTGATGTTTGACCCTACGTAGTAGCATATGATAGTTGGCTAGGGCACGTAGCCTTGCGTCGAAAAAAGGGGTTTATTCGTTGATAGGGACAAATACCAACACAAGGGATGAGTTTCTGTGCCGATTCAGACGTAAGGTCCGTAATGGCGACAACGTGTAGAAGTTGGCTAGGGCACGCAGCCTTGCGCCGAAAAGGGGGTTTGTTCATCGACAAGGATAAATACCAACACAAAGGAAGAGTTTTCTTCGATTCAGACGTAAGGTCCGTAATGGCAGTATTGTAGGAAAGTCGACTGGGACACGAAGTCTTACACCGAAAAGGGGGTTTATTCGTCGGTAAGGGTAAATACCAACGCAATGGAAGAGCATTCACCGATTCAGACGTAAGGTCCGTAATGATAGTATTATATGAAAGTTGGCTGGGACACGAAGTCTTTCACTGAAAAGGGGGTTTATTCATCGGTAAGGAAAAATACCAATGCAAAGGAAGAGCATTCGCCGATTCAGACGTAAGGTCCTTAAAGGCAGTATTGTAGGAAAGTCGGCTGGGACACGAAGTCTTGAATCGAAAAGGGGGTTTATTTGTCGGTAAGGATAAATACCAACGCAAAGGAAGAGCATTCACTGATTCAGACGTAAGGTCCGTAATGGCAGTATTATAGGAAAGTCGGATGGGACACGAAGTCTTGCACCGAAAAGAGAGTTTATTCGTCGGTAAGGATAAATACCCACGCAAAGGAAGAGC
Organism: Amorphophallus konjac; assembly: GCA_022559845.1. Classification (NCBI taxonomy): domain Eukaryota; kingdom Viridiplantae; phylum Streptophyta; class Magnoliopsida; order Alismatales; family Araceae; genus Amorphophallus; species Amorphophallus konjac. Next base: position 280,394,564 of record CM040126.1, on the reverse strand, counting down.
ATTCACCGATTCAGATGTAAGGTCCGTAATGGCAGTATTGTAGGAAATTCGGCTGGGACACGAAGTCTTTCACTGAAAAGGGGGTTTATTCGTCGGTAAGGATAAATACCAACGCAAAGAAAGAGCATTCGTCGATTCAGACGTAAGGTCCTTAAAGGCAATATTGTAGGAAAGTTGGCTGGGACACGAAGTCTTGCACCGAAAAGAGGGTTTATTCGTCGGTAAGGATAAATACCAACGGAAAAGAAGAGCATTCGCCAATTCGGACGTAAGGTCCTTAAAGGCAGTATTGTAGGAAAGTCAGCTGGGACACGAAGTCTTGCGTCGAAAAAAGGGGGGTTTATTCGTTAGCAGGGGGGCAATGCTAACGCAAAGGAAGATTTTTCGCCGATTCAGACATAAGGTCCTTAAAGGTAGTTCCATTATGGTGGGACTTATGGCTTGCTGCGCGATGCCTTCAGTCTTCTTCATTCTTCAGATGCCGGTTCAGCCACCCGATATAACTTCTAGTGCCTCCCGTTGAGAGGAGAGAACTGGATTACGCCCTTGTGGTCGACCAGAACATAAGCACCCCCTTCATAGACCCAATGCACGACATACGGGCCTACCCAATTTTTGACCAACTTCCCTTTAGGGTTAGAGGCCATCACTTCTCTTCTTTTGACCATTACTAGATCTCCTTTCTTGAATTCTCACCCCTTGACCAGCTTGTCGAAAGCACGGGTCATGCGAGCCTGATATAAATGGATATTTTGTTGCGCGCGAAGACGCTTTCCTTCTAGCTCGGTGAGCTCTTCCAATCTTCTTTCTATGTTAGTCTGCTCGCTGCTAACCAACCCATGCTGGATGGCGACTCGCAACGAGGGAACCTCCAATTCAATTAGCACCACAGCCTCCGACCCGTACACGAGGGAGTAAGGTGAGCAGCAAGTTGGGGTTTTGTTAACTGTACGATAAGCCCAGAGTGCTTCGTACATCCTCTCTTCCCAATCTCTTTTATTAGCCTTAACAGTCTTCGCTAGTAGGGTGCATTGAGTTTAATTGAAGACTTCTATAAGTCCGTTGACTTGAGGGTAGTAGGGAGATGGCATTCTCCAATCAATCTTGTATTTGTCGGCCAGTCGGTACACCTTCTGGTTCCTGAAGTGATTGTCATTGTTGGAGATAATTTAGCCGGGGATCCCAAACTGGAATATTACCTTTTGTCGGAAGAATCTGGTGACCAATTCCCCCGTCACTTCTCTTAGTGCTACTACTTCTGCCCATCTGGATAAGTAATCTATTGCTGCTAAGATATATTTGCATCCTAATGAAGATGCTGGTAGCGGCCCTACCACGTCTGTACCCCATTGAGCAAATGGCCAACTTGGTACGGTAGGATGTAGTGGCGCCGATGGTTTCCTTGACACAGTGGCATGTTCTTGACACTTTTGGAAGGCTTTAGCGAACTTTCAGCAGTCGTCAAACATAGAGGGCTAGTAGTAGCCCAATTTCTTTATTTCAATTTTCATTTTTGGGACGGCCTGGTGTGCCCAGGCTGATCCGACGTGGACTTCCTGCATTACCTGCCTAACCTCTGCTGAAGATAAGAATCGGAGTAAGACTCTCTTTTGGGCATCTGCCATTATTCGGAACAGGACTCCGTTCCTAATCTCGTAAGAGTCCTTGACCCGTAGGAGCTTCATTCTTTTTCTTTCGGGAGCTGCTGGTGTTGAAACCAACGTAAGAGATGCTCCCGACAGTCGGGCTGTTGGATTTCTTCCACCGCTGCCACTTTATTTTCTTGTTCATCAGTCAGGACCTCTGTCACACTGGGGACCTGTCGCCGGTTAATTACTGTTATATTCAGGCTTGTGTCTGGCGGGATTGCCAAAGAACTGGCCAACTTTGTGAGGATATCTGCCTAAGCATTCTGTTCTCGTTTGATGTGCTTGATGCTGATGAAATAGAATCTCGTCATCAGGCGGAGTGCCAACTGGTAATAAGGAAGGAGTTCTTGCTTCCGCACATCGAACTCTCCGTCCAACTATTTTATAACTAGCATGGAATCCCCGAATGCTTCCAGCATCTGAATTCCCATGGATAGAGCAATCTGCAGCCCGATTATTGGGGCTTCATATTCTGCTTCATTATTTGTGTAGGGCTTGTTTATTGAACAAGATGTATATATGACTTCTCATTCTAGAGATTTCAGGACTATGCCTGCCCCTGCCCTGACTCTGGCTGACCCAGTTGCCGAGGTATCAATTCTAGATGCGCCATCAAAGTATAACTGCCACAATGAGGGATGTACTTGGTCGACCTCCAGGGTCTCATCTTCAGGAAGCTCTAGCTCTTGCATACAATCTTCTGGTACTAGGTGTAGACACGCCAAAATTGACGTTACTATGAGTACCTCTCATATTGCCTTGTAATGCCCCAATTTGACCCTAAAATTAGTTCTATTTGAGTGGTTTTTCTCACTTTTCTTGGATTTCTCCCTTTTTTCACCCTTTTCTTATTTTTTCCTATTTTTTCCTATTTTTTTGGATTTTTCTGGATTTTTTCCCTTATTTTTCTGAAATAACGGCTTGACGTGGGGCGTCTTTTAAATAACGACTTACACTTGGGCGTTTCTAAAAAAAATTAACGACTACATTGAAGGGCGTCCATTCTTTGAAATTCCTATTTTTCTGGATTTTTCTGGGAATTTTTTGGAATTTTTTGGGAATTAACGCCTTAAAAGAGGGCGTTACTTTGAATTTGAGAATAATAAAAAAAAATTCAAAAAAATGAATTCACGACGTATGTGAGGGCGTGTCTTTCAAATTGAATTTTTTAATATTATTTTTCAACCCCTTCAGAGGCGATTTGGTGGCCTTCCGGGTGTCAAAAAAATTCGCAAAATAGTCGTTGGAATCAGGGCGACGAGATGCACCTTCACCTAAAAAATGGGAAAATAATATTAAGAAATAAAAAATAGCCCTATTTTGAACTTTTGAATTAACGTCCTAAGCTAAGTCGTGTTTTAAAAGACGCCTTCGGGTAGGTCGTCAATTCTAGAATTGACGCCCTTACCCAGGTCGTGTTTCACTTTCGTTTCTTGCTCGAACGCGGCCTTTCCCCCAAGAGTCCTACTTTGTTTGATCATTACCCGTTCTTATCTTTCCCCATCATGGACTCTTGCCATGCTTATCTTGACTTGCCTTATTTATAGAGCTCTCTTGGCTCTGTTATTGGGGTTGGTTCGGAGGTCCTGATTCGCGGCTTCGGTCTTCTTATTCTTTTTTTTTCTTCTGTTTTTTTTTCTGGGGCTCTTCTTCTTCCTCCCACGTATCTCCCTTTCCCCTTCTTCTCTGTTTTGCTTTTCTTTTTCTTGTTTTGGTGCTTGCAGGTGCTGCTGCGTTCGGCTGAAGGAGGAGCCTTCAAGTGCATTTGTCTTCATCTATCGAAGCCTCTCCCCCTTGAATATCAAAGCTACAGCATCACACAGGCTCCTTCTTGTTTTTTCTTCTTTTATTTTGGCATCGATTTACACATATACGCATGCATCATCATCTCTCATTGATTTTCATTATTCTTAACGTGTTGAGAAATCTCCCCCACAGTGCAATCCCTTGCACATCTCCCTATTTCATTTACATTCATTCATATCATCATATATCTCCCACCCTCATTGCATAGGGGTTTAAGGGCAATCCCCTTAAGGTGTGTATTGTCCCTATTTTTCATGCTCATATATTTTTATTGAATTTGATGCTACACCATTGTTTCTAATCCATATCTTTTGGTGTTTGTCTTTTCTTGCAAGGGTAATCAAAGGAAGAACTCTCTTCATCGGCCGGCCGATTTTGAAGAGAAAAGGAGTACTCACATCCCCCGCATCTTTTGAGGTATTTTGCGATCATCTCCCTATATCAATCTCCTCTTTGAGACTCTCGTGTCTCTGGCGATCACAACCTCCTTTAGCACCTCGTGTTATTTTATTGTTATTTTTATTACTTATTCTTATCATTTCTTTTGTTTAAGTGTGGATTTTAAATCAAATCTACAAATTGGCGATCACGGTGGGACCCTTTCTTGTTTTTTATTTTGATTACCCCTTTCCCCTTGGCACCCACGTGTGCCCTTTCCTATTGGTACCCACGTGTACCCCTCCTTTTGTGCCCCTCGGGCACCCTCCCTTGTGCATTGCACTCTCCCCAAAGTGATCTGCCAATTAGCTAGATTTGTTTTAAAACTTTCACTTGTTTAAAATCTTGATGAGCATGCTTCTGTGTTAATAATTATATTTGTTGATTGCCTATGTGAGTGCTTCTCTACTTTGATATTGCTGGCCGCGAGGGTTTCCTGGAAGAAGGCAATTAACGCCTCTGACAGAGGCGCTTTTTTTAGTTAACGCCCTATCGCAGGGTGTCTTTTTCCTTTTTAACGCCTTCTGTCAGGGCGCTTTATATCATATGTTCTTATGCTGTGAATTCACGCCCTCCAATAGGGCATTTCTTTATTTGGTAGCGCCTCTCTTCAGGGCGCGTTTTCATGATTTGACGCCCCCAACCATGGGCGTTTCTTTATTTGGTTGAGCATCCTTGATAATTAACGCCCTGCCCCAGGGCGTCTCTTTTATTGGTAGCGCCCTACCCCAGGGCGTCTTATTCCTGTGTTTTCACCGAACTCCTTTGTTTATCACTGTATCATATTTCTGCTTATATCTTGCATTCATTCATTCATTTTGCATTGGTTTGAGAGGCCTTATCCCTTTATACTAGGAGCCACACACCCCCTTGGTGAAGGAACGACCCTCCATTGAGCATTCCGTCTCTTTGGATTGGAAATTCCTAAACCAAGCCTCCATAAGTCCCCGCACCCGTGGATTCCCTCACGGACGCCGGGCAGGTTGTACCCTTTTGGAGTCCCGATATAGTTGGCCTAATACGTGGTGAGTGAGAGTTCCTAGTTGGCATTGAAGTGAATCATATTGAAACTAGGACTCTCCTTGTGTGAATCTTTCCAAACTTTATTAAAATTCATTAATTCACCAAGGATTAAACAAATCAAAATCACGGTAATCATTCCAACTTGTGTGCTTATTTGCATAATTATTGAGAATTTTGATTATATAATGGCTTACCATGATAGAAACACGTTCAATCCAATTCATGAGGATGCACAACCTAGCACTTCTCATAATCCTCACTTTCAACATGTTCACAATTCTCACCATACTTTCAAAGGACCACGTCCTCACTCTTATGGTGTTGCCCGACCCTTGGGCAATGTCTAATCCAATGGTCCTTCAACTCAATTTCGAGCCACTATTCCCATTAAGCCATCTCGTCCCAATGATGAGAAGGTCTCCCAGATTTTGCATGCATTAGATTATCTCACCCCTCAACAGATCCAAGCCCTTAAGGCTGCCGTTGGGGGTGCATCTCCTTCATCTCATCCTCCTTCCAACCCTATTCGGGTGGCCCATCACCCACTTCCCTCTTCCACTCATGATCCTGGTCGGGTAGCCCATTACCCATCTCCTTCTACTCACACTTCTCCTCGGGTGGTCCGACACCCGCCTCCTTCTATTCCTCCACCACGGCCCCGAGGCCCTTATATTCCTTGCAATCCGGCCCGTCCGGGTTCTTGTACGGGTCGTCCCGTTAATTCCCCTCCACAGCATTTTTATGCCACTCCTCCTCCTTCAAGGCCCTGCCAGCCCTCGGTTGCTCCAGTTACACCCCTCCAACAATCTCTGCTTGATAAGATTACTTTGATGGAGGAACAAATAAAGAGGGTCACGGCTCCTCCTACTCCAGTCAATCCTCTCCATGCCGCTTTGGACGAGATTACAAAGATGGAGAGAGAATGGAAAGACAGGAGGGATGATTATGGTATCGGCATTCCGAGCGAGGAAGAACCGACAATTGAAGAATCCGAGGCAGTATACGATGATGATGAAGCTCCACGGGCACCCCTTCCGAGTTTCCTTCGCTTTCCACTCCCTCCATTATCATTTGATGAACCCCCTGCTCAGGACGAAGTCACCATCCCTAATTCAACCCCTGTTTATGAGACTAGTTGGTGTTACGACAATGGGTCGATATTCCAGTCGCCCGCGCCGGCACCTATTGAGTCTCTTCCCATTCCCGCTCCCACTCCTATACCTGACACCGCTCGCCCCGTTCGGCATTTCCTCCGCACCAAACCTTCATCAATTAAACCTCCCACAATTACACCTTCACCCACTATGCCATCAACCTTCATAACATTAGCCTCCCCCGAGCCTTCCACTATAAAACCTCCGCAGATTGAGCCTTTAGCCTCCACCGAGCCCACCATTGAACTTTCCCCAATTCAACCTTCCATTATCCCCTTAAAATCTTGATGAGCATGCTTCTGTGTTAATAATTATATTTGTTGATTGCCTATGTGAGTGCTTCTCTACTTTGATATTGCTGGCCGCGAGGGTTTCCTGGAAGAAGGCAATTAACGCCTCTGACAGAGGCGCTTTTTTTAGTTAACGCCCTATCGCAGGGTGTCTTTTTCCTGTTTAACGCCTTCTGTCAGGGCGCTTTATATCATATCTTCTTATGCTGTGAATTCACGCCCTCCAACAGGGCGTTTCTTTATTTGGTAGCGCCTCTCTTCAGGGCGCGTTTTCATGATTTGACGCCCCCAACCGTGGGCGTTTCTTTATTTGGTTGAGCATCCTTGATAATTAACGCCCTGCCCCAGGGCGTCTCTTTTATTGGTAGCGCCCTACCCCAGGGCGTCTTATTCCTGTGTTTTCACCGAACTCCTTTGTTTATCACTGTATCATATTTCTGCTTATATCTTGCATTCATTCATTCATTTTGCATTGGTTTGAGAGGCCTTATCCCTTTATACTAGGAGCCACACACCCCCTTGGTGAAGGAACGACCCTCCATTGAGCATTCCGTCTCTTTGGATTGGAAATTCCTAAACCAAGCCTCCATAAGTCCCCGCACCCGTGGATTCCCTCACGGACGCCGGGCAGGTTGTACCCTTTTGGAGTCCCGATATAGTTGGCCTAATACGTGGTGAGTGAGAGTTCCTAGTTGGCATTGAAGTGAATCATATTGAAACTAGGACTCTCCTTGTGTGAATCTTTCCAAACTTTATTAAAATTCATTAATTCACCAAGGATTAAACAAATCAAAATCACGGTAATCATTCCAACTTGTGTGCTTATTTGCATAATTATTGAGAATTTTGATTATATAATGGCTTACCATGATAGAAACACGTTCAATCCAATTCATGAGGATGCACAACCTAGCACTTCTCATAATCCTCACTTTCAACATGTTCACAATTCTCACCATACTTTCAAAGGACCACGTCCTCACTCTTATGGTGTTGCCCGACCCTTGGGCAATGTCTAATCCAATGGTCCTTCAACTCAATTTCGAGCCACTATTCCCATTAAGCCATCTCGTCCCAATGATGAGAAGGTCTCCCAGATTTTGCATGCATTAGATTATCTCACCCCTCAACAGATCCAAGCCCTTAAGGCTGCCGTTGGGGGTGCATCTCCTTCATCTCATCCTCCTTCCAACCCTATTCGGGTGGCCCATCACCCACTTCCCTCTTCCACTCATGATCCTGGTCGGGTAGCCCATTACCCATCTCCTTCTACTCACACTTCTCCTCGGGTGGTCCGACACCCGCCTCCTTCTATTCCTCCACCACGGCCCCGAGGCCCTTATATTCCTTGCAATCCGGCCCGTCCGGGTTCTTGTACGGGTCGTCCCGTTAATTCCCCTCCACAGCATTTTTATGCCACTCCTCCTCCTTCAAGGCCCTGCCAGCCCTCGGTTGCTCCAGTTACACCCCTCCAACAATCTCTGCCCTCTCGTCCCAATGATGAGAAGGTCTCCCAGATTTTGCATGCATTAGATCATCTCACCCCTCAACAGATCCAAGCCCTTAAGGCTGCCGTTAGGGGTGCATCTCCTTCATCTCATCCTCCTTCCAACCCTATTCGGGTGGCCCATCACCCACTTCCCTCTTCCACTCATGATCCTGGTCGGGTAGCCCATTACCCATCTCCTTCTACTCACACTTCTCCTCGGGTGGTCCGACACCCGCTGTAATGTCCCGGGTCTTTCGGATCCTTCGTTATGGGTCTCGGATCTGGTTTGTCAGGGTGTTTGACCTTGTTGTGTCCGAAATTTCGTTTCGTACATCTTTCGTGTTCGGATTGCGCGATCCGGAGTCGTTTCGGAGGCCCGGAGTGTGTCCGTGGCTTTTCCGTGCGTGTTTTCCGATTTCCGCGTATGGGTTTCGGCGAATCCTTCGGAACCCTGTAGCGGGTGAGCCGGGTCGTTCACCAGCCCGCGAGTGGTACCGTTGCGATCAGCGCGTCGAGACGGTCGAGGAGGTGCACTTTTCTATTTTTCGGTATTTATGGCATTTTTCGGATTTTCTATATATATCAATTCTTTTTCTTTTTCTTTTACCTTTTTCTTTTCTTCTTCTCCCTCCTTCCTTCAACCGTGAGAGCTCCCCCTTCCCCCGCGGCCGATCTTCTTCTCCCCGGGCGACCGAGACGCGGCCCCTCTCACTCCGGCAACGGCGTGGCAGCGGCGGCGGCGGCAAGGCGGTCCCGGTGGCGTGCTTTTCGCGGCGGGAGGCGGGGCGTTCGTGGGAGTAAAAGCTTCATCTTTGATTTCGGCGGTGATTCGGTGGATTTCGAGCTTCCTTGAGGTAGGGGGACGAATCCTTACCCTCTTTCTAGCATTCCCCGTGATTTCTAGGCCGTGGAGAGGCCGAGAGGGGCTAGATTCATGCCGGGAGGGTTATTTCCATGTTTGGGGTTGAGCGCCGGATCCGTCGATTCGTGAGGTTTTTGATCGATTTGGGGGTCCTAGATGCATGCTAGGTCGTTGTGGGGTGATTCCCCATTGTTTTCCCTTCACCAAAGGGGGTGAATGGGCGTGGTTTTGTGATTTCCGGCCGTAGTTCGCGAACCGGGCTCGGCCCGATGTCGCGCTATAGTCCAGTGGCGCGTTCTTGATGAACGCGCTGTGTCGTCCGAGCGTGTCCGTCTGAGAAGACGAACAGTATGGCGGTGGGAAACGCGCCTGGTTCGGGTAGCGCGATGTCCAGATCGCGCTACCCAAAACTAGCGCGTTCAGGTGTGAACGAGCTGGCTTTGGGCGGCGCGACATGGAAGATCGCGCTAGCCTTAGCTAGCGCGTTCTTCGGTGTCACGCTAGGGATACCTAGCGCGACCATCCCCTCCCCCGAACCGTGTTTTTGCGGGTAGCGTGACCTCCGATTGGGTGAGCTGCGGACCCGGTTGTGGCGTGTGGCCCTAGGGATGCCGTGGGCACCTAGTGAGAGCCACAGGGGCGCCCGGGGTTCCCCAGAGAGTCAGTTACCTCGGTAGGGGTGCCGCGTGACTTGAGGGACGGTTGGACCTCATGCGTGTCCCCGGCATCTATGCCTATCGTATGATCATCATGAGTCTGTGCTAGTGTTGGTCGGTGGTATCCGTGGGTTAGTCCTTACTTCCAGTGACCTGTCCACTAGTCGTAGCTTTCTACGCACGCGTGTGCGGACCCACCTGGGAGTGGTGGAGAGCGAGACCCAGTGTGACGCGATTTTTAGGCTGGTTACCATAGGGCCCCTTGCCTTTGCCACCAGAGTCCGGTGGGGGGGAAAAACCAGCTAGAGGACCCGACCTAGAGCAGATGGTCTGTGTGTGCACACGTAGTTGGGGGCTTAGGGCACGCACTGACGAGTGCGACCCCAGCTAGTCCTTGTTGTGGTACTTGTTGCGTGTCTGAGTCTCGCGCCCGGGGCGTTGTAGCTAGACACTTGTGACGCGGTGTAAGACGTCAGGGGACGCATCCGGTCGTTCTTCTTGTGGATGGTGCTCCTGTTCACTGGCAGGCGTGGACTCGTGTTTTGTTGGACCGAGGTTCCGTACTACGGTACCGTTAGAGTAGATGACTTTTCCGTTTATTTACTTTAGCTTGTCGGTTCTACCGTACTCTCGGTTGGTAGGGTTGTCCTCTTCTTCCTCGTTTTTCGTGCGAGGTGGGGATTCACGGGATCCCTACTGGGCCAATGAGATGAGGCTCACTCCTGCTCTTCAGGTGAGGCGGGGTCGGCGGGAGGCGCGGCCGAGCTTCAGCGTGGTTCTTCTAGCCAGGGTTAGTTGCTAGTCTGCCAGAGCCGGGGGATGCCCCGCGTAGTTGTACTCCGGGGGATGCCCCGTGTTGTTTGTACGCCGGGGGATGTCCCGTGTAGTTGTACTTTCTTTCCTGTTGACTGTACTTTCTTTGGACATGAGACACTGTGGACCTTGTAGCAGTTTGAATTATTTATTATGTGCTTTTCCTTTTGATTATTGTGCTATCTCTGTGGACGTTGCAGCTTCTCGTATACCCCACACCACTCCTTTCTACCCTTCCGAGTCTTCGGGCTCGTGGGTTGACGGGCCGAGATTCGAGACGCGCCGGTTCCTTTCCGGTACTCGGATCCTCAGGTCGTCACAGCTGGTATCAGAGCGAGGTTGTGGAGGTATATCGGAACTTGGAACGAATTGCAGTGGTCCAGAAGGTCCATGAATGTCCTGTACAGTCGGCGACTGGCTTAGGGTGGTGTGTTTTATTGATTTCTGGTGCTTTTCTTGATGCCAGGTGTGTTATGGCACCGCGGAGGAGGACTCGTGCCCAGCAGGGAGAGTCTAGTGGTGGTCCAGAGGAGCAGAGCAGGGCTTCAATTTCTGAGCGTGTATCTAGAGATGCGAGAGCTCCAAGGATGGATGATTTCTTCCGAGGCATGTTTGAGTATGTGTTTCAGCAGCAGCAGGGAGGTCAGCAGCAGGGAGGCCATCAGCAGCAGGGTGGCGAAGCTGGTGAGGATCAGGCTCGAGGTGGTCGCGGTCGTGTGCTGAAGGAGTTTTTGTTGTACCAGCCTCCTTCTTTTGGTGGGCAATCGGATCCTGAGGTGGCCAGAGAGTGGCTGGATGATGTGCAGCGGATTTTCAGTGCGATGGAGTGTCCCGGGGAGGAGCAGGTGGCGCTGGCCACTCATCGTCTTCAGGGATCGGCCCGTACTTGGTGGACATCTGTCACGCCCCGGGCCGATAGCAGCGGAACGTGTCGTTTGCTCGGAACGTGGCAGTTAAACAGTCGTGAATGATCAAGAGCAATCGCATAAGACCAAGATAATTTCGAACAACAATAGAAATTTATATTTCTATTATAAATCTCTTACAAGAACTTGTTTTCCAACTTAGAGACTTCAACACAATGGAAAGGAAGATAACGACATACTAACATACATTAGACAAGCTGACTGAATAAGAGACGCCAAGCTGACTTAGCTAGACAACACTATCTAGACTCAAGAAAGATAAAAGACTCGGGTTCACTAGTTTCCGAAGCTCGCTTGCACACTTGTCCCGCCCGTGTGAGTCTCAGTCTTGCTAGCCACCTGATTACCTGAAAATGTTAGAATAAAACGGAGTGAGCGAACGCTCAGTAGGAAATTATATCTCAAGAACTAGCAATGGGTTTAAGTAATTACAAGTTTTCACATGTTTATGCAATAGGGCTATGCATGTATAAATAACTGAGCAAGTGAAATAAACTGATCAATAGAATAACACGTCGTGCAAAACATCCAAGCGAGTATTAATCAAGAAGTATTCATGAGAGACTTTATAGATTATTGGCTATTTCACGCAAGTACATTGCCCGTGTCGGGCCACGCTAGTAAAGTCACGCAAGTCAAGTCACGTACGCAAGAAAAGAGAGATCGTGGAATGCCAAAGATCAAGATAAAGAGTACTCCGGTGCAATGCTAGACACCGTTATCATTAAAACTCCCATGGGCACTAGTACTTTGGGGCGCTCCTCCCAGGACCAGATCGGGCCCTATATGCACAGCATTCATGATAGATCTAGACATCCACGATAGTTTATAGCCAATAAGGAGTTCCAAGAACAAGCGTTAATTAGGATGATAAGATAAGATTTTCATGGAATTCAAGGGCAAGACCCTTGAGTAAGGACATACTGGCGATAAAATCCACGCAAAGCATATAAATCATGACATGTCGATAAACTGGGTGGAATTGGTTCCCTAACCGGGTACCATGACAAATAAGTGCCCATATGTAGATGGTCACTCCTTTATATAGAATTGTGATCTACAAGAACAGCATGTTAATAACATGAGGTCCACAAGAATCATCATAACAAAATTGATATAGAATTGGGGTCTACAATAACATCTCATTGATGGCATGTTTTCCCCATTCCTTAAGATAGTTCTCATATCATACATATAGTATAACATGAGGGCCGGTATACCATGTTTCATTAGAGTGACATGGTAAAGATTGTGTAATGGGTTTTTAGGGTACAACCAGCTCAGTCGACCTTGAGGGAATCCAAGGTACGAGGAGTCTTACGGAGGTCTCTATGACTAACTCGCTAGTCCAAAGGAACGGAATGTCCAATGGAGAGCTTGTATGTCAATGAGAGTTGAGTGTGATCGATGAATCAACATGAAACGTGGGACTATACTCACGGAGTGGAGAATAGTGCCGATATATATATATATATGTATAATATGAAACCATCGGTAATAGAATCAGGATAAAATCAGTTTACAGTAAAATAACGACTTAAGTAAAGTCGTGTATTGAATGATTAACGCCTAACAGAAGGGCGTTTACATGTATTGCCAATTTGCAGAATTTCCATTATTTCATTAATTTATCAAAAACACGCCTTTCCTGGGGGCGTTTCTTCAAAGTTGACGACTGCAGAGACAGGCGTCTCATCATTTACATATTCGACAGGATATAATTATTCTCAGAAATTTATCAAAAACGCGCCCTTGGAAGGGGCGTTACTTTCTAATTCCATTTTACAGAATATGTGAATTTCAGGATTTTAGCAGGTACACGCCCTAGGAAGGGGCGTTACTTTTCAAATTCACGCCTTGTACTGGGGCGTTAGAATATGGAAAACGACTTTGTCCAAGTCGTGAATTTCAAGGGATTTACGATATTTTAATAAATAATATTTCGAGAGACAGGAGACATGTCATGGCAGTAAAATTTAACAGGAATTCACAGAGTCATGCAAGATATTGAAAATCAATATTTCATATGTATTGTAATTTTTAAACAGGATCAATTATTAATCACATGCGATTCTTATGAAATTAACGCCTGCGTAGAGGGCGTCAAATATTAAATTGACGACCACTATCATGGTCGTTTCTTTTAAATTAGCGCCCTAATCAAGGGCGTTTCTTTCAAAATATTTCAGAAAACGCATGAAAACTATAATAATCATATGCATGACATGCTTATATATATATATATCTTGCATTAATTTCATTTGGGCTACAGTAACTTGAGAAAACCTACCTTATGATTTTGGATGAATGAAGCCTCGCGTAGGGCTCTGATAGTACTCTGTTTAAAACAGAGTTTTTCTTCGAAGAAAGAGGAAGATGATGCTGCTTCTGGAGGATGTGGTGATGAAGAAAAACGATCACAGGAATAAGACCTCCTTCGCTGTATGCAGAGGAAGATAAAAGACTCCTTCAGGTTGTAGGCAACTGCTGGTTGAAGAAATAAAAGGATGAAGAACCTTTAATATGCTTCAACCGAAAGCATGATAGAAACAAGAAAGAACATTACCTTGTTCTTTCTCGTATGCAGATCTTCTCAACCTATATAGAAGAGAAAGAGATGAAGGAACGTTAATTCTTTATGCAATCGAAGCAGAGAACAAAGGAGAATAAGAAGAACTGTTTGTTCTTCACGTACCGTAGCAGACGAGCGAATCAAATAGTTTTAGGGCTTGGGTAATCAAGGGTATTTATAGGATTTTTGAGGGTCCTATTAGGGTTAGAGTTTGATTGGAAGTAATGCTTCCAATATAGAGTCCTTACCCTAGTAGACACTTACTAGATTAGCATAATCCTTCCCTGGATAAGTTCCTGGGTCGAACGGAAGTGGAAATGAAATTGACGCCTTGTCATAAGGCGTTTCTTAAAGACACGCCCAGTGGAGAGGCGTTTCTTGTTTAAAACACGCCCAGGAAAGGGGCGTTTATCTTACTTGCCCTATTTGGTGTTTGGAATTTGACGCCATGTGGTGAGGGCGTCCTTTCTTGAATCACGCCTTGTTTAAGGGCGTGTCTAATTTAAATAGCGCCTTTATCAGAGGCGTTATTTCATTTTGTTTTATTTATCTATTTATTTAATTTATTTAAAATCTTTATTTTTAATAATATTTTATCAGGGTTGCTATATTTCTTCCTTCTAATAAAAGTATAATGTAATAAATGTGAATATTAATTTTTTTAAATTATTAATAAAATACTAATTGATGTTTTCTTCAAGATTTAATGATTCTTAATTCAAATAAAATGGTATTATGCATTAAATGCCTTACTTAAAAATAACATGTTATTCTTAAAATTATGATAATACAATGGTAGGGTTCATGAGTTCTTTTTGTGAGATTTCTCAGGATGTCAGGGGGTCGTGTACCGAGTCTGGCCTTGATTATTTACGTTGTATTATATTTATTTATATTGCATTATATATTCATAAACATATTTGTTACTTTCTAACCCTCATATACCTATTAATAATTTGTATGTATATAGGGATTTTATTCCTCATAATTTGTTTAACTTTTATTAGTCTTTGTCCTAGGTATCAGAGGCAGGTTCGATCTGAGCAACCATATAGGAATATCGCTTGACCATTTATTTATTTGAATAAATTTTTAATTAACATTATATACTTATAAGAGTAGGTATATCATTATGTATATTTTTATTCCTGTTCCAAAAATTACGGGGCGTTACAACATCGGAGTGGGGTTCAGTGTTCCGATCTCGTCCTCTTCGGCAGATTGCGTGGCAGGAGTTCGTCACGGCTTTCGAGCGAGCCTTCTGTCCGTCCTTTGTCAGGTCGCAGAGGTTGCGAGAGTTCATGGAGCTGACTCAGGGTGACATGACGGTGATGGAGTACCGTGCCAGGTTTATCAAGTTGGGCCGTTATGCTCCTCACATCATGGCAGATGAGGAGGTGAAGACCGATCAGTTTGTGGGTGGTCTGAGGCTGGAGTTGAGGCATCATCTTCTTGCGTCGGGTTTGACTAGTTTGGATGCGGCATGTAAGGCAGCAGCGGCGTTGGAGAGAGATTTGCAGAAGGTTAGAGGGCCGAGCAGTGCTAGTCAGGTGCAGGCAGATTTCAGCCAGCCGACAGGGATGCAGCAGCAGAGTACCGCCCAGCTCTCAGCAGGTGGATCAGTGGCGACACAGACTGCGGCTCCGGTGCCAGGTTCATCCTTCAAGTCGAAGCTTAAGAAGTTGCTTAAGGAAGCTGGTTTTAGCATGAGGTGCCAGGATCGTAAGGAGTCGGGGTAGGAGTCGTTGGGCAGTGTTCAGCAGCCGATGGCTTTTCAGCGCCAGGGTTCGATGACTGGTTCGCGGGATGGCTGTCCCAAGTGCGGTGGTTCTCATCCAGGCAGACCGTGTTCGGCGCCCGTGATTTGCTTCAGGTGCGACCAGCAAGGGCACATGGCACGTGACTGTCCGCAGAGACCGCGCCAGCCGCATGAGTTTCAGCAGCAGCAGCAGTTTCGGCCCCAGCAGTCGTCAGCACAGCCACAGCAGTACCAGCAGCAGGGACAGTTCCCTCAGTTGGCACGGTCAGCTACTATGGGTGGGCAGAGACCCTGAGGCAGAGTGACTCATCTGACCAGGGCGGAAGCTGAGGCATCGCATTTGGTGGAAGGTACTCTTTCGATTTTGGGTTGTGCGGCTCGTGTTTTGTTCGATTCAGGTGCTTCTCATTCGTTCATCTCGGAGGTTTTCGCTCAGAGAGTGGAGGACCCGGTGACCGAGGTGTTCTGTGACTTGGCGGTAGAGTTGCCTACCGGTGACTTCATGATCACCCCGTACTGCTTTGAGAAGGTTCCAGTGTGGGTGGAAGGGCGGAACTTGCCGGTTAAACTCTACGCGTTACCGCTTCAGGACTTCGATGTGATTTTGGGCATGGATTGGCTCGAGGCTCATCATGCCTTGGTGGATTATGGCTCGAAGAAGGTCTACTTCCGACAGCCCCGTGGACCCACCTTCTAATTTCAAGGTATTCGGTCTTCCTCTTCCCGCTTGCTTATTTCGGCTTTCCGTGCGCATCGTTTGCTTGATGCAGGTTGTCAGGGTTTTCTCGCATCCGTGGTTTTGGTCGAGCGGCAGGGCCCTGAGGTAGAGGACATTCATGTCGTGTGCGAGTTTCCTGATGTTTTCCCCGAGGAGCTACCAGGGATGCCACCGCAGCGAGAGATTGATTTCGTGATTGAGGTGGTGCCGAGTATGGCGCCTATGTCGAAGGCCCCTTATCGGATGGCACCTGCTGAGTTACGAGAGCTGAAGGCGCAGTTGCAGGAGTTGCTGGCCAAAGGGTATATTCGTCCCAGTTATTCCCCGTGGGGTGCGCCGGTATTGTTTGTGAAGAAGAAGGATGGTAGTTTGAGGCTGTGCATCGACTACCGTCAGTTAAACCAGGTGACTGTCAAGAACAGGTATCCGTTGCCGCGGATTGATGACTTGTTTGATCAGCTTCAGTCGGCCCAGGTGTTTTCGAGGATCGATTTGAGATCGGGTTATTACCAGCTGCGGATCCGAGAGTCAGACGTGGAGAAGATGGCGTTCCGATCGAGGTATGGGCATTATGAGTTTTTGGTGATGCCGTTCGGGCTCACCAATGCCCCCGCAGCATTCATGGACTTGATGCATAGGGTGTTTCGTCCGTACTTGGACTAGTTTGTGGTCGTGTTTGTGGACGATATCCTTATGTATTCGCGGTCTGCTGAGGAGCATGTGCATCACTTGAGGGTGGTGTTGCAGACCCTGCGCGATCACTAGTTGTATGCCAAGTACAGCAAGTGCGAGTTCTGGCTCCGAGAGGTGCACTTTCTGGGGCATGTTATTTCTGGTGATGGTGTTTCCGTGGACCCGGCCAAGGTCGAGGCGGTGGTGCAGTGGCCGAGGCCAAGTTCTGTCACGGAGATTCGGAGTTTCTTGGGGCTTGCAGGTTATTATCGGCGGTTTATTCAGGATTTCTCTCGTATTGCTGCCCCGATGACTAGGCTTACGCGGAAAGAGGTGCAGTTCATCTGGACGGAGGAGTGTGAGCGGAGCTGAAGAGATTGCTTACCACTGCTCCGATTTTGGTGTTGCCATCTGGCTCGGGTGGGTTCGTGGTGTGTACAGATGCTTCCGGGGTAGGCCTCGGTGCTGTGTTGATGCAGCATGGGAGAGTTGTGGCGTATGCGTCGCGGCAGTTGAAGCCACATGAGGCGAACTACCCTACTCATGATCTTGAGTTGGCAGCGGTGATCTTCGCTTTGAAGATTTGGAGGCATTATTTGTACGGCGAGCGGTTTGAGCTCTTCACTGATCACCAGAGTTTGAGGTATGTGTTCACGCAGAAGGACCTTAACCTCAGACAGAGGAGATGGATGGAGTACATGAAAGATTATGACGTTACTCTGTCTTATCAGCCTGGCAGGATGAACGTCGTGGCTGATGCTCTGAGCAGGAGGGTAACGGCCAGTCAGATGTTGTTGAGGAAGTGGAAGCTTTGGGAGCAGGTCCCGGCCATGACTTTTAGGCTCAAGGTCCCGCAGGACCAGGGCTCGGCTATCCTTGCGAGTCTGACTGTCACGCCCGCGGTGCGTCGACAGGTGACTGAGGCCCAGCGAGCGGACCCCGAGCTACCCCGTATTCTGTCGATGGCCGAGGTGGAGTTTGGTGAGGATGGAGCTGTGAGATTCAGAGGTAGGTTGTACGTTCTGGTCGAGGGGCAGGTACGGCGTACGGTTCTGCGTGAGGCTCATGGGAGCCGGTATGCCGTGCACCCCGGATCGGCTAAGATGTACCATAACCTGAAGAGGTAGTTTTGGTGGCCTGGCATGAAGAGAGATGTTACGGAATTTGTGGCCAGGTGTTTGACCTGTCAGCAGGTGAAGGCTGAGCACCAGCGACCGGGAGGTACTCTTCAGCCCTTGGACATTCCTGCGTGGAAGTGGGACCACGTGACCACGGATTTTATGGTTGGATTACCGAGGACGTCCAGTGGGGAGGATAGTATCTGGTTGCTAGTGGATAGACTGACGAAGACGGCGGGATTGTTGCCGGTCAAGGTCAGTTGGAGTGTGCAGCGTTTGGCTCGTTTGTACGTGGAGCGGATAGTCCCATTGCATGGAGTCCCTATCTCCATTGTATCGGATCGTGACCCCCGTTTTACTTCTGGATTCTGGAGGAGCTTCCAGAAGGCTCTAGGCACTGAGTTGGCATTCAGCTCGGCCTATCATCCTCAGTCAGACGGTCAGTCTGAACGGACCATTCAGACTTTGGAGGACATGCTGCGAGCGTGTTGCTTGGAATGGCAGGGGAGTTGGACCCACCATCTGCCATTAGTGGAGTTTGCCTACAACAACAGCTATCATTCGAGCATCGGTATGGCTCCCTATGAGGCGTTGTATGGACGACCTTGTCGGACTCCGCTTGATTGGTTCGAGGTGGGCGAGCGTGCTTTGACCGGGCCAGAGTTGGTGCAGCAGTGTGTTGAGGTGGTGCATCTCGTTCGGCAGAAGATGTTGGCAGCTCAGAGCCGGCAGAAGAGTTATGCCGATCGGAGGAGGCGACCCCTCAGCTTTGCTGTGGGAGATCGAGTTTTCTTGAGAGTGTCTCCCATGAAGGGCGTGATGCGCTTCGGTAGGCGTGGGAAGCTGAGTCCCCGCTACATTGGTCCCTTTCCCATCGTTGAGCGCGTTGGGGAAGTTGCTTATCGGTTGCAGTTACCTTCGGAGCTTTCCACGGTGCATGATGTGTTCCATGTATCGATGCTTCGGAAATATATGCCCGATGACTCTCATATTCTCGAGGATGCCGTTTGGCCTGATGTGACCCCAGATCTGTCCCTTCCGGAGTTTCCTGTTCGCATTGAGGATCGACGAGAGCAGCGCCTGCGGAACAAGGTTATTCCTCTGGTTAAGGTGGTCTGGCAGCGTCATTCTGGCGGCGAGGCATCTTGGGAGCGAGAGGATGAGATGCGGGAGTCGTATCCTTATTTGTTTGTGTGAGTCTTTCCCCCGTCCTTGTGCCTTGTCCTTGAATTTCGAGGGCGAAATTCGTTTAAGGGGGGAGGGCTGTAATGTCCCGGGTCTTTCGGATCCTTCGTTATGGGTCCCGGATCTAGTTTGTCAGGGTGTTCGACCCTGTTGTGTCCGAAATTTCGTTTCGGACATCTTTCGTGTTCGGATCGGCGCGATCCGGAGTCGTTTCGGAGGCCCGGAGTGTGTCCGTGGCTTTTCCGTGCGCGTTTTCCGATTTTCGCGTACAGGTTTCGGCGAATCCTTCGGAACCCTGTAGCGGGTGAGCCGGGTCGTTCACCAGCCCGCGAGTGGTACCGTTGCGATCAGCGCGTCGAGACGGTCGAGGAGGTGCACTTTTCTATTTTTCGGTATTTATGGCATTTTTCGGATTTTCTATATATATCAATTCTTTTTCTTTTCTTTTACCTTTTTCTTTTCTTCTTCTCCCTCCTTCCTTCAACCGTGAGAGCTCCCCCTTCCCCCGCGGCCGATCTTCTTCTCCCCGGGCGACCGAGACGCGGCCCCTCTCACTCCGGCAACGGCGTGGCAGCGGCGGCGGCGGCAAGGCGGTCCCGGTGGCGTGCTTTTCGCGGCGGGAGGCGGGGCGTTCGTGGGAGTAAAAGCTTCATCTTTGATTTCGGCGGTGATTCGGTGGATTTCGAGCTTCCTTGAGGTAGGGGGACGAATCCTTACCCTCTTTCTAGCATTCCCCGTGATTTCTGGGCCGTGGAGAGGCCGAGAGGGGCTAGATTCATGCCGGGAGGGTTATTTCCATGTTTGGGGTTGAGCGCCGGATCCGTCGATTCGTGAGGTTTTTGATCGATTTGGGGGTCCTAGATGCATGCTAGGTCGTTGTGGGGTGATTCCCCATTGTTTTCCCTTCACCAAAGGGGGTGAATGGGCGTGGTTTTGTGATTTCCGGCCGTAGTTCGCGAACCGGGCTCGACCCGATGTCGCGCTATAGTCCAGTGGCGCGTTCTTGATGAACGCGTTGTGTCGTCCGAGCGTGTCCGTCTGAGAAGACGAACAGTAAGGCGGTGGGAAACGCGCCTGGTTCGGGTAGCGCGATGTCCAGATCACGCTACCCAAAACTAGCGCGTTCAGGTGTGAACGAGCTGGCTTTGGGCGGCGCGACATGGAAGATCGTGCTAGCCTTAGCTAGCGCGTTCTTCGGTGTCACGCTAGGGATACCTAGCGCGACCATCCCCTCCCCCGAACCGTGTTTTTGCGGGTAGCGTGACCTCCGATTGGGTGAGCTGCGGACCCGGTTGTGGCGTGTGGCCCTAGGGATGCCATGGGCACCCAGTGAGAGCCACAGGGGCGCCCGGGGTTCCCCGGAGAGTCAGTTACCTCGGTAGGGGTGCCGCGTGACTTGAGGGACGGTTGGACCTCATGCGTGTCCCCGGCATCTATGCCTATCGTATGATCATCGTGAGTCTGTGCTAGTGTTGGTCGGTGGTTTCCGTGGGTTAGTCCTTACTTCCAGTGACCTGTCCACTAGTCGTAGCTTTCTGCGCACGCGTGTGCGGACCCACCTGGGAGTGGTGGAGAGCGAGACCTAGTGTGACGCGGTTTTTAGGCTGGTTACCGTAGGGCCCCTTGCCTTTGCCACCAGAGTCCGGTGGGGGGGAAAAACCAACTAGAGGACTCGACCTAGAGCAGATGGTCTGTGTGTGCACACGTAGTTGGGGGCTTAGGGCACGCACTGACGAGTGCGACCCCAGCTAGTCCTTGTTGTGGTACTTGTTGCGTGTCTGAGTCTCGCGCCCGGGGCGTTGTAGCTAGACACTTGTGACGCGGTGTAAGACGTCAGGGGACGCATCCTGTCGTTCTTCTTGTGGATGGTGCTCCTGTTCACTGGCAGGTGTGGACTCGTGTTTTGTTGGACCGAGGTTCCGTACTATGGTACCGTTAGAGTAGACGACTTTTCCGTTTATTTACTTTAGCTTGTCGGTTCTACCGTACTCTCGGTTGGTAGGGTTGTCCTCTTCTTCCTCGTTTTTCGTGCGAGGTGGGGATTCACGGGATCCGTTCTGGGCCAATGAGATGAGGCTCACCCCTGCTCTTCAGGTGAGGCGGGGTCGGCGGGAGGCGCGGCCGAGCTTCAGCGTGGTTCTTCTAGCCAGGGTTAGTTGCCAGTCTGCCAGAGCCGGGGGATGCCCCGCGTAGTTGTACTCCGGGGGATGCCCCGTGTAGTTGTACTTTCTTTCTTGTTGACTGTACTTTCTTTGGACATGAGACACTGTGGACCTTGTAGCAGTTTGAATTATTTATTATGTGCTTTTCCTTTTGATTATTGTGCTATCTCTGTGGACGTTGCAGCTTCTCGTATACCCCACACCACTCCTTTCTACCCTTCCGAGTCTTCGGGCTCGTGGGTTGACGGGCCGAGATTCGAGACGCGCCGGTTCCTTTCCGGTACTCGGATCCTCGGGTCGTCACACCCGCCTCCTTCTATTCCTCCACCACGGCCCCGAGGCCCTTATATTCCTTGCAATCCGGCCCGTCCGGGTTCTTGTACGGGTCGTGCCGTTAATTCCCCTCCACAGCATTTTTATGCCACTCCTCCTCCTTCAAGGCCCTGCCAGCCCTCGGTTGCTCCAGTTACACCCCTCCAACAATCTCTGCTTGATAAGATTACTTTGATGGAGGAACAAATAAAGAGGGTCACGGCTCCTCCTACTCCAGTCAATCCTCTCCATGCCGCTTTGGACGAGATTACAAAGATGGAGAGAGAATGGAAAGACAGGAGGGATGATTATGGTATCGGCATTCCAAGCGAGGAAGAACCGACAATTGAAGAATCCGAGGCAGTATACGATGATGATGAAGCTCCACGGGCACCCTTTCCGAGTTTCCTTCGCTTTCCACTCCCTCCATTATCATTTGATGAACCCCCTGCTCAGGACGAAGTCACCATCCCTAATTCAACCCCTGTTTATGAGACTAGTTGGTGTTACGACGATGGGTCGATATTCCAATCGCCCGCGCCGGCACCTATTGAGTCTCTTCCCATTCCCACTCCCACTCCTATACCTGACACCGCTCGCCCCGTTCGGCATTTCCTCCGCACCAAACCTTCATCAATTAAACCTCCCCCAATTACACCTTCACCCACTATGCCATCAACCTTCATAACATTAGCCTCCCCCGAGCCTTCCACTATAAAACCTCCGCATATTGAGCCTTTAGCCTTCACCGAGCCCACCATTGAACTTTCCCCAATTCAACCTTCCATTATCCCCTTAAAACCCACCTTACCTATTCCACCACTTAACCCTTCATCTTTACCCATGGTTAATCCTGAGCAGGACCCACCACTTTTTACACTCGAGCCAACCCCGACTGCTTCCGAGCAAAGGGAGAAGCTTGATGTGTTTGAACCTCCGCTTCCACCTCCGCCAACACTTTCTATTATACCTCCACCCTCCACGAAGCCTTCCACCTCCGCTTCACCTCCCCTTACTACTCGGAAGGGGAGCGCTGCTACAAGTACTCGTGCCGAGGACGATCAAAAGCCGGGCAAGAAGACTTCGGCCACGACTGCGCCATTCAAGATCCAAGAATTCATTTTTCGGATGCCAATCCGGGTTATTGTGCCGAGCACGATTGAAGAGGCCAAGTCGCCGCCATTGCGCAGAGAATGCCAAGCGTTGACGCCATTTGAGGGCCGGGCAGGGCACCCCTTGTTCAAACTTTCCAATCCAGAATTCATTATTCCATACAAGGGGCGATTGCCCTATTTGCTTAACACTCCATATACACCACATTCAATGGGCAACTCAATGCTTCCCGTTCCAACTCTACAACTCCCCCACATTATTGATCTTTGCTTTCCAAGGGAGTTGTCTTTTACTATTGAAGCTTTTTTTATTGGGCCAATTGGTCGTACATGTTCACTGCCGTGGAGGGGCAGTTATCTTGGCGCTAAGGGGCCATCTCCTATTTGTTCCATCTTCTATTCATCCATTTCCATCACCTTTTCTTCATGGGCCACTCCAAGGGAAAAGAGGAGGATCTCCCCCTCTCACCCTTCATATTCTTCATCTTCTTTAAATTTCATGCATTTTTCATTCATTCATTCATTCCATTCATTGCACACATCACATCCATCATTTCGCATGCATTTGCACCTCCTTCTTCCCAGATTCCCGAGCCCATATCTCCCCCGCCTTCCGGCGCCTCCGGATATTCCGCACTTCTCATCTTCATCTTCATCTTTCTTTAATTCACTCCCCTTGGGGCATCGCGTCCCCCTTCCTGCTATTTCCCTGGAACCTCCAGGAATTTTACCCCTCCTCTTTGGGCATCGCGCCCTTTCGATTTTGTTATCCCTCCGGAACCTCCGGACTTTCCCCTCGGGCAACGCGCCCCTTTCCATCTTATTCCTCCGGAACCTCCGGATTTTCCTCCTAATCCTCCTTCATTCCTTTCTCTGTTCCTCGGGCATCGCGCCCCTTTCCATCTTATTCCCTCGGAACCTCCGGATTCCCCATCTGATTGTCTCAGTCTTTTCCTTGGGCATCGCGCCCCTTTCCATCCTCTTCCTCCAGAACCTCCGGATCTTTCACCCCTCTCTTCGTCCTTTGGGCATCGTGCCCCTCTCCATTTGCTACCTCCGGAACCTCCGGACCTTCCCCTCGGGCATCGCGCCCCTTTCCACCTCATTTCTCCGGAACCTCCGGACCTTCTTGGGCATCGCGTCCCTCCTTCCATCATTCCTCCGGAACCTCCAGATTCTCCGTCTTATTCTCTCTATCATTTTCTAGGGCATCACGCCCCTTTCCATCTCATTCCTCCGGAACCTCCGGACCATCCATCTTTCTTCCGATTCATCTTTCTGCTCCTCCGGGATATCACATCCTTCATTTTCTTCCTCCTTTTTCATCATATTTTTCTCTATTTCTTCCCAGGGCATCGCGTCCCTTCTTTCGTTATCCCTCCGGAGCCTTCGGATTTTTCCTCTCCTGATTCTCCACCACTCCGGACCATCCATCTTTCTTCCGATTCATCTTTCTGCTCCTCCGGGATATCACATCCTTCATTTTCTTCCTCCTTTTTCATCATCTTTTTCTCTATTTCTTCCCAGGGCATCGCGTCCCTTCTTTCGTTATCCCTCCGGAGCCTTCGGATTTTTCCTCTCCTGATTCTCCACCACCTCCGGACCCTCCGGATCCGCCTCTTTCTATATATCAATTTCTTCTTCTGATTCCTCCTAATCATGGGTCCGACCCAACTTCTTCCACATCCACTGCCTTGGGCATTTGCCCTTTCTCCCATTGCTTTCGAGGCTTTAGTCCTCACTCCTCCTTCTAATTCTCCGCTTCTTCTGTAGACTGTTCCATGTGATCAGGGTCTCCGCGCCTTAGTGAGGGAGTTCTAGCCCTCGCCTCTCTTCCCTTTTCTCCTTATTCGTCCGAGTCTGGTCTTGGCACCACTCCTTCTTGTTAAGCCACTTTCAATCATTTGCTGCCAATCCTTTTGACTGCCAAAGAGGACTATCCCATGATGATCAACCTCTCGCAACAGCTACTTCTAAAAAGGTTGCAAGGTAACATATTGGCGTAAGTACGCATTTTTATGATATCATTCCCTCATTACTTCACGCATGATTTTCAAGATAAAGTGCTTCTTAACAAGATTAAGAGTGGTGTTTTAAACATTTATCTTAGGCTTTTGTTGAATCATTTGTTTAAAAAAGAGTCTTTAGGCTTGCTTTTGCAGCACCTTTTAAGAACCCGCGCTGGGAATTCAACATTCTCTCCCCGCTTGTTAAGAGCGACCCTTAGCTGGGCACCGCACACACTTCACGGCGTCCTTAGCCGGCTCCTTTGGTAAAACACCGTTGCTACCTTGGCCATGCCATGAGTATATCTGAAAGTCCTTTTCTCTTCTTTACTCGGCCAAATGCAGGGGCAAGAGGTTGACGGATGACATGACCAATCTCGGTAATCCCCAATACGAGAGGAGTCTCAAATAGGGGCAGTCTTGACCCAAAATCAATATGAGTTTTCATATGAGTTTCATGATATACATCTCGCCAAAAGGGCTATTATGAAAATCAAATCAAGTCAAAATCTCGATAAAAGCAAAATTGAGAATTATGGCATGTCAAGAGTGGCAAAGTCCCCGCAGGGAAAACCCTGGTCGTATGCATGTCAAGGGTCTAAAAATCAAAGGCACAAAGCCCCGGCACAACAGACTACCTCTTTGAGGGTTAAACCTTGGAAGGAATTCAAGTCCTGATATTTTCCATCTTGTATAAAGCTTGTCTCCAATTGTTCTTCTCTTCTTCCTCCAAGACCGAATGTTTCTCGGGTATGGCCTTGGTAGGGGCACCGTTAATTAATGGCGGTCGGTTATAGGACGCCACTTTCAACGCACGCCCGGCTTTGGGTAATTTTTAGCGAAAAGGGAAGGAACGAGGACCCTAGTCAGTGGTTCAATAAACACCCTTTGATGCTGCATTTGCGATGTCTAAGCCAAAATCCATAAAAATTTGAATATCTTTCCAAAAGTACACAAAAATTTGCATATTTCAAAACTCCAAAAAAAAATTTTGCATTGTATTCTGATGGTGTTCTGCAGGAACCATTTTTACAAGGACCAAGAGCACGGGATGAGTCCTTTCTCCAATCATTGCTATCAAGCCATTGATTCTTCCCGATATTATCATGCCACCCTCGGCATTTTTAATTATTCATCTCCAGATCTTTCAATCAAATTCTATTGATTATTCTCCTGATTATCATCTTGAGATCATTCAATCAAATTCCTGCTAATTTTTCATCTGATTAATTTTGCCGCTGGGCATTCCTCAATCTTTCAACTCCAAACTTTGATTATGCCAAGTTGACATCCTCCTAATGAAACAACAGACAATGATGTTTTTCAATGCAGTGCTATTCATTACATGTTTGAATGATATTGATGCTTTGATTTACTATAATGCCTTATTCATTGTTTGTTATCATTATATCTTGGCTAATGAAATTTTTGAGCGCAGGATAAGAAGCTCTTGGTCCCGCCGTCTGGGCATCATCCAAGTCCCACCGGTTTTGCACCTCATTTTCTCAGTTCCCCATATGCTCATTGCTATCACCATCTCTTGTATGCATTCCTACTATATGTTACATACACCACTAGATTATATCAAGGACCTTGTGGCTTTGGTAAATCTGGAATTTGAGTTCCCCTTCATCAAAAATAATGACGATTCCAGAGGAGTCTTAGTCACACGGATAGGCCGTTGAGTCGTCCAAGACTGGGGACGATGGTTCCCTTTTACGAGTTGGTGCGCGGATAAACGGGCTTCGGCTTAGTATCAGCTCGTGAAATCAGTTTCTTGACTCAGTCTGGGCAGCTTAACAATATTATCCTTGATTATATTATATTTTCATTTGATTTATTTTTCCCTTTAAACCCAGCATGCATTCATGTAGGAATTTGAAACAATTGTTGAAAAATCATTATGATAAGCTGATTTTGAGGGTTAAATTTGATCCTATTTCTAGATATGAGATATTCCATGCCGAATTGTATCCTCAGTTTGTTTTGTCGCTGGTTTGGGTCATTTTCTCGAAAGCTCCTTGTTTGGATTGCTATCATCTTATTTTAATTCTTTTTCCTTTGATCCACCTTGGCTGCAGCACGTCCACATTAGCTGGTAACCGCTCCCCAATGGTGAAACCTACAGGTTTGTGACCTGAGGTACTTCCACCGCGCTGGAAGTTGATCATTCTCCTTCGTGCCCTCGTGCACATCTCCCCATTTTATCCAAACATTGTTGATTTCGTTGGATTTCCCGAGATTGCTTCATCTCGTGCTTCTGATTTTAATTCTCATCAAGTGATGTTGATTGCGTGTCTCATCACACCTTGGCATCTACTTTTCAGTTTGCTCTGCTCCCTTGCAAAGCAGACGCCAAGGCGGGGCAGCTGTAGACACGCCAAAATTGACGTTACTATGAGTACCTCTCATATTGCCTTGTAATGCCCCAATTTGACCCTCAAATTAGTTCTATTTGAGTGGTTTTTCTCACTTTTCTTAGATTTCTCCCTTTTTTCACCCTTTTCTTATTTTTTCCTATTTTTCCCTATTTTTTGGATTTTTCTGGATTTTTCTAGATTTTTTCCCTTATTTTTCTGAAATAACGGCTTGACGTGGGGCGTCTTTTAAATAACGACTTACACTTGGGCGTTTCTAAAAAAATTAACGACTACATTGAAGGGCGTCCATTCTTTGAAATTCCTATTTTTCTGGATTTTTCTGGGAATTTTTCGAAATTTTTCGGGAATTAACGCCTTAAAAGAGAGCGTTACTTTGAATTTGAGAATAATAAAAAAAAATTAAAAAAAATGAATTCACGACGTATGTGAGGGCGTGTCTTTCAAATTGAATTTTTTAATATTATTTTTCAACCCCTTCCAGAGGCGATTTGGTGGCCTTCCGGGTGTCAGAAAAATATGTAAAAATAGTCGTTGGAATCAGGGCGACGAGATGCACCTTCACCTAAAAAATGGGAAAATAATATTGAGAAATAAAAAATAGCCCTATTTTAAACTTTTGAATTAACGTCCTAAGCTAAGTCGTGTTTTAAAAGACGCCTTCGGGTAGGTCGTCAATTCTAGAATTGACGCCCTTACCCAGGTCGTGTTTCACTTTCGTTTCTTGCTCGAACGCGGCCTTTCCCCCAAGAGTCCTACTTTGTTTGGTCATTACCCGTTCTTATCTTTCCCCGTCATGGACTCTTGCCATGCTTATCTTGACTTGCCTTATTTATAGAGCTCTCTTGGCTCTGTTATTGGGGTTGGTTCGGAGGTCCTGATTCGCGGCTTCGGTCTTCTTATTCTTTTTTTTTCTTCTATTTTTTTTTCTGGGGCTCTTCTTCTTCCTCCCACGTATCTCCCTTTCCCCTTCTTCTCTGTTTTGCTTTTCTTTTTCTTGTTTTGGTGCTTGCAGGTGCTGCTGCGTTCGGCTGAAGGAGGAGCCTTCAAGTGCATTTGTCTTCATCTATCGAAGCCTCTCCCCCTTGAATATCAAAGCTACAGCATCACACAGGCTCCTTCTTGTTTTTTCTTCTTTTATTTTGGCATCGATTTACACATATACGCATGCATCATCATCTCTCATTGATTTTCATTATTCTTAACGTGTTGAGAAATCTCCCCCACAGTGCAATCCCTTGCACATCTCCCTATTTCATTTACATTCATTCATATCATCATATATCTCCCACCCTCATTGCATAGGGGTTTAAGGGCAATCCCCTTAAGGTGTGTATTGTCCCTATTTTTCATGCTTATATATTTTTATTGAATTTGATGCTACACCATTGTTTCTAATCCATATCTTTTGGTGTTTGTCTTTTCTTGCAAGGGTAATCGAAGGAAGAACTCTCTTCATCGGCCGGCCGATTTTGAAGAGAAAAGGAGTACTCACATCCCCCACATCTTTTGAGGTATTTTGCGATCATCTCCCCATATCAATCTCCTCTTTGAGACCCTCGTGTCTCTGGCGATCACAACCTCCTTTAGCACCTCGTGTTATTTTATTGTTATTTTTAGTACTTATTCTTATCATTTCTTTTGTTTAAGTGTGGATTTTAAATCAAATCTACACTAGGTGCTCAGCGAAGAAGTCTGCGATGGCTTTACCTTTGACGGCCTTTTGCGGCACGTATCAAACTCCATAAGAATCACTGCCCATTTATCTAGGCGACCTTTGAGTGCCGGTTGGGACATAATATATTTAAGCGGATCCTCCTTGGAAATCAGCTTAATTTCATGCGACAGCATACAGTGTCGAAGCTTCTTGATGCGGGACGGAACACGAACCTGGGACTCTAGCTCGTGGACGTCCCTAAGCGAGGGAAACGCGGGATCATGCGCGGTTGGAAAACCGGCAATGAGTCAAGGGTACTCGGCTCTTTCGCGTGCTCGGACCGAGTCACAGGACGAGTTCACTAGCTCGCTCTCGCAGCAGTGATAAAATTTGGAACGAGCTAGGTATTCTAACACTCAAGTAGCGGCTTATAGAAATATACGAACTGAGCAAAATGGGAAGAGAGGAGAGGACACGATACCTCCACGCGTCGGGCGTGGGGAAGATGACCCCGGCCAAACTCGTACTCCTGGTGCATAAATATTATAATAATTACATAAATGAATTTATCGCCCACTCCACGTAGGGAAGTAAAGGGCTACAATATGGGTCCGGGAGTAGCGAACTTGGGTTGACGGGCAACAATTTGGGCCGGAGATGGGCTGCTGGTCCGACTCGGTACTATTCCAACTCGGTACAGCAAGGGAACTTAGCAACTCGGACGGCGGCTTCCGATCGACTCCTTGTTGCAACGACTAGCTGGGACGCTTCTGATGGGTGGCCGATCGATCTCCAGGAGCGTCGGTGACCGAGTGTGCGCCGGCATATTTTCTGAGGAATTCATTCCCGGACTGAGTTGTTGGCCTCTCCACAGATCTACTCTGCGCGCCTTCACGAAAAGATTTCTTACAGACAGATCCGGTGTCAGATCGACACAAAATTAGTACCGATGCATAGAGGACTCAGAGGGATATAACATATAATATTTTCAGATCCATCAAGTGAATGGATTGAAAATGAAAATGACTATTCCACAAAGATGTTTGCTAGCTCGGACTGACAGACACACAGGACAGACTGAGTTTTCCCAAAAAAAAAAATTTGACCGAAAAAAAACAATACATCTAGACTCTAGAAAAATTATGGGTGGAATATAGGAAAGTGAGTAACATGTATGAATTTTTGGGGATTTTCTGGGGATATATAAGGCTACTGGAAAAATAGAAGAATAGACTCCTATCTGTAGATCTATAAACTGGCAGACTGTCAGGGGTGGAATTAAAAATCGGGGAAAAATAGCAAATCACCTCTGATTGACACGAAATTTAAAATGAAGACTGGGGATAACAAGAAGAACAAACACTCAAAATTTCAGCTCGATCAGATGTCTTGATGTGGAGATAAAAATCAGGCTTCAACCTTCTATCTTGATCTGGACAGAACTTCGACGCGGTGGCGATGGCGGTGCGACGGCGGCTCGATGGCGGCTGTGCTGAGCTTCTCACTCAGAGAGGGGGAGGGAGGAGGCTTCACACCTCAATAAATTTGCAGAACTCCATCTGTAAGGCGGGTGGGAGAGATAAAGGGGTGCCCTTGGGCTTGCTCTTGGCAAAAATCCTTAATTCTTCATTAAAATCTCTAATCACACTATACATAGGCTTATATAGAGAATGACAAGGGGTGGGGTGCTGGGAATTTTGTGGGAGAGAGAGGAGGGGTAAACTAAGGATAGCATTTTCTTCCCCCATGTGGTCAAATGACCAAATTAAATAAAAATACAACATTGAATAAACTATATTATAAGGGGGAAGCATCTTGGACTTTGCTTGGTCCAAGTTTGAATTTTCTTCCACCTTGTCCCCCTTTGGTCCAAGTGTAATCTTGGACTTTGAACCAACTCCACATGGGCCCTAAGACCTAGGTTGACCAATGTGAAAGAGGGTGGGGGACCCTGCTGGACCCACTGGCAATTTACATAGAAACCCAAAGACTTTAAAGACTAACCCATTGGCTTATAATGCCTTATAACTGTAAACCCAATTAGCCAAGGGAATAAATACAAATAAAAGGACATAAATATAAAATAAAAATGTTAGTACCCGGTGTTGATTCCCATTAATTCTCCCCGGGTGGGAAGAACTCGACCCCATCGAGTAAGGGGTGTGGCTGCTCGTGTGGCTCCTGCGAATCTGTCACCGACCTTGAAGCGCGGAGTACGCTCCACTCCAAATAATTATCACCTGGTCATCCGGTATAGATTTGATATGCTCACGTTGCTATGGAATGAGGGTAGAGGTGGACACTCCGGGGTGGGGTCACTTTCAAAGGAAAGGAGACGACTCGAAGACTCACTAGGAATCACCGTTGGGTCCCTTTATGTGACTAGATCCGATATGTTGAGGTAGAGCCGATCCCAAATTCAGACAAGTCTACAACGTACGCATTAGATCTGACTTGCCTCGCACTCGAAAGGGATCACGAGCTGACATGAGACTGACGCGACTCGATGCATGCAAAATCCTAACAAACTATACAAATAAAAAAAACACACTCCATGTCTTAGACAAACCTAACACTATGCAGACCCATGCATATGCTATGGTGGACCAGGACATCCGAATGTGTGCCATGCATACACTAGATGCAATCGGTGGTTGACGGAATGGGGGACTCCTAGACATCCTAATATGTCACTAGCATGCGGCTGCCCTTTGGGTTTGGGAGGTTTGGGAGGGCTAGGAGTGCTGAATGAACCTTCTTTCTTACCCCTATATGATGACCGTGCAACGGTCCCCTGGCTGAGTGTGGGTGGACTAGCCCGTGGGGAAGGGGTATGGTAGTGGACTCCCGGGAAGAAGGGTAGTAGATATGGTTGGCCAAGAGGCTCTGTGGGGAAAGGGTCAAGGGGATCAAAGAAACTGTGACCCCTTGAGGTGGGTTCCCACAAGTCACGGTCCCATGTGTGGAATTCTTGAAGGTGTAAATGGTCACCTTCTTGCACTAGGGGAAATGGGACGGTGGTCTCAAGTAGAAAGTATGGTTCCTCCCACAGCACAAGTGGAATGAAGTCGGACTCGGTCGGCAATGGGAGGAATAAGAGAACCTCCGTGGTGACATCACCCACGGTGCACACGGAGGTAATGGACCCTAAGGCGGGGTGGGTGAAGCTACGACTTGTGGGTTGGTCAAAGCCTCTGGCCAATAAGTGCGTCAACTGCAACTGTCGGTCTAATCCCTTAAGGAGGTCATCCAATGTATCCACATGGTGAGTAGACCGGAATGTGGTATGGAATGAGTTGACTGGCACTAAAGGTAGTGTGGGGTCCAAGGATGGATAGCATGATGCTCTATGGACCAAGCCTATCTTGAGCCAACTAAATAGTGGCTCGGCGATGAAAAGCTTTCCCGTTAGAAACACGGGTGGCTCCTGCTGAGGTAGCTCTGAATAAAGATCGGAGGGTGGGGGTGGGGGCAAAGGAGCTCTCATGGGTGGGGAAGGACTATCCTCCCGGAGGGGAAGAGGTCCTTGGGACCCCGTAGGTGGGGTTTGGTTGGGGCTACCGGCTATGACCTCCCTAGGCTCGGGTATGGCTACCTCTTGTCTCGGAGGTGGGCAAGGGGAGACTAATGACTTAATATAAGCACACCTCCTATCCACCCGATCCGAGATCATTTGCACAAGTTTGGAAACTGTTCGGGTTGGAGTAGGGGTATCGTGGTGGATTTGCCCGTAATCAATCGGCCTAGGCTTGGGCTCTAGGCTCTAAGTCCAAGGTCCTAGGCTCTTTGCCTCCGACTATGGCAACCCCGGTGGGAGGTGACTGGGTGAGAAAGGTTGGAGGTGGTTGGGTGGGACTGGTTAGGGAGGACCGGGTGGGGAAGCTAGACCCTCCTAAGCTCCCTCTTCATGTCCCACCATGACTCGATGGGCCATTGCCTCTTAACTTCTCTTAAGCGTTCAATGTCGTCCCATTTTTCGGCGGCTTCATGAAGAAGCCGCTTCTTGGCAAAAGTGAACTCCGCGGCCTCGGGCATGGGGTAATAATCAAAGTATTTGTCCATAGCGGCTTCACAATGTAGGTAGTCGCTCGGGACCTTGGAGCCACTAAAGTTCGAGGCCTCGGGGCTAATGAAGGAGATGGGATGGTTTCTAAGTCCATGGGTGTGCCAATGGTCATATCGCTTGGGCGATGGGGAATCCATGGGAAATTCGGGAACTATAGGATGGCCATGCTGACACTTGGTGACAAGACACTAAACACGACCCTAAAACAACAATGCAAAGTTTTAAATGCTGACTCGACTACACACCTAGACTCAACCCATATCCGGTACCTGGCGGAGTTCCGGGATCCAAAGATCCTCACACGCGAGTGAATCACCTTCCCGATAGGTGTAACCTAACGTTCGGGCAACACCTTTTGATATACCAAATAAAGGAATGCAAATGCAACACCTAGACTTAGACACTTTTTTTTCTCTTTTTTAAACAACGACTACCCTAGACTCAACCTTCCGCTCTGATACCAATTTGATGCGGGACGGAATGCGAACCTAGGACTCTAGCTCAATGATTTCCCTAAGCGAGGGAAACGCGAGATCGTGCGCAGTTGGGAAACCGTCAATGAGTCAAGGGTACTCGGCTCTTCCGCCTGCTCGGACCGAGTCACGGAACGGGTTCACTCACTCACTCTCACAGCAGTGATAAAATTTGGAATGAGCTAGGAATTCTAACACTCAAGCAGCGCCATATAGAAATATATGAACTGAGCAAAATGCGAAGAGAGGAGCAGACACGATACCTCCACGCGCCGGGCATGGGGAAGACGACCCCGGCCGAACTCGTACTACTGGTGTACAAATATTACAATAATTACAGAAATGAATTTATCGCCCACTCCACGCAGGGAGGTAAAGGGCTACAATATGGGGTCCGGGAGTAGCGAACTCGGGTTGACAGGCAGCAATTTGGGCCGGAGACGGGCTGTTGGTCCGACTCGGTTTCAACTCGGTACTGTTCTAACTCGGTGCAGCAAAGGAACTCGACAGCTGGGACAGCGTCTTCCGGTCGACACCTTGCTGCAACGACTGGCTGGGACGCTTCTGATGGGTGGCCGATCGATCTCTAGGAGTGGCGGTGACCGAGTGTGCGTCGGCATATTTTCTGAGGAATTAATTCCCGGACTGAGTTGTTGGCATGTCCACGGATCTGCTCTGCACGCCTTCACGAAAATATTTCTTACGGCCAGATCCGGTATCGGATCGACTCAAAATTGGTATCGATGGATAGAGGACTCATAGGGATACAACATATATTTTTTTTAGATCCATCAAGTGAATGGATTGAAAATGAAAATGACTGTTCCACAAAGATTTTTGCTGGCTCAGACTGACAGACACATAGGACAGACTGAGTTTTCCCTGAAAATGAATTTTGACCGATAAAGAAACAATAGATCTATACTCCAGAAAAATTATGGGTGGAAGGTAGGAAAGTTAGTAACACGTATGAATTTTTGAGGATTTTCTGGGATATATAAGGTGGCGGGAAAAATAGAAGAACAGACTCCTATCCTGTAGATCTGGAAACTGGCAGACTGTCAGGGGTGGAACAAACAATTGGGAAAAAATAGCAAATGACCTCTGATTGACATGAAATTTAAAATGGAGACTGGGGATAACAAGAAGAACAAACACTCATAATTTTAGCTCGATTAGATCTCATGATTTGGAAATAAAAATCGGACTTCAACCTTCTATCATTATCTAGACAGAACTTCGACGCGGTGGCGGTGGCAGTGCGACGGCGGCTCGATGGAAGCGGCGGTGCTGAGCTTCTCACTCAGATAGGGGGAGGGAGGAGGCTTCACACCTCAAGAAATTTATAGAACTCCATCTGCAAGGGGGGTGGGAGAGAGAAAGGGGTGCCCTTGGGCTTGCTCTTGGCAAAAATACTTAATTCTTCATTAAAATCTCTAATGACACTATACATTGGCTTATATAGAGAATGGGAAGGGGTGGGGGCTGGAAATTTCGTGGGAGTGAGGGGAGGGGTAAATTGGGGATAGCATTTTCTTCCCCCATCTGGACAAATGATCAAATTAAATAAAAATACAACATGGAATAAACTATATTATAAGGGGGAAGCATCTTGGACTTTACTTGGTCCAAGTTTGAATTTTATTCTACCTTGTCCCCCCTTTGTCCAAGTCCAATCTTGGACTTTGAACCAGCCCCACATGGGCCCTAGGACCTAGGTGGACCAATGGGAAAGAGGGTGGGGGACCCTGCTGGACCCATTGGCAATTTATATAGAAACCCAAAGACTTTAAAGACTAACGCTTTGGCTTATAATGCCTTACAATTGCAAACCCAATTAGCCAAGGGTATAAATACAAACAAAAGGACACAAATGCAAAATAAAAAGGTTAGTGCCTGGTGTTGATTCCCATCACTTCTTGACCGCGAAGACTAGTGCCAGGGAGATCTTCACGATAAAGGTGTATTTCTCCTCTGTTCTGACTAATCTCCGACTGAGGCAGTAGAGGGCTTGTTCCTTCCCTTCTTCATTACTCTGGGCTAGCATTGCCCCCAGGGAGTTGTACGTGGCTGCTATGTAGAGGATTAGCAGTCATCCTTTCACCGGTGCACCCAGCATTGGAGGAGTCTTCAGATAATCCTTCAGCTTGTCAAGGGCAGCCTGGCTGTCTTCATCCCAGTAAAAGGGAACATCATTCATCATTAGCTTGTGAAAGGGATGGCATCGCCTTGACAAGTTAGATATAAATCGCCTTATGTATGCCAGGCGGCCTTGTAGAGATCTCAGCTCAGAGAGGTTCCTTAGCGGGGGTAACTCCTAGATTGTCTTGATCTTTGCGGGGTCTATCTCAATTCCCCGATATCTGACAATGAATCCCAAGAAGTTTCCGTTCGATACTCCGAATGCACACTTCATGGGGTTCATCTTTAATTCATATTGCCTAAGCCTCTGAAACACAACTCGGAGGTCCTGCAGATGGTCTTCTTTCTTTCTGGTCTTGACTACGACGTCATCTATATAGCACTCGACCTTGTGGTAGAGCAGTTCATCAAATATTCTGGTCATCGCTCGCTGGTAAGTTGCGCCGACGTTCTTCAGTCCGAACGGCATCCTCTTGTAGTGATAAATGCCCTTGGGAGTTCAGAAGGTGGTGTGGACCCGGTCATGTCCCGCGATCCATATCTGGTTGTAGTCGGATGACCCGTCCATAAATGACAGAGCTTCGTGGCCAGTTGTGGCATCAATCATGACCTCCATTATCTGTACTGGAAAGTCATCCTTGGGGCAAGCCTTGTACAGATCTCGGAAATCAACGCATATCCGGATCTGCCCATTTTTCTTCTTCATGGGCACAATATTAGCCAGCCACATGGTGTATTGATTTTCTTCGACAAAACCCACATTAATGAG
Source organism: Amorphophallus konjac (assembly GCA_022559845.1). Classification (NCBI taxonomy): domain Eukaryota; kingdom Viridiplantae; phylum Streptophyta; class Magnoliopsida; order Alismatales; family Araceae; genus Amorphophallus; species Amorphophallus konjac. Next base: position 280,358,357 of record CM040126.1, on the reverse strand, counting down.
CTTGTCAACTTCTTCGCATATTTGAGTGATAAGCTCTGGCCTCATGCGTCGCGGTGGCTGCTTCACCGGCTCAGATTCGGGGCTTATGGCTAGCTCATGCTGTGAGACTGCGGGGCTCAATCCTGGAATTTCCTTGTATGTCCAGGTGAAGCAATCCCGGTATTCTTGTAGCAGCTGGATGTACAGCCTTTATTCTTCAGTAGATAACTGGGCACTGAGGAAGGTCAGCCTAGGGTCATCCTCGTCTCCCAAGTTGACTTCTATCAATTCGTCGACTGTGGCTTGGCCTTTGTCTTCTATTTCCAAGGGCGGCGGCTGGAGGTTGATAAAATCTGGAATATCATCTTCAAGCTCAAGTACCTCGACCTCTTCATTTTGTTGCACCTCGGACCTTGGAGACATGTTTGCAGTCCCGAAGGGCTGGTGGCTGTTTGTTGTCGTGCTAGAGCAGCATTGCATCTTCGCAGCAGAAGACAAGAGCGCCCCGCCTCCCTGGATTGCCATATCTTCAATGGAGGTAGCCTTTTCTTTTCTAGCAGCATTCATCCCTTGATCAGGCTTGGAAGAAGCTTCCCTGATCTGTTCGAGAGGTGCTGACATCAGCATCAGAGGAGGGTCATTAGAGGAAGGCAACCTTGCTTCTTCAGCATCTTCAGCTTCGCTACTGCTAGCCGTGTCAAATTTGGCCTGAAGAGTCGCTTCCTCGGGATAGACCCACTCCCAACACCGATAGGGGGTTATGGTTTCTGATTCCAAGTCTCTTGGTCGAGCTGGTTTAGTATGCTCAGCCTTTGCTGGGTATTCATCGAAAGTTGCCCCCAGTAAGTTATCTTCAGTCGTGCAGAAAGTGGAGATGGTGTCCACTTCATAGCGCCCGCTATAATAGTATTCCTCGAGGGTGAAGCCCAACCCTGGGTGTTGAGAGACACGTCTCAGCTCTTTGTCCAGGCTTGCGGGATACCACAGCTTCTGGAATGCTTTTTTCTTCTTGCGAGGTTGGGTAGAGGGGATGTGATTCTTTTGGAACATCTTGGCCATCCGATTTGTTATAAATGCCAACCCCTGAACGGGAACTGACCGGTCTTCTATATCTTCAGGCAGATGACAATCAGTATCCTCCCGTGTAGGGTGATCCTTAGCTGTGTAAAACAAGGTGTCGGGGCCATATATTTGCGCCACCTCCTAGGCTTTGAAAGGTTATACAGTGATATTATCGAGGGCAAAAATTGGCTTGGTAAGGCTTTCCGGGATCCCAATGTGGTCGTGTTGCTGGTCAACCTTGGCTTCATTAGCTTCGAGGTAGATAGCGGGCAGTGCTACCCTACCTACGTCCCTGGTGACGGTGATGTGTGAGACTATCTTGGGATTAACATACCCGCGCTACGGCGGGGGGAACCAGTGTGTGCCGGAGGTGCTTTTTGATGCGCCGACAGAGGTCTTGGCTTCAGAGGTCTTCTGCGACCGTTCAGCATATAGAGGGGCGTCCGCCAGGTGACATTCAAACACTTCGAACGGGTGGAGATCAGTAAATACTCTTTCCTCCTTCCCTCCCAGGTTGCATTTGATGCACTGGTGGTGCGTGGAGGGCACCACCATGTTCTCATGTAGCCAAGGACGGCCAAGCAGTGCCTTGTACGAGGTGCGAGAATCGATGACGTGAAACTGCAGCCTCGTAACAAAGTTTGCAAGAGTGAGTGTGAATTCTGCTACTCCTAGCGACACTTCACACTTCTGGTTGAAGCCGGCAATATACATATCTCTTACTTTTTCGAGGCACACGTTGAAGTAGTGCCTCAGATATATCTTGTATGGCAGGATGTTGACAGCTGCCCCGGGATCCACCAGGATTCTGTTCAGCTCTAGACCATTCAGATGTACTTTCATATACAGCGGCCTATTGTGGCTGGTAGTGGGGAGCAGCATGTCCTCCTGAGTGAAGGTCATGTTGGCCTCCGAAAGTGCTTCAGCCAAGCATGCTTCATATTGGGTAGGCATCTACAAAGCAGTAATGATCGCATGTCGGGTCTCTTCACTCAGAGAGAGGATTTCCCAAACAGTTAATCTCGCTGGGAGCTTCTTCAACAACTTGACTACCCGGCTTCCTGCTCGGACATTGGATAGCTTCATCTCTTCTGCCCACCTGGGTCTAGGAGGATCTTGAACTGCGACCCCTGATGGACCTGCTTCATCGGACTCTGAGGCCGTACCCTTCTACTTGGTGTCGTCTTCCTGCTGTCCCTCATCGACTGCCATTTGGCGAGCTTCATCTTCATCTGGAACTACAGAAGACTGTTGGAGTTGCGGTGGAGTATTCCCGACTGCGGGGTCGACATCCTGACAAGGGTGCTTTCCCTTTGACATTCTCAGGAATTCCAGAAAAGAAGGGGCGGTAGTGCTGCCCCCACTCTGACCGTATAAACTTGAAGGAGGAGGGATTTGGACTCCCCTGACCTCCGGAGGGGGTATCTTATAGGGTTGCTCCCCCTGAAGATGACATTGTGGTTGGCGGGCGGTTGACGCCCCCATCTTCGGCCCGACTGGGTTGCATGTGTAGCGGTCATTGCTTCAGCCTAACTTGCCCCGGTGGCGGGTGTAAAGCATATTTCCTCCTCATCCTCCTCACCGGGTAGATTGAAGAGGGCAGACAGGGTATTGCAAGAAAGGACTATATCCTTTATGGCCTTGCTGGCTTTTCTTTTCTTTCTTCGTCTCTTCTTCTTTTCTTCGGTCGGCACTTGCCCCCAGAACAAGCTGCCGTCCTTATCTGGTGCTTTGTCAACCTCCTGCTCCTCCTTTAATGAGAGCTATTCTAATTCCTACCACGGGACATAATCCCGTACCAGTAAAGGTTCTAGTTCGGGCTATACATATTCATCTAACCCGTTTATATAGTGTTGCAGCCGCCGGGCTTCTGGACTAATTTCCTTAACCATTGGCAATGGAGTCTACCTTCTCCGGTTGTGTGTAGGTATTCTGATGACTGCAGGTGGATTGGCCCACACAGGTGTTGCCACTGGCAGAGTGGGTCATGGTGTGACGCCACGGATCTGTACCCCCACTCTCGGGCGAGGTGTGCATCTCTTCTTGGTTTTTGCAGGGACCTATTGCCATCCCTCTTGTTCTGTTATTGGGGCCAGAAAGCAGGCCTCATAAGTCTGCTGGGTGCTAACCTCTACGATCTCTTCAGGTAATGCTTGATATAGAGAGACCATGTTGACCGTGGCTCTTCTCAAAGGCGCTTCATGCGGTTGTGGAGGGTCAACCTTGTACTCCCCCAAGTCTATTTGTTCTTTATTCACCATGCCTTCGATAGTATCCTTGAAAACATAACAGTCTGCAATTGGATGTCCCAGCATCTAGTGGTAAGGGCAGAATCTTGGGCTGTCTCATCTTTTCAGGTCTTCCGGTCTCTTCGACTCGGGCAGGGTGACCTTGTCATACTAGGTAACCCAGTCAAACAAGATCTTGGTCTTCTCCTTCGGGAAAGAGTAGGCCTTCTTCATCTTGTCTCGGAGTGAGGACCCTCTTTGCCATCTTCGGTTTTAGTAGGCTGAGGGGCAGCTTCCTTCTTTCCTTTGTCTTTTTTCTGTTCAAACACCTTGATATCAAGGGCGTTTGCTTCTTTAGGTGCTTGGCGCCATTCTACTACCTTGCCATTTTGTGTAGTGGCAGTAGTTGATGTCGGGACAGGTCTTGCCAGGAAGGCTTCCACCTCGGCCACCACATTGTTCAGGCGGTCGATGTGGACGCACTTTTTATTTAATAAATTGTTGTTTATTTGTTTATTAGTGTTTATTAAGTGCGTGGGCGTGCCAGTCACAAATGTGATAATTTATTGTGTGCTCGATCTGACTAATCAGACGATTGTGTGGTTCGTGTCGGGATTGAAAGCCGCCGTACCGTGAAGGCTACGACGTCGTTTACATCCCCTCAGAGAGGGAACAACCTTCATTAATCGCCGAGAAAAGGGGCCTCATGGCCAGGAAAATATATTGAAAGAAACAAGCCGATAGCGGTCTCGAATCAGTCGGAAAGCTCGATGTCTAGGGAAGCGAGCATTCGAAATATGTCGGTCACTCAAGAGACCATTTTGATATTCAGACGAGCGTCCGGCCTCAGAGAATCATGATCATTACGGGGAAAACCGGAGCATACGTATGCCGGGGTACGGCGAGTTTATTATTCAAAGCGATAGGAGACATTCGGTTGAATCCCGGTTAGAGTGGTCGGAAATCAGCGAGTTTATTGGCCCGGTGCGAGATCGAGTCAGGACCATTTCGGGGGCGCCTCCCGCAGTCCAAACGAGGCTTGCGTGGGCATCATTAATATTTCCGGTGCCGAAGGGCAGCGGGAAAGTGTCCCGGGACTATATTCCAAAACAAAGATGTGTACAGAGATAGCCGACTATAGGCCTACGATGTGGGTCAGGCGATGACCATAGTTGGGGGCAAACCCAAGGTCCAAACGCGACTCACGAAGGTCTTATTGATATTCCCACACGTGTGGTTGGGGGAGGACGACAGCCGTCTTGTTCCATTCATATTTTGTTGGTCATTCATGGACCATTTTATGTTCGGACAATGATCCGTATTGAAGACGTAAACGGAAACAAACCCGTGTGAATGTCTGATGTGAGTACGGCAAGTTTAATGCAAGCGCGGGATTAGATCCCGGGATATATGTCGGTCACTAATGGATCATACACTATTCGGACGAGAGTCCACATTTGAAGCATCGAAGACAACAACAAAGCTGTACGGATGTTTGCCGTAGATACATCAAGTTTAATGTGGATGCGGGATTGGATCCCGATAGAGGTGGGTCAAGCTGATGAACTATCGGCCCGAGGTGGTTTCGGACTATGGCCATAACGGGGCTCCCGAGGTCCACGTCCGATGCCATGGGGCGGCATTGCTTTTCTCTTCACACACAGTCCAAGGAAACGAAGGTTCCAAGGTATGCGCGCATGCCGGTCACGGTCGGACCATTCATTGTTCGGACGCGAGTCCACGTTTGAAGCATCGAAGACGACGATAAAACCGTGCAAATGTCTGCCGTAGACACGACAAGTTTAATGTGGGGTTGCGGGATTAGATCCCAGGAGAAGCGGGTCGAGTTAGCGAACTATTGGCCCGAGATGTGTTCGGATCATGACCATGTCGGTCGTTCCGAGGTCCACGCCCGATACCACAAGGCATCATTGATTTTCTCTTTACATCGAGTCCGATGAAGTGAATTGTTAAGTGTAGAGCCCGAACTTGCCATCGTGCGCCCTCGCACGCGGATCGACCTTTTATCATTATTTTTTGCATGGGTGATGGAGTTCCTTTCATTCTTTTATTAGCATGATTGACCTTTTATCATTATTTTTTGCTTGTTTATTCCCTTTTTGTATTAAGGAGGCGCGCCGGTTAGCGAAGGAAGAGGATGGCGCCGTTTTAGAGCTCAAGGGAGGAAATGGGGCGCCGTTTTAAGGTGAATAGTGGAGCACAGATGGGCGCCGGTTTAGGACATTAAAAGGGGGGGGGCGCCGGTTATAGGGGCGCCGTTTGAAGGGTTGCAAGGGAGGAAATGGGGCACCGTTTTAAGGTGAATACTGGAGCATAGATGGGCGCGCCGGTTAAGGGGGGTCCAAGCCCAAGAGAGAAGGGCGCGCCGGTTAACGGGTAGAGAATAAAAGGGCACACCGTTTTAGCGTTCAAAGAAGGAGACGAGGGATTATGAGAATGGTGTTAAACCGGCGCGGTGAAATAGTGACCGCGCCGGATTAGGCCACGCCGGGACATCATCTCCTGAGTTTTTTTATTCGTTCTGTGGACTTGTTTTACTTTCTGTTCTTGATTCTCCAGCCTGCAGAGGGGGTCAATAGTTAGATTGATTGTTCAATTGACACCATGGATCAATAGGACGAAGGTTTAAGCATCGTTGATGGTTCGTTAAGGTGAGTGAGCAGGAGGTTTAAGTGTTTTATTCAGGGGGTTTGTTCACAGAGGTTCAGTGGTTGTTCACAGAAGTTGCTATATGTGAAATTAAACGTTCTTGAGTGTTCTTAATCCCCTGGCGAAAATTGGGCAGCATCTCCCCCGGATCAGGACTTGCCGGAGATCAAGGAGAGTCACCAATCGGATTGCTCCGGGGTAAACTCTCAGAATGCGGAGCGGCCTCACGGCGGTCCGTTAGCCCAAGTGCGAGTGCGGAACGCTCGAGGGCCAGCCTACAAGAGCGCCCACGACTCACGGGCGATGTTTTCATAAGCGGGACGAATGTGTGCCACGAGAGGCCATGAATGTTCATCCCCTAACGGGCTCCTTCGAAGGCCATGCTATGGAGAAGCAATCTTCGAAGGGCCTGGATGAGGAGAGGGCAGAGAGAAAGAGAGGGAAGCAGAAGAACACCGTATGTTGCAAAAAGGGCTTTTCTTTTCATTCGTTTGCAAAGAGAAATACAGCTGGGAATCTACCCTAAAGCGAGAAAAGGGGAGAATACAGTAGAGGGAAAGGAGGGAATACATCGATGGGAGAGGGGGAACGGAGCACAAGCTCCTCCCCCTCCGAGCTCACCTCTCACTCTCACTCTCCTCTCTCTTTCTTTCTTCACCTCTCTGGCGTGGATGGGTGGAGCTTCCTTCTCTTCGGGTGGCCTTCTCCTCTTCTTTTTCTTCTTCTCTTCACTGCATACAGTCGAGGGGGTTCGAGCAGCTCTCTTCTATATTTTTCTTCTCTAGTGGAGCATGCCTCTTATAGAACGGACAGTGGGGGAGAGGATTCCCGCCACCCCTGCCTTGTTCGCAACAACGTTGTTGTTGTGTTGGATGCTGTTGATTTGTGCCGTACACTGGCGCTCATCCTAGGACGGGATGTTCGCAGGTTTGCCGGGAGGATATGCTGCCGCTTCTCCACCATGGATGCTTGTCTTCACCGTCGATGCAGCTACGTTGTCAAACGGAGGTGGAGATAGGGCTCCAGAGCATTGAATGCCCATGGAGACAAGGCTTCAGAGCATTGAAAGCCCTCTAGGCACCAGGCTGATGCAAAAATAGGGTATCGGCTGGCGGATGGGATGTGTTCATTGTGCGCTGGGGAAACGCTTCAGAGACTAGAATGAGGGGTTAAAACGGCGCCATATTCAAAGGGGCGCCATTTTAAGCATCAGAGGGGATGCCCCTTCGCGCGCCGTGTAGCCAAAAGGAAAAGGGGCGCGTCGTTTTAAGAGGGGGGCGCGCCGTTTTAAGGCGCGCCGTTTTAAGGCCCCTCGTGCCGTTTTAAGCCTCGAATGGATTTTTTTCGAAGTCGCAGCCATTTATTCGAGCGTTGGCGCTCCTGGAATGTTCTAGTTGCAACGTATGGCCTTCATAATATTATGTTTACAGCCTTTGGGGCTTGGTCTCAGACTTTGCATGACTTTCGATGCATCCCGAGACTATACTGGAGTTCCCGACTTTTCTTTGATTCAGTTCTCGACATGGCCGGTCGGAGCGTTGTAGCTGTATCTTCTGCTTAGGGGGCTTCCTTAGCGGGTAGCGGACCACCAAGCGAGTTCTCATCCTGATCGGGCGAGGCATGAGGTTTATTCGGCATTTCTGTCTTCGGCTTGCTCTCGAATGTCGAGACGTGCATGCCGTATGATCCTCATCGACATTTTTTGGTGTCCACAGTCGAACGACCGGATTTCCATGCCAATCATCTGATGTGACACAAAGGTGGGAATGCAGCAAGACACTATGCTTCCTCGGACTTAATTCGCAAGACACAACTCAAGATTTGAGATTTCTTGGAAATTGATCCGAACCACCGTACACACCTGCAACCCGTGGTGACTCGGTGATGCCAAGTCGAAGTGGTGGAACAAGACCCTTGCTGGTTGAGGGCCAGCAGGGCTAAGGTTTTCCCTCCCGAGGTTACGTTGCCCAAGATCAAGGGCGGGTCGGGTGCCTTGGGGCACTGGGTCACTCTCTCACTTTAGCCACGGCGACCACACAAGAGTCGGTGGGTCCGGGAACAAGCTCTCTCTCACCGACCAGCGGACAAGTTGTACGGATATGAAACGAACAGAAGTAAATGGAGCAAGGGTAGAGGCTCACCTGGTTGGTTTGAAGAAACCAACCTCGTTCGGAGACGATGGGCGAGCGGGGAAGTGTGGGATCCCCGCACACTGCGCCGATGACGCTTGAATCCTGTTTAATACAAGCACTACACCTCACACAGAGGGTGGACTTGGGGTGGGGATGTTTGATTTACACGCAAACACTACCTTCACGCAGGGAGGGGCGGTAAGCTGGCCAGGCGGGGAGGGGAGATTCGCCAAAATCGTGGAAGGAGAAGCCGGTGTCGAATCTGCCTGCTTTTGTGGTGGATGACTGACAGTCAATGTTGATGTCGTAACTCCTAGTCTGGAATTTTTTCGATGATGAGATCAGCGGAGAATTATTCGTAACTGGGGCTGGGATGCCTCGGAATTTTGGAGAATTCTTCTGATGCCGAAGCTGGTCCGGGTGGGGAGTCGAACAGAGTAATAGAATCTGGGGAAGGCGACTTCAGGTTCTTGACATCAGGTTGCAGAGGCTGCCCCGACAGCTCCCGGACTCCAAATCATGAACCGTAGGAGTTTCTGGAATCGTGGACTAGTCCACTTCGCTGCAAATCTGACGGGGAACCGAATGAGGTTAGGGACGACTGAGGGACTCAGAATAGTGGAGGTAGGTCATTGCAGACTATGGGAGGCAGACCCGCGCAGCCAAGGGAGAAAATGGTAACTTCGGCCCACAAATGCTGAACGAAGTTCCGCTTCTTGATTCTGAAAGTGGACTGGACGAGGAAGAACTTTGGAGAAGAGCTCGTGGCCTGATTCTTCTGCGGTTCTTCGTGGTACAGCTTCTCTTCTGGTTCAGGAACTCGGTGTGAGGACTTCTGCACAGTTGGGGGAGATCGGGCCTCCCGGGCAGCACGGACCTCGGATGGGGACGAGACCAACGCGGTGGCGAAGCAGACTGGCGAGCTTTCCGTTGATGTAGGCCACGCCCCCAGAAGGTCCGGGATGAGGTCGTGGGCGACGCTGCAACAGGGTGCTGATCTGCAGAACTTGACTGCACACAGGTTGAAGAGAGAAAGGTGGAGGGGAGGGAAGGTTCCTTTGGTGGAGGGGAGGGAATATGGGTGCTTTGGTGGTGGGGAAGGGTTTTGTGAGGTGGGAAGGGGTGGTGAGGGAGGAAGGTGGGTGCGGAGCAAGCAGGGAAAGAGGGTGGGTTCGCAAATGGCCAAGGGGGGGGGGAGGTGGGGAGATGGGGGCGCAAGGGGCTTGGGGAAGTGGGGAGGCTTCTTCTTGATTTGGGTGGTGGGTTAATGGGTGGTGTTAATGGTGGCCTAGGGAGGTGGAGGGGTTGTCTTGGGGAGGGGAAAGGTTACTTGGGAGAGGGGATTCTCTCTTGGGAAGGGGAAGGGTTGTATGGAGAAGGGGAAGGGTTGCTTGGGAAGTGGGGGAGATTGAAGTGGAGTTAAAGGCCTTGGGAAGGTGAAGGGGTGGGAGGCTGATGTGGCAGATGAGGTGGCAAGGAGAGGAGAGAGAGAGAGGGGTGAAATTTGGAGAGAGAGGGGGAGGAGAGAGAGAGAGGGCCGCCCCCTTTAGAGAGAAAGAGAGCTAGAGAGAGAGAGCTAGAGAGAGAGAGAGAGAGAGCAAGAGACACAATTCTTGTGGATTTTAAACTCAATACTTCATTAGCTCCAAATGGGGGGGATTGGGGTCCTATTTATAGGAAACCCACAATTTAACAAAAGACCCTGAGTTTTTGACTAATGACAATAAACCAAGGGGGAAGGGGGGTGCCTATGGGCCTAGCCCACTTAATTGGGCCCAACTGACTCATTAACCACTCTAATGACAATTAACCTAGGTAGATGACTCTTTAACCTGGGTACTTGACTCAATAAAAGGGAAATTACATAATTTATAACTCAAGAAAATATAAAAATTACAAGCCATGATTAAGAAAAATGCCGCGAACATGATGACGCATAGCTGGCAAGCAACGGGAACCGTGGAGAAATGGGAAGTGGTAAGCGATGTCCCCATCATACTCCCGGGGTGCAGAGAACTTGACTCTGTCGAGTAAGGGTCCTCCCTGCTGCGGTACTGCTCCAATAGGTCAGGATCCAGCTGCTGGAGATCCTCCCGAATCACCCAGGCGTCAACCGAAGGTGGCCGTCCCTTCCACCTAACCAGATATCGCTCATACGCCTTGCTCCGTGTGGTAGTGATCTGTTCATCTAATATCCGCTCCACTTGATCACGCTGGTTTCTCTGGCCAGATGGAGCTCTCGTTGGTGTGGGGGCTCTCTCAAGGGGTGGGATAGGCTGGATCTCCTCACTGGGTGTCACCGTGGGACCCTTGTAGGGCACCAGGTCAGCCACATTGAAAGTGAGGCTTACTCCGTACTCTTCGGGGAGGTCCAACACATAAGCATTCGTGCCAAGGTGCCTCCACACCTGAAAGGAGCCTGCTCTACGAGACCTCAGTTTTGAGACAATCTCAGTCCTCACCATCACAAAATCACCGACATGGCTTTCTTGGTGGCGACAGTGGGAATCGGCTAATTCCTTAAGAACCTTGCTGCTCTTGTTGTTGTGTTTGCGAATGTTACCATGCAATGTCATGAATGATGATCCTATAGGGATGAAGGGAGGGCCTGGACAACCAAATTCAGCCCTATCAAGTGTTAGATTGGTTTTGACAGACTTAGGAGGACCAGGGCATCCATGAATTGACCTATCATGCTTAGAAACCATGTGGACCTTGATGCACTTAGGTGGACCGGGGCAGCCACAAGTGGCCCTATCATGCATGAGACGGATGAAGAGTGGGGGAAGACCAGCTTGTCCAAATGTAAACCTATCGTGCACTGTACCTAGTGTGTATGTGACACAAATGACGTGACTAGCCTTACCATATGATGAAAAATGTTGTGACACATGCATTCCTATCAAGATGGTCCCATCTTTAGGTGGGGGTTGATTCGGGGGTTTCCACTCATGGGGGTCGAAGGAGTCCAAGAAAATGGAGTGGGCTTGGTCCAATAAGGTTGGATGGGGTAGGGACAGGTTGGTGGTGAGTAAGGTGGGTGGGTATAGGAAGGGATCGAAGGGGTCATGGTAAGGGTCACCTAAGGAGAGGAACTCTAGGTCCTTTTGGTCCTCACAACCTCTTGATGGCGGGTTCTCCTCCTCTAGTAAAGTGATCGGGCCAAAGTTTTTGGTGGAATGGTCGGCCATGAATGAAGGGCTGGTTGTTCTACCCGAGATAAGCAACTCAAGTTTGTGGATAGCATCGGGCTCATCGGGTGTAGGGAGGAGTAAAAGAAGGTCGCTAGTGTAGCAACCCACAGTGTAAATGGAGGAGATGGATCTGACACATAGGTGTAGGAGGTCAAGGCTCCTAGGTCGGTCGGCTACTGTAGTCAACATGCCAGTTAGCTCTATTTGCCAAGCTATACCCTTAAGAAGATCCCCTAATGTTTCCACTTGATAGGATGATTGAATTATGGTGTGATAGGTGGATAAGGGTACTATGGGAAGGTGTTGTTCCATGGAAGGGTAAGCATGGGGCAGGATAGGGTGAGCCCGGTTCTCCACAAGCCATCTAACCAAGGGCCCACTTATGATAAGTTCACTCCAAATTTGGGGTGGCATGAAAGGTGAAATTTTTTCGTCGTTTTGGCCATGACTTCCCTCCAAGATGGGGAGTGGTTTTGGGGTGTTCCCTACTAGGGGGTCGGGTGTGGAGATCATGGTTTCTTCTACCAAGGAGGTGAGCGGGTCCTCTGAGGGCGAGGTGATAACGGTTGGTGTATGGTGTACCCAGGGTGGTGAGTGAGGCCGGATTTGGGTTGGGGTTGGGAGTGGAAGTAGTGGGGAGCTATGTTTGGGTAGGATAGGAGTGGTAAGTGGAAGGTGGATTGGGTGAGTAACTTCAGGATGGGGAATGGTGGCTGTCACGGGCCTAGGTGGAGGGATGGACATGGGGTCCACGTGGGTTTGAATGGTGAGGGTGGAGTGAGCGATGATGCTTCTTCCACATGGGATGGGAACTTCTCGGCCTAACCCATGATATTGTGACTCGTATTCTTCTTCCCAATCTGGGGAGGCCTCATGTACCTCAATTATAATCTTATCCCTTTGGGGTGTGGGGGTCTTACTCTCCAAGAGAATGGGAAGGTCTTTTGGGGATGGGGTGATGAAGGTTGGGGCATAGTGGACCCGGGGGGGTGAAGCTTGGACCCTAAGGGAGGTCTTGGGTTGAGGGAGAGGGGGAGTGGGAGTGCTCCTCGGGTTATGGTTCTCGAGGTAGGAGTGGGGTGGTCGGGGAGTGAAGATCTTCCTAAGCTCAATCTTCATCTCTTCCCATAATTCTATGGGTTCTTGCCGCCAAATCCTTCTTTAGCTCACTATGCGTTCCCACTCCTTCTTGGCTTGTCCCCGAAGTCGCCCTGTGGCCCTGCGGACTCTAGTGTGTCCATAGACCCTAGTCCTATCAAAGTGTTTGTTCATGAAGGTTTCTCACCTAACATAATCACTAGGATGTGACCCATCAAAGGTGATACTCTCATCTATAAGGATGTCCGAAAATGGGTGGTCGATCGGACCTTTGTGGAGGGCTGAGTGGGACCAAAGATAGGTAGCCATGTAGATGAACCGAATGACTCTAAATGCTTATGCGCCCTAGGACTAACTTGTAGAGAGACAAGTTATGAACTTGCTCAAACACCTTGATATCAAGGGCGTTTGCTTCTTTAGGTGCTTGGAGCCATTCTACTGCCTTGCCATTTTGTGTAGTGGCAGTAGTTGATGTCGGGACAGGTCTTGCCAGGAAGGCTTCCACCTCGGCCACCACATTATTCAGGCGGTCGAACGACCGGATTTCCATGCCAATCATCTTTTCTAGTACTTCTCTCTTGAGGTTCTGCTTGCAGATTTGTACAGCGTCCTCCTGGTGCAGGGGCTTCTTGCATCTCATTCTGAGGTTTCTCCACCTCTTGATATATTCAAGGGCCATCTCATCTGCCATTTGCCTTGTCGAGTAGATCTCAGCCACCGTGAACTCCCATTCAGTGACATGAAACCTCTCTCTGAACTTCTTCTGCATATCCAGCCAGTCGCTGATCGACCCGGTCGGAAGGCTGGAGTACCATTCAAATGCGAGCCCCGTTAGCGAGGACCCAAAAAACTTCAGCATGTATGACTCGTCGGTGGCCAGATCACCCATGGCGGTCATATAGTAAGCAACATGCTCCTTCGGGGATCCCTTCCCATTGAACTTGTCGAATTTCAGCGGCTTACTGATCCCAGGAGGGAGCTGCTTGGCAGCATGATGTGGCGGGTATGGCACCCTATAGGCATCGAACGCGACGTAGTCACCTTCACTTCGTTCAGCGAGATTCCACTCGATCATCCTCTTCACCATCATCTTATTCATGATGGTTGGATCAACTCTGGATAGAAATGTGCTGGCTGTAGATAGGGAGTGACCAAGGTGGTCGCCTGCGGGAGAGGGCACAGCAGCGGAGGTGTATGGTGCACCTGTGGTAGCACCGGTGGCATCAGCGGCTGTGATGAGCGTTGCTGAGTTGTCGCCAAGCTTGGTTCTGCCGGCTGAGGCGGTGTATAGAGTGGTGGGAAGTCACTCTGGTTGATGGCTCCCCATGATGATTCCGCCTGCATCTCAGGCTACTTGAAAGCTGAGATTTGCTCCGTCTTCTCCACAAGCTGCTTCTTCAGGGACTCTATCTCCTGTCGGTATTTCTAAAGTAACATCCATATTGATGGATCCATAGTTGCAGTGCTGTGAATAACTTCTGTGGTTTCCCCTGACGCACCTTTAGGGTGGATGTCGAGCAAGACATCTTCTTCTTCCGCCCTCACCACATTGGCAGTGAGAATAATAGCTCTGTCATGGTGCAGGTGGTGGGCCAGGGTTTGCTTTCCCTTTTCCACTGCCAACTTTTTTCTAGCGGCTTCCACCCATCGAGTATTTATACCCGGCCTTCTAGCCAACCGAGTTAGCCCTTGAGGTTCCTCAGGTAATCTTCCATAGTGGCCAGACACCCCAGCCATGTTACAGGTGAAAATATGCATCCTTCTTCTTTGTCTGCAAACCCTCCTTTTTGCATTCTCTGGGAAGGTGAGCCTCTCGAACACGGAGATTCTTTTTCTTTCCTCATGGCGGGGGGTAACTTCATCGACTTTAATGCCCAAGCCGTCTTCATATCCATTATCATCGACCGATGACGTCATCCTTCTTTCTTCTTCTTCCATTGCCATTGATGGGCAGTGATCTTCTTCAGCCACGGCTGCTTGCAATAGCCGTTGTTGGCCCAATGAGGGGTTGCCTAGTCCCCTAAATCAACTTCTAACCATATTGGTCATCTCTTCTTGCCCCCGTCCCTGATGTAGGACCAGGGACAATTGTCGACCTCCCTTCAGAGGGATGTAAGCAAGCCGGGCTCTTCTGATAGGTTGTTGAAATCTTCTTCCCACAATGGGGATGTTAGCCTGTCAGGCGTAGGCCCTGAAACTTTCACGGCGTGGAGGATCCACGACCGTTTCCTCTTTCCTTGGGGCAAGGCCCTTTTTCTTGTTCTCCTCTGCTCCAGCAAATCCAGAGCGGTGGCGGACTGGTGCGTCTTGGTGGGTAGGTTGGATCTTCTTAGGGACCCAAACTTGCTTAAATATTCTTGGCTTGGGAGCCGATTTTCTTCGGCCATGATAGCCAGCTTCTTCTTTCTCGGCTCTCCTTCCGGAGAGGGCTTGGTAGGAGTTGTAGATGGGTACTGCGGGGATCACCCGATCTGGGCTCACTCGAGCATCGCCTCCGTCCAGGAAGACGTGAACTCCCCCGATCAGCATGGATTTGTCGGACACGGAGAGACGTCCGGTAACAGCAACATCCTTCTTCCGGAAGCTCCTATGTTGGCGCCTCCAAGAGTTCTTGGCAGGGACAGGGCGGGCCCCGTGAGTGATATGGTGCACCATGGAGTTGGTGACTTGAATTGGACTTGTGAGTGGGCTAGCATAGCATCGAGCCATTGGGGCCACGAACTCTTTCACAGTCTTCTCCTCGGCGGGCTCCGAGGACTCTACTTGCAGTAGATCGGCAAAGGCCAACCCCAAGAAATTAGGGAAGCCTACAGCTGGTGGGAAAGACATGAAGACAATGGGCACCGCCTGGTACCCGTGTTCAGCATGACCGGCGATGATCGCGCACTACAAGAAAAGGCGCGGTTAGCGGCGGGAATTTCAGACGGATCTATTTAAGTCTCAATATCCATCTGAATTTCAGACGTATATATTCCATCTGAAAATCCATCTCTATTTCAGACGTATAATTATCTGTCACATTATCCGTCTAAATTTGAGACTTATATTCAGACGGACAGTATTTCATCTGAAATTTATTAAAATTTCAGACAAAAATATAGTTCATCTGAAATACCGTCTGAAATGCCATCTGAAAATCATGAATTCCCGCACCCAAATCGGCCCCCTCCCCGACAATCCCTATCACTCACTTCCCCCCACTCTCCCTCTCATTCTCTCTTTCGTCCATCTCCCTACCGTCGTCTCCCCCGGAGCCGTCGCCGCCACTGTCGCAGTCACCTTCCTCCCGTTGTAGTCAGCCGTGGTCATCCTTACCATCCTCGTCCTTGATCGTCGACCGAAACTCATCGTCATTGTCCTCACTTCGGTAGGTAAACCCTCTCGATCGCTCTCCCTCTCTCTGTAACACTCTCCCTCTCCCTCTCCCTCTCCCTCTCCCTCTCCCCCTCTTAGTCTCCCTCACTCCGTCTCCCTCTCCCGCTCCATCACTCACTCTCACGTACACACTCAGCAGAGGAGGCGTCGGCCGGGGGTGGTCAACTGCCTCCCTCTCCCGTTCTCCCTTCCCCTCTCACAGTCCTGTCCCTCTCCCTCGCTGTGTTGGAAGCCCCCCTCCCTCGCCCTCTCTCCCTCTCCAGTTGGCCCCCCCTCCCCCTCACAGACACACTCACACACGTACACACGCACGCACAGACACAGACACACGCACCGTTGGCCCCCCTCCCCCTCCCTGCTCCCGCCCTCTCTCTCTCTCTCTCCCGTTGGCCTCCCTCCCCCTCCCTGCTCCCGCCCTCTCTCACCCTCACTGTGTGAATTAGATAAATTAATTTAATTTAATTTAATTTAATATATTTTTTATTCATGGTATGATATATAATTGGTCGAGAGGATGGGAACGAACGAATCAGAGTTTTTTTTACGAATAAACAGTAAGTAAAAATTGATTTTATTTTTATATGTTGTTTGAATTTATTTTAATTTATGTAATCTTAAATAGATTTATTGTTAGGATGATGGGAGGGGCAAATAAAGCATGTAAATTAATTTATTGATTATATTTTTTGGTAGTGTTACATCAATGTTAATCAAATGTAGGTATTCTTTGGATTCAGGAAATGGAAGGTTTTTTTTATGGCGAGAAATCTAGCGGAGTAGTTGGGCGATGAATAACGGTGGCTCTAGGGAGGATAGCTAGTGGGCGGACAAATTCAATGAACTTTCATATTCGAGTACTAATACTTTTTACAATGCTCAACAAGTTCAAATCTCAATATAGGTGTGATCTTTTAACTCTGCTTAATACATAACACATACATCTAATTGTACGAACCTAGATTAATTATAGTACATACTACATTCATCGAATTCACATAACTGTAGATTAATAAAAGGGGAGTATGAAATAGGACACAGTACAAGTACACACTATGATATATGCAGCGAGTATTTCTCAAATGTAGTTAAGATCCAATGTTCATGGAGTATATATCCGCCTTCAAATCTAGTTAACTTTTTTATCTTTCTCCCTTTCCCCCCTTCACTGACGTCCCATCCTCTATCTCACTTACTCAGTCTCTTTTTGATAAATACCTTAATTACACACACTCAAGTCTCTCTCTCTCTCTCTCTATATGTATACTTGCCTGAATTATACTCTCTCTCTCTCTAGTTCATTGCTATGATGAGAGATTTCCCCACCCTTCTATAGGTAGGGAAATGAGAGTGTTACATTTTTTTTCTTTGAATGTTATTTAATATATAAGTTAGATGTAAGATGAGGTATGTCTTTATGGGAGATTTTCATATGTAGAAAAATCACCTCGAGAATAATGCTCATTAGTTTGTAAGCGTTGACAATATACATGTAGGAAAAACTTTGCATTTAGGGTCAATAGTGATTTGCACAGGCGGGTAGCTTCTTACGCACACAGAGAGAGAAAATAAAGTCAAATTTAAGTATATATAGCACTTTAGATTCAGAACTTGAGTGATTAAAGTACTAGTTTTGTTTTACATATTTTAATAGTTTATTCATTACAGTTGGAATGAGAACTAATTAAAGATGTCCCGTTTCCGGATGCCCAGGACAAGTGTCGACTCTTGGAGTCGACTCTTGTTCATGGGTGTTCTGTCAAAGAATAAAATCTAAACACAGGGTGAAAGTGTCGACTCTCATAGTCGACACATTTCATCGAGAGTTCTGTTTCGAGCAAAGAAACAAAAAATCCAGCCGAAAGTGTCGACTCTCAGAGTCGACACATTTTGGCGGAGGTTATGTTTGCAGCATAAAGCACTCTCTGGACTGTAAGTGTCAACTCTTGGAGTCGACACTTGCAGCCTGTTGCGCCTAGGCAACAAGCTGGGCTACAAGTGTCGACTCCAAGAGTCGACACTTGCAGTGCCAGAACTGAAAGAGGCCTTAAGCAATTCTCTTAAACTTTTCATATTTCCTGAAGTATCCTAGAAGTTTTTTCTATCTGGTACTGAGACACAATAGCACAGTGAAATCAATGTGTCCTGGCAACTCATCCAAGAATTCACCTTTGTAGTAGTGCAAGACATCTCTGGTACTCAGACACAATAGCACAGTGAAATCAATGTGTCATGGCAACTCATCCAAGAATTCACCTTTGTAGTAGTGCAAGACATCTCCTGAAGGTCCTTTATGATAGAAATTCTCCTTTTACAATGATCTTCATTTTGCAATGTTTCTTCTACTATATCAAAGAAAGCTGCCTCTGCATCAACTTTTAGGTGCCTTCTACCGCCACCTGATATACATGCTATACTCAGGATACTTTCATCTCATGGCATCTCGTGATGAGTCTCATAGCATCTCGTGATGGTATATCTTGGGAGCTACACATTGGCAAGTAGAAGAACTTCCTTTGTATTACTTCTACTCTGTTAAGGCTGACAATAGATCTCAGCAGCTTGATGTTCTCAAAAATGGGAGGAGAACATGAGTATTCTTTTCTTGGGCTATAAGCAATTTTTTAGAATTGTGTGCGATGTAGGAGACGAGATAGGGGCTGCATGTCAGGAGAGGTTAGTAAAGGTCCCTAGCCTTCTCATTTTAGATGAATGTCATACTCCCAGAAATGAAGACACAAATAGTCTTTCTACGCTAGAAAAGGTGCAAACTCCCCGCAAGGTGATCCTTTCATAGACACTATTTCAGAATCATGTCAAAGAAGTTTTTAATATATTGAATCTAGTGTGTCGTAAGTTTTCCTGAACATGGACTCATCATGACAAGCATGTGCCGAGTCCATGTTCTCAATCTTACGATGCACTAGATTTAATATATTAAAAACTTCTTTGACATGATTCTGAAATAGTGTCCCCGAAAGGACCACCTTACGGGGAGTTTGCACCTTTTCTAGCGTAGAAAGAATATTTGTGTCATCATTTTTGGGAGTATGGCCTTCATCTAAAATGAGAAGCTAGGGACCTTTACTAACCTCTCCTGACATGCAGCCCCTATCTCATCTTTTACATCGCACACAATTCTAGAAAAATGCTTATAGCCCAATAAAAGAATACTCCTGTTCTCCTCCCATTTTTGAAGAACATCAAGCTACTGAGATATATTGTCAGCCTTAACAGAGTAGAAGTCATACAGAGGAAGTTCTTCTACTTGCCAATGATGGAACTCTCGTTCACGTTGGCAGAATTCCTTTAGGAATAATGATATTTAGCCAAAAAACTCTAAAGAAAGCTAATGAGCATGAAGTATTTCCTGACCCTGGTGCATGTGCCAAAATGCAGCCTCTAGGATTATCACCCACTAGGTATCTCACCAAGAAATTGAAGCCCTCTATCTGATGTGGCTTCATTTGTTTATTTTATCGTATTTATCTTTGATGTTGATCTGACTCAAAAATATGGATTATTTCGCTTTGATGTTCTTCATTTGGAAATTTTTAACAATTGGATGTTATTTAACTTGTTATATGCGTAATGATAATTGTCTTATTATTTAATTTTATGTTATATAAATACATGGGGTATTCACTGTTAGATGAGGTGCGTGGGTGCGACCTAATATTACACGCACCTCAGGAGAGCGTGTTAAAATTGTATCAATGAACTTTACCGATCAAGACTTTGGGATTGATGTGTACATTCTCATTTTTTTACAAGAATGCATATAACTACCTCAAAGTCTTGAATTGTCCCATTAGGACAGCCTGTGACTGTTTGATTGCACTTAGGCAGTAATTTACTATATGTGTTTGTATGGTTTGTTGAGAATTTCAGTTGTGTCTCCTCACTCTTCTCTGATATACCATTATTGATTTTGAGTGTTTTCTTAACCACTTACTTGTAAGTGTTTAAGAAAATTTCTAAATCAATAAATATTTTTGGTATATCGTAGAAGTGTGGGGAGATGCTGTCGAAACTTTCAGCAAATCGTGCAACAGATATAGTAAGTGATTGTGCGATCAAACCTTCATGGATGTGTTAAAAAGTGATAATCTAATTAATAGTCTTCTTCCAACGGCAAATGGTCTATGGCGAACGATGTGATAAAATGGTTGTGAATATTTTTAGGAGTAATGATTTCAAAGTATGGATATGTATTAACATTTTTTGGGTGCAGGCAAAATGATGACATATCATTCATGGATGTATCGTAGAATAGTTGATCGGGTGGTGTTGGATGACTTTAAGCATGGAGTTGAGAGTTTCGTTTAATTTGCATTGGGGAATCCCAATGTCGCAACAGACCGTGAAGGTCACATTCGATGCCCTTGTTTAAATTGTAGAAACTTGAGGTGGTATTCACCATGGGA
Source organism: Amorphophallus konjac (assembly GCA_022559845.1). NCBI lineage: Eukaryota > Viridiplantae > Streptophyta > Magnoliopsida > Alismatales > Araceae > Amorphophallus > Amorphophallus konjac. The sequence goes on along the minus strand of CM040126.1, from coordinate 280,338,195 downwards.
TGTGCAACATCATTTGTACATGAAAGGGTTCGTGGATGGTTATACGAATTGGACGTGTCATGGTGATGAATACTCCAGGTATAAGCCCGACAATATTACAGGCACAAGTGGGTACGTGGATATGGTTGTAGATGCTACTGGTCCTAGTTTTAATGTTGATGAGGAACATGCATACATGAAAGAAGCGCCGAATAAGACAGCCGGAAGATTTTATCAACTACTTAGGGATGCTGATGAGCCGCCGTGGGATGGTTGTGAAAAGCACACTTGGTTGTCTGCAGTGTCACAATTGTTGAATTTGAAATCTGAATTTCACATCAGTGAGACTTGTTTTGACTGTCTCCTCCTCTTAATCAAGAGTATGTTGTCTCGAGATGGGAAGTTACCAGAAACTTATTACCATGCTAAAAAGATGGTCAATGAGCTAGGCCTTGGATATGTGAAAATAGATGCATGCCCGAATCACTGTATGTTATATTGCAAAGACGATGTAGATAAGATATCATGTTCTATTTGTCACCATGTCAGATTCGAACTTAAGAGAGGGGGTAATTCAAAACAAAAAGATGTACCTTACAAAGCATTGTGATACTTCTCTCTTGTGCCTAGGCTGTAGCGGCTGTATATGTCCTCAAAGACGGCTCGACATATGACATGGCACACCGAAAGAGTACGCTGTGCCGATGATATAATCAGTCATCTTGCCGATGGTGAAGCTTGGATACACTTCAGTCGTACTCATGTTGCTTTCTCAAAGGAGCCACGTAATGTTCGATTGGGTTTATGCACAGATGGTTTTAATCCATTCGGTGGTTCAGTGGCATCTTATTCTTGTTGGCCAGTGTTCATTACACCGTAGAACCTTCCGCCGGACATGTGCATGAAGCGAGAAGATCTATTTTTGTCCTTAGTAATTCCTGGTCCAAAAGGCCCTGAAAAAAATTTGGACATATATCTCAGGCCGTTGAATTATGAGCTCATTTTATTATGGACTGTTGGAGTTGTTACTTATGATGCATGTAGGAAGCAAAATTTTGTAATGAAGGCTGCACTGATGTGGACAATAAGTGACTTCCCTGCATATGGAATGCTATCTGGTTGGAGCGCAAATGGGAGGTTAGCATGTCCTTACTGTATGGAAGATACCAAATCATTTGTATTGAAACATGGTGAGAAAGCATGCTAGTTTGATTGCCATCGGCGGTTGCTACCAACTGACCATCCTTTTCGAAAGCAAAAAGACTCCTTTAAAAAAATACAGTTGAAATGGATGAAGCGGACTTGCAAAGGGTGTCGAGTCGACATATGGAGACACGGGTGCAAAATTTACCAGATGTAGTATAATTGTCCGGTAGCACACGCCAACTCTCTGGCTTTGGAAAGGATCACAACTGGAACAAGAAAAGTATTTTCTGGGAATTGCCTTATTGGTCAACTCTTCTTGTACGACACAATCTGGATGTTATGCATACCGAGAAGTATTTTTTTGATAATGTGTTCAATACGATCATGAATGTTAAAGGCAAAACAAAGGACAACGCCAAAGCGTGTATGGACTTAAAGATGCTTTGTAAACGTCTAGAACTGGAATTACAGCACGTAAATGGAAAAACTGTGCAGCCTAAAGCAACTTACGTACTTAATGATACACAGATCAAGGAAGTGTGCCAGTGGTTGAAACAGTTGAGATTCCAGATGGATATGCATCCAACATAGCCCGTTGTGTGAATGTTAATGAGGGAAAAATATATGGTTTAAAAATTCACGACTGTCATGTGTTCATGGAGAGACTTCTGCCCATTGCATTCGTGACAAATTGCCAAAGCCTATATGGGGAGCACAGACCGAGCTGAGTCAATTTTTCAAGATTTTATGTGCATCAGAACTCAGACTGAGGGATGTACAAACTATCGAAGAAAATGTGGTCACAACCATTTGCAAGCTCGAGAAGATATTTCCTTCGGCATTCTTTGATTCGATGGAGCACCTGGTCGTCCATTTGCCATACGAGGCTATTGTCGGAGGACCAGTACAATTTTGATGTATGTATCCATTTGAGAGGTATCTCAGAATTTTTGTTAAGTTACATGTCGTCCATGGTTGGTACATTTCATTGCCATCTAACTTGTTCTTATAGGTGCATGCATGAATTAAAAATGAAAGTTCGCAACAAGGTGAAGGTGGAGGGTTCGATTGCTGAGGCATATATTCTTGAAGAAATATCGAACTTCTGTTGCATGTACTTTGAGGCAGAGATTCTAACGCGTCGTACTCGACCTCCACGTAATGATGATGGGGGAGTTGATGATTCGTTCGATCGGCTCTCTATATTTAAGCATCTTGGACGTGCGTTTGGACGTTGCTCAACGCGCACGCTTGAAGATAGAGAGTTGTATGCCGCTGAGATATATATTCTTCTGAATTGTATCGAGATTGAACCTTATGTTGAGTAAGTTCTTAACTCACATTTCCAGCGATGTCCATAAGTTGTTCATTCTTGTTCTGTAGTTCATTTAAAGTAGTACTGTATTTATATTGCAGACAATTTGATTCAGAATTAGCACAAAAATGTCCAAATATCCAGGACGTGGAGATCGAAAAAGAACGCGAGAAGTTTTTTGCCAAATGGCTAAGACATCGGGTTAGTGTCGATCGTTGAATATATATGTTTGTATTTATGTATGTTGAGGAGATTGAACCTTATTATAACTAATCAGAATTTACATATAGGTTGAACAAGGTCTCATTACTGATCAAAGAGTACAACAGATCAGTTATGGCCCCTCGACGGTTGCACGTGCCTATCAGCGATATATTGTGAATGGATATAGATTTCATACGAGGGATTATGGATGAAGTATGTCTACGATGAACAACGGCGTATCTGTTAAGGGAAGTTTATACAACGAAGTGGAATTGGACTACTACGGTCTTCTTAACGAAGTCTTAGAACTTCAGTATTTGGGACGAGACAATCACGTATACATATTTAAGTGTCATTGGTTTGATCCTAATTCTGTCCGACATGACACAACTTATAGGATTGCCGATGTCAAACATAGGTCTAAACTTAATACCTATGAACCATTCATTTTAGCCGCACAAGCCCAGAAAGTGTATTATTCAAGCTACCCATCATCCAAGAATAAAGATTGGTGGGCAGTTTGCAGGGTTAAATCAAAACTCTTTCCCACTTATGAGTTAAATATGAGTGAAAATCCCTCAGAAGCTGCCAGTGCTAAATATTTTCAATCAGACGAAGTTGGTCTTGTCGGTCGCACGCATATTAATCTGGATGAATCTGATGAGCCGCTATCATTACGTAACGGAGATGAAGTGGAAGAAGTCGATCCGATGGAGCTAAATATTGATGTTAGAGGGGAGGAGGAATCGGATAAAGAGGAAGAGTTCGAATCTGATGAGGCAAGTATGGATGACGAAGATGATGATGAGTTAGATATATCATCAGCATGATCGAGGGAGGCACATTTTGATAATTTTGTAAGATAAATATTCATTTTTGGATAATTTTTAATAACATTGGTCTAGCCTTATCTATTTGAGTATTAATATGTATTAATTGTTTTGTTAGTAATAAAGAAATGGTCTGAGGAGACCGTACTGGGAGTGGGAGAAGACAGGGCAGTGATAGGGGCTCTACTCCTTCCTCCTTGGCGTCTTCTTCGGGTACAAGTATATCTATTAAAATAGATAGCTATATAAATGTTATAATCATTTACTAACTCAAAAGAATGTTCTTATAGGTCCAAGTGTTGGCTCACGACCACCTGATGTACAGACGCCACCCCCACCACCTCCCGCTACAGGTATGTATGTTTTAATTTTCAGCAAAAATTTTATTTTTCTTATGTTTATTAATTCTTACAGGTCCCAATACCCTCCCAGTTGTTTTACAGACGCCATCCCCATGACCTCCCGCTACAGGTATGTATGTTTTAATTTTTAGCAAAATATTACTTTTTCTTATGTTTATTAATTCTTACAGGTCCCAATACCCTCCCACCTGTTGTACAGACGCCATCCCCACTAGCTCCCGCTACAGGTATGTATGTTTTAATTTTGAGCAGAATATTTTATTTTTTTTAGAAAGCCCTACTGTAATTCATAACCATATTTGATTTTCAGTAAAATATCCATCTAGTAACACTCTACACAAGGATATTTGAATCACATTCAACGAGGGCCGGCTGGCTATTGATAGTTTGAAGATATTTAACTCCATCTAATGAGTTCTCTGGCTTCGACTGTGATGCTGTTAGAGAAACCTTCTAATATGATTTGAATAAAGCTTCTGAAATAGTTTGTGAATTCATGTCTATTTGCCTTGGAATAAATCTACTGATCTGACTGAAATTGGCTCATGATTTGTCTATCTGAAAATCCATGTTTGAATAATTTCTCTGAATTGCCTTATTAGTTTCAATTCCCTGAACTGAATAAATGACCTGATATGGTTAAGAATGATTTTATGATTGACTGTTCCTTACTTCTGAATAAAGATTCAGACCTTGTCTTGTGAATACTTGATTGACATCATACATTTGTTATCTTGATTTCAGAGGTATATCAAATGATATGAGATGGAAGGACAAATTCTATTTGGCTGAAAGTCCATTTCATGTGTTGAGGATTAACCTCCACCTAGTAACCTGAATCAAGAGGTTGTCTTAGTACTACATTTCATCTCATTTCGAACGGCATTATTGTGTCTAGAGTCTCATTTCTTATTGGACTTCACTACATGTCATGCAAAATCGCATCTGAATCTGCTAATCTAATGAATCTGCCAATCTAATGAAATCTGCTAATCTAATGAAATCTTGGTCCCCAAAACTGAGTTTGTGTATTGTCTTTAAATAATTTCTTGGTAAACCAGCATAAAAAAGATCACAACCGGACACACATTCCTTAAAATCTGACATGGACACCATATTTGGAGGATTACCCCCTAGCTTTTCATCCACATCCAAAATGCAGTTAAAATCACCCGCCACAAGCTAGGGGCCATTGATTTGAGAATGCACATTTTTTAAAGTTGCCGATCGTTTTACCTATGTTTTTTTTAATTTTTACAGGTCCTAGTGCCCTCCCACATGTTGTTTTACAGACGCTATCCCCACCAACTCCCGCTACATGTATGTATGTTTTAATTTTAAGCAAAATATTCATTTTACTTATGTTTATTAATTCTTACAGGTCCCAGTGCCATCCCACCTATTGTACAAACGCCACCCCCACCACCTCCCACTGCAGGTATGTATGTTTTAATTTTTTGCAATATATTCGTTTTACTTATGTTTATTAATTCTTATAGCTCCCAGTATTTTCCCAATTATGTATATTTTAATTTTCAGCAAAATATTTGTTTTACTTATGATATATAATTCTTATAGTTCACAGTCCCCTCCCCCTTGTCTTTCAACAGGGCACACCCCCACCACCCAGCCATTTGACGATGCCGACAGTCGTCACGAGAGAGGCACGACCCACGATGGACGTCGCCTAAGCTGGATCTTCGAGTAAATTTATAAGGTTATTGCATTCATTATTTAGCGTTCAATTGTCTAATATGAATATTTTGACATGTGCAATTGCAGTAAGAAATTTGAACCTCACGAGGTTGTCCATCATTCCAACTCTCTAGTAATGGCACATGTGCCTGGCCCAACAACTTATTTCAAAGAATTTCCAGTGGAAGTCCGCGACAACTTCTGGGACATGTTCTCAGTACATAATTACATCATTTAATTCAAGTATTTTCCAAACTCAATTCCCAATAGTATACTAAGTGTAAAACTTAATTTATTTACAGCGGACTTATCAATTCATGAGTGGACATGACACGGCGAGATGTCGGAGGGCCTAAGAGAAGACTATGAAGGACAATTTTCGAAGGAAAGTACATGAGGCCCGAGCACATGCTAAAATAGCGACTGGTGGGAGTGAAGACCGACAGCTGTGGAAGGAGCACCACCCTCTATGGATGTGGAAGGAGGATTGGGAGATAGCATGTGACAAATTTGTCGATCCCAGCTGGATAGAAAAGTCCCAAAAAGCCAAAGCAAACAGGGCGTCAAAACCGGGCGTAAATTTGCATACGAGTGCATGCATCTCTTTCACTGCTCATAAACAAAAAATGGTAAGTAATGTTTCAATTTACCCCCTAGCTTTGTTAATATATATGACATTTTTTTGCTATCAATTGTATAACATGCTGTGGAGCTTAATTGAGCTCTGTCATTCCTCGAGGTGTTCGATAGAACACACAAAAAGAAGGGGACAGATTAATTTATGAGTGAGAGAGCTCACTCAGTAGCGGTAAGTTTATCTACATATGCAACTTCTACCGTTCATTTAAATCGGATTGATTCATATGAAATTGACTAGTCAAGCTATTCAATTTATAGGAAACATATAGCAGAGCTGTGACAGTGAAGTACGGGGAGGGAGACACGCAGCAGTCGGAGTTCGATCCGGCTGAATGGGTGACAGCAGCTGGCGTACCGAAGAAAGGCCGGCTATATGGTTTTAGGGAGAGCCTGGACTCTAGCGCTGTGATATCATCGTGTGCGAGTTCAGGTTCTGCCCAAGCCTGTAGCAGTGCATTCAGTGTACCTCCACCTGCCCCCAGTTCCCAAGCCAGCGACGTCATAGACATCGTCCAAAGAAAGATTTCTGATTTGCAGCAGCAGATGCCATGGCAGATCGGAGAGAAGATATCTAGCCAGCAGGCAACCATGTTGCAGGCAATCAGTGGCCTCTTCTCCCAGGCGGGAATTCTCCATCATGGATCCACCACCACCACGGCACAGGCCCATCAGGTTCGTGTTTATTATGTTTTTATTTTGACAGAATTACTCAATTATATTCATAATTAATTTGAAAACTAAGTTAGTTTTCAAAAGTAACTTATTTTAGAAGAATTGGGAAATTTTGGGGTTCGGGGGTGCAAAATCTAAAATACTGGCCTGATCGGCAAATAACTCAATTCAAAACGTGAGTTGTGAGAGCTGATTCAGCTCACATATTACAAATCGAATATCCGGTTTGACCCTGATGCTCAAATAGCTCAATTCAAAACTAAGTGTGTTTTTAAAACTTAGTTTAGAAGAATTCATTTAATTCAGGCTTTCGGAGGTCTAAAATCTGAAATACCGGTCTGATCGGTGTGTCGATCATTCTAACAGGACCTGGGAGATGAAAGTGACTTGTCAGAATTGACGGAATCCAAATCTGATATCTGGTTTGGGCCCGACGCTCAAAAGTGCATTTTGTAAATACACTTAGTCTAAAATTAAAGAAGTCAGGGTCTAGGGGTCTAAAATCTGAAATACCGATCAGATCCGCATGCTGATTATTCCAATAGAACCTGAGAGATAAAAGTGACTTGTGAGAACTGACGGAATCAAAATCGGATACCCGGTTTGGACCCAACGCTCAAAAGTGTATTTTGTAAATGCACTTAGTTTAAAATTAAAGACGTTGGGTTTCGTGGGTCTAAAATCTGAAATACCAGTCTGATCAACGTGCCGATCATTCCAACAGGATCTGGGAGATGAAAGTGACTTGTGAGAACTGGCCGAATCCAAATCGGATACTTGGTTTGGCCTCAGCGCTCAAAAGTGCATTTTGTAAATACACTTAGTTTAAAATTAAAGACGTCGGGTCCGGGGGTCTCAAATCTGAAATACTGGTCTGATCGGTGTGGCGATTATTCCAACAGGACCTGTGAGATAAAAGTGACTTGTGAGAACTGGCGGAATCCAAATCGGATACCCGGTTTGGCCCCAGCGCTCAAAAGTGTATTTTGTAAATGCACTTAGTTATAATTAAAGACGTTGGGTTTCGGGGGTCTAAAATCTGAAATACCGATCTGATCGGCGTGCCAATCATTCTAACAGGACCTGGGAGATGAAAGTGACTTGTGAGAATTGGCGGAATCCAAATCGGATATCCGGTTTGGCCCCAGCACTCAAAAGTGTATTTTGTAAATACACTTAGTTTGAAATTAAAGACGTCGGGCCCGGGGGTCTAAAATCTGAAATATCGGTCTGATCGGTATGTCGATTGTTTCAACAAGACCTGGAAGATAAAAGTGACTTGTGAGAACTGAAGGAATCTAAATCGGATATTCGGTTTGGCCCCAGCGCTCAAAAGTGTATTTTTTAAATACACTAAGTTTAAAATTAAAGACGTCGGGTCCGGAGGTGTAAAATCTGAAATACCGGTCTGATCGGCGTGTCGATCATTCCAACAGGACCTGGGAGATGAAAGTGACTTGTCAGAACTGACAGAATCCAAATCTGATATCTGGTTTGGGCCCGACGCTCAAAAGTGCATTTTGTAAATACACTTAGTCTAAAATTAAATAAGTCAGGGTCATGGGGTCTAAAATCTGAAATATCGGTCAGATCGGCGTGCTGATTGTTCCAATAGAACCTGAGAGATAAAAGTGACTTGTGAGAACTGACGAAATCAAAATCAGATACCCGGTTTGGACCCAACGCTCAAAAGTGTATTTTGTAAATGCACTTAGTTTAAAATTAAAGACGTTGGGTTTCGGGGGTCTAAAATCTGAAATACCGGTCTGATCGACGTGCCAATCATTCCAACAGGACCTGGGAGATGAAAGTGACTTGTGAGAACTAGCAGAATCGAAATCGAATACTTGGTTTGGCCCCAGCACTCAAAAGTGCATTTTGTAAATACACTTAGTTTAAATTAAAGACGTCGGGTCTGGGGGTCTCAAATCTGAAATACTGGTTTGATCGGCGTGCCGATTGTTCCAACAGGACTTGTGAGATAAAAGTGACTTGTGAGAACTGGCAGAATCCAAATCGGATACCCGGTTTAGCCCCAGCGCTCAAAAGTGTATTTTATAAATGCACTTAGTTTAAAATTAAAGACGTTGGGTTTTAGGGGTTTAAAATCTTAAATATCGATATGATCAGCGTGTCGATCGTTCCAACAGGACCTGGGATATGAAAGTGACTTGTGAGAAATGGTAGAATCCAAATCGGATACCCGGTTTGGCCCCAGCACTTAAAAGTGCATTTTGTAAATACACTTAGTTTAAAATTAAAGACGTCGGGTCTATGTGTCTAAAATCTGAAAAACCGGCCTGATCGCCGTGCTGATTATTCCAACAGGACTTAGGAGATAAAAGTGACTTGTGAGAACTGATGGAATCTAAATCGGATACCCGGTTTGACCCCGACACTCAAAAGTGTATTTTGTAAATGCACTTAGTTTAAAATTAAAGACGTTGGATTTCGAGGGTCTAAAATCTGAAATACCGGTCTGATCGGCGTGTCGATCTTTCCAACAGGACTTGGGAGATGAAAGTGACTTGTCAGAACTGACGGAATCCAAATCGGATTTCTGGTTTGGGGCCGATGCTCAAAAGTGCATTTTGTAAATACACTTAGTTTAAAAGTAAAGAAGTCAGGGTCCGGGGGTCTAAAATATGAAATACCGATCAAATCGGCGTGCCGATTGTTCCAACAGGACTTGGGAGATAAAAGTGACTTGTAAGGAATGACGGAATCCAAATCGGATACCCGGTTTGGGCCCAACGCTCAAAAGTGCAGTCTCTAAATGTAATTAATTTAAATTACTGATGACAGCTAGGTTAGTTGGGTCTATAAAATCTATGCAGTTATCGATTTGATATTATGTTTGATTTCAATTTATCCAATGTAATAAAATATTTAATTTATCTCCACACTAATTTTTTTATCTATGAATGAATGTTATTATTTTGTTAATGTAGGAGGATCCTTCTGCGGGCGACGACAGAGGAGATGAGCAAGGCAGGGACGAGGATATGGACGATGTGGAGGATGATATTTGATCAGCATATCTTTTTATCTATGAATGTTGAGTTTCTTATTTATGTGTTTTATTTTTAGTACATTGGTTTGACTTTTAATAGGTTTTTTAAAAACAATTTTGTATTTTTTAAAAAATTTAATGGAAGTTATTTCGGACGGATTTTCAGACAGATCCGTCTGAAATTTCAGACGGATATTAGACGGTATTTCAGATGATATTTTTCCATCTGAACGTACTTGTGCGTCTATGTCTGAAATTTCAGATTGATTTTAGCCGCATACGTCTGAAATGTGCATCTGAAATTTCAGACGGATATTGGAACGGTATTTGGGACGGATAATTTCAGACGTTAATTCACACGGAATATTTTCTGTGTGAAATTTCACACAGAATAAATTTCAAACAGTATTTCAAACGGAAAAATTTTCGTGTCAACTTTCAGACGGTATTTGTGACTGACATTAATCTATCCGAAAGTTGTATTTACAGACGGGATTTCACACGGAATATTTCTGTTTGAAATTTCAGATGGAATTTGTGATAGATAATAAATCTGTCCGAAATTTGCAACCAAGAATATGAGATGGCCTCATTCCGTCCGAAATTCGTCTGAAATCCGTTACAAAAGTCTCTTCCCACGGAATTTCAGACAGATTACAGATGGAAGAAGGCCATCTTATATCCTATCTTTTCTGGTAGTGGCGGGGCTAAAGGCGAGAGCGGTGAGTCCCGATGACGTCATCGTCCACTTGAGATAAACAGACAAACAGTCAATATTCTTGGGGGGAGCCTCTTAAGGCATCCCCTCTTGGCAAAAAGATGAAGGGAGACTCAGGTCCCACCGGGCGTGCCAGACTGTGGGGGACTGATTCTTTTTTATTTGTTTTATCATTTATTTGAGCTAGATCGTTCGTTTGTTATTATGCGTAGCCGTGCCAGTCACATATGTGACAAATGATTATGCGATCGATCTGACCTGGTCAGTCGATTGTGAGGTTCGTGTTGGGACCTAGAGCTCGTCATACCATAAAGGCTATGACATTAATTACGTCCTCTAAGAAAGAGGACAACCCTTGATTAATTGCCAAGAGAGGATGCCTCGAGGGATGATACGAAGGCTTAAAGAATACATGTTAAATGCACCAACGGATGCTATGGAATGAGGTCATTTAGTTGACCATTCATGCAAAATGCAATGAGTAAATTAATCATTTGATTCATGTAATTAAAGGTTCAGTCATGCTCATTTAGATAGCAATGCATGTTAATGCAAATGTATGTTCATGATTTCAAGATGAATGCTTCAGCATGGTTGAAGACGTTGAATCCCCCTTTTTTTATTCATTTGTTTGACTATATTTATTGAATCAATTAGGGCTTTAACATTAATGCATCAAGAGTCAACACATAGTCAACGATATGCACATGAGGTCAATGCATTATTTTTATTTTTTTGGTTAAAGCATTATTTCATTCCATGCATTAAGTCACTGCCCTCCTTGAACTAAGGTCGACGTCAGTGCGCTTCATGCACTGACAAGGGTCGATGCCTGCAGAAGGGTCGGTGCATGAATGAGGTTGATGCACAGATGGGTGAGGTCGGTGCATGCATTGGGCTGGGATGGTGGCTAGGTCGGTGCATGAATATGCATGGGATGATGGCTGAGTCGGTGCAATAACATGCATGGGATGGTGGTTAAGTCGGTGCAGGGTGTGCATCGATGTTAGGGCAGGTCGGTGTAGCTTGCTGCGGCTGATGCATGAAGAAGGGAGCGAGGTATGTGCATAAATAGGTGGAGTTGGCCTAAAACGACACGGTGCCGACTTGAGGCTAAAACGGTGCGCCCGGGGCGCGCCAGGTAGAGGCTAAGGAAGTTGAGTTGGGTTATGAGTGTAAGGCTAAAGCGGCGCGAGGGGGGTCGCGCCGGTTTAGGGGTGCACTGGATTAGGGCACGTTTGGTATATTTTGGGTTGAATGAAATGCCAAGTAAATTTATTGGAACTTTGATGTTAATTACAAAGATTAAAGAATTTATTTAGGTCTCAGACATCCTGCAAACATGGCCAGTCCAGACTTATGCGAGGTTCCTACGCGAGCATAGTCTAACATAGACTTGTGGCCTAAAGTTCATCATGATTTAGACAAGGTGCTCAATCAAAAATTGGGCAGCATCTCCCCATACCCAGAGGGTTGCGGGGGTGAAATGGAGACAGTGCCACAGCATCTGGGGTACACTCCTTAAAGTCGGGAGTGTCAAACGGTGACCGGCGGACTTCAATGGAGGGAAAACCCCAAGGGCTAGCCTACGAGGGGTACCAACACTCCACGAGTCGAAGATATTGTTAAAGGGACGGCCGAGATGGGAGGATACCCCGAGGGCTAGCCTACAAGAGGTACCTTACCCACGGCCACCACCATTCCTGAGGGAATGTGGATTTGATGTCGGGTTAAGAACCCTGTCAATGTTCACCTGACAGTTCATGGGGTACATGTCATCAACGGACATGACCCCATGGTCCAACGGTGACTAAAAACATCAATGGGGAATGTCCCCTCTCCCCGGCCACCAGACGCATTGAGGAAAACAGAAGCACATAAGGTATATGAAGAATGCATTCGGCCAATAAACCGACTATAGAAAGTCATATGCATATGAGTACATATAGCTGTAGGGGTTAGCTGGTTAGCAGATTAGCCTCCAGAAATCGTAAACCAAAATGAATCAACTGGAGAAGACTACCCTTCATACAGTTGATGTGCAGCGTATAGGGAAGATGATGATATAAGGGAACCATGCGCCCAGGCCGTAGGGACGGCCCCATCCTCCTCAGCCCACGACTAGGGATAGAAGGGGTAATGAAGGGTCGGTCCCATGGTTGACCAGAGAGGCACAGATGTATGTTCCTCTGGAAATTGACCCCTCCACCAAGACGATCGAAACCTGATATAGGCATATCACTTGAAAACAAACCCCAGGGAGAGGGGGGATGATGTTAATATTGCCTAGAGAAACATTTGGGCGCATTCGGCGTTGGAAAACCAGACAATCACACACACACTGTAGGGAAAAGGAGTGCAATCGGATGGAAAGAAATAGTTCAAATATGCATCAACGCGTTCATTTAAACCCAAAGGGAAAACATCATGTAGAACATTATATACAACTGCGGCTCGGCGTTGTCGCATGAAGCCGACTCCCAGCTTGGGGAGGAAGAGAAAATGGAAAGAAAGAGGTAGAGCACAGTGGCTAAGAAAAAGACCTAAGGACTCATATCATTGCCTATTCCATTACATCGCTCGTCAGAGCTATCTTGACAGAAGGAGGGAAGACAAAAGAGGAAAAATCCAGGCGACTTCCGCAAACCCACCTCGAATATCTATAGCAGGGAAAAGAGAGTATCGAAAATGGGCTCTTCGCTCCCCCTTTCTTCCTCTCCAAGCTTCCCTTCTCTCTTTTCTTTCTTCTATCTCTCTTCATATTCTCTCTTCTATGTTGGCTCTCTCCTTGTTATCCCCACCGCTATTGGCTTCGCTCTCTCTCTCTCTCTCCCCCTTTTGACGGTAGATGGTTGATACATATAGTAGAACCCTTGGCCTGGCTTCACCCAGCATGGGGATAGTGCGTCGGATAAAGGGGTTCGCATTGTTGCGCGCTGGGAACATGGGCGTCGGAAATAAGTAGCGCGCCGGAGTAAGGGGCGCGTCAGATTATCTCCTCTTGTCGTGTTCATTTAACACGGGCCAGACGATGGGCCTTAGAGCGGCTCTGGGAGTCACTATGATCTTTCATCTTATCATGGTCTTTCCAAACCACGGTGGGAGGCATTGATAAGGCTTTCAGGCCGCTGAACGACCGCCTACGGAGTCTCGTGCATCTTCGGCTCGGACACGTGGGTTTTCCGCTGATACGGGCCTCGGCACTGTAGCTTGTGCTACTAGCTCGGCTTAACTTGCATTCATAGCTTTCTCGGGGAGTGAAATACCACCCGGGGTACTTTCACCTTGACTGGGCAATCATTCGATCACTAACGGACACGATTTGCTGAGAAGCCATACCCATGCCGGGTCGTCGGGGTCTTCTACTGACAGAGCCTTCGGTCCCTTGTTCTGAAGGGCCAAGGGCGTTTTACCACGTCGGGAGAATTTTCTTTCAGGTGGCGAGCCACAGGGTATTCCATTGTCTTTGGTCGGACAACAGATGTTGCTCTTGTGGCATGACTGAGTCGATGCCGATGGCTTGTCGGCACTGTCGGTTTGTTGTGGATTCTTCTCGATTCACCCGAGGTGAAGTCCCTGGTGTTCATACCAGGTGACGTAAGGCTCTGGCAGCTTGAGAAGGCTTCGGTGCATTGGTGTCCTTCGGCTTCTCTGCTTCAGCGGGCCGCATCATTTCTGTCATTTAGGCATGGTTGCCATCGAGCATATTTCGAGTGCCAACAGCGAGTCCATCACGTTACCCCTACTCCAAACCCCACCATTGCGAACTTTTCAAAATCATGTCGGATAAGGTGGATAGGATGTGTACCCAGATTGACGGACTCCTGCCCGAGTACAGGAAGGTCGTAGCCGATAGCCTCAACCCAGTGCCACCCCAAGAACCTCCTCCCCTCAGGGAGGACATTCTTTCCCCACCCATGAGAGCTCCATTTCCACCACCCTCACCTTCCGATCTTTATTCGGAGCCACCTCAGCCAGAGCCACCCGTGTTTCTAACGGGAAAGCTATTCATCGCCGAGCCACTACTTAGTTGACTCAAGGTATACTTGGTCCCTTGATCGCTTTGCTACCCATCCATGGACCCCACACTACCATTAGTGCCAGTCAACTCATTCCATACCACATTCCGGTCTTGTCACTATGTTGATACATTGGATGGCCTTCTTAAGGGATTAGACTGGCAATGGAAGTTGACAAACATGTTGGTCCCAGGCTTTGACCAACTCCATAGTCGTAGCATCACACATCCGGCCTTGGAGTCCATTACCTCCGTGTGCACCGTGGGTCATGTCACCACGGAGATCCTTTTGCTCCTCCCCATTCCTGATGAGCCTAATTTCATTACACTTATCCTGAGAGAGGAACCATATTTTCTACATATGACCGTTATCCCACCTACCACAATGAATGAAGGTGATCATTTGCACCTTCAATAACTTCAAACTTGGGACTGTGTCATGAGGGAACCCATCTCGAGGGGTCACACATTCTTTGATCCCTTCGACCCCTTCCCTAGTGAGCCCCTAGACCAACCATGTCGACACCACTTCTACAGGGAAGGTCACTATCACACCACTACCCCACCGGCCAGTCTGCCTATAGATCCGCAAGAGCCACACGAGCAGCCGCACCCCTTACTCGACGGGGCCAAGTTCTTCCCACCCAGGAAAATTGATGGGAATCAACAATGAGCACTAACATTTTATTTTTGCATTTATATCCTTTGGTAATTGGGTTTGCAATTGTAAGGCATTATAAGCCAATTTGTTAGTCTTTAGAAATCTTGGGGTTTCTTTGCAAAATGCAATGTTGGCCCTGCGGGACCCCCACCTTATTTTCCATTGATCCACCTAGGCTCTAAGGCCCATGTGGGGCTGGTTCAAAGTCCAAGGTGGGCTTAGACCAAGACTTGTCAAAGTTGGACCAAGAGGAAAAATGGCATTTTTCTTCTTGCCCACTTGGAGAGGGCGCCCCCCCCTTTTGTTGTATTTTTTTTTGGTCATTTAACCACATGTGGGATTAATTATCCTATCCCTTATTTACCCCTCCCTAACCCTAGATCTAGGGATAATTTAGGTCTTTTATACATTTTTATATAAACCTTGTATTTCCACATTTCAAGCAATTAATGAAGAGAAAAATCAAGAATTTTGTGAAGAGCCCGAGGGCGCCCCTTGTCTCTCTCCTCTCCCACCCCTTGCAACTATAAGAGCTAGCCATTTCAGAGGTGAGATACCTGCCCATTAACCCCTCTCTGAGTGAGAAGCTTAGCACCACCGCCGCCGTCGCCATCGGGCCACCATCGCACCACCACTGCCACTTCGTGGGAAGTCTGTCCACCCCTGGACAGCAAGCTATTGCCCGATTATATCTCCCAATCAGGAGATCTGATCAAGCCCAAGTTTTGAGGGTGAGTTCCCCACGAAATCCCATCTCTCCAAAAAAAATTCCAGGTTATTCCTCCACCGTTTGCGCCCCGTTCCACCATATTATTCCCTGGTCTACACAATCTATCCCTGTACAGATTTATGTTCCAGCAGCCCAACCCTACTTCATTTTTACCTCTTTCCCTATTTCAGATCGATCTGAAATTTGGGCTGGGATTTCTGTCCACCACAGCCTCCTTTCACAATTTTTTTCATGATTTTATGATCTTGTTTACCCATCCAAAAAACCACTGCAAAATCCAGAATATGCTCTATCCTCGGCATTCCAGATCCAACCAGCCCCTGTTATAAAATCTTTTATTCCTCTCAAACCACCTCAGAAAATTACAAAAAAAGTATCCTCATGTTTCTTACTTTCCCCTCTATCTTTCATAAAAATTTCAAGTCCAAATTCCACCGTTTGACCGTCGGTCAACCCACATTTTCAGGTAGATCTCAATCTACCCAGTATTTCATGAGTCTATCAGTCCATCGGTTACAAATTCCACCAAGGAAGCTACTGAGATAGGAAAATTCCTGTAACACTAGGTGGTTGTAGATCTCTAAGTTAGCTTCGTAACAGCGCTAGTTTCACATCGATCCGACGTCCGTACTGATCGTAAGAATTTTTCTTGCCGAGTTGCGTAGTGCTGAAGCAGCAGAATAGGTTCGGGACAGTAAGCTGCCGCCCCAAGTAGCGACGCATCGGAACCGCAAAAGCTTCCCAGAACGTTGCCCATCAACCCAAGTGTGATACTCTCGGGCCCCACTGTATCCCTTTACCTCTCTACGTGGAGTGGGTAATAAATTTCACTTTTGTAATATTTGGCTAATTACTGTACCGGGAGTACGAAGCTTGGCCGGGAACGTCTTCCCCACGCCCGGAGCGTGGAGATATCGTTTCCGCTCCCCACTTGGCATTTTACTTTACTCGTATATATTTCTGTATGCCGCTGCATGAGTGATAGGAACTTAGCTCGCTATAATTTTATCACCGATGCGAGAGTGAGTGAGTGGAACCCGTCCCGTGACTCGATCCGAGCACGTGGAAAAGTCGATACCCGAGACTCATTGCTGGTTCCTCAACCGCGCACATCCGCACGCTTCCCTCGCTTAGGGACGTCCGCGAGCTAGAGTCCCAGGTTCGCGTCCCGTCTACCATCAAATTGGTATCAGAGCTAAGTCGAGTCTAGAGTAGTCCATTAGTCGGTCCAAAGTTTGCATTGCATTCCTATACCTGGTATGTCAAAAGGTGTTCCCGTAATGATAGGTTACGCCTATTGGGAAGGTAGCACACTTGCGTGAGTGCGATCTTCGGATCAAACCTCCGCTACGTACTGGATACTGGTTGAGTCTAGGTTCGTAGTCGAGTCTGCATTACAACTTTACATTGTTGTTTAGGGTCGTGTCTAGTGTCTTGTCACCAAGTGTCGGCATGGCCATCCTATAGCTCCCCGTGTCCCATGGATCCCCAAAAGCCCACGTCATATGAATGGTGGCGACACACCCAAGGATGGGGAACCCA
This sequence comes from Amorphophallus konjac, assembly GCA_022559845.1. Taxonomy (NCBI): domain Eukaryota; kingdom Viridiplantae; phylum Streptophyta; class Magnoliopsida; order Alismatales; family Araceae; genus Amorphophallus; species Amorphophallus konjac. The sequence continues at coordinate 280,320,671 of CM040126.1, read as the reverse complement.
ACCCCACCACCTCCGTAGGCCCGAAGCCCCGGACTTCTATGGCTTCAAAGTCCCAAGTGACTACCTAGAGTGGGAAGCCGCTATGGACAAATACTTTGAGTGTTACATTATGTCGATGCCATGCAAGTCGACTTTGCCACAAGACTGCTTTTTTACGAAGTCGCCGAAAAAATGGAGACATAGAATACTTGAGGGAAATTAGGAGGCAATGGCCTATAGAGTCATGGCGTGAGATGAAGGGTGAGCTTAGAAGGGTCTACCTATCCGGCCAAGTCACCTCCAATCGACCCCATGCAGTCACCTCCAACCAAGTGGGTCATAGTCGGAGACAAAGAGCCCCATATGTAGATGAGCCTAAGCCCAATACTAGGTCAAGGGATCATGGGCGAGTCCATCACGTTACCCCTACTACAAACCCCACCATTGATGAACTTTTCAAAATCATGTCAGATAAGGCGGATAGGATGTGTACCCAGATTGACGGACTCCTGTCCGAGTATAGGGAGGTCGTAGCCAGTAGCCTCAACCCGGTGTCACCCCAAGAACCTCCTCCCCTCAGGAAGGACATTCTTTCCCCACCCATGAGAGCACCATTGCCACCACCCTCACCTTCTGATCATTATTCGGAGCCACCTCAGCCAGAGCCACCCGTGTTTCTAACGGGAAAGCTATTCATCGCCGAGCCACTACTTAGTTGGCTCAAGATAGGCTTGGTCCCTAGACCGCCTTGTTACCCATCCATGGACCCCGCACTATCATTAGTGCCAATCAACTCATTCCATACCACATTCTAATCTTGTCACCATGTTGATACATTGTATGACCTTCTTGAGGGATTAGACTGGCAATGGAAGTTGACAAACATGTTGGCCGCAGGCTTCGACCAACTCCATAGTTGTAGCTTCACACATCCGGCCATGGGGTCCATTACCTCCGTGTGTACCGTGCGTCATGTCACCACAGAGATCCTTTTGCTCCTCCCCATTCCTGATGAGCCTAATTTCATTACACTTATCCTGAGGGAGGAACCATATTTTCTACATATGACCGTCATCCCACCTACCACAATGAATGAAGGTGATCATTTACACCTTCAAGAACATCAAACTTGGGACCGTGTCATGAGGGAACCCATCTCGAGGGGTCACACATTCTTTGATCCCTTTGACCCCTTCCCTAGTGAGCCCCTGGACTCACCATATCTACGCCACTTCTACAGGAAAGGTCACTATCACACCACTACCCCACCGGCCTGTCCGCCTACACTCTGCAAGGAGCCCGTTCATTTGGGTACGGAAGACGGTGCATTCAACCCTCCTGGCCCACCCAAACCTCCCCAATCCAAAGGGTCGTCCGTGCATGAGTGGTGCTGATGTGACACCACCTATGGACCTATTTTGCAAGCATTCAAGTTTGAGCAACGGACTCACACTAGCGAGCTCACCCGTATGGCGCACACTAGTACCCGATGGCGACTAGGCGATGTTGGAGAGGGTCCGAGGCGGGACCTTTAGGCTCCAATGGTTAGCTAGCTTGGTAAGAACCCCAAATGGGCCTAGGATGCCCAAATCATGGGCGGCCAACACACCAAGGGTGTGGGTTAAGTGGATTCACTCTCAACTCGCCCGCGGTGGTCACTCAATTTGGTGGCAATGTAAAATCGGACACTCTCTTACCGCCGACGGAGTAACTATAGCAATACTAAGCTAAGCAAGTCCAATACAGCAATGAGAAATGTTCAGGAGCTCACCTAGCCAGCGTGAAGATGCCGACTCCGGCCGGAGACGGGGGCGAGCGGGGAGGCGAGGGTATACACCCGATCGCCGCGGCGGTGTCGCTTGACCTGAAAATGCAAAGATGTACAACACTACGCCTCACGCAGGAGGGGTGATCTTGGGGTGGGGATTAGGCTTATTACATTCAAAACTACCTCCACAGAGGGAGGGGCCTTCAGCCGGCCAAGCGGGGTGGGGGAATTAAGCGAAGGAACCCGACTTGTCGAATCCCGCCGGTTCTGCCAATCTGCAGGTTCGCCGGACAGTGGGGCGGTGTTGATGCTACCAAAAATTCCACGGAGCTTGGATCTTGATGAAACCTGTGCCAAAAGTTCCCCAACAGGACAGGGATGGTGTCTGAATTTTGGAAGGAGCTCTGGAACTCAGGGCTGGTCGGACCGGCAACTGGAACAGGTCAGCAATTTCCTCTTCTCGCTGCTGCAGAACAGGTACAGCGAGTTGCAGAAGGCACCACGGACGCTCCTAAACTCCAAATGAGACGAGCCTGGCGGTGACGTGATCATCGTCGGAGTAGCTTCGAGCAGGAATTGACGGGGCCCCAATCGGAGGTCGGAGAAGAACGAGGTAGCCGGATGAGCAGGGGCAGGTCAAACCTGGACCCACAGGGGGCAGACGACACACCCCGACGAAGAAAATGGTAACTGGAAGCTTCGGAGGCCGAATGAGGTCCTTCTTCTTGGAGATGACAGCTAACTGGTAATAGTTTCAGCCCTCCAAAATTGGTACTCAGATCCCTCACGAGCTGGCCGAGGTCAACAGTTGAACAGGAGCTCTATCTCTAGTTCGGACAGGAACAGTTTCCCAGTAGCAGATTGACAGCAATGCCACGACCGCTCCCGAACTCCAAATCAAGCGCCGTCAACGCCGTTGGTTCGGCTGTCGAGTCTTCTACGCATAAAAATTAACGGGGAAGCCAACCGATGCCAAGGTTGGCCGGTAGCCTCAGGTCACCGGTGAAGGGTCGCTGCAGACTGTGGGAGGACAGAACGTATACTTCGGGGGAGAAAAATGATATCTCCCAGATTCGAACGCCAGATGGAGCTCCGCTTTTTGAGGATGAAAGAGGATTCAGAGAAGAAGAATTTTGATGAAGAAACCGAGCTCTGATTCTTGCTAGGTTGGTCGTGGTGAAACTTCCAAATGCTCTCTGGTGTTCAGCCTGGGGCAGATTGCACAGTCGCACAAGATCTGCTCCACCGCACAGCTCCAAGCTCGGATGGATGCGGGACCACCTCTGTTGGAAAGAGGACTCAAAGACGATTCCAACGATGTATGAAGCGCCTTCAGAAGCCTCAAGATGACGATGTGACACCTTCTGCAAGTCGCTGGACTTCTGCCACTTGCAACCTGCGAACTGTAGGTGGAAGGTGGTGGGAGAAATGGGGTAAATGGAAGTGAAAATGGGGATGAATAGGTGTGGGAGTGACCCCTAGTTGTGAGGGGGCCTAGGAGGGGGTGTTCTAAGGTGTGGGAGAGGGAGAATGGGGTCTGAAATGGGGTGTTTTCAGAGGGTGAGAGAGGAGCTACGAATTTGGGCTGTGAGGGAGGCACAAGTGGGTGGAGGGAATGTGAGTTTGAATTTTCTTTGATGGGGAGTGATCAATGGTGGTCTTGGGGATGGGAAGAGGTGTCTTGGGAAGGTGGAGTGAGGTTTGGGGAAGGGAAATGGGTAGTTGGGGGTTGGAAGGTGGAGTGGGGATTGGGTGGAGCTCTCTTGGGACTAGGGGGTGGAATAAAGAGGGTTATGGGGAAGGGGAGAGGTTTAAATGGGGTAGGTGGGAGATGGGGTGGTTGCGAAGGTGATTGAATGAGGGGAGGGGAGTTAATGAGAGGTAAATGGGGAGGAGAGAGAAAATTCCGAAAATTGGGGTGGAGGGAGAGAGAGAGAGAGAGAGAGAGAGATAATGAGAGAGAGAGATATTGAGAGAGAAGGCTAGAGGGATTTGGAGTATATCTGGAATTCAATATTCATGCATAAGTTGTTACATATGAGGAGTGGGGTGGCCTATTTATAGGCACATGACTTTTTCACAAAGGACCCTAACAAAAGACACAATGACTAATAACCAAAGGGAAGGGGGGGTCCATGGGCCTAGCCCAATGAGATGGGCCCAATAGCCTATTTAAACAACACAATGACTTAGGACATTGGTAGATAACCTACTAACCTAGGTACATGACTCAAATAAAGGGAAAATTACACGATTAAGACTCAAAGAAAAATACATGACTCGACTCACAAACACTTGAGGAACATAATGGCGCTTGCCGACGAACAATCCGAGTCCGTAGAAAATGTGGAGGGGCAAGGGATGCCCTCATCATACCCCCGAGGTGGGGAAAACTCGACCCCGTCGAGTATGGGTCCACCAGGGAAGTAGTATATCGAACTGCGGCTCTGGGCGATCCACGATCTCCATACTCAACCCGCGACCATAGTCGGGGAACGGCGCTTCAGCTCGACAAAGTGGCTCGGTCATACCCTCATGCTGGCGATGGGATCTTGCTTGCCTAGTATTGCCGCTGTGTGCTCACGTCGGGCTCTCAGGCTATTTGTGGTGGCACTCCGAGGGTGTCTCTCAGAAGGGTAGGCGTAAGCTCGAGGCACTCACTAGGATCCACCGCGGTGCCCTAAGAGGGTGCTGGATCCGCCACATGAGAAATGGGGAGAATCCCAAAACCCTTTTGAAAGTTCAACCCATAAGCCGGGTTGCCAAAGCCACTCGGAACTTGGCAAGGTCCAAGTCCTCGTGTCGTCAATTTGGAGGTGACCCTAAAGTAGAGCCACTCCAAAGCCATCATCGCCAAGTTATCAACTTGAAATTCAAAGTGGTGCTTAGGAGTTTGTGCTCGCTTCTTGTGAATCCCACCGCTTGTTCCTTGATACTTGCTTGAATGCATATGCCATGCACTATGATGCAATGTGAGTTGACAATGTATGGTATGAAAAGGTGATCCAGGACAACCACATATAGACCTATCATGCATTGATGTTATGAAGATTTTGAAGGATTTGGGAGGACCAGGGCATCCATAGGGGTCCCTCTTACAAGTGAGTGTGATGAATGTTGGGGGACCCGGACACCCATGTAGGCTCCTAGCATACATAAGACCAATGGTGAATTGGGCAGGACCGTTACACCCAAATAGGGACCACTCATGCTTCCTACTTGACATGTGGGTGATGTGAATGAATGGACCCGTCTTTCTAATCATGCCAAGTGGTGTGTGGTGCCAAGACTTATGCACTCCTATCCTAGAGATGACTTCTATGTGCATGGGTATGGGGTGGCTCTTGAGCTTCCACTCGTATGGATCAAATGGATCTAAGAAGGGGAAAATCATGGAGTGGGGCAACTCATCAATCCCAAGGTGTATGTTGCCGAAGGTCAAGGTTCCCATGGTGTAACCCGAGTCTAGGAAGGGAGGGGTTTGATTCAACGTGGGTGGTAAGGGTAGGGTAAGGTGGGTGGGGAATAAGGTAAGTGGGTCACATGGAGATCTAGGTTCCCATAGGAAAGGGTCGAAGGGATCATGGTAAGGGTCACCTAGATAGGGGTACTCCATGTCCTCAAGATCCTCGAATGGTGAGTCATTCTCCTCAATAAGTGGGCCAAGGTTGCTAATGGGTTGGCCGATCAAAGCACTTGGGATCTCAATGGTTGGGGAGTGGACTAGGATAGGTTCTTCCTCCATGGGAAGAAGGAGGATGATCTCACTAGTAACTTGGCCATTAGTGTAGATGGAAGTGATGGAGCCAATGGTTGGATATGCTAGGCTAATGGTGTTAGTCATGGACGGCCTCATGGCTAGCATATTGGTCAAGTGAATTTGCCAATGTAGGTAGTTCACTAAGTTTCCCAAATCTTCCACACAATAGGAAGTTTGATAAGTGACATGTGGCTGAATGGGAATGAGTTGGGATTGATATCCCATGGATAGGTGGCATGGTTGTGAACTAGGAATTGTGAGACCTTTCTTGAGCCATTGGAGTATTGACTTATCTATGGTGAGGTTGGGTGTCTCTAGAGGAGCTAGGCTAAAGGTGCGTGAGTTGTTTGGCCTTTGGATTTCCTCTATGTTGGGAGGTGGATTCGGATGGGCATCCTTCTCCACTTGGGTGGGTGTGTGGGTTGCAACTTCTATTGCTAATGGAGTAGGGGGATCTATGGTGGGTGGTTTGGTGATAGCTAGCGTATGACACACTTGGGGTGGTGAACAAGCATGGGCTTGGGTTGGGATAGGAAGGGGAAGTAGAGGAGGCCTAGGTTGGGGAAAGATTGGTGTAGGAAGCGGGAGGTGGGTTGGGTGAGAGATTTTGGGTTGATTTATTTTGGGAGATGTGTCCCTTTTTGGGGATGATGGTGGGTTTGTGGTGGTGGTCAAGGGGGCTTGTGGGGTACGGGTTTGGTGAGGGGTTTTGGGTTTGGGGGTGGTGGCTATTATGGGCCTCGGTGGATGGGTGGACACGGGGTCCAATTGGGTTTGTGGACATATGGTTGTGGTGGGAGTTTGTAGGTAGGGTGCTGGTGTGGTGGCTGGGGTAGGATAGGTGGGAAGTGATGTGGAATGGGGAATTAGGGTCATGGGTTGGCTAGGTGGGGATGAAGGAGTTGAAGTGCTCCTTAAGTCTTGGTGATTTGAGTATGAGGGGAAAACATACCTAGCCCTAAGTTGTTCCTTCATGTCCCCCCATGTTGTGAGGGGAGCTTCCCTTCTAATTATCATTAAGCCTTCAATTTGCATCCAATAAGTTTCGGCCCGTTTGGTAAGTTGCATTTTGGCAACCCATGCCTTTTCATCCTCGGACATAGGATACAAAGTGAAGTATTGGTCCATTGTAGCTTCCCAATCTAAATATTCTCTAGGAGAGGTTCCATCAAAGGTGGGAAGTGGGAAAGGGACCATCCTATCGTCCGTCCTTGGGGCGGGCCTATTTTCTCCAAGTTGGTTGAGTCGGCCCGATATGTTATCAAGCCGCTCATTGGCATAGGTCAAGGCTTTCATGAAGTAGTTGACATGGCCAGAGAAGTTATGGGTGTTAGTGGTAGGCATCTCTTGGTGGCTTGGACTTATGGAGTGGGCCGATTGGTAAGGTCGATATGAGGTGGCCATACTAGGGGACAAGAGTGATACATTTGAAGACTCTAAATGCATAGACATGCCCTAGGACCAACTTGATAGCGACAAGTTGTGAACTTGCTCTGATACCACTTGATGTGACACCACCTATGGACCTATTTTGCAAGCATTCAAGTTTGAGCAACGGACTCACACTAGCGAGCTCACCCGTATGGCGCACACTAGTACCCGATGGCGATTAGGCGATGTTGGAGAGGGTCCGAGGCGGGACCTTTAGGCTCCAGTGGTTGGCTAGCTTGGTAAGAACCCCAAATGGGCCTAGGATGCCCAAATCATGGGTGGCCAACACACCAAGGGTGTGGGTTAAGTGGATTCACTCTCAACTCGCCCGCGGTGGTCACTCAATTTGGTGGCAATGTAAAATCGGACACTCTCTTACCGCCGACGAAGTAACTATAGCAATACTAAGCTAAGCAAGTCCAATACAGCAATGAGGGATGTTCAGGAGCTCACCTAGCCAGCGTGAAGACGCCGACTCCGGTCGGAGACGGGGGCGAGCGGGGAGGCGAGGGTATACACCCGATCGCCGCGGCGGTGTCGCTTGACCTGAAAATGCAAAGATGTACAACACTACGCCTCACGCAGGAGGGGTGATCTTGAGGTGGGGATTAGGCTTATTACATTCAAAACTACCTCCACGCAGGGAGGGGCCTTTAGCCGGCCAAGCGGGGTGGGGGAATTAAGCGAAGGAACCCGACTTGTCGAATCCCGCCGGTTCTGCCAATCTGCAGGTTCGCCGGATAGTGGGGCGGTGTTGATGCTACCAAAAATTCCACGGAGCTTTGATCTTGATGAAACCTGCGCCAAAAGTTCCCCAACAGGACAGGGATGGTGTCTGAATTTTGGCAGGAGCTCTGGAACTCAGGGCTGGTCGGACCGGCGACTGGAACAGGTCAGCAATTTCCTCTTCTGGCTGGTGCAGAACAGGTATAGCGAGTTGCAGAAGGCACCACGGACGCTCCTGAACTCCAAATGAGACGAGCCTGATAGTGACGTGATCTTCGTCGGAGTAGCTTTGAGCAGAATTGACGGGGCCCCAATCGGAGGTCGGAGAAGAACGAGGTAGCCGGATGAGCAGGGGCAGGTCAAACCTGGACCCACAGGGGGCAGACGACACACCCCGACGAAGAAAATGGTAACTAGAAGCTTCAGAGGCCGAATGAGGTCCTTCTTCTTGGAGATGACAGCTAACTGGTAATAGTTTCAGCCCTCCAAAATTGGCGCTCAGATCCCTCACGAGCTGGCCGAGGTCAATAGTTGAACAGGAGCTCTGTCTCTGGTTCGGACAGGAACAGTTTCCCAGTAGCAGATTGACAGCAATGCCACGACCGCTCCCGAACTCCAAATCAAGCGCCGTCAAAGCCGTTGGTTCGGCTGTCGAGTCTTCTACGCAGCAAAATTAACGAGGAAGCCAACCGATGCCAAGGTTGGCCGGTAGCCTCAGGTCACCGGTGAAGGGTCGCTGCAGACTGTGGGAGGACAGAACGTATACTTTGGGGGAGAAAATGATATCTCCCAGATTCGAACGCCAGATGGAGCTCCACTTTCTGGGGATGAAAGAGGATTCAGAGAAGAAGAATTTTGATGAAAAAACCGAGCTCTGATTCTTGCTAGGTTGGTCGGGGTGAAACTTCCAAATGCTCTCTGGTCTTCAGCCTGGGACAGATTGCACAGTCGCACAAGATCTGCTCCACCGCACAGCTCCGAGCTCGGATGGATGCGGGACCACCTCTGTTGGAAAGAGGACTCAAAGACGATTCCAACGATGTATGAAGCGCCTTCAGAAGCCTCAGGATGACGATGTGACACCTTCTGCAAGTCGCTGGACTTCTGCCACCTGCAACCTGCGAACTGTAGGTGGAAGGTGGTGGGAGAAATGGGGTAAATGGAAGTGGAAATGGGGGTGAATAGGTGTGGGAGTGACCCCCTAGTTGTGAGGGGGCCTAGGAGGGGGTGTTCTAAGGTGTGGGAGAGGGAGAATGGGGTATGGAATGGGGTGTTTTCAGAGGGTGAGAGAGGAGCTACGAATTTGGGCTGTGAGGGAGGCACAAGTGGGTGGAGGGAATGTGAGTTTGAATTTTCTTTGATGGGGAGTGATCAATGGTGGTCTTGGGGATGGGAAGAGGTGTCTTGGGAAGGTGGAGTGAGGTTTGGGGAAGGGAAATGGTTAGTTGGGGGTTGGAAGGTGGAGTGGGGATTGGGTGGAGCTCTCTTGGGACTAGGGGGTGGAATAAAGAGGGTTATGGGGAAGGGGAGAGGTTTAAATGGGGTAGGTGGGAGATGGGGTGGTTGGGAAGGTGATTGAATGAGGGGAGGGGAGTTAATGAGAGGTAAATGGGGAGGAGAGAGAAAATTCCGAAAATTGGGGTGGAGGGAGAGAGAGAGAGAGAGATATTGAGAGAGAAGGCTAGAGGGATTTGGAGTATATCTGGAATTCAATATTCATGCATAAGCTGTTACATATGAGGAGTGGGGTGGCCTATTTATAGGCACATGACTTTTTCACAAAGGACCCTAACAAAAGACACAATGACTAATAACCGAAGGGAAGGGGGGGTCCATGGGCCTAGCCCAATGAGATGGGCCCAATAGCCTATCTAAACAACACAATGACTTAGGACATTGGTAGATAACCTACTAACCTAGGTACATGACTCAAATAAAGGGAAAATTACATGATTAAGACTCAAAGAAAAATACATGACTCGACTCACAAACACTTGAGGAACATAATGGCGCTTGCCGATGAACAATCCGAGTCCGGAGAAAATGTGGAGGGGCAAGGGATGCCCTCATCAGGTGCACTTTGGGATATCTAGGAGTCCATGATTCTACCGACATTTGGTTGCGTCTTGTGTATGCATGACACACATTCGGATGTCTTAGTCCACCATTGCATATGTATGGGTCGGTCTAGCGGTAGGTTTGTTTAGGGTCTTGTGTGAGTCTATGTTTTTCTTTATTTGTTCAGAGTCTATACATACATGTGTCGAGCATATTAGGAGTCGCAAAGTTGGTCTCATGTCAGCTCATGATGCCAGTCCCTTTCGAGTGTGAGGCAAGTCGGGTCTAATGCATACGTTGTAGACTTACCAAAATTTGGGATCGACTCTACCTCAATATCTCGGATCTAATCACATATAGGACTCCGCAGGTGATTCCTAGTGAGTCATTGAGCCGTCTCCTTCCTTTGAGAGTGACCCCACCCCGGAGTGTCCACTACTAGCCTCATTCCCACAACAGCATGTGCATAAAGAACATATACGGGATGAGCATGTGACAAATACTAGGAGTGGAGCGTACCCGCGCTACCTAGTACGATGACAGATCCGTAGGAGCAAAACAAGCAGCCACACCCCTTACTCGACGGGGTCAAGTTCTTCCCACTAGGAGAGAATTGATGGGATTCAACACCGAGCACTAACTTTTTTTTTTACATTTATATCCTTGGGTAACTGGGTTTGCAATTGTAAGGCATTATAAGTCAATTTGTTAGTCTTTAGGAATTTTTTGGTTTCTTTGCAAAAGGCCATGTTGGCCCGGTGGGACCCCCACCTTATTTCCCATTGGTCCACCGAGGCTCTAGGGCCCATGTGGGGCTGGTTCAAAGTCCAAGTTGGGCTTAGACCAAGATTTGTCAAAGTTGGACCAAGAGGAAAAATGGCATTTTTCTTCTTGCCCACTTGGAGAGCCCCCCCCCCCTTTTGTTGTATTTTTTTATTTTGGTCATTTGACCACATGGGGGATTAATTATCCTATCCCTTGTTTACCCCTCCCTAACCCTAGATCTAGGGATAGTTTAGGTCTTTTATACATTTCTATATAAACCTTGCATTTCCACATTTCAAGCAATTAATGAAGAGAAAAATCAGGGATTTTGTGAAGAGCTCAAGGGCGCCCCTTGTCTCTCTCCTCTCCCACCCCTTGCAGCTGTGAGAGCTAGCCATTTCAGAGGTGAGATACCTCCCCATCAACCCCTCTCTGAGTGAGAAGCTCAGCACGGCCACCGCCGTCGCCATCCAGCCGCCGTCGCACCACCACCGCCACTTCGTCGGATGTCTGTCCACCCCTGGACATCAATCTATTTCCCAACTTTTATCTCCCAATCACGAGATATGATCGAGCCCAAATTTTGAGGGTGAGTTCCCCACGAAATCTCCTCTCTCCAAAAAAATTTCCAGGTTATTCCTCCACCGTTTGCGCCCCGTTCCACCATATTCTTCCCTGGTCTACACAATCTATCCATGTGCATATTTGTTTTCCAGCAACCCACCTCTTCTTCGTTTTAACCCCCTTCCCTATTTCACGTCAATCTGAAATTTGGACTGGGATTTCTGTCCACCGAAGCCTCCTTCCATAATTTTTTTCACGATTATTTGAATTTTGTTTACCCATCCAAAAAACCACTGCAAAATCCAGAATCTGCTCAATCCCCTGCAGTGCAGATCCGACCACCCCCTGTTATAAAATCCATTTCCCCTCTCAAACCATCTTTGAAAATTACAAAAACATTATCCTCATGTTCCTTACTTTCCCCTCTATCTTCAATAAAAATTTCAGGTCCAAATTCCACCGTTTGGACCGTCGGTCAACCCACATTTTCAGGTAAAAGATCCCAATCTGCCCAGTATTTCCCGAGTCTATCAGTCCATCGGTTACAAATTCCACTAAGGAAACTACAGAGATAGGAAAATTCTTGTAACACCAGGTGGTTGTAGATCTCCAAATTAGCTTCGCAATGACGCTGGTTTCGCGTCGATCCGACGTCCCTGCTGATCGCAGGAATTTTTCTCGCCGAGTCGTGCAGTGTTGAAGTAGTAGAACAGGTTCGGGACAACAAGCTGCCGCCTCAAGTAGCGGCGCGTCTGAACCGCCAAAGCTGCCCAGAACGTCGGCCGTCAACTCAAGTGCGATACTCCCGGGCCCCACTGTAGCCCATTACCTCCCTGCGTGGAGTGGGCAATAAATTTCACTTCTGTAATATTTGGCTAATTACTGTGCCGAGAGTACGAAGCTTGGCCGGGAATGTCTTCCCCACTCCCGGAGCCTGGAGGTATCGTTTCCGCTCCCCACTTGGCATTTTGCTTTACTCGTATATATTTCTGTATGCCGCTACATGAGTTATAAGAACTTAGCTCGCTATAATTTTTTCACCGCTGCGAGAGTGAGTGAGTGGAACCCGTCCCGTGACTCGATCTGAGCACGCGGAAAGCCGATACCCGAGACTCATTGCCGGTTCCTCAACCGTGCACATCTGCACGATTCCCTCGCTTAGGGACTTCTGCGAGCTAGAGTCCCAGGTTCGCGTCCCATCCCACATCAAATTTTTTCATGGATTGTAGGCAATACAATCCGAAGATGGATTTTTCATAAACCAGTCCAAGTGCACTTTGGAGGTTTTAAAGAAGTTTGGAATGAAGGATGCCAAGCATATATCCACACCCATGGGAGAAAGTGCATCCCTAGATGCAGATGAGAAAGGTAAATTTGTTGACCCAAAGACATATCGAGGTATGATCAGATCCCTTTTATATCTCACTAATTCTAGGCCTGATATACAATTTAGTGTGTGCTTCTGTGCTAGGTTTCAAGCAAATTCCAAACAATCTCACCTAATTGTAGTAAAAAGAATTTTGAGATATCTTGCTAGCACACATGACTTCGGGCTGTGGTATCCTGCTTCTTACAATTTTGATTTGATTTCATATTCAGATGCTAATTATACTGGATGTAAGTTTGTTAGGAAAAGCTCTAGTGGCTACTACTAATTTTTGGGTGGGTGTTTGGTTTCATGGGAGTCCAAGAAGTAACACTCAGTTGCACTCTCCACTGCAGAAGCAGAATATGTTGCTGCAGGGAGTTGTGGGATCTAGGTGCTATGGATAAAGCACCAACTCTAGGACTACTGTGTAGATCTTAGATGTACACCCATTATGTGTGATAACACTAGTGCCATTAATTTGACAAATAACCCCATCTTGCAGTCCAGAACTAAACACATTGAAATAAGGCATCATTTTCATAGAGATAAGGTAAACCAGAAAAGTTTTGATTGCATTTTATTGAAACTAAAAGGCAAATTATTGACATATTTACAAAACCTCTGAATAATGAAAGATTTTTAACTTTGAGGAGAGAACTAGGTCTATGCAGACCTCTCATGTCTTAAGTTTGTCAAGCTCAGTTCTGGTTAGTCCTAGAGTCCAATAACTATTTTGGTTAGTGGGAGGTGTTAGCAGAGTCATAGGGTTCAGATCTACAATCTCACGTTGAAAGTGTTGGACTGACACTCAAGTATATAAAATGGTGACTTGTGGAAGGGTAGATTAAGTCTGTCTGAAAACTTACATCATGCGTGAGATCATGCTTCGCTGGGTACAAGAGTTCAGTCGGCATGAGCACTTAAGGGAGTAGGTGTTTGACATTAATAGTCCCAGGTGTCTTAGTGCATAGAGTGTCTAAATAAGGGGGAGATAGAAAAGTTTGATTGTTGTTGAGACAGGTTTGCCGGATATTTGATGAAAGACATCTGGTGAGTTTCTATGACATTTGCTTAGAATATTTCAAAGATTATATCTACTGGATAAGTGTTGGCTAAGTCGACAGACATGATTCACAGTCGAATTTCTTTGCTAGATCTCTCTGCAATCCTTTAAATATCTGTCGACTTGATGTCTTATTTGCTCTGAAATTCTTTGACCTTATGCTATCCATCTCTGAACATCTGTAAATTCTTCTATGTCCGATTATTGATCTATCTAAATTCTACTTCATCTTTTTCAAAGTTGCTTGAATAATGAGCTTGGATTCAGGGGGAGATTTTGATCTACTCACACGTTTCATAATTCAGTGAAAATTGAAACATGAATCTTCTTTCATAAATCTTTGTGAGTGCCCAAAATACTCTGAAGGTTTAGGGTTAATAATCTTATGAGTACAATGCTAAAAGGCTTGAAAATGACAATATACAATTTTTATAAACTTGAACCAGCCTTGAAAAGTTATGTCCTAAGATTCCCTCTAAACCTGAAAATCTGAAGTAGAGAGGCACTTAGGGGGTGTACTTTATACTATCTATTGTTCTTAGACATTGGAATAGTTTGAAAACTCCCAAGGGCAGCATATGACAGAGCCATGACATTGGTCCACCGAGAAATCATGTTCCTTTACCTTTGAAGTTAAGTCGACTGTGTCATGAAGTGTCAATGTCAACTCTGTTCAAAAATCAAAAAAATACAAAGACAGAGCAATGGCATAAGCCCACAGAGAAATATTGTTCACTCACCAAGGAAGTGAGATGGACTATGTCATTAAGTGACATGCTACCTCTGTTCAAAATGAAGCAGGATAGTCGGCCACACTGAGTAACTGAGGATACTGGCGTCTAAACAACGAGTATCCTCATGTCAAAAGGTGTGTGCTAGACTTAAATGCTCTTGAAAAATGAAAGGAAAAAGAAAAATCTAAAAAAGGTTGCAAAAAGAGAAAAAGAAAAATGAATGTTGAATCCCCAAGGATAAAAATTAGAAATGTCATAAAATGTTTAATCTTAATTCTAGTTGAAGTAAATCCTAGAGAAGCCACTAGAAATATAAGTAAGGGGAAGAGAAGAAAAATAGGGCAGTAATTTGATGGACTAGTTTGTGTTTATTAAGTCTGTGTAAAGTGTTTCTTTTTATGTCTTTATTTGATAAACTCTGGGTTTATTAGGCTTAAAATCAGTTAGATAAAAATAATGAAAATTTTCATAAAAAGCTTTATAACGGAAGACTCTAAAAATCTGTATTCTGATTTTAGGGGCAGGGGTCAAATAAAATCTACCTTCTGAGTTTGAACTCAGTCAACTTTTGTGGCAAAAGTGCATTTCATTTGATTTGTTTGTTGTTGTTTTCTTTGTCTGTTCCTAACCAGCTGAATCGGACAACAAAATATACCTAAGTTACTTTTCTTAAAACCAGCTGGGGCCGGTCTGTCGGGTTGGCAAACTATCTAAAAATAAGACAAGCTCTTCAATTTCCTCATTACATATCACTCTTTCTCTTTCTTCTTCCGGAGACCCTTTTTCCAGCGGAGTCAAGTCCAAACCCTAGGCTCCGATTCCACTTCCAAGAGCACTTCGCATCTGTTTCACATTCTTTTCCTGCCCTATTATAGTCTGATCAATGGTGGCCTACTCCAGAAAGAGGAAGCAACCCAACCCCTCGACCGCGAGAAAGATTCATCCACCGTGCCAGGTTAACTTCTACGACAAAGTTTTTTTGGAGATGATTCCTGAACTCATATCTCTTTTCGAAGATCAAGGTTGGATCTCTTTTCTTTCCAACCATCGAAAGTTCTATCCTTCACTAGTTTAGGAGTTCTATTCGAATCTCAGATATCAAATAAAAACCCTTCTCACAACTATGAAAGGCAAGTCATTGACTGTTGATGCATCCTTGTTTGCCCGTGCTTTAAATCTTGAATCCGAGGGGGTAACTCCCAAGGATATGTTGCATCTCTGTAGTTTTGATGATGACTAACACTATGAATCAAATTATTTTTATGATAATTATCTTGATGCTCCTTAATGAATGATAAAGATCCTGAATTGTTTAAATATTCTTAGGATCTAATGTTGTTGTCTTGCATGCACATCTATGGATCAAATGCTTTTTCATCATGCTTTTCTGATTTAATGCTCCTCTATCATGTACACCCATGAGCTCATACTTACTTGTCTTGATTATATGGGTTCTGTACATTTAGTGCGTTGACGCACTTGGCTGGCTGCGTAGACGCAATAGTGCGTCTTTCGCTTGCTGTTTTGTCCACTGCGTCGACGCTGTCACTGGATGCGTTGACACATTGTCCTGTTGCCAGGGGCGTGAGCATTTCATTTAAGCAGTTGAGTCGACGCTGCACGATGGAAGCGTTGACGCATTGGCTTGGTGCCAAGGGCTTGAGCGTCTCGCATATGAAGTTGAGTCGACGCTGCACGATGGAAGCGTTGACGCATTGGCTTAGTGCCAAGGGCTTGAGCGTCTCGCCTATGAAGCTGAGTCGATGCTGTCACCTGAAGCGTTGACGCATTGGCTTGTTACCAAGAGATTGTGCGTCTCGCCCAAGGAGCTGAGGCGACGCTACACAATGGAAGCGTCGACGCCTTGAGTTTATGATCGAAGGTTCTTTTTGTTCAAACACCAAGCAGAAGCGTCGACGCTGTCAACTGATGCGTTGATGCATTAGTGTGTTTTGTCAAGGGACCTGTTCTCCATTCTATCCATTGCGTTAACGCCTTGGCTTTAGTGCGTTGACGTGTTCTTCTGTCCTTTGATAAGTCCCGTGCAATCTGTGTGAATAATTTATGACTTCAATATTTCTGAGATTGACTGAATGTTCTCTGAAACCTTACAGGGACTTAAAGACAAATTGGAACTTTATTCCAATCATGTGAGCACGTGATCCGAGGGAATAATCATCTAACACGTGGCTCGGTTCATCTGGAAGCACGTCTTCGCGCGTGTCTCCCAAACCATCACTCTCTCGTGAGGTTGGATATATATATGAAGGTTTCTGCTCCTGAAAAGCTGCCGAAGCCACAAGGAAAAGGGTGAGGCCAGAGCGAGAGGAAGGAGAGGAGGAGCCATCCTGATCCATTCGTTGAGCGTACCTGGAAGAGAGAGAGTGTTGAAGGAGAGGATGGTTTTCTGCTATGTTTTGTCTATGCTTCCTTAAGAAGCTACATTGTTTCTCCGTTCGATTGTCTTCGATATTTCTTTATGTTTTCAGTTGTTTGTTCTTAAATTCGATACTATGTTTTATCGTTCCCTCTAGGTGTAGAGGAAGAGAGGTGAATCCTCTGTGTTGCATTGTGATTCCCTCTGAATCAGATCAGAGGAAGGGAGGTGGTCTCCGGGGTTGTTGTGTTCAGATAGTGAGGAGGCTATCTGGGTTGTTCCCTCTGGCTGTGGAGGAAGAGAGACAGCGTCTCTGAATTGCAGTGAGGGTGAGTCACTGCTGGGTTCCCTCTTGTCTTAGAGGAAGGGAGAGTTATCTCCGGGTCAGGTCTTAGGGTGTGAGATTTGGGTGCAAGCTGTGTGTTCAGCATCTGTAGGGATTTCGATCCCCAAGCTGTGGATCAGCGTGCTGTTGGCAGACTGAGTCTGCGGTTCTTTCTTGTGAAAGGAAGCCTCACTCGGCCTTGAGTGAGGGATGGACGTAAGTCTGCAGGTTGCAGACTGAACCATCTAAATCTCCTGTTCTCCGTGGTATGGTTGTGCACATCTATCTTCCTTATGATTTTGTCTGGCTTCATTAAGTAAATGTGAATGTTGATGATCGAAATCTTGGTCTGACTGCTCGCTAGGTGGTTGTGCATATGTGCTGATGAAATTTTGAGTGATTTATGTTCTGCGCTCGTGAATTACGTTATATTGGTTAAGGGTCCTGCCTCGACTCAGTCAAATATTTTTTAAATGGTGATCTATTCATCCCCTCCCCTTCTAGCTCACCAGCCTCCTGTTTAACAGTTGGTATCAGAGCAGGTTTACCCGAGATGTGGTCCAACGACCAGGGTAATCCTGGAACCAGTGGTCCTCGCAGCTACATAGCTGAAGGACAGTCAATCTCCCGTCCCCCATATTTTGATGGTTCTAATTATTTCTTTTGGAAAAACAGGATGGAAGTTTTCATCCGATCTCAGGGCCACAAGCTGTGGAGAGTCATTACAACTGGACCTTATGATTTACCTCCGAATGAGGAGATGTGGTCTGAAGAACAAGTCAAATTATCCGGACTGAGCTGGTCTGCGCTCAACATCATCCAGTGCGCAGTTCACCCTGAAGAATATGCCCGAATTTCAGCGTGCAAGACAGCTAAGAAGATGTGGGATGAACTAGCGCTGATTTACGAGGGTACCTCTCAGGTCAGAGCTACCAAGGTAAACTACCTAACCTCTGAGTATGAATTATTTAAGATGAAGTCAGAGGAGAGCGCGACTGATATGTACGCTAGGCTGTCACTGATCACAAACAGCCTCAAGGGGTTTGGAAAGGAAATATCTGAAGGGGATATAGTCAGGAAGATCTTGAGATCTTTGACTCCAGCGTGACACACAAAGGCCACTGTGATAGAGGAATCGAAGGATTTAACAACCATGACTGTCACTGAACTCATAGGGTCTCTTATGACCTATGAGATGAATCTCAAGAAAATAGGAGAAGGAAGTGATAGAAAGGGCAAGAATGTTGCTCTTAAAGTTGAACGACATAGTAGTAGCAGCATCAGCAGCAGTAGCAGTGGAGACTCTGATGGAATTCCAGACCTTGACAAGAGTGAAAAAGCTCTGCTCACACGATAGTTCAGGAAATTTCTGAAACTAAAGGGAAAATCATATGGGAGAAGAAGAAATTACCCATCAGGTAAATATCCAAACAATGGCAATGACAAAGATAGGAATGCTAAAAGTGTGATGTGTTATCATTGCAGGAACTTTGGGCACATGAAGCAAGATTGCCCTGAGCTTCAGAAGAAGACACTGGATTACCATAAGAAAGGCTCCAAAGTGTACAAGAAAAAGCCAAAAGCTATGGTATGCACTTGGAGCCATGAAGAAGAAGACTCAGAGACTAATTCCTCAGGAAAGGAGACTGGTGGAGTATGTCTGATGGCCGACGAGGAAAATGAGGTAATCAATCCCTTTGTGACTTACTCTATTGATGACTGGGAAGATAAGTATGGTGAACTGCTAGATATGTACAATGCCTTAGCTAAAGAACATAGAGTCACCAAACGCAAACTCAATGTGGTTAATGAAGAACAAGAACTCATCAAGACAGAAAATTCCAAATTGATAGCTGAATTAGCTCAAATGGAAAATGTAAGAAATGAGAACAATTTTGTTAAAAATGAGCTTGAAAAACTTAGAAAACAGCTTGATGAAACCACTCAACATATTGAAGAAAACCTGAGACAAAATGACTTACTTAGGGAAGGGTATGAAGCTGTTAAAAGGGTCAATGATGAATTGCTGGAAAACAATATATGTCTGCGGAAGGAGTTGGAAGATAAGAAGAAAACCCT
Organism: Amorphophallus konjac; assembly: GCA_022559845.1. Classification (NCBI taxonomy): domain Eukaryota; kingdom Viridiplantae; phylum Streptophyta; class Magnoliopsida; order Alismatales; family Araceae; genus Amorphophallus; species Amorphophallus konjac. Next base: position 280,301,673 of record CM040126.1, on the reverse strand, counting down.
TGAGAGGTTTGTTTTGGGAGAGAGTAATTTGAATGCCTTGTTAGGCACCAAAGTAAACTTTAACAGAGAGGGGTTGGGTTTCAACCCAAGTAAGAAGGAAGCATTTGGGGTAAAAACCACTACTTTCTGCACTGAGAAAGGAAAAGAGAAACTGGATATTCCATCCAGTTCCAAAACTATTGAACAACAAAAGAACATCCATAGACAACAGGCTGATTTTGGAAAAAATATCTTCAAGAAATTCAACAACTATGACTCTAATAAAAGAATGGGCTATTTTAAAAGAAACATGGGAACGCCAAACTACACACAGAATACTGTCAATAAAATGCCTTCATCTAGACAGGTTAAAAATTATGGTGTGGCTGAGACCCAAACCTTTATCAACAGAAACTGGACACACCTTGAGAAACAAAAGAAACAAATGAAATGCACATCAATAACAAAACTGTCAACTCTCAGCACAGAAAGAAAAAGGGGTTAAAACAGATCTGGATTCCCAAGACTGTGCTTAATGAATTGAACGGTATTTTTGGACCCAACTTACCTTGGGTTCCAAAGCATACAACTTAAATTGTTATTGTGCAGGTGAGCCTAGCAGCCGAGAACAACAAGTGGTATATCGACAGTGACTGCTCGAGGCACATGACAGGGGATCAAAGAAAGTTCAGCAAGCTTGAATTGAAAGCAGGAGGGTCAGTTAAGTTTGGAGGTAAAAACAAAGGCAAAATCATTGGGACCAGAACCATCGGTAAGAAAACCTCCAACTCTGTTGAGAAAGTCTTGTTGGTTGAAGGTCTGCAACACAATTTATTGAGTATTAGTCAGTTGTGTGACAAGGGTCACAAGGTTCTCTTTGATGAGCATGCTTGCAAAATTTTAGAACCAAACTCCGATAAAATAAAGTTCATTGCAAATAGAGTCAATAATGTCTATATTGTAGATCTTGATGCTGAGTCTGAGTCTAATCTGTGTCTCACTGCTGATTCAGAGAATAACATGTTTGACTGGCATAGGCGACTAGGCCATGCTAGCTTTAACACCTTGCATAAATTAGCTAAATTTGATCTAGTTAGAGGCATGCCTAGCTTAAAGTTCAAATCAGTTTCGAAGAATTGCGAGGCCTGTACTCTAGGCAAGCAAACTCGAGCTTCTTTTAAAATTAGGTCTGAGAGCTTGTCAACTAAGATCATGGAACACTTGCACATGGATCTCTTTGGTCCTACCAGAACCCAGAGTCTAAATGGTAAGAGATTTGGTTTTGTCATTGTCGATGACTACTCTAGATTTGCATGACTATTTTTCTTGGCAAATAAGAGTGATGCGTTTCAAAAATTTGAACATTTTTTCAATAAGCAGAAACATGTAGGCCACAAGATCACTATTATCCAATCAGATCATGGAGGAGAGTTTGAGAACTCCTCATTTTCTAATTTTTGTGACAAGGAGGGACTGACTCACAAATTTTCTTCTCCCAGGACCCCAGAGCAGAATGGAATTGTGGAGAGAAGGAATCGATCAATAGTGGAAATGGCAAGAACACTACTAATGGAGAGTCAGCTACCTAAGAGCTTTTGGGCAGAAGCGGCAAACACAGCCTGCTACATACTTAATAGAGCTTTGGTAAGACCCATACATAAGAAAACACCATATGAACTCCTGAAAGGTAAGAGGCCTAATGTCTCATATTTCAAAATTTTTGGTTCAAAATGCTTTATTCATAATAACCACAAGAGAGACTTAGATAAATTTGATGCTAGAAGTATTCCAGGAATATTCCTAGGATACTCTGAAACATCTAGGGCCTTCAGGGTCTTTAATAAAACTGATAGGACTGTAGAGGAAACCCCTCATGTTATTTTTGATGAAACAAAAATATCTAGCAGTCTAAATGATGATAACGGGTCTACAAGTCATGATGGAGAGTTCCTGAATCAAATGCAAGAGGAGGAAGTACAACCGGCTGAAGAACCCACTGATCTGAACCCAGTAAGTACAGCCGAACAAGGTGAGTCCTCAACAAATGTAAGAGTTTTAAAAGACCACCTTGTAACCAATATTATTGGTAGTCCTAATGATCCCCCTAGGACAAGATCTCATTTCAGAAATGTTCAGAATCAGGACTTAATTGCTTTAGTTTCTCAAATTGAGCCTAAGACCATTGAAGAAGCCTTAAGTGATGAGAATTGGGTAACTGCCATGTGTGAAGAACTAGGGCAATTTGATAGAAACAATGTCTGGGAACTTGTACCTAGACCTGAAAATTTCAATGTAATAGGAACAAAATGGGTTTTTAAGAACAAACTGAATGAAGAAGGTGTCATCTCTAGGAACAAAGCTAGACTTGTAGCTAAAGGCTACAGTCAGGAGTATGGAGTGGACTTTGATGAATCCTTTGCTCCAGTAGCTAGAATGGAGGCTATCAGAATTCTATTAGCATTTGCTTGTTCAAACAACATAAAACTTCAACAAATGGATGTTAAGAGTGCCTTCTTGAATGGAATTCTAAAAGAAGAAGTTTATGTTGAATAACCTCCTGGTTTTCAGTTTTCAACTAAACCTGATCAAGTTTTCAGGTTAAACAAAGCTCTTTATGGATTAAAGCAGGCTCCTCGGGCCTGGTATGAAAGGCTGACCAGTTTCTTACTGAATAAAGGATATAACAGAGGTAAAGTTGACCAAACCTTATTCACTAAGAATTGAAGATAAGATCTCATCATAGTTCAGGTATATGTGGACGACATCATCTTTGGATCAACAAATCCTGAACTGTGTAAAGAATTTTCACAGCTTATGTCAGCTGAATTTGAGATGAGCTTAGTTGGGGAACTGACTTATTTCCTTGGCTTGCAGATAAATCAAATGACAGATGGCTGTTTCTTCCACCAAACCAAGTACACGCTGGATATCCTAAAAAGGTTTGGGATGACTAACCTGAAGCAAATATCCACCCCAATGAGCACAAGCATGACCCTTAATGCAGATGAGTCAGGTAAACAAGTGGATGAAAAACTCTACAGAGGTATGATCAGATCCCTCTTGTACTTAACTGCCTCTAGGCCAGACATACAATTCAGTGTTGGTTTATGTGCAAGATATCAGTCTAGGCCTACTGAACTACATTTGTCTGCTGTAAAAAGAATCTTTAGATATCTGTTTGCCACACATACATTAGGCTTATGGTATCCTGCTTCACGCACATTAGATTTAGTTACATACAATGATGCAGACTTTGCTGGATGCAAACTAGATAGGAAGAGCACCAGTGGCCACTGCCAATTCTTAGGAGGATGCCTAGTTTCTTGGAGTTCAAAGAAACAACATTCAGTGGCTCTTTCCACTGCTGAGGCTGAATACGTGGCTGCAAGCAGCTGTGGCACTCAGGTTATCTGGATCAAGCATCAACTTCAGGATTACCAAGTAGAGACAGGTTGCACCCCCATCTTTTGTGATAACACTAGTGCCATAAACATTGCAAAGAATCCTGTTTTACACTCACGAACAAAACACATTGAAATCAGGCACCACTTTATCAGAAATGAAATTGCAAATAAAACATTTGAATTAATTCATGTTGGAACTGCAGATCAAATTGCTGATATCTTTACAAAACCTCTAGATACTGAAAAATTCACTTCTTTGAGAAGAGAACTTGGTATTTACAAACTCTAACTGATTTGAAGCAATGAATTCTGGTTCATGTATTTCCATAAATTTAGTGGTAGTTTTGTCATACTTTTTCTGGTGGGGGTCCCTATGTGAGGGGGAGCGGGTGTGTGCTTTGAGTAAAGTCAATTCTGCTTCTCTGCTGTTTTCTGGGTAAAATGGAAGATAGAGCTACTAGAGAGGGGGAGCTTGACTAATTAGAAACGCTTGAAAGATGGGTGTTATTGCTGGATTAAATGTTGAATTGATCTTGAATATTCCTCTTAATAGAACCTCATTCAATTCCTACATTCTTAAGTTTGTGCAGTTAAAATCCAGCTAGAATCCTCTTATAGTAAGTCTTAAGAGGCTAAGACTAACCTTCACAAGTATATCCTCTTACTTTGTTGCTTGACTCATGAACAAGCTAGACTTGTAAGAAATGGTTTCTGTTTATGAGGTTCTCATTGGACATCTTGATAAGACCTCTAATATTTGCCCTGGGTTTTGTCTTCAAACAACCCTTGTTGAGCTAGTTAAACTGATCTGTGCTTAAAAACTGCATACTGAGAAACTAGGAATCCCATCAATGAAATGAGAATTTCCTATGTCATGAGGTATCAGTTCTCATAAACAAAATCAAAAGAAAGAAATACAATTCAAATTTATGCTTGGCAGAGCAATGATGACAATATGGTGAGTAACTGGGGATTCTGGCCTCTGATCAAGGCGTCTCCTCATGTAACAACCAATGGTCACTATCTCTGTTCTCTAATTGAGAAGTGATGAGGCTCTCACACTGAGTAACTAAGGATGCTGGCCTCTGACCAAGGTGCATACTTAATGTCAAAAGTGTAACTGGTCGAATACACTCTATAATTATGCTTTCTCTGCCTGGACTGTTTGTCCTCAATGCCTACAGGCTGTCTTAGTGGTTCAAACTTTTGTTGTCTCTTTGACAAGCCTTAAAAGCTACCTCAGTCATACTTGTTGCCACTTGCTCTTCTCTCATAATCATAGTAAGTTGATAAACTTCAAGTTAATTCTGAATCTCTTTCTCTTACCAGAACTCCAAGATTCTTCACTGGACCTTACAGCCCCACTTAAGCATCTAAGATTTGACAATGAGTGTCTATTGTTGGAATCTTCTCCATCTTTTCTCATCAGTCCAGCGTCAACATCTCTCTTTCTCCTTGTTTTGATGATGTCAAAGGGGGGAGAAGGTTGAAAAGTCTGAAAAGGGGAGAAGGGGAGAAGTCTGAAAAGGGGAGAAGGTTGAAAGGGGGAGTAAAGAGGTGATTTTGTAGCTAGCCAGTGGAAGGAAGGTTTTGGAATGGTTTTTGGTAAAAGATGATGAGTGCTGTGAGTTCAGGCCTGTTCAGGCTTTGAGAGGTCACCATTGCTGCCTTTATTGAGAATGTTTTAAGTTGGTGTTTCTTCTTTCACTGAATTTGACTCATGGTGTTGCCATCATCAAAAAGGGGGAGATTGTTGCATCTCTGTAGTTTTGATGATGACTAACACTATGAATCAAATTATTTTTATGATAATTATCTTGATGCTCCTTAATGAATGATAAAGATCCTGAATTGTTTAAATATTCTTAGGATCTAATGTTGTTGTCTTGCATGCACATCTATGGATCAAATGCTTTTTCATCATGCTTTTCTGATTTAATGCTCCTCTATCATGTACACCCATGAGCTCATACTTACTTGTCTTGATTATATGGGTTCTGTACATTTAGTGCGTTGACGCACTTGGCTGGCTGCGTAGACGCAATAGTGCGTCTTTCGCTTGCTGTTTTGTCCACTGCGTCGACGCTGTCACTGGATGCGTTGACACATTGGCCTGTTGCCAGGGGCGTGAGCATTTCGTTTAAGCAGTTGAGTCGACGCTGCACGATGGAAGCATTGACGCATTGGCTTGGTGCCAAGGGCTTGAGCGTCTCGCATATGAAGTTGAGTCGACGCTGCACGATGGAAGCGTTGACGCATTGGCTTAGTGCCAAGGGCTTGAGCGTCTCGCCTATGAAGCTGAGTCGACGCTGTCACCTGAAGCGTTGACGCATTGGCTTGTTACCAAGAGATTGTGCGTCTCACCTAAGGAGCTGAGGCGATGCTACACAATGGAAGCGTCGACGCCTTGAGTTTATGACCGAAGGTTCTTTTTGTTCAAACACCAAGCAGAAGCGTCGACGCTGTCAACTGATGCGTTGATGCATTAGTGTGTTTTGTCAAGGGACCTGTTCTCCATTCTATCCATTGCGTTAACGCCTTGGCTTTAGTGCGTTGACGTGTTCTTCTGTCCTTTGATAAGTCCCGTGCAATCTGTGTGAACAATTTATGACTTGAATATTTCTGAGATTGACTGAATGTTCTCTGAAACCTTACAGGGACTTAAAGACAAATTGGAACTTTATTCCAATCATGTGAGCACGTGATTCGAGGGAATAATCATCTAACACGTGGCTCGGTTCATCTGGAAGCATGTCTTCGCGCGTGTCTCCCAAACCCTCACTCTCTCGTGAGGTTGGATATATATATGAAGGTTTCTGCTCCTGAAAAGCTGCCGAAGCCACAAGGAAAAGGGTGAGGCCAGAGCGAGAGGAAGGAGAGGAGGAGCCATCCTGATCCATTCGTTGAGCGTACCTGGAAGAGAGAGAGTGTTGAAGGAGAGGATGGTTTTCTGCTATGTTTTGTCTATGCTTCCTTAAGAAGCTACATTGTTTCTCCGTTCGATTGTCTTCGATATTTCTTTATGTTTTCAGTTGTTTGTTCTTAAATTCCGATACTCTGTTTTATCGTTCCCTCTAGGTGTAGAGGAAGAGAGGTGAATCCTCTGGGTTGCATTGTGATTCCTTCTGAATCAGATCAGAGGAAGGGCGGTGGTCTCCGGGGTTGTTGTGTTCAGATAGTGAGGAGGCTATCTGGGTTGTTCCCTCTGGCTGTGGAGGAAGAGAGACAGCGTCTCTGAATTGCAGTGAGGGTGAGTCACTGCTGGGTTCCCTCTTGTCTAAGAGGAAGGGAGAGTTATCTCCGGGTCAGGTCTTGGGGTGTGAGACCTGGGTGCAAGCTGTGTGTTCAGCGTCTGTAGGGATTTCGATCCCCAAGCTGTGGATCAGCGTGTTGTTGGCAGATTGAGTCTGCGGTTCTTTCTTATGAAAGGAAGCCTCACTCGGCCTTGAGTGTGGGATGGACGTAAGTCTGCAGGTTGCAGACTGAACCATCTAAATCTCCTGTTCTCCGTGGTATGGTTGTGCGCATCTATCTTCCTTATGATTTTGTCTGGCTTCATTAAGTAAATGTGAATGTTGATGATCGAAATCTTGGTCTGACTGCTCGCTAGGTGGTTGTGCATATGTGCTGATGAAATTTTGAGTGATTTATGTTCTGCGCTCGTGAATTACGTTATATTGGTTAAGGGTCCCGCCTCGACTCAGTCAAATATTTTTTAAACGGTGATCTATTCATCCCCTCCCCTTCTAGCTCACCGTCCTCCTGTTTAACAGGATAGTGACATTGGCTATGCACAGGCATATTCTTACAACACTGACACCCTTCCTTCATCTGAAAAATACAGGTTGACATCTCTGAATGCAAATACTTTTCCCCCTCTGCCATGCCTTGTTCACCACATTTTCTCAACAATCATCTATCCTAAGGCAGGGGCATGGAACAAGTTAATAAAATGCATGTCTCTCTTCTATTATTTGTTTGAAGTAGAATTTATATCTCTTCCACATGTCATGCTTGACCTTGTTGTTAAATGCAATTCTGATCATCGAAGAAATCTTCCATATGCATGCCATCTTACTATTGTATTCAAGTATCAAGACATTCATCTTTCTACTGAACTCTTAAAGAAGGTTCCTTCAATCAATGTTTACTCTAAACACACCATTGAAACCTTCATGAGGTTTAAAATGGAGGGAGATGTAGTGACTAGGTCACGACATCCAAAAACTACATCAGAACAACCCTCCTTCCAGTACAATATGAACATTTCTTATCTTCTAGCCTAGCTCAATCTCCAATACCTTCCTCTGAGCATTCTCAAGCAGCCACACCTATTGCTAGCCCAACTCAGTCTCCTACTGCAGACTCAGAGCACTCTCCAGTAGCTATGTCTAGTGCTGGCTCTACTGGTAGTCCATCTAACAGCCAAGCAAAATCTTCTTCCAACCCAGTTCAACAATCTGCTAGACAGTCACAGTCTACTTCTGAGTCAGCCGATCATAGTGGACTACCACCTCAACAGCATGGCCCTACATGTGATCTTCATGTTTCACCTCCTCGAGATCAATCAACTACTAAGGCTGCTCCTGCTGTCAAGCCTCCTGTGACTAATGCTCCACCTACTACTACTCCTTGTCCATCTCATGTTGCTGATGTAGAACAACCACCTCAGTTGCATCACTTCTTATATGCTCAAATTTGAGGTGTGCAAGAAGACATTAGAAATATAGGTGTCAACTTACATTAGCACCTTACCATTTTGGAAACCAAGTTGACAACAACTATTGCTGATTAAAGAACTAAACCGATGGGAAGACTGAATTTCCTTCAAGAATTTATGAAGACATCTCAACAAAGAGTTGTGCATTTGGAATCTTCAGTAAATCAACTCTGGAGTCACTATGACAGTATGTCCAGAAACTTGAATTTTATTCAGTCAGATGTTCATGAAATCAAGACTCAAATCAGAAGACTTAGGCAAAGTCAAGAACCAGAAGGACGGTCCCGAGGACCACCAATTCCAGATTTGACAAACCTAGAAAATAGACTGAATAATAAGCTACTACATCCGAGCGATATGGAAAGCAGACTGAATGATAAGCTCATGTTTCTAAGGAATGAATTCTATTCTGTGCACCAGAGAAACATGGATTTAGATATTGCCATCACAACACTCAGAGCCTCACATGATGAAATTGCTCGAAGATTTGATTTTGTTGACAAGGACATCATGTATTTGGTCAATGTAGCACAACAATTTCTACAACAGTTTTCCATACCTATTGGAATCAGTGAAAGAGACAGTGATGCAGGTCAGCCTGACCCATCCTCTCCACATCCAGCTCCACCAAACCCACATGCCTCTTGGTCACCACCTCCACCACCTCCACGTTCACCATCACCACCACTACCATCATCACCTCCTCCTTCAACACCACCACCACCATCTCCTAGACTTGAACTCCATGCTGTCTACACAAGCCTTAGGAATCAAACTGTATGAAGTGTACCATCATCCCCTCCAACGGTTGATCCACCTGCTCCACCCGCAGCTCATCCAAGAATAAATAAGTTGGCTATTTACACTACACACTTAGCCAGGCCTGCCGAATCAGACTAATATTCGTTAGCGTTCTTCACTCGTTTGATGATGTCAAAGGGGGAGACATATATGGATGAGTCATTAGATAGGTCTCTGTTAGTCTTTATGTCCGGTCTGTGGTATAGGTCAGTCTTTGTCTGTCAACCAGTCTTTGTCAGTCCATGTATGTAGGCATTTGCCTTGTGAAGGCTTTTGGTCTGCTATTTTTCTAAATGTAAATACCTTTGATTGTGAAATGAAAATGTTTTTATGTTCAAAAATAAAAATGTGCTCACTTTGATCTTTTGGCTGCATGTCTATTCTGTTCTAATGTTTCTTAATTTGTTCAAGGGAATGACTGATGTCTTGCTAACTTCGTGAAGCTGACACAAATCTGTTGGACATGTTTAACAACATCTATTGGTTACTTAAGTATCACAACTCAATATTAGACACTTAATGATCACAGCTAATAATTTTCCACATCATCTCTGAAATATCTCACTCTAAATAAAATACATAATGACTCAGTTGCCATCATCAAAAAAGGGGAGATTGTTGTGTTCAGTGTTTTGATGATGTCTAAATATGACGGATAAAATAACAATCGGGCCTTGTGCATGCAACTTAGACAAATATATCAAGGTTAGGTTATATGAAGTCTTCTGAATAATTGACTAAGCAACTGATTCCCAGAAATTTAGTCGACCAGGACAGTCTCAAGTCGACAAACATTAGCAGATTGATCTAAGAAAGGCAAAGAGAATGCTGAAGAACTTAAGGATTAAGGCAAGACACAAGAACATGGAACGTGAAGCTAAAGCTACCATGCAAATAGCAGCAATATTTGTGACAACAAAAATTGGGATGAAGATGGCCAGGGTGTGAAGACAACAATTTATCTGCAACGATAGAGTCGAGAAAACAAGGTAATATCAGTCGACTTAGTCCATATTTAGTCAATAGAGGTTAAGACAAGTCGACAGAGGCAACAAAAGAAACGTCAAGTTCAACACTATGTCGACCTCAAAGACAATTATATAAAGCATTAGTCAGCAGAGGTTCAAGATCGACTTGGTCCCCATCAAGTTGATAGAAGTCTTCAGTCTTGCCCAGCTCAACAGAAAGGATGGTCTTGCGAGGGACCACTGAGTCGACCTATCAGCTATCCAGGTCGACCGATATCATCTGGCAGATCGTAACATGTGCAGGCTTCGAGCGGGCCCCGCAGTCACATGGTCACTTATTCCCGATCAATGGCACACGTCTCAAGGACACGTGCCTCGATTTCTGGAAGGGTCCTAGGTAAGAATATTCCACTTCTTTCCTGGACCAATCATAAAATAGCTCTGAAAAGGAAGATTATCCAAATTTCTCTGCTATAAATATGGACCTCTCGCTTGGGGAAGAAGATGATGAAGACCTTAGCCATTTGAGCACCCCCGAGCTTTCGAAGAGCAAGAAAGAGAATGGGAAAGTGGGAGAGAACCTCTGATTTTGATTTGAGCTAGTTGTGAGTACATTGAGAGATTTCTCCTCCCCATTTCATAGTCGAAGTAGTGAACAGGGATAAGTCGGAGGGTTTTCAGATCTATTTTAGATCTACGGTTATATGCTTCTGGAATTCGTTCTAAAGCTACATTGCTAATTTTCCTTTTCACTTTGTATTTTTCTTTTCCATTTCATCTCAGAATTTCGTGTGTTGCGCTGTGTTGATAGCATATTTTCGATTCTTTATTTTATAGATCGGAGTGTTCGTGGCTGCTAGACAGCCATGTGTGATCGAGGAGAGTGTTCCTCGAGTTAAAGTTGTGAATCATCAGCTGTAGCAGATTATATCTCTCTGTGTGTGTGTATGTTACTCTTGCAATAGTGTAAACCTCATCAGTAGATGAGGGGTGGACATAGGTCTGCTACATAGCAGTCGAACCACCTCAAAATTTCTGTGCATTGGGTTGAATATTGTGTGGCTGATCCATATCTTCTATCCCCTTTCACAGATTCTCTTGCTAACTTCACTCTCTACATATTCAAGCTCAATCTGAACATATTGCTCATACACACCCACCAAGTGTATGAGTTAAGTCCGATATCAAATCAGTCCAAATCTATCTGCTAGATTTTTTATTTGGGCGAGGTTTGATAGAACTGATCTGGTGCGGACACCAGGGCGATCACGTGACACGTCAGCGAACCGACGGTGCCATACGCGGAGCACCAAGTTGACTACATCGACTTCCCTTCAAATTGGGGACACTTTGGCTTCTATTTGGACTCTTTTAGCATTAAATTGGGCTTGTAATGTCACATTATATGTGGGTTTTCATATTGGGTTGGTTGTAAGGCTCTAAATGGGCCAACTGGTTAAGGCCCTTAAGACTTCATTAAGAAAGGGAGAGGCCTTGGTCCATTTGGATGGATCCATAGGCCATATATGGGCTCTTCATACATGGGCCAACTAGAGGAGAATGGCATTGAGCCATATTGGATCCCTAGAAGGATGAGTGGGCTGCCATGACCAAAATGGCCCATTCAAGGCCCAAAATGGGGCGCGCCCCCTTTCTTGTCCTATTAGGCTAGGAAATTGTCTTTTTTCTTCTTTCTTCTCTCCATTCACAACATGTGGTATTAAATGGCTGCTGGTCAAAGTTAATTGGCTGCCAACCTACCCCCCTTTTACCTTGAATGTCAAAGGTAGGCAGCCAACATGTCTCTTTGTCCCCTCCCTCTCCCTTTCATGGCCATGGGTGCATCCCCCTTCCCCTCCCCTTGAAACCCATGACCTCCCCACCCATTATACCTCTTGTAATTGTCTATTTAAGGGCTTGTACATTGTGTGTGCAGAGGCTAATGATATTTTGTTGAAAGAAAATTGTTAAGAGAGTGATACTCCCTCTTTCTCTTGCTCTTTCCCTTGGTGTGAATTTCCCAGAAATCTGGTCGTGTACTCGACCTTCTCTTCCCATCCCCCTCTTATCGTCTTGTTCCCTCCGATTTATCCTTGATACTACTGCAAGATTTCAAGAATTCAGCGCTGGTTTGATGCCGTTTGGAGTTCAGGAGCACCGGCGGTGATTTTTCTCGTGGCGGCGCGCAGATCTGTCCCAGAGTGCAGTCCAGATCTGAGGGTGACAGTGTTTCGGTTTATGCAGCCCAACCACGATGTGATCAGGAGCTGGTGTCTGAAGATCAATTAAAGTATTGCAAGTCATCTTTACGTTTCCTCTGGTTTCGTTGTATTTCAAGGTCTGTGCTGTCCGTGGCGTCAATTCTCGTGAGGTCGCGCAAGAAGATCTAAACAGACTCAGTCCAGATCCAGAGGCAACTTCCCACATCTGTCCCGCCTCATCCAGCCAATATCTGAGAGAGAGGTCTTCATAGGATTTGTTCCTATGGACGTCACCAACAACCTCCCATAGACGGAGTTCCATTTCGACATCGGCATCCCTTTTTCCACCATTTATTTGTCTGTCTGTGCAGTTCTGTGAACACCAAATCAGATGCTGAAAGAAATCATTGCTGTACCCAGATCTGAAAGGATCTGAATGCGCCCTCTGGAGTGAAGAAACTACGTCCAGCCACCGTCATTCTCCAAGAAACGGCACCCCAATCAGACGTCGTGGCTAGGAGTTATAGTCTTCGGAAGATCGCTGCACAGGGTGCCCGGTGTGGACAGAACCAAGTCGACTCGCCCTCGGCGCGCTCGTTCGGCTCCAGCTCGCCTTCCTCGGCTCCGTTGCTTGCTGCCCGTCAACCCGGGACCCAGCAACCCCCAAACATCATTTTGTAACCCTTTACCTCCCTGTGTGGAGTGGGTTTCCAGATCTGAAATTGTAAAATTAAATCATTTGTATATCGGGGTTGTTCGGAAAACGGCCGGGAATTCTTCCCCACGCCTAGACGTGGAGGTACGCGCTCATTCCATTCTCACATTGCTAATTTAGTATACATTCTATATTGCTGCGTTTGTGAGATTAGGGTCGTTAGCTTGTATCTAAATCACCGTGCTAGTGAGTTGAGAGTGCCCGTTCGTAGCTCCGATCGAGCACCGAACGCGAATCGGTACCCTAGGCAACGGGGGTTTCTTAATCGCCGCGATCCCCACGTTTCCCTCACAAGGGACGATCGCTGGGCTAAAGAGAGAGCGCTGTTGAGAGGCATCTCCACCCGGAGAATACCACAGTGGCTAGCCGCCTGGCTTGCCTTAACGTGCTAGTGCTGGCCGCACTTGTGTCCGTCGTATGTCCTAGCCCGGTCGAGTCATCCGTCCCGCATCAATTTGGTATCAGAGCGTCGTTCTAAGTCTAGGGTGTCCAAAATCAAAAACAAAAGTGTCATTTAAGTCTAGGATCATCATAGTTCAAAAAAAAAAGTGTTTTAAAATTGCATCCCAATAAACGGTATATCAAAAGGTGTGACACGAACATTAGGCTATGCCTACCGGGAAGGCCGCACACTTGCGCGAGTGACCTTCGGGTCGATTAACTCCGCCTCGTACCGGAAATTGGTTAGGTCTAAGTGCATCATTGTTGCATTAGTATGTGTTTGCATTAGTCGGTGTTAGCATCCGTTTGTGTCTCATGTTCAAATGGCCTTGCATATCCATTCCTAGGGAACCGTTCCCATATTTTGGCAACTATGGCCAACCCATGTCGACCCGTCCAAGGTGATAGGTCCGTGTCCGAGTACATTCGGGCATATCATAAGTATTGGTTGGAACATGGCTTGGGAGAGAAGAGCAACACGGCTGCATTTCAGTTCGGAGAGGTTTGCGCCTTCACTTCCAGTTGGAATGTCTTATCCGCAACGCATTCTCTCTAGCGGACTCCTATACGGTCGCTCTAGTGGTCGAACCATTTGAGTCTCACTTTTCTCGGTATAGTGGCTTTCGACAAGCATCCACCTCCCAGCCGCCTACACCATGGCCTTCCCCACCTCAATCGGAGAACCCCTTCCCTAGAGCTCCATTATCATCTACTTCCGATCTTCATTCGGAACCTTCTTCTTTGGAGCTACCAAAGCTCGAGCCACCCGTGTTTCTGACGGGAACGCTATACATAGTCAAGCCGCTTCTTCGTTGGAGCTATTATCCTAGCCATCCAACCCACCTTGGCATCCGCCTAGCCCGAAGCGGGCCTATTATCCTCTATTGCCAGAATCAATGTTTGATATCTTCAAAGCTTTGATGTCGGCCAATGCGTTGCAACTCCCTCCTGTTGAGCTTTGCTGACATGGGGTTGGGAACTAGTTGGAATATTGTCCATATCACCGTTAGCTAGGGCACATGGTCACGAATTGCCTCGAGTTTTGGGATTTTATTTATGATCTGGAGGAGAAATGAAGGATTAACTAGGCTGAAGTACACAAGATCATTCTAGATCTACACAGCAAGGAGCAATTGTAGCAATTGGTATATTAGTCGCCACAGTCACCCATGCCATAGCCATCTCAGTCATTGCAAGATCAGGGGCATGTCCATGCTCCCTCGCCAAGTGTTGTGCTCACTCCGTCACCTATGCCGCTATCACCATCACCGCCAGAACAACCGCTACATACCTAAACCCTTGCTCGGGCTAGTACCACCTCCACCTCTGACACCACTCTGTGCAACAGTAACAAGCCGTCAACTTGACGCATCATGTCAGCGTGTCATCGATGGTCACCACGACCCTTTTCTCCATCACCACATCTCAACCCTTTGCCACCATCTAACAACCCATCCATTACCCCTGTTTAAATCCAAACATCACCATCACCTCCATTGCCAAAATTATCTAACCCATCGCCTTCACCTCCATCTATGCCCAAGCCTGAGAAATCTCTACCTCCATCACCATTACCTCGACCTATCTTTGCCATCTCTTGTCCACCATTGCCTACCACATCCCTTGAATCCTCCACGACCACCAACCTTGTCACGTACCCAACACAATCCACCCAATAGAGCAGGTGCATGCGGATGAGTGGTACGAGTGGATCTAGAGGGGGGGTGAATAGATCCCCACAAACGATTCTTGACCACTTATAAATTCAAAAGAAATTGCGGAGCAGAAGGAACAGTCTTAAGCTCGGTTGCAGGCTAACAAACGTGTTGTACGAAAGTGAAATATCATGAGACTCACTAACTAAGTGATTGCCCCTGTGAATGAGGTAGAAGAGATGGAACACACAACAACAAACCACTGCTCAGGGATTTTTAGGTGCTTCAGCTACTATCTAGCAGACCTACATCCACCCCTCACCAACCTGGTGAGGCTTTCACATTTGGCCAAATGAAACCACACACACACGCGCAGAGCTAGTCCGCTACAAGAGCTGATGAATAGCTTGCACGAGGAGCAAGCTCCTTGACCACACACGGCTGCACAGTAGCCAAAAGAAACTCTGGTCTCTAAAGCAGAGTGCCGAAAAAATGTTGAACACTCAGCAACCACACACGAAAAAAGACAGGAGATAAATAAAAAATAAGAACTCAAAATAAGGAAACTAAAAATGTAGCTTCTGATAAAGGTCAAGAAGCTGAAGAACGGAGGTCCAAACTCAGGTTTGTAGCTGCTAAGTCTTTCCTCTTCAGAGACCAGGCAGTAGTGGGGAAGAAAATTCTCTCACGGTGCTCTCATGGCTTTCCACTTGTCTTTGTAATCACACAGGCCAACTCCCTTTTGATGTTTTTCAAATAAGCTCAGGGTACCTCAATTCTTCCCTCTCTTTCCACCCTTCTTCTCCAGGGCGATAGGTTCGTATATATAGGAGTGGGACGTGGAGAGATCCCTTCTACAAAATCTTGTCTTGTAATTGGTTCATTTTGAACCGGCCACCTGATTGGTCCAAGTTAATGAAATAGAAACCTTGAAAGTTCTTTTTTCCAGATGTACTCTGCGATTGATTCTTTTAGATGCTACCACCTAATTGGTTCATGTTTATAGAATAGAAGCCTAGAAAGTGTCTTTTGTAGATCTATTTTCTGACATGTCCTTTTCTTAAAAGCGAACTGACTGTCCAATGATGAAAAGGGAGGATCTATGTCCAAGGACCTTTTTCAGACCTTGAGGCACGAGTCCTAGAGGTGTGTGCCATTGACTTGGAGTAAAAAACACCAGACTAATTGGCCCTGCTCGAAGTCTACAGAAGTATTGTTATGAGTTGATTTGCTTCATGTGCGTTGATGTACCTAGTGGTGTGCATCGGCGCACTTCGGGATGCTTGGTGCTGGACTGCAATCTGAACCACTATGCGTCAACGTAGCTAGAAGGGTCTGTTGACGCACCTCATAACCTACGCTAGCTGCTGCGAGCTGGAATGCGAGCCGAACCAGTATGCGTCGACGCAGCAGGAGGGGTGTGTCGACACACTCTCGTAAGATGCTCCTGAAGCAGCTTCTGGATTCAGTCATGTGTCAATGCACTAAGAAAATAATGTCGACGCAGCTGAAGAGAGTTGCTCGTATAACACCTACTAGTTTTGAAGATGTGTCGACGCACTGACAGACTTGTGTCGATGCAATGTTAAAGTCCACTCTGGCTATTTTGCTTCTTAAAGGCGTGTAGGTCGACGCACTTAAGAGGAATGAGAGGATGGAGTCAACGCAGGTTGTAAAGAATTACCAGTATGACTTGTACTGGAATTGAAGGTGCATCGACATACTGAAGGTCTTGTGTCGATGCAGCTAGTTGTTCGCTCTGGCTGTTCTGCTACTTGTAAGCAAGTATGTTGACTCACCTGAGAAGTAGGTCGACACACTCTGAACACTTTGTCAATTTCTTCTTATTCACCCACTCATAAAAGAAGTTGTTTCAGGATTTTTCAAATTAACTTGCTAATGACTTATAGTTAGACATCATCAAAACACAATGCACATAACATGCTCCCCCTTTTTGATGATGTCAACTATGAGTCATTGTGCACACCTTTTTGTTATTTTATGTCCAGGACAAGGTTTTCGCAAATAGTAGACTTTTAACAGGAATAGTGGAAAATACCTTGTATTGAAGAAGCAATTCATTATCGGACGAACCATAATTTAAATATATGAAGAGATCATCATAATTTTCATCCGATCATCACGATTTGCATCAAGGATTGACTGACTATCTTCAGATAGATAACTCATGATCAAACTGACTCTAGACATATAGCTCATCAAACTATGACTCTGTACAAATTACGACTCATCAGACTTCTCCCCCTTTGACATCATCAAAATACTAGGAGGAATCTGCAGTGTGATGTGGGGAAGCAGCGAGGAATGATTGCACTGGGGGTTTCAAGAGACAAAAATTGGAGTTTAGTGAAGGGATTCAAGTCTAATACCAATCTCATTATTATTCCAAATTGACTCCAAATTCAGACACCATCCTCCAAAAGAGCATTGCATAGTTTCACATTACTTATTGAAGGATTTAAAGAAAATAACTTCAGAGTTTTTAGACGCCAAGAAGGCAACAAGAACGTCTACACAGAGGATTACTAGAACAAAAACATATTTGCATACCACAGTCCTTGATATTCATCTTTTAGCCATTCTTATTAAGATTCAGTGAACTTTTAGGATTAACTTCCATTAGTATTGAAGCCAAACAATTTGATGCAGTGGAAGTTTATCCATTCAAGCACCTCTAGTTTTTAGAGCAAAGCATAAAACAACTTCATTTTATAAGATGACAGTCAGGTTTAATTGACACCTTTTGACGTGAGGAATCACATTGATTAGATGTAATATTTCACAGTTACTCAGTATAGTTAACCATTCTACCTCATTAAGAACAGAGATAGCTTGCCACCTCATACCTTAACCCTTATCATCTTCATTGGTGAAAGGTTATAGTTTCTCAGCAGACTGAAGCCATTGCTCTGTATATGTGTAATTTGGATTATTATTATTGAAAATAGATCAGAGTTAGTTAAGACATTACCTTTTGATGCGAACCAACTCACGTCTTAGGTAAAGTGTGCCTGGTTACTCAGTAAGTCCCTACCATTGCTCTGCATTGAGTGCGTTAGATAGACTTAGACAACATGGTTGTTTGAAGACAATACTTAATGTGAAGTTCATCAACCACAACTGTTACTGAATTCTCAAAACCAAACTAAAGTAATATTAAGATTCAATACACTTGATGCTTTAGCAAGAGTAAGCCTGAGGAGACCTTCCTTAAATTTTTTGGTTTTAGACCTCATGGAGTTATTAATCTTAAAGCCTCAATTTATTTAATCAGCCATGATGCCAAAGGCAGGAAGTTTCTTACTTCAGGAGTGCCAGTCAATGGAGATCCGTTATTAGATGTGAATGTCCCCCTGAATTCAAGCGCATCATACAAGGAATTTTGTAAGGGAATGAAACAAACTGTTAAGCAGACTTTTAATGGGTTGAGATATGGAATCCAAAGAGTCGTAGATGGTCAAGGATTTTCAAAGTGGATGATCACAGTAAAAGAGACAAGTCGACTCAATTCAACTTCAGGTCGACAAAAATCTGGAGTACTACAGGGATATAATGATGAGTGAACAGATGAATAAGTGATCTAGAGGGGGGGTGAATAGATCAACCCCAAATTAAAATTTCTATAGTAGTGAATAACAGTGCAGAATTAAAGTAAACTACTATGAACAAAAACACTAAGAGAAATATGAATTATCAGCAAGATAATCTACTATGAAGTTGTTGCAGATCATAGTAAGCACCAAAATATTTGATTACTCAACTCAGTATAGTACCTAGCGGAGGATCGATTAGAAAATCTACTCACGCAAAGTTAGTTTTCCGGATAGATGAAATATATCCTTCTAACTGAACCAATTTTATATACCACTGAGTTGAATAGAATAGATAAGATGAGGAAAGTAAGTCTACTAGGCAATTCACAGCAATGACAATTTGAGATGAATCAACGTAGTTAGATTCAGAATATGCTTAAGCAGACAGATGTAGAATTTGTATGAATGCAAGAGATGAATCGTATGAATTGGTTAGGAAATAGCAGATGATGATCCTATGCATTCATCTATTCGCAGTGATGAAGAATTCAATCACACACAGGACAAATCAATTTTAAGGTGGTTTGATCTCAACCTTGAGACCTACGTCCACCCCTTACTCAATTGAGTAAGGATTCTGCTATCACACAGCTTGAATACCACTGATCTATAGCTTCGGGGATATACTCCTTACAACTGCTGATCCACAGCTTTGGGGAACACTTCCCAGACCTCTGATCCATAGCATTGGGGAACATGTCCCAGACCATTGAGCTTCACAGCTTGCTAACCGAGGATCACACCTCACTGCTAAGCATACAGCTTGCTGACCGCTGATACACAGCTTACGAATGACGTCGAAAATAAACAGGAAATAAAATGACAACGAAATGAAACAATATAGCTCACTATGGAGCAAATTGACTCTAGATCTGATCCAGGACTCATGATAGCAACTATTCCACTCAGACTCTCTTCTCACTCAAACGATCTTCACCATCTTACGGCACTCTATATTTCTCTCTATTCTTTGAAGCAAGCTCTTTCTCTCGATCTTCTCTCTGATTCTTCTCTCTCTCTGACTCTAACTCTTCTCAGCTTTCTCTTCTCAGCTTCTTTGAACTCTTCTGCTCTTCTGCTTCGTGTATTCCTCCTTTTCTATCTCTTCATCCACACAAACAAATCTCTCGTCTGAGAGATCCCCCTTTTATAGATGCAGGCTGAGCCAGGTGGTCCCCTGTGCTTTTTCAATTTTGGGCGCGTAAAAGACACTCCCGCCCAACGATTTTATCCAAAAAGCACACTTCAAGGGGCCACGTGTCAGGGGTCGAGGTTGTGACGATCCACGTGGTAGAATATCAGTTCTACTCCCTGCCTTGGATCACATGCCTTTAATCTGGTTCTTTAAGTTCCACGTGAGAATGATGCAGAATGCCTTTATGCCACCCAGGTGTTCGATCATAGAACTGGGCTGGTTCTTCCTGTTTCTGTTCAAAACATAATCCAAGATTTATGATTTTAATAAAGCATGTAATAGTTGTTAGCAAATGCAATTTCAGATGCTTCATGAGGTCAGGCAATTTATTTAAGTGAATGCTCAGAAACTCTTCAAGTGCATCAAAGCATAAATGAAGTGTATCAACCTGTATAGCTAACACTTGCAGTAGGTGAGAGTAACAACATCGACCTTATTGAAATATAGGTTGACTTTCATTGTCAGACACACTGACTTGAAATGAAGATGCATCAACCTTACCTTATGGTAAATACGCAAGGTGCATCGACCTTGAGAATAATAACTACCAAGCATCGACCTTACTAAGACATGCATAAACTTGTCCTTCAGTCGCTAGCTCACTAGCATCGACCTTACTAAGACATGCATAGAATTGTCCTTCAGTCGCTAGCTCACTAGCATCAACCTTACTAAGACATGCATAGACCTATGCAACGTTCGCTGTCTTACTAACATCGACCTCATTGAAACATGCTTTGACCTATGCTGCAATCCTTCTACCTGTGCTCACTAGCATCGACCTATGCAGCAGTCGCTGACTTACTAGCTTAGACCTTCTAGTGTAGGACTTCACATGTGCATCGACCTTTCAATGCAATACTTCTACATGTGCATCGACCTTTCTAAACTATAACTCTGCAGATGCATTGACCTTCAGAATTGAAATGGACATATGCACTGACCTTTATATGCAATAATGTGAATATGTAGCGGCCTTTACTTGACTAAAAATTTATTCTGACTAAAGGAAAGATATCAAAGTAATAGTGTTGCCAAAGTCAAAATAAAGTCAACTAAAATGTTACCAACAACAAAACACAGCATTCTTCTCACTAAGCATCAAATCCAGAGGAGACACAACATTCTCCCCCTTTTTGATGATAGCAACACAACTGTATTTTGATGGTAACACTCATTTCAATCTGAGTCAGAATATGGAAAGATTACAGTCAAGTATAGTAGTGCAGTCGATAGCAGACATGCATGGACGCATATGCAGATATGCAAACTACCACAGACATGCATGGTTTCAGACATAGCACAATAGACAATCTCCCTCAAATCCTACTTTAAATCTTTCTCTCTCCCTCAAATCCTACTCTCTCTTGCCCATCAAAACTCTCTCTCCCCCTTTGCCATCTGCAAACAAGGAAGTGATAGAGACAAAGAATGAAAGAATAGTATCAAAAGTAGAACAAGAGAGATCTGATTGACACCATGAATGATAGTTCATTAATCTAAGCATACATAGCTCAAAGTCTCCAGGTATAAGATTCTATATACTGCATTCTTGATAGAATTCTTGTTTAAGAGTAATAAAAATCAGAGTTTATCCACTGTACTCTTTGAATAAGTTTGCAGTAATCTTTAATAGTAATAAACCAGAACCACATAGAACATGAAGAAGTTAGTCTTACTTTATCCTACTCACTCAAAAAATTGGTGAAGTTCTTTAGGAGCGACTAGGATATGTATTGAAGTTAAACAATTTGACATTTCTGAATTTTCACTTTAGGGTTACAGCAAAAGCACTTTTTTTTACCTTTTTGTTTCTAGAAATTATAACAGTTAGGTATCATCCATGTTTTTTGACATAAGGGTACATGTTGATTAGATGCCAGTACCCCTAGTTCCTTAGCAGAAAGTACCATTATGTTACATGTATAAGAACAGTAGAAATAGTTTACACTTTTTACGTAAGGGTACACGTTTATTAGATGCCAGTACCCCTAATTACTTAGTGAAGCTAACCATATTGTTTCGACTTTTGAACAGAGATAACTTGAATCACTTAATGACATGAGTTTTTCTCCATTACTTTGATGGAGTACCCAATTTCTCAGTGCATTCAATCATTGCTTTGCCTATACATATTTTGACTCATTCTTTTAACATTGTTGCCCTTTTGTTTTGTAGAAAGACTTGTTTAAAAACAATACACACTCCAAGTTTCTCAACCAAGAAATCATTAATTCAGAACTTTCAGATATTGGAAGACTTTACCAGACATGTTATGAGAGAGATGGTTGAGAACTACTAATTGTCAACAACATCCTAGTTCATTGAATCCAGTCGTTAGACTCTGAAGTTTATTAAGTTTAAACCATTAGTTCATTCATGAAGCAAAAGGGATTCTTATAAGAGAAGATTTCTGATTTTAGTAGCTTAGAGTGATGAACTGATTATCAAACTATCATTATTTTAGGGGAAAAATTGCAAAACTATCCAAGAGAGTGATATCTCTGAATGTACCAGAAAGACTAGATATCAACAATTTGAAATCATTGGATAAGTGAATATGTTGATCAAGAATGTAGAGATATGGTTATAGATTTCAGAAAGTAACAATCTGACATGATTTAACCCAATTTATTCTGAACTCCCGCTGACAACATGCATAAGAAAAAAATATGAGAGCTCACTCCCCCTATCTATATGCATTGTTATTGAACACAACATTTTGACCTATGAAATGCAAGACTCAGACATACTCTTGACTCAGGATACTTGTTGGAGGACAAGCCTCTACACATGGTGTGGGTTTCCAGACAGAAGATATCTACCCTTCTCCCAGCTAACCATTTGATATACCCTTAAGATCAAGAAAGACATAGTGCAAAACATGTTCTGAAAGAATGACCATTGAAGTCATGTGATAAAATGAATTATAGGCACATAACATATCATAGAAAGAACATTTATTCCTGACAAGAATGAAATTAAGAAATCATTCATCATGCTGAAATTTACATAAACCTAGTTCTCTCCTTAAGAATTTAAATCTGTCATTCCTAAGAGGTTTAGTAAATATATCATCAATTTATTTTTTTGATTCAATAAAGTGTAGCTCAATTTCATTCTTACTTCATCTCTCAAGAAGTGGTGTTTTATTTCAATGTGCTTAGTCCTAGAGTGATGAACATGATTTTTAGTTAGAGAAATAGCACTGATATTATCACACAGAATAGGAATGCATCCCAATTTTATGTGATAATCAATGAGTTGATGTTTTATCCAGAGTACTTGGGCTACACAATTCCCTACTGCAACATACTCAGCCTCAGCAGTGGAGAGAGCAACTGTGTATTGCTTCTTAGATTCCCAAGACACTAGACAACCACCTAAATATTGACAATACCCACTAGTACTCTTTCTATCTATCCTACACCCTACATAGTCTATATCAGTGTAAGCTATAAGTTCAAGCTCACACCTAGCAGGATACCATAGACCTAAATCAAGGGTGCCTGATAGATACCTAAAAATTCTTTTCACTGCACTCATGTTAGACTCTTTAGGACTAACCTGAAATCTAGCACACAAACACACTGAAAACTGTATATTAGGACGAGATGCAGTAAGATACAAGAGAGATCCGATCATACCTCTGCATAGTTTGGTATCAACCATTTTACATTTTGGGTCAGCATCAAGACTAGTTGATGTGCCCATAGGTGCAGTAATTTCTTTGAGGTTTTCCAGCTTGTATTTCTTCAACAAATCTCTGATGCATTTGGACTGTGTGATGAAGCTTCCTTTAGAAGTTTGATTAACCTGCAATCCAAGAAAAAACTTCAGTTCTCCCATTAAGCTCATTTCAAATTCATTAGTCATTAATTTAGAAAATTCCTTACACATAGAAGGTTTAGTTGACCCAAAAATTATATCATCTGCATAGATTTGAACAACAAGGATATCTTTGTTGCTTACCTTGGTAAATAAAGTCTGCTCAACTTCACCTCTTGAATATCTTTTACCTGTGAGGAAGGAGCTTAGTCTGTCTTACCAAGCCTTGGGAGCTTATTTTAGTCCATGGAGTGCCTTGTCTAATTTATACACATGGTCAGGGAAGTCAGTGCATTCAAATCCAGGATGTTGTTTAACAAAAACATCCTCTTTTATTAACCCATTTAAGAAAGCAGATTTCACATCCATCTGCTGCAATTTTATTCCTAAGCTGCAGGCAAAAGCTAAAAAAATCCTAGTAGCTTCTAGTCTAGCTAAAGGGGCAAAGGACTCTTCAAAGTCTATCCCAAATTCTTGATTATACCCGTGAGCTACAAGCCTAGCTTTATTTCTGACTACATTTCCTTGTTCATCAATTTTATTTCTAAAGACCCATCTAGTGTCTATAACTGAGCCATGTGAGGGTTTAGGGACAAGGTTCCATACCTTGTTTCTTTCAAATTGATTCAATTCCTCATGCATGGCATTTGTCCAATGCTCATCCTTTAAGGCACTATCAATATTTTTGGGTTCTATCTGTGAGACTAGATCAAAATAATTTAGTTCATTTTCTATCTTGAAGTGTGATCTAGTCCTAGGGGGTTCATTCAAATTACCAATGACATTTTCTAAAGGATGATCTCTAAGAATTCTGATATTGGCAAGTTGATTACCTGTATCTCTATTTACCTCCCCCTGAGCTCTATACCCATCAGTCTCACCTTCATCTGCAAGTTCTGCATTGTGTTCTTTATTCTCAAGAATTTCTCCATCAATTTTGTTCCTACATAAACTAGTTTTAAATTTATTACAGAATTCTTCAAAGACAATATGTGGTGATTCCTCAATAGTCTGAGAGTTAATGTTATAGATTCTATATGCTCTGGACTTTTTAGAATAACATATAAAAGTTCTAGGTTCACTTTTAGGTTCAAATTTATCAATGTCTCTTTTAGAGTTAACATGAATAAAGCATTTACAACCAAATGTTGGGTTCGGTGCGTTGGATTCAGAGGGGGGTGAATGAATCTCCCCTTTAAAAATTCGCTCACTTCACAAATTTAAACAAACTGAAAAGCTAATCAAATCTTCTGTTGAACCAGTAAGCAAATATGTTGAGCGCACCTATGTATGCATCTAGCGCCAATCAGATAAAAGAACAAACTAGGAAGACAATGGGTTTTTAGGTGGTTCGGTCCTCCAGACCTATATCCACCCCACACTCAAACCGGAGTGTGGATTCCGCTGACTCATAGCTTGCCAACAACCGCTGGGCCTCACAGCTTGCCAACAACCGCTGGGCTTCACAGCTTGCCATCCGCTGAGCATCACAGCTTGCTACCGCTGGACAATACAACTTAGACATCCGCTGGGGACTACAGCTTAACCCGTCCGAGGTATCCACCTCGCCCGCTGAGAAACACAGCTTGCTATCCAGAGAAGCACGTTCTCTACAATGCTGGGGATTACAGCTTACCCGTCCAGTGGAATCCTCCACTGCAAAATGCTGACAAACAGCTTGAAGAAAGGTTTAAAATGAAAACAAAAACAAGAGACAACAGCAACAGGAAAATTGTAAACTATGAAGCACAATATGGCTCTCAAAGAGAGCTGACTGGCCTGGATTTGATCCACGGTCCAGTAAAGACTGATCTTCAGACTGCTCTCTTCTTCTCTCGATCTCACTATCTCCCCTCAACTTATTTCTCTTATTCTTCTGCTAATCTCTTTCTCTTCTTTTCTTCTCACTGCTTTTCTTCTCTCTGGATCGTGCTCTATTTCACTCTCTGCTTCTTCTCTTCTACTTTGATCATGATCGGTCTTCTTCTGAGGAAGAAGCTTCATATATATAGCAGCAGCAGATAGGGCGTGTGTCCTCCATAGTTCCCGCCCAATCGCCTTGACCACGTGGCAGCATCTCAGCCTGCTGGATTACACATGTCACGATCCTGAGCCATCCTTCATCTTGGATCTTGTGCCCTCCTTAAGTTCCTCGACCAACAGTCCTGTTAGAACAGACGAGGATGCACTGAGTTAATTCAGAAAGTAATGTACAGACCTTGTTTTAAACGATGCACAATGCATAGTGTATGGACTTAGCGTGAATGCAAGAAGACGATGTATAGGGCTGTACATACTTGATAGCATGCATCAATGTACAGACTCTAGACATGATGCAATGTATAGACTTGACTGCACAGAGACGCTAAGTGAGACGCAGCTTAACAATCACTGACTTGATGCTCACACGGATGTACATACTTGCATGAGACGCTTAGTGAGATGGTGCATGAACGATGACAGAGGCTGCACAGACTTTGAATGATGCATGCACAAAGACGCTAAGTGAGACGGTGCAATGTATAGACTTAGCCAAGACGTCATGGGCAATTGGACAATGTACAGACTTGCTCGATGTACAGACTTCACCGATGTATAGACTTAGTTTGAAGCAAGGAAAATAGATGTATAGACTTGTTGTGGCATCGAAGCAACCATGACAATGTACAAACTTTGTACATGCGTGCATGCTATGTGATGTACAGACTTGCTGTGCCTAACGTTTATGCCTGAGCGCATGACACAGGATGATGTACAGACTTTGTTTTGAAAGGATTGCATAAATGCATATATCAAAGTATGCACAACGAAAGTGGATGCATTGACATTCTAAATGAATATGCAGACTTAGCGTGCAACAATGTACAGACTTGCTCAGATGATGCATGAACACAATAGTAGGTAATGTGTAAACTATGCGTGCATGCAACCAGATAATGTGCAGTCTTGCTACCAAGGAGTGTGCAGACTTACGAGTGTATGGACTTAGTGAGCATGCAGTAGCCAATGTATGGACTTGGTGAGCATGCAGGAAGATGATGTATAGACTTGATGAAATGATGCATGAACAAGCCACCAATCGAGTGTACATACTTGCTGTAATGATGTACAAACATAGTTCAATGTACAGACTTACTGAACTGTTGTATGGACATAACACCAATGAATGTGTAGACTTTGTGTAATGTGCAAGCAATGTGCAGACTTGCTAAAATTATGCACGAACATAACAACAGGGAATGTGCAGACTTGATAGCATGCAGATGTATATACTTGTTCCAACATCAAAGCAACCATATGCAGACTTAGTGTTTGTGTGAGACAGATCAATGCATTGACCATGTATATGCAAGATAGATTAAATGTGCACGAACTATGTGCTAGTGTGATGTATGCACTGATGCAAACAGGGAAATGCACAGACAAAACAATATGGTGACTCATTCATGTTGCTATCATTAAAACACCACATTATCATCAAGGCACAAGGGGCACAACAATCTCCCCCTTTTTGATGATGGCAACATGAATGAGTCACACTGACTCGTCAAACTATTCTCCCCCTTTGACATAATCAAAAAGAGAGGAAATGGTTTGAGAGATAAAATTCAGCACACAGACTATTTTCCCCGGAAATTCAGAATACAGAGAATGAAACATGGTTCATTGAAATTGAGTTCCCCCTTATGACAAGAAAACATCTCTTCCCCTATCAACATGCATGCAGAACTACTCTCCTCTTAAAGCAAATAATAACCAAAGCTCCCCCTGAGAACATGAGTGAAGTCAGGATGGAAGATTTCAACAGCGTGGAGAGTAGTTAAGAGAGATTTGGGAACAAGATTTATGTTGATCAAGCTGTCAGTAATAAATCTGATCATGACGGATTTTAATGCTTGCACCACTACAATAAATCTTAAGAAGAATATACTCTTCTATTATAAAGGGTTATGAATTTGCAGCTTAACCAATCTGATTTAATTATGATGTATATCAAATTTATCAATTTAAACTCAATACTCATATCTGAATCCAAGTTTTAATAAAGGTGAACCAAATAGTCAAATAACACTCAAAACCAATCATCTTTATCTTACACACATGATCTCAATAGCTCCTTTGAAAGATACATAGATTAGTACAGAGGTTAAACACTTTTACAAGAACATGAGTTGACAGAATTTTCAATATATTTTCATTTGAAGCACATTATATCTTTTCTTGAGCAATTTAAGTTGATCAACACCTTTTTACATGAGGCACAACACGTCTCAGGTGAAGTGACCCAGTTACTCAGTGTGATAACTGTCATTACCTGTCAACTTCGAGAACAGAGTTAGCAATATAAGTATCTTTTTACATGAGGAGACACCTTGATCAGAGGCCAGACTCCCCAGTTACTCAACACAGACATGCCATTGCTCTGTCAGGTTTTCAATGAATTTTCATTTTAAGTGACTATGACACTTCATGACTTGGGTTCACTCCATTTCTTTGATGGAAAACCTAGTTTCTCAGTGAAAGTCATTTCATTACACACTGATTTTATTTCCTGTCAAATTTTTCAAAGTTAATGTTTAACAACAATACTCACTCTATGTATTCTTAACCAAAGTAGCACTGATTTCAAATTTTCAGATATCTGATGAGTGAGTCTGAGGTTTTTATGACACAGACGGTTAAGATTTATTAGAGCTTATCATTCAGGTATTTTTAATTCATTTAAATACAAATCTGAGAATACATTAATCTTATATCAGTCTGATTCAGTGGTTATTCTTAAACCTATATGATAGGAATTTCTACGAAATTATCAGACTGAATTGCATAACATGCAGCTTAAGTTCCTCAGACCGAATACAGACACAATTGATCAACAATCAACACTAGACACAATCATTCAAACCAGCTAAGAAGAATGTGAAGGATGAGTGTACGCTGGTGTGAGAGTCAACACATGAAGGAATATATCAGAAGAGTGTATATCAAAAAATAGTAGCTGAGTCTGGAATTCAGACAGATCAGCTGACAGGTAGTAACATAAAGAAAGTTGAAATAAACTCTTCTTTGACAACTTAATGAATAGAAGGCAGAATCTATTATCAAGAGAGAGAATATGAAATCAGATGAGAGTTATTCAATTACTAGAAAAGAGGTGTTCAAAGTGTGACAAACTAAACACCAATTTTAAATGCTCCCCCTGTCTAGATGCATCAACTATGTGCACGATATGAACCACTCAAACTCGGTGCAAAGAAGATTTTTCAAGTGATTTGACTGATTTTTCATGAGAACCATGAGTTCTGAAGATGAGACAGAATATGTAGATATGACAATGAATCAGATGGGTAGACAGGAAGAGTTCAGACAATTGACACCACTGAAGAATTTAGAAAGGCTCCCCCTATCTATATGCAGTGAATCACTTCTTTTTGGAATTTTCAATATGATGATATGTAATGCAGTCACTACATGTATGCTTATGCAATGACTCTCATTCAGATATGATTCATGCAAATCAGATAGAAGAGAATTACCATAAGCATGATTGTGCAATTCACATTTCATAAAGTTTCAGTTTAACATCAACAAATCAACATGATATGCAATCATTTCAAGTTCACAATTTCATATGATGAATTTAAGATGAGTATTCAGAACAAACCTGAAAAGCATATGCCTAGGGTCTTCCTATTGAGTGCCTTGGTTTATTTATCCCTCTTTTTCATTCCAAGGCACACCTGTAACATGTTAATCAATTTGATCCTGCAGGGACCCAAATAGCCTTGGGTCCCGAGTTAACTCTGACAGGTGTTCTGAACAATTTTTTAGCAACATCATTATCATACTCCATCAGGTAACAATTATTCATGAAATGACCAAACTTTCCACAATATCTACATGATGTAACAACCCTTGAATTCTTTTTGTGAACAATATTATAATCATGGAATCTATGTGAGTTAGCATGAAAATTTTTGTTACTTGCATGAAATTTTGACTTACCATTACCTGCCCACCAGCATTCAGAAGCTCGGTGGCGAGGTTTTCCACAGTCAAAACATACAAGAATCTTTTCTTTAAAATCAGCTTTATTTCTACAAAAAAAAATTCTATTTGCAGGGAATTTTACAAATTTGGAATTAAAATGATTTCCCTGAGCATACCAGCAGTCCTTGACTACATGCCCATACTTACCACATTCAAAGCACCTAAGGTCCTTGCCTTTTGACTTATTGTTTCCCCAATAATTTTCAGTCCAGCACTCATTTGGCTTGTTGCAGGTGAAACAAATAGTATGCTGGCTTGAAATAGATCTATATCTATGTGGGCCATGAGCATGTGTGAACAATCTAGAATTCACATTGTTGTCTTCTTTCATTGTAAAACATGCATTCATTAGATGACCACGCCTACCATAGTAATAACAAGATGCATCAGATTTCTTAGTGACATGGTTTCTATCAGATGAATTCCTAGAATGCATTGCTTCACCAGCATGCTCATCTTTAAGCAACAGTCTACAATCATCCATTACATGCCCTATCTTGCCACAATAATGACATGACACTTGTGATTTCCTGGCAACATGATTACTAACAGACTGACTAGATGCATGCGAATGAGTACATGAGGCATGAGCATTGTGCATTGACCCACCAAATTCAACCGAGTTGGCATTTCTTAGGGTGTAACCAGAAATATTCTTTACCTTCTTTGTTTGACCCTTCGTTTTCAATTTCTGATTATTCTCAACAATTTTTGTTTGCTTTTCATTTTTCTGGGCTTTGAACTGAAATACAGATGTTGAAGGTGATTTCTGATTTTCATTTTATTTTGGGGATTGATTTGAGGTACCAGCTACATCAGAGCTTTGCACAAAAGTGGCATATAGCTGGTTTTTAGTGATTTCCTTAACATCAGAAGTGCAATTTGTTCCCCGTTTTGAATTATCATCCTCCTTTTTCACAATAGCTTTTATTTTTCTTTCATTTTTTTCAAACTTGGATGCTGAGTTTTCCTGATTATGAATTTTATTCTCTAAATGTGCTATATGAAGCTCATAACTGGCTATCTCCTGTTCACTGCAATTGACACATTCACTTAGAACTTTGTTTGCAGTTTTATACTTCTCAATTTCTTGTTCCAAGTTGCTGAACTTTTCTGACTCTTCATCACAGACAGCTTTTCCTTTTTCTATGTTGAGAAGTCTTTCAGGCAAGCCAGTGTTTAACCGCTTTAGTTTTTCAACTTCAGCCTTCAATTCAGTGTTTTCTTTGGTCAGCTTCTTAACTTCTTCATCACAATTTTCATTACTGGACATCAACTCCAGTTTCTCAATTAGTTCATCTTCTCTTTCCTCCACTTTAATTTTGTCAGCAAGTAAATTTCTGTTATCTTCTTTAAATAAGACAATTTGTTTCTTCATCCATTCATTCTCACTATAAAGTTCCTCATTACGTTCACGCAGAGCAGAAATATGCAATGTTTCCTTGCTGATTTTATTCAGACTAGCCTTGAGATCTTCATTTTCTTTTTGAACTTCAGCATGTTCAAGCTTTAGTTTGTCCATTACATAATTAATTTCAGTCAGCTCTTGCATACTTTTTAGATGCTCATTTTTCTTCTTATTCAGCTGATTCTCAAGTTCTGATATCTTGTCCAAGCATGTTTGATTTTCAATTTTTAGAGAACCATTTTGTTCTTTAAAATTCTGAGCATCTATTAGGCATGTATCATAAGACTGTTTCAATGTAGGACAAATATCACAAGTAAGTTCAAATTTGCATTGTTCAATTCTTTTATTTAGCCTTTTATTTTCGAATTTTAATTTTGTACATCTATCAGTAAGCTCTTCATTTATATTCCATAAATCATCAATCCAACTTCTTCTGATCTAGAGCTTACCTGAGATGATGATTCTTCATTATCATTTCTCCGATCAGCCATCAAGCATTTGTTGTCATTCCTGGTTAGCTTTAGTTTTTCCAAAATTTCTTTGGCAGATCTGCAAGAAGAAATACATGAGATTAGAGCTCTATCAATTGATTCTTTCATTAAAACTAATGGTCTAGTGTTGACAGAGTCATTCAATTTATCCTTCTCAATCCATATAGATTTATCTTTTGATAAATTGTGTGGACCATGAGTTATTACCTTCCAGAGATTAGGATCAGTTGATTTTACATACCGATGAAAATTTTCTAACCAAGAATCAAAATCATTACCTCTGAATATCGAAGGCTTAGCCATCGAGATATGATGAATGCACCGAAATCAGATGAGCAAATCAAGACACTAAACCAGTGAAACAAAACACAGAACACAAGAAACCCACTCTGAAATGCACCAAAAACTAGCAGAATCCTCTACAGATTGTTAGATCTGTTAGGTAAGAGACCCGCTCTGATACCAATTGTTGGGTTCGGTGCGTTAGATTCAGAGGGGGGTGAATGAATCTCCCCTTTAAAAATTCGCTCACTTCACAAATTTAAACAAACTGAAAAGCTAATCAAATCTTCTGTTGAACCAGTAAGCAAATATGTTGAGCGCACCTATGCATGCATCTAGCGCCAATCAGATAAAAGAACAAACCAGGAAGACAATGTGTTTTTAGGTGGTTCGGTCCTCCAGACCTACATCCACCCCACACTCAAACCAGAGTGTGGATTCCGCTGACTCACAGATTGAACCGCTGGGCCTCACAACTTGCCTACAACTGCTGGGCTTTACAGCTTGCCATCCGCTGAGCATCACAGCTTGCTACCGCTGGGCAATGCAGCTTAGCCATCCGCTGGGGACTACAGCTTAACCCGTCCGAGGTATCCACCTCGCCCGCTGGCAACACAGCTTACTGTCCAGAGAAGCACGTTCTCTGCAACGCTGGGGATTACAGCTTACCCGTCCAGTGGAATCCTCCACTGCAAAACGCTGACAAACAACTTGAAGAAAGGTTTAAAATGAAAAAAAAAACAAGAGACAACAGCAACAGGAAAACTGTAAACTATGAAGCACAATATGGCTCTCAAAGAGAGCTAACTAGCCTAGATTTGATCCACGGTCCAGTAAAGGCTGATCTTCAGACTGCTCTCTTCTTCTCTCGATCTCACTATCTCTCCTCAACTTCTTTCTCTTCTTCTTCTGCTAATCCCTTTCTCTTCTTTTTCTTCTCTCTGCTTTTCTTCTCTCTGGATCGTGCTCTATTTCACTCTCTGCTTCTGCTCTTCTGCTTTGATCACGATCGGTCTTCTTCTGAGGAAGAAGCTTCATATATATAGCAGCAGCAGATAGGGCGTGTGTCCTCCACAGTTCCAGCCTAATCACCTTGACCACGTGGCAGCATCTCAGCCTGCTGGATTACACGTGTCACGATCCTGAGCCATCCTTCATCTTGGATCTCGTGCCCTCCTTAAGTTCCTCGACCAACAGTCCTGTTAGAACATACGAGGATGCACTGAGTTAATTCAGAAAGCAATGTACAGACTTTGTTTTAAACGATGCACAATGCATAGTGTATGGACTTAGCGTGAATGTGAGAAGACGATGTATAGGGCTGTACATACTTGATAGCATGCATCAATGTACAGACTTTAGACATGATGCAATGTATAGACTTGACTGCATAGAGACGCTAAGTGAGACGCAGCTTAACAATCACTGACTTGATGCTCACACGGCTGTACATACTTGCATGAGACGCTCAGTGAGACGGTGCATGAACGATGACACAAGCTGTACAGACTTTGAATGATGCTTGCACAAAGACGCTAAGTGAGACGGTGCAATGTATAGACTTAGCCAAGACGTCATGAGCAATTGGACGATGTGGAGACTTGCTCAATGTACAGACTTCGCCGATGTATAGACTTAGTTTGAAGGAAGGCAAACATATGTATAGACTTGTTGCGGCATCAAAGCAACCATGACAGTGTATAGACTTTGTACATGCGTGCATGCTATGCGATGTACAGACTTGTTGTGCCTAACGTTTATGCCTGAGTGCATGACACATGACGATGTACAGACTTTGTTTTGAAAGGATTGCACAAATGCATATATCAAAGTATGCACAACGAAAGTGGATGCACTGACATTCTAAACGAATATGCAGACTCAACGTGCAATAATGTACAGACTTGCTCAGATGATGCATGAACACAACAGCAGGTAATGTGTAGACTATGCATGCATGCAACCAGACAATGTGCAGTCTTGCTACCAAGGAGTGTGCAGACTTGCGAGTGTATGGACTTAGTGAGCATGCAGCAGCCAATGTATAGACTTGCTAGTGTATAGACTTGGTGAGCATACAGGAAGACAATGTATAGACTTGATGAAATGATGCATGAACAAGCCACCAATCGAGTGTACATACTTTGTGTGCATGTGTCACCAATGTACAGACTTGCTGTAATGATGTACAAACATAGTTCAATGTACAGACTTGCTGAACTGTCGTATGGACATAACACCAATGAATGTGCAGACTTTGTGTAATGTGCAAGCAATGTGCAGACTTGCTAAAATGATGCACGAACATAACAATAGGGAATGTGCAGACTTGATAGCATGCAGATGTATATACTTGTTCCAACATCAAAGCAACCATATGCAGACTTAGTGTTTGTGTGAGACAGATCAATGCATTGACCATGTATATGCAAGATAGATTAAATGTGCACGGACTATGTGCTAGTGTGATGTATGCACTGATGCAAACAGGGAAATGCACAGATAAAATAATATGGTGACTCATTCATGTTGCTATCATTAAAACACCACATTATCATCAAGGCACAAGGGGCACAACACCAAACCTTGAAGTGTGCTAGTGAAGGTTCTTACCCTTAAGTATCTCATTGGGAGTCTTTTGAGTACAAGCTCTTACCAGGGCTGTGTTTATGATATAACATGAAGTGTTTACTGTCTCAGCCCAAAACCTTCTAGGTAGATTCCCTTCTACTATCATTGTCCGGGCCATCTCCACCAGAGTTCTATTTCTCCTTTCAACTACTCCATTCTTCTCTAGAGTCCTTAGTGAAGAGAATCTATGATTGATTGAATTTTCCCTGTAAAATTCATCAAACTGTGAGTTTTCAAACTCACCACTATGGTTAGACAAAATAGAAGAGATAGACTACTCACCAGTCTGTTTTATTCTGAGGTAAAATTCTTGAAATTCTTTAAAAGTATTATTTCTATGAGTTATAAAGAATACCCAAGTGAATCTAGAGAAGTCATCTACTAAAACATATCTATATCTTCTACCAGATAAGCCAACTGGTCTAGTTGGTCCAAATAGGTCCATATGAATTAGCTCAAAAGGTTTGGAAGACATGTTTTCAGTTCTGGATTTAAATGAGCTTCTAGTCTGCTTGCACTGGGTACAGGCCTCACAGATCTTATTATTATTTTTAAAGATATTTCATGAAGGCCTCTTACTAAGCTATGTTTATTCAACTTATGCAGCACACTATAATTGGCATGACCTAACGTACGATGCCAAAGGCAAGCTAAGTCATCCTTATTAACAGTGAGGCACAAACTAGTGTGTGCTGCATCATCTAAATCTACCATATAAATGTTAGTGACTCTTCTACCAGTTAATTTCACAGTTTCAGAATTAGGTTCAAAATTATTACATACAAGTGAGTCAAAAATAACTTTATGGCCTTTATCGCAAAGCTGACTAATACTAAGCAACTTATAGGCAAGGCCTTCAACTAATAAAACCTCATCAATGCAGCAAGAAGAGCACTTACCAACTTTACCTGATCCAATTATTTTCCCCTTGGTATTACCTCCGAAGGTAACAAGACCAGCATCTTTCTCTGCCAGCATGCAAAATTTCCCTTTGTCCCCGGTCATGTGCCTGGAACAGCCACTGTCAAGGTACCATTTGTTGTGATTGGTTGTCAGGCATACCTGCAAAGAAAATTAAGTAGAGAATTTTGGAACCCAAAACTGTTTGGGCCCCATAAAAGCATTCATCTCATGCAGAAAAGATATCAAGTGTTTTGGCATCCACATTTGTTTTTGTGTTTTTACTTGTTTTATGGATTCCTTAACTTTTTACTCAGTCTGCTTTTTCTCGACACTTTGAATTTTTGATGATTGTTTTTATGTTGTGGCATTTTTATCCTTAGAACCATTGTGAAGATTTCTGTGCCAGTGATTAGTCCAGTGGGCATTAGGAGATGTGTGTGCACTATAGACCCTAGGCTGAACAGTTCTAGGATGGACATGGTCATATGAGTATTGGTTCATGTAAGTTCTTGGCCTAGGATGCATAGATGCAGTCCAGTGATAAGGTTGATGCACCTGACCTTTCTGTTGCACAGACCTCATATAGGATATGCTTCGACCTTTTCCTACCAACAGTGTATAGATAGGAATTGTGAAATGATGGATAGGTCGGTGCACTAGAGTGGTAACATCGACCTGAGGTGCCCCTGCTCTGACTTGGGTTTTTAAAGGACTTGAACCCATAAGGAGTATGCATCGATGCAGGTTGGGTGTTGCATCGACCTTTCTGTTGAATCTAGGTTATCTTGGATTTGGGGGTTCCCTGGACTTTGGATTTGGCTGGCATACCCCTAACCTATCCCCTAGCTTGAAGAGCAGTGGTGTGTAAACTAGATCCTTCTAGCACCTCTACCTTTCCTTTGCCCTTATCCTTTGCACTAGGCTTATTATTTTCCACATATTTATTTAAGTTTTCACCACAGTTCATTTTTATCAAAGGTTTGGATTTTCCTTTTTCAGCAACAAAAGATATGGTTTTCACATCCAATCTTTTCTTATTGCTTGGGTTAAAACCTAATCCTTCCCTTCTGAAATTTACTTTTGTTCCCAGAATGGCATTCAAATTTTCAGTTCCCTGTGTCATGCCTTCAAGAAAATGTTGTTTATCTTTGTTTTCTTTTTCTAAGTTTTCAATTGTCTTTTTCAATTCATTATTTACTCTATTAACATCATCATATTTTTCATTAGCAGTTCTGGTTTCTTCCTCAAATTTTTGCATTCTAATTTTTAATTCATCAATTGTGTTTTTCATATGTTCATTTTCATGCCTCATTTCATTCAAAATAGTTTTGACATTTTCATATTCAACAATAAAATTTTTGAAACTACTATTTTTAGTTTCTAGGCATGCAATTCTGTCATTTAAGGAAGTATCATCCACTAATGAATTTATCTTTCTTTTCAGATGTCTTTTCTCTTTACGCACATCATCATACTTATCTAACATTTCAACGTGAGCTTCATCCGAATCACTATAAGTGTAATTTTCAAAGGGGGAAATTATCTCATCATTATCTTTCTCCTCATCTTCTCCTCTGGCCATCAGACAGAGCTTGTTTTCATCCTCACTGTCGGATGTGCTGCTCTGATTGCCTTCTTCTTCATCAATCCAGGTGCTCACCATGGCTTTTCCTTTCCTGTTCTTCCACCTGGGTTGTGTTTTCCTTCAGCAGCTCAAGACATTCAGCCTTCAGATGTCCTGCTTTCCTGTAATTATAACAGACAATAACATCAGATTTCTTGGCAGTATCAGACTTATATTTCTACTGCCTCTTTCCTGAGAAATATTTTCTTCTGAACCTTTTTCCTTCCTTCCTAAGGAATTTCTTAAACTTCCTAGTGATCATGGCAAATTCATCAGGGTCTTCATTGATGTGTCCCCTGTGGTTCTGGAGTTTTGATGATGACAGATATTATGCCTCAATATGTTTACATCCTTGATGATATAATCCTGTTGCATTATAAGAAACTGTCAGAACAGGTTCAGGATGACTCACAGGTCATAAAGTTAACCCAAGTCAAAGTCAAGTCATGACAGGCAAGGTTAATGCTCAGATCAGGTAATGCTCTGTTAGTTCTCCTGCATACATTCAGTTCATATCTGCTATATGCATTCACTTCATCGGTCCATGTTCATTGTGCCTGAAAGTCTGTACGTTCTCTGGTGTTTTGTTCCATCAGTCATACAGTTTGCAGTCTTCACTCATGCCATAGTCTATACATGCCATAGCTTTGCATTTACAAAGTGTGTACATGCCACAATCCTGCATACATGAAGTCTAAATATTGCATCACTTGTACATGCATTGCCTTCATGCAGAGTCTACGCTTTCCCCCACAGCCTGCACAACATGTCTATACATTATCTGGCAGCCTGCACAGCAAGTCTATACAGCGTCCGGCAGCCTGCACGCAAAGTCTATACATTGCGTTCAGCAGCCTGCACGCCAAGTTTGTACACTGCATACACATCATTGTTGTATGCATGCTTAGTCCATTCACTTGTTGACAGCAAGTATATACATTGTCACCTGCATGCATTACTTCAAGTCTATACAGGCTGCCTTCATGGTATTGCCAGTCTATACATTGTGCGTGGTTCAAAACAAGTCTGCATAGTGTCTGTCGCTTGTCACTCATTCAGAGTCTATACATCAGTCAGCATTGCCTGTTGCATTGTTCATCAAGTCTAGACATTGTGCATTCCTTCATATCAAGTCTAGACATTGCATGCCACAAGTCTGCACATCCTGTTTGCACTAAGTCTGTACACTGTCTGTGCTTTCACGTGTCTGGTTGCATGAGTCATTGAAGTCTGTACATCGCTTGGCGCTCACCAAGTCTGTACATCGCCCAGTCGTGTGAACATTGCACTACAAGTCTATACATCGGCCTGGGGCTTGCCAAGTCTGTACATCGCATTTGACGAAGGCATTGGAAGTCTATACATTGATTCACTGTTCATGCATTCATCAAACAGGTCTATACATTCATGGCATATGTGCAACATTTTTCTAAAGTCTATACATTGTCTCAGCGTCTCATGCAAGTCTATGCTAGCCAGAGTCTATAAGTTGTCTAGCACACACACGCTCAAGTCTGTACATCTGATCGTCTCATTTAGCGTCTCACGCTATCAGAGTCTGTACAGCATTAGGCTACAGTGCATCGTTTCTCAGAGTCTGTACAAAGTTAGCCAATAGTGCATTCTCTCTCAAAGTCTGTACATCCAGCTCTGTCTCACTTAGCATTTCACAAAGTATGTACATCGCCTAGGGCTTGCTAAGTCTGTACATCGGTGAAGTCCATACATCCACCGCTGAACCTTCCAAGACTATACACTGTCCTGTTGCTTTCAAGCCATTCATCAAGTCTATACATTCCCAGTCTTTACCTACGTTCAGAACCCCAAGTCTATACATTGGTAAAGTCTATACATTGCGGTTTGAAGCTGCATCAAGTCTAGACATTGTCTTGTAGCTAGCACGAAGCCAAGTCTATACATTGTCTCGTTTACATGCTTCAAACTCTATACATCGTGGGCTTCGAGTCATCAAAGTCTATACATTGGCAGCTGAACTGTACAAGTCTATACATTGCCTTTGGGCATCAAAGTCTGTGCATCGCTTTCAAGCTTTCCAAAGTCTTTACATGGCTTGTGTCATCAAGTCTATACACTCGTGAGTGTGTCATCAAGTCTATACACTCGTGAGTGTTTCATCAAGTCTATACACTCACTTGTGTCATCAAGTCTATACACTCGTGAGTGTTTCATCAAGTCTATACACTCGCTCGTCTCTCCAAGTCTATGCATCGGCGCACTGTTCATGCATCAGTTCCCCAAGTCTATGCATCGGCGAACTGTTCATGCATCAGTTCTCCAAGTCTATACATCGGCGCACTATTCATGCATCGGTTAAGTCTATACACTGGCTATGGCTTGTTCATGCATCTTACCCACGCAAGTATGTACATTGAGGTCGCTTGAAGGGCTTCAAGTCTACACACTCTCACATTGTACACACTTGCTTAACTGCTGCTTCTAAAGTCTACACATTCGATTGCTTCATGCTTTACACAGAAGTCTACACATTCCACTCTGTTATGTTAATGCATCATTCTGCAAGTCTGTACACTGAGGTCGCTTGAAGGGCTTTAAGTCTACACACTCTCACATTGTACACACTTGCTTAATTGCTGCTTCTAAAGTCTATACACGCTTTGTTAAAAGCCTTAACCAAGTCTATACATCCATCTGATACTCTCTTATGACTGTGTCACAGGTATACACTTTGAGAAGAAAGATGGCTGGGCACGTGATCCGAGGTTGGCACCTGGCACGTGATTTGAGGACAAGAGGGCACAAGCCCTACACATGCCCTAGCTGTTGCTGGTATAAATATAGAGCTTCTTCCACATGAAGAAGACTGATCAAGATCAAGATCAAGGAAGAGTGATCGAAGTAGAGGCAGAGAGCAGAAAAAGGCAGAAGAAGAAAAAGGAGAGAGCAGCAGCAGAGAGGCTGAAAGTAGAAGAAGAAAAAAGGAAAAGAGATTGAGATCGAGAGTGAAGAAGAAGAAGAATAGTGTGAGCCTGATACTGAGAAGAAGAAGAGAGAGAGAGAGAGTTCATGGAGAAGAAGAAAGAAGCCTTCATTGAAGATTCGTCTGTCTGGCATTGGATCAAATCCAAACCAATTTTGCTCCAGCGAGAGCTACTTTGTGTGTCTCATTTCTAGCTTTACGTTGCTATGTTTTTCCTTGTGTTTGTTTTTATTTTGTTCCTTCCATCTATTCACCTTGTTATTCTGATTCCCTTGTTTG
This sequence comes from Amorphophallus konjac, assembly GCA_022559845.1. NCBI lineage: Eukaryota > Viridiplantae > Streptophyta > Magnoliopsida > Alismatales > Araceae > Amorphophallus > Amorphophallus konjac. Next base: position 280,261,524 of record CM040126.1, on the reverse strand, counting down.
GGATCAGGGTTCCTCCCGTGGACTCAGAGAAGGGGGACATTGGGTCTCCGATTGCAAGTTGCTAGGAGTCACTTGTGGGTTTCCCTCCGGGTTGGAGGAAGGGAGATGCGTCTCCGGTTCTGGTCTTGTGGGTTGCAAGTCCAGGTGTTCCCTCCTGGTCTGGAGGAAGAGAGATTTCGTCTCTGGTCGCAAGTGGTTGGGAGTCACTTATGTTTTTCCTCGGTTTGAAGGAAGAGGGGAGGTTGTTCCCCTGGTCAAGCTGTTTGGCAGCACGTGTTGCAGACTGAGTCTGCGGTTCTAGCTTTGGCTAGTGGAAGCCTCACTCCGGTTTGGAGTGAGGGGTGGACGTAGGTCTGTGGACCGAACCACCTAAAAAGCCCTGTTGTTCTGTGGTTTGTTTGTGGTGTGCTCTTCCATATCTTCTACCTCTTTCACAGGTTGTATGAACACTCTTGTTTCTATCTGCAGTGACCTTGAGCATTACATATTTTGCTAAGTGTGTTTGGTTTCCACTGCTCTGTCTTCGGCATTAGTCTTCATCAGGTTCCACAAGTATAGTTAGCAGTTCATCTGGTCGATCAAATGTTTTATTGAGCTCTATAGTTCTTATTCCGCAATTGTATCTAGCAGCAGGCTTATTGTTTTTAACTTGGGCAATATTTTTGAAGGGGATACATTCACCCCCCCCCCTCTGTATCGATCGCACCGTCCCAACAATTGGTATCAGAGCAGGTTGTCTACATAGAAGATCCAGTGACATGTAGATTCGATCCTGTTGTCTTGGTGCTTTCTAGCTTTTGGTGCTTCATTATGCCTGTTGCATTTATCTGATCAGTTTTCATGGGTGATCCACCGATTTTCAACGGTTCTAATTTTAATGTGTGGTTTGTCAGTCTGCACAATTATGTTGATGCAGTTAATCCTGATCTGTGGAAGTTAATTTCACAAGGTCCTCACACATTACCAAAGAAAGTGTCCAAATGGACCAACAGCCGCAGATCAAAGGATGGAGAAAATCAGAAAGCCTTCAATCTAATGAAAGCAGCCACTGACAGAGCCTTACACTCCTGTCTTTATGATTGCAGGTCTGCTAAGGACATTCTGGATGTGCTGAAGCGAGCTCACAAGATAAATGAGGACAGCTGCATGATGGCTAACAGAAGTAATCAAAGTGGCAGCCAAAATGAAGAAGAGGATGATGATGAGGAGGTAAATCGTTTCGAGAATTTTTCTTTAGATGATTGGGAGAATGCATATGCTGAGTTGCTTGAATCTCATGAACATTTAAGAAAATAATACAATAACTTGAAAATGAAAAGTGATCGGGGTAGTTCAAGTTCACCTTGTGAAAATTGTTCAAATATGAAGCAATCTCATGATGCATGTTTGTCTGATATTCATATGCATAAAAAGCAGAATAAAAAATTGATGAAAGAATTTGAATGTGTTAGCTCTGAATTGGCTGTTCTGAAATCAGAAAATGAATGTCTTAAGAAACAGTGTGAAAAACTCCAGCCTCAAACAATATGTTCTGATAAATCTGCTTGCAATGAATGTGCATTCTTGAGGGAATTGATTGAAGATTTAGACTCTGATGATAATATACAGAAGAACTTAATCACTTCCTTGAAGGAAGAAAATGATTCATTGCTAACTCAGAAGAAGGAAACTGAGAAATTACAAGATAAGCTGATTGAAGAAAATATTTATCTGAAGGAACAAAACAAAAAGCTAATGGTTCTTAACATTGTTTTCTCTGAAAAATGGCTGACGATTGAAAAAGGGAAATCTATCTTGAAAGAAAATGAAGTGAATATTGAATTCACATTGACACAGGAAAATGAGACTCTGAAGAGTCTGAATGATGAATTGCAAAATCAAATCATTTCGTGTGAAGACTACATTGTGTCTTTGGAGAGAGAAATTGAAGATCTAAGAAACTCCCTGTCAAAATTTGTTAAGGGAAGAGACATGAAGAGGCGAGATCTCACGCTGAGTCCTGAGCGGGCTATGGATCACCAGAAGATGAATCTGCAAGAGAGGGAAACGTATCAGAGGGCCCAGGGGATCTCCCTGGGGGAAAATCCTCCGATGGCTAAGTCAGTAGAGCTATGGTGGAAGTGATAATGGGGGGAGGAGAGAGCTGATGCGCGAGAATCCTCTCCACTAGAGGGTGAAGCGAATCGTGCTCAGGAGCTAAGGGTGTGTGAATGCCTTGTTTCTCTTACCTTCTTCCGGAGGGTGTTCCTTGCTTAAATAGTGCGCCGCCTTCAGAGTCCTGTAAGCTGAGGGGTTCCCGGCGGGAGTTACGTCTTTAACGGGGGCTTTCATGGCCTGATCGCGGGAACGTTATCCTCTCGGAGTCCGGCGGCTCCCCTGACTCTCCCGCTGGCGGGGGACTCTGAACGGCTGCACATGCGGATAATCAACCGGCCTTACCGAGCCTCGGGGATGCTAGCTCATGTCCGAGCGATAGGCATGGCCCGGCGAAGGTGGGGTCGGATAGGTCGGCTAGAGCCTATCTCTCTCGGACGGGGAGAGGGCTTTAGGCCGGACCTTCCTTGGGACCTGACCGTTGTCTCGGGCCCTCCGAGCCTAGAAGGCCGCCGGGGAGAGTTAGTTCCTCGAGTCTTATTTATTGGGCTTTTCTTCCCTAAGTGGGCCCTGTGGGCTATCACTCGGGCGGGCTCACCTGGTTGGACCTTGTGGGTCTTGTTGGGCTGCCTTTGTGGTGGGCTGCGGAAATCCCCCTCTCCACTTGTCCCCCTCCTACTCCCGAGCCAAGGAGGCTCGGATGAGTAGTTTTTTGAGGCTTTGGACCAGCGTGGCTCAGGTGGGTGGAATTCCGTTGGCGTTATGGAGCCGCTTATAGCGGTCGCCGAGGCCCGTAATGATGATCCTGACGGATTCGAAACGAAGGGGCCCCCTTTTTCTTAGAGCACAGAACGGCGCGCCGCCACCCTCAGGGGTTTTTAGGGGGCGCTGTTCATCGTTCTAGGCTTCCAGGGTTTTAGGCTTTCCTTGCTTCTTGATGCGCCGTGAGAGCACAGCGGAGACACGGAGCCTTGCGGCGGCGTTCGTGGAGTTGGCGAGGATAACCGCAGAGGCGGTTCGGCAACTTCCTTCTCCCCCGGAGTCTTCGAGCTCGTACGAGGGATCTTCCCCCGACTCGATGGCGGGTCAGAGTCCGGAGCTTGTGCCGGCGAGGCGGGAACCCGTCCCCAACTGCAGTGAGTTGGGGGAAGCGGAGGTGCGGAGGCTGGAGCATCGTTTTCGCCTGCCTCTCAAATACAGCTTTGCTACCGCCGCTCCGCATGAGACGAGTCTGGATGATCACGGGGAGCACATTTGCACCTTTCTTCTGGCTTGGAAGAGCGGATTTCATCTCCCTTTCGATCCTTTCGTGCTGCAGCTTCTTAATTTTTTCCGGTTGGCGCCTATTCAGCTGGTGGCCAACTCATATCTTCTGTTTTCGGCCTTCCGGATTCTTTGTCGTCAGCACGACATTTTTCCTTCCTTGGACCTCTTCCATTTCTTCTTTGAGCTGAAAGCGCACCCGTCGACGGGAAAAGGCTTCTACTTCATCCAGGCGCGGAGGAATAGGAGCTGCATCTCGCTTGCGGCGAAGGACTCCTCGCATAAGGGGTGGAAGACCCACTTCTTCTGGGTGAAGGCGGTGGCGACGGATGAGATCTGGAGATGTCGGACCTCGCCCAACTTTCATCCGAATCTTCCCCCTCGCCAGGAGGAATTACCTCCCCACGTAGAGCAGCAGGCTGCCCGTCTACTGGAGGACCGTCGATCGACCGAGGAGCTGGTGACGCCGGAGAACATCGAACTGTGTCTTCTCTCGCGGTTGACGTCGACAGGTACAGCTCTTGAGGCTCTTTTTCTGGGGTGGTAGCTCCTTTCCTCCTCCTGACTGGGGCTTCTCCTTGTTGTAGACGTGAGGCGGGAGCCTCTGGAGGAGGCGGCCGAGGTCATCGATCTGGGAGATGACTCGGCAGCCGATGAACCAGATGCCTCGGCGGGTCGCGCCCAGGCCCGAGACAAGGGCAAGGGGGTGGCCCCCGAGGGGTCTTCTCGATCGACCGGCCTGAAGCACAAGGATCCCCTGGCGGGAAAACTGCGGGAGGCCGTGAAGGCCAGGAAAAGGGCCAAGAAGGCCGGCCTTTCTACCGCCGTCGGGGGCGATTCTGGCTCGGCGGCGCTCCCCCCTCGGGGGTAGGATGGGGCCGACCCCTCCGGGCTGGCTCTCCCATCCGCCGGGCGAGAGGGGGCCGAGGAGACCAGGGGCCCCTCAGAGGGAGGTGATGGGTCGGCTCTCCCCTCTGCGGGGGCAGAGGGGGCCGATGCCGGTGTGGCCGGCGCTGGGATCGAGGGATCGGTCGGCGCGGATGGTGGTTCGCCCGCGGGGGCGTTGCGGCTCCATGTACCGAAAGTTTCTGGTGCGGCCGATCCCGCGGCGTCGGTCGACGGTGGGGGTTCGCCCGGGGAGGCGTCGCAACCCCAACCGACCGTGGCACGCGGGGCGGTCAGCTTCGCTGCCCGAACAGGGTCTTCTGGCGGGGTGCCCAGGGTGGAGCGGTCCCCTTTGCCGGAGCCTCTGGACAGGCTCGGTATCTCGGGTGACTTGTACCGGTTCTGCCGATCGATCGCCGAGAGGACCAGGGGGGCAGAAAGGCGCAATACTCCCGCCGGGGTCCTTGATGTCCTGATGGAGGGCGGCCTGGTCATAGCTCGGACAGCGGTCGTGATGGCGGAGGCGCACGCCCGGACGGAGGCGGAACGGTCGAGGCTTGCCTGGACCCTTGGCGGATGCGAGGGAAAACTAGCCCGGCTCGAGGGGGAGCATGAGGGGCTCCGGCGGGAGTTCCTCGCATTCAGGGAGTTGGCGCGGTCGAGCCGACTGGAAGCCGAGGCGCTGGCCGAGCAGCTAGCAAGGGCCCAAGAATCGCTCGAGAGGAAGAGCAAATGTCTGGAAGATGAGCGTCAGCGTCACATCGAGCTGGATGGCCTCTAGGATCTTGAGCGCGGCGAGCTGCAGGATCGGGCGGAGGATGCGGAGCGCCTTCGTGCTGAGGCCGAGGCGGACCGAGCCCGGGCGGAGGGCCGGATGATCGAAGCCGAGCGGAGGATGACCGAGCTAGAGGAGCGTCTGGCGAGGGCGGAAGAGCGTGCGGCCGAGGCGGAGCGGGCTCGGGTTGAGCTTGCCGGAAGGGTAGGGCAGGTTGAGGTGGAGGCGATCGAGCGTTACAAAGGCTCGGAGGCTTACTCGGCCGACTTGATTAAAGCTGCCCTCCCCTACTATGAGGTAGCGCTCCGCTGGGGTGCTCGAAAGGGATTCAGGCAGGGCTATCGCCGGGTGATGAGCTATGCCAATGAGCACCTTGTCGGGGGCGATTTTCCTTACGGCCAGAGTTATGACTCGGATGAGTCAGTTTCCAGCTCCTCATCCTCGGCCGGGGAAGAACCGGAGGAGTCACCTCCAGCGGGGTCACCAACTCCGGAGGCTCCGGGAGGGCTCACGACCGGGACAGTTCTCGCACAGGCGAGGTCAGTGTCCGGGCCGGCCGTTACCGAAGGTACCGGGGGTGACGCGTCCCCTACTACTGTTCTTGAGCTTCAAAGTGGGCCCGAGGCCTGATGTATTATGCTTTATTTTGCCCCTTCCCCTTTTTGTCTGTTTTTCCTTTTGTTAGAGGACTTCTTTATGGGAGGTAATAAAGAACTTACTTTGTTTGATCGCTATCTTTGCCGTGAATTGGCTGGCGTATCGAGGGCAGTTGGAAAGTGCCGATATTCTTTGCACCATTTTCGCATGCCGATTCGGGAGACTTCTGGCGGGGCGTCCTTTCATTCCATCATGCTTTGAAAGTCGAGACGCTTCGCGAATCCCGCTAGGGCGGGGGCCGAGGAATTGGAGGTGACCTTCCAGGGGAGTTCCTGTAGCGTGTTTTCGAGCGGGGAGTCATTTAAGGCGCGTGGCCTCCCTTGGCCTATAAAAGGACCGAAGGGTGCTCCTTCCCTCTTAACACTTAGGACTCTCGCCGGTGGTCTACTCTTATTCCCTCGTTTTCGCTCTGCGTTACGCCACCGCGATCGGAGCATGGAGGACGCTTCAGAAGGTGACGCCGCAGACGACGGGGAGCGGCCAGTTCCAGCTGTCCTGGAATATCGGTCGGATCCCACGGTCGCCGCGCGTGCATGAGACGGGTCCGACGGTCGCCGCGTGGATCTGGAGAGGGCTTCGACGTGTGGGGGCACGCCGTTTGCCTCCTCTTGGCTCCGGCGAGGCTTCCGGGTGGACGCCGAGATGGAGGGCGGATGGGGGAGTTAGGGATGCCGGCCGTCATTCCCCTCCGTGGGAGGGGAGGAGGCGGCTCGCCTCTGTCTGCAGCCTCTTTCTCTCTCTTTTGTTCTTCATTTCTTTCACTCTTCGGGGGCTGCTTGCTTTCTGTTCGCCTCCAAGGAGTTGGTGGATTGGCAGAGAGGAGACCTTCACGGCGCTCCTTCTTCCAGGTTGTTGCCAACTTGGAAGGTAGCCTTCCTCGTGTGAAAGGTGGCCTTCTCCTTGTCATCCCTCTGTCACCCTTGTCACGGTCCACCCGAGCCAACTGGGTCGACCATCTCTTGTCCGAGCCAGTTTCTACGCGAGGCAGAGTCAGTGGCTGGATGCGAGAAGGTCAAGACCTGGTCGGCCGGGCGATGGCCGTCTGCCGTGGTGTTAGATGGATTTTTGCTTTTCACTATGTAATGTATTGGCAGTTGCCTTTCTGATGTACCAACAATTATCTTGAATGAATGCAAAAAGGGGGTTTCATTTCACCCGATTTGTTGATACAGTTTTCAGAAATAAAATCTGCGTAGTGTGGTTGCATTCCATGTCCAGGGAATGGGTTCCCCTTCCATCGTGGCCAACCTGTACGCACCTTTCCCAAGCGTCTCGATCACTCGGTAGGGGCCTTCCCAGTTGGGGGATAGCTTGCCCGCCGCCTCCAGTGGTCGAGAGGCTTCGGTCTTCCTGAGGATGAAGTCCCCTGGTCAGAATTGTCTGCCCCGGACCTTGGCGTTGTAGTACCGAGTGAGGCGGCGCTGGTATTCCGTAGCTCGGACGTTCGCGATCTCTCGGAGTTCGTCTGCCAGGTCGAGGTTCTCGAGCAACTTCTGCTCGTTTGCCTCGGGCGAAAAGTTGATCACTCGGAGAGACAGATTGGCGATCTCTAACGGAACGACGGCTTCGGTGCCATATACCAGCTGAAAAGGGGTCTCACCGGTTGCCGTCCTGGGGGTCGTTCGGTGCGACCATAGTACGCTAGGCAGTTTCTGAGCCAGCTACCCTTAGCCTTGCCGAGTCTGGTTTTATGCCCTTCAAGATAGTTTTGTTGGCATTTTCAACCAGCCCGTTGGCCTGAGGGTGGGCGACCGAAGTGAAGTGGTTGCGGATATTTAGGTCGGCGCATCTATCTCGGAAGTACCGAGAGTCGAATTACCACCCGTTATCGCTCACTATCACTCGGGGGATGCCAAAGCGACAGATGATCGATTTCCAAATGAAGCCCCAGGCGACTGTCTCGGTGATCCTTGCTGTAGCTTCAGCCTCGATCCACTTGCTGAAGTAGTCGATGGCGACGATGATGAACTTCTTCTGGGATTGAGCCGTTGAGAATGGCCCAAGGATGTCGATCCCCCACCGAGCGAAAGGGTAGGGCTCGGTAAGGGTGATAAGTTCCGTGGCCGGCTGATGGACCAAATGGTCGAACCGCTGGCAACGGTCGCACTGTTGTACGTAAGCCGTGCAGTCGCGCTGTAGGGTAGGCCACCAGTACCCCTACCTTAGCAGGATTCTGGCCAGCGACCGACCTCCTGAACGTGCTCCGCACAGGCCTTGATGAATCTCTTCAACAGCTTGGCTCGCTTCGTCAGGACCGAGACACTTCAGAAGGGGCCCGGAGAACGATCTTCGGTAGAGAACGTTGTCGAGGATGACGAAGCGCCGAGCTTGGTATTTCATTCGGCGGGCTTCCCGAGGGTTGGAGGGCTCCTGGGAGTCCCGTAGCCAAGACAGGTAGGGGGAGCGCCAGTCACCGGGAGTGGCCGAGTCAATGGCGAGGAGCTCCGAGTCTATGCTCGGGCGCTCTAGCTCTTCTAGGAGGACCGATCGTGTACCTTCCGGGTCTAGGGAGGAGGCCAGTCGGGAGAGGGCGTACGCCCGAGAGTTTTGCTCCCGAGCTATTCGGACTACCTCGAACTCCTCGCACTACCGGGCCAGGCTCCGGACCAACTGGAGGTATTTGATCATAGGTGCCTCCCGAGCTTCGTACTCGCCATTGACCTGGCTTGCAACTAGCTGGGAGTCGGTGTGGATCCTGACTCGCTCGGCCCCCAACCGTCGGGCCATGCGGGCTCCCGAGATAAGGGCCTCGTACTCGGAAGCATTATTGGACGCCAGAAAGTTGAACTTCAGGGCATATTGTTATTCTATTCCTTTGGGGGACTTTAGGAGGATCCCTGCGCCACTGCCGATCGAGTTGGACGATCCATCGATGAACAGCTACCAGGTTGGCCCGGTTGCTGTCGGAGGCCTGTCCTCGACTGGAACGGTGCTCTTGGCGATGAAGTCGGCGAGCGCTTGTCCTTTGATAGCTGATCGTGGCCGATACGAGATGTCGTAGGCCCCAAGCATGATGGCCCATTTGACGAGTCGCCCCGAGGCTTCGGGATGGGCCAGAATCTTCTTCAGTGGCTCGCCGGTTAGCACGGTGATGGGATGCCCCTGGAAGTAGGGTCGGAGGCGCTTTGCGGAGGTAACCAATGCTAGCACGAGTTTGCGGGGTACCTCCGCTCGGCCTCGTTGAGCACCTTGCTGGTGTAGTAGACCGGCCTCTCGATTCCTGAGTCATTTCTGACTAGGACCGAGCTGACCGTTGATGGCGTCGCCGAGAGATAGAGCAACAAGACCTCGCCCGGGACGGGCTTGGAAAGCACCGGGGGCGAAGCCAGGAACTCTTTGAGCTCGGTGAACGCTGTCTGGCATTCCCCATCCTATGCGAACGTAGCAGATGCTACCTTGGGCCCCCTCATCAGCTTGAAGAAGGGCAAGCATCGTTCGGCCGCACGGGATAGGAAACGACTGAGAGCAGCGACACGCCCCGTCAGACGCTGGACGTCTTTAATACACGTGGGCGGGCGCATGTCCAGGATGGCCTGGACCTTGTTGGGGTTTGCTTCGATCCCTCGCTGAGTGACCAGGAAACCGAGGAACTTCCCGGATCTTACTCCAAAGGCGCACTTGGCGGGATTGAGCTTCATGTTGTACTTCAGGAGGGTGCCGAAAGTCTCGGCGAGGTCGGTGAAGTGGTCTTGGGCCCTCGGGGTCTTGACGAGCATGTCGTCGATGTAGGCCTCGACGTTCCGACCTAACTGTCCCTCGAACATATGGTTGACCAGTCGCTGGTATGTGGCTCCAGCATTCTTCAATCCGAAGGGCATCCGGGTGTAGCAGTACACGCCGTAGTCGGTGATGAAGGCGGTCCTCTCGACATCTTCAGGGCTCATTCGGATCTGATGATAACCCGAATAGGCATCCAGGAAACTGAGTATCTCATTGCCCGAGGTTGAGTCAACCAGTTGGTCGATGCTCGGTAGCGGATAGCAGTCCTTGGGGGTGGCCTTGTTCAGATCGGTGAAGTCTACGCACATTTGCCACTTGCCTGTGGTTTTCGGCACCAGGACGACGTTGGCTAGCCACGTCGGGTATAGGACCGGTCTAAAAAGACCAGTCTCTTGTCCCTTGGTGACCTGCGCCTTGATGATCGCCTGTTTCTCGGGCGCATGCTTCCTCCTCTGCTGCTGTACGGGTCTCACGGTGGTATCAAGGTTGAGCTTGTGCATCACAGTTTCCTCTGGTATACCAGGGAGTTGATCATCGGACCAAGCGAAGACCCGAACGTACTCAGAAAGAAACTCCTTGTATTGCTGTGGTTCCTCTGGTGGTAGGTCGGCGCCGATCCTTACTCCTAGGGCCGGGTCGTCGTTCAGGAATACCGTTAATAACTCGCCACCGGGTTCGGTGGTCACGGCTTTTCCTTCGACTCCCCTGGGGCCCTTATCCTTCCCGTCCGGCCTTGAGGCTTCCACCGAGATATTGTAGCACCTTCTAGCCGTGGCCTGGTTACCTCGGACATCCCCCAACCCGTTTTTGGTGGGAAACTTCATTTTTTGGTGACAGGTAGATGGTACGGCCTTTATTCGGCTGAGAATTTTTCGGCCGAAAATAGCGTTGTACGCTATCATACCTTTAATCACTATGAAGTCCACTATGACCGTAACGGTTTTGGGTGGGGTGCCGATAGTGACCGGCAGGCTTAGGGCTCCCTCGGGGTAGGTGGCCAGGCCATTAAACCCGCAAAGGGGCGTTCGGATCGGGCGGAGCTTGGATGGGTCTTCCCCCATCTTGAGAAAACAGTCATAAGATAATACATCGGGGGCGCTCCCATTATCAACCAAAATCCTATCTACATTACAGTGATTTATCATGGCCGAGATAATGAGGGCATCGTCATGTGGGGTGCTCAGCCCTTCCAGGTCTTGGTCGGAGAAGACTATGACCTGGGGCTCCATCGGCGGGCCTCTGGGGGGCTCTAAGGCTCAGCTGGCCCGCTCGGCATGACGTTTCCTTCCTCGACTGGTGTCGCCACCCGATGCCGCTCCTCCGGAGATGACGTTGATGTGGACCCCTCGGGGGGCGTTGTCGATCTCCTCTGCGGCGTCTCGGTCTTCTTTGTGCCCGGTCGTGAACCGGGCTAGATGCCCCAGACAGATGAGGCGCTCGATCTCATCCTGGAGCTGATGGCAATCTTCGGTGTGGTGCCCGTGGTCTCCGTGGAACAGGGAATGCCTGTCCCGCTTGTGGTTCTTCGACCTCATTGGCTCGGGCTGGCGGAGAAGTCTCGAGTCTTTGATGTCTTCATAGATCTCGTAGACTGGCGCGGTCAAGGGGGTGTACCGCTCGTACTTTCTCTTGCGCTCTCCTTCTCGATCGCGCTTCTTACCCGAGCCAGGGTTTGGCTCGGAGGTCCGCTTCTTGTCCCCCTCCCGACCCGAGCCGGTTGCGTCTCGGCAGGTGCTGAGTACTTCTTCGCACTCGGCGTGGCGCAGTGCCAGAGTCACTAGCTCGGCAAGGGTCGAGGGAGGGTGGAGGACAAGCTCGCGGCGGAGATTCTCGTCCCGGGTGCCCCCGGTCAGTGCGGTTGTGGCTGAGGCCACATCCAGGCGGGGGATCCTGAGGGCTTCCGATTTAAATCGGTGGACGTAAGTCCGGAGCCTTTCCCTTGGACCTGTTTGAGAGCCAGGAGCCCCGCTACTGACCTTGGGGGGGCGCTACCGGTGAAACTCTCCTTGAAAATTCGCCCAAATTGCCTGAAGTCTCGGATAGACCCAGGGGCGAGGGCCCGGAACCATGCCTGAGCGCCTTGGACCAGGGTGGCCGCAAAGGCTCGGCATTTGATGGGATCCGGCGTTCCATGCAGGGTCACCAGGGCGTCGAAGCTATCGTAGTGGTCGGCTGGGTCGCCCTGGCCGTCGTAGAGCTTGAAGGTTGGGATGGAGGCTCTGGGAGAGACCTCTGCATTCAAGATGTACTCGGAGAAAGGGGATTTCTCCTCGTCCTCCGAGAAAGAGGTCTTCTGCAGGGCGCGGAGGGCGCGCTCTTGCTCTGCGAACCGTCTTTCAAAATCTCGTAGCCGGAGAGACAGCTCCGGTTGTGGTCGCGCCGTGGGGCTGGGGGGGGGGCGTCGTGGCAATCTCCCGGAGCACTGGTGCCCGGGCGCAGCGGCCTTGCCCCCTGCTTCCCTCTCCTCGGCGTGGAGGAAGCCTCTTGCTCCGTAGGCGGAGCATGCGAGGGTCCTCCGACGTCGTTGCGGAGGAGCTGTCGGCCGCGGAGGGTGAAGCGGCCTCCGGCGGTGTGCTGCGTCGCACTCCTTCGAGGGGGACTTCCTGACGGGGCGCGGGACCTTGCATCCCTAGCCGCCTGGGCCCTCATGAGCTCCACGAGGACGTCGATTTTTTCGTTGAGGGCCTGGAAGGCGTTGGCGCCACCGTCGAGGGGTGCCCCTGTCTCCGCCGGGGGGGGTGGCCTGTTGGTGTGGACGCTGGCGTTGGAGGGGGGGCTCTGCGAGACCCTAGAGGGGGTGCCTCCCGCCGCTGCCATAGCCTTACCCTTCCCATCGGCGGATCTCCTCCCTGAGCTTTTTCTCACCATCTTGGCTCTTCGTGCGTTTCCCACAGACGGCGCCAGATGAAGAGGCGAGATCTCGCGCTGAGTCCTGAGCGGGCTATGGATCACCAGAAAATGAATCTGCAAGAGAGGGAAACGTATCAGAGGGCCCAGGGGATCTCCCTGGGGGAAAACCCTCTGATGGCTAAGTCAGTAGAGCTATGGTGGAAGCGATAATGGGGGGAGGAGAGAGCTGATGCGCGAGAATCCTCTCCACCAGAGGGTGAAGCGAATCGTGCTCAGGAGCTAAGGGTGTGTGAATGCCTTGTTTCTCTTACCTTCTTCCGGAGGGTGTCCCTTGCTTAAATAGTGCGCCGCCTTCAAGAGTCCTGTAAGCTAAGGGGTTTCTGGCAGGAGTTACATCTTTAACGGGGGCTTTCATGGCCTGATCGTGGGAACGTTATCCCCTCGGAGTTCGGCGGCTCCCCTGACTCTCCCGCTGGCGGGGGACTCTGAACGGCTTCACATGCGGATAATCAACCGGCCTTACCGAGCCTCGGGGATGCTAGCTCATGTCCGAGCGATAGGCATGGCCCGGCGAAGGTGGGGTCGGATAGGTCGGCTAGAGCCTATCTCTCTCTGACGGGGAGAGGGCTTTAGGCCGGACCTTCCTTGGGACCTGACCGTTGTCTCGGGCCCTCCGAGCCTAGAAGGCCACCGGGGAGAGTTAGTTCCTCGAGTCTTATTTATTGGGCTTTTCTTCCCTAAGTGGGCCCTGTGGGCTATCACTCGGGCGGGCTCGCCTGGTTGGACCTTGTGGGTCTTGTTGGGCTACCTTTGTGGTGGGCTGCGGAAATCCCCCTCTCCAAGACAATTTGAATAATCTCCTTGGAGCGAATGTGAATTTTCAGAAGGAGGGACTGGGTTACAATCCAGTCATGAAGAAGGCTGAGAAGGCTGTTGGAGACAAATTGAAAACTATTTTTGTTAAATGTACAGAACAAGAAAAGCCTTCTACCTCATCTTCACCTCAGTACAAAAAATAGAAAGTGACTGAAAAATAGAAAACAAATAAAAAGGATCCTTTAGTGCATGTTGATCACAGTCCTCACACACACTGACATGCATCTAGAAACAAAATGATATGTCACTATTGTCACAAATTTGGACATCTGATGCATGAATGTAATTTGATGGAAAAGGATGACCTAACTACTGTACAAAATAATCAGGATAGAAAGCATGTCTTTAAGGAAAAGAAAATTCATTGTTATAATTGTGGAAAAATAGGACATGTTGCTGCACAATGCAGGTTAGGTTCTCATAGAAAAACCTACTCTATCTGCTCTCATTGTGGAAAACATGGCCATACAGTCAAGGACTGTTGGCATAACCAGGGTAGGAATGTGAATTTCAAACATACTAAATTCCCTGCAAATAGAAATGATTTTGGTAGGAATAAATCTGTTTTTAAAGAAAAGATTCTTGCATGCTTTGAATGTGAAAAACTTGGCCACCGAGCTTCAGAATGCTGGTGGATAGGTAAAGGTAAACCAAAATTTTATGCAAGTAACAGAAATTTCCATGCCAATGCACATAAAATTCATGTTCATAATGATGTGCATAAAAAGAACCTAAAATCTGTTTCTTCATGCTACTACTGTGGAATATTTGGGCACTCCATGAATCATTGTGCTTTAATGATGAATGATGATAAACAGGTCCAAAGGTTGAGGAAAGCACCAATCAGAGGTGTTACTAACAATGTGGGACCCAAGAAGTCTTGGGTACCTAGAAACACAAAATGAGATCTGTGCTTTGCAGGTATGCCTTGGGGATGAGGAATAAAAGGGGGTCAAATAAACCAAGGCATCCAAAGTTTGGTAAAACCCCAACTCTGCTGTTTAAATGCTTGTACACCTAAATTTTCTTTTAGCTGAACATCATGCTTAATATGTCAATTAAGATCTCATGCATACATGTCCATAACTGCATCTGCCATTTGCATTCTTTTCTGATCATGCACTTGCTAGGTGATCTGTGCATACATGAGATTAAAAGGTTGTCTGCATTTGATGCATACATATGCCAATTGCAGTTGGTTGATATTTGTTAAATTGCATTTTGAAAAATCTGAAAAGCTGAATTGAATAAATCTGTTATTTGGACGATCTCTCATGCTTAAAAATGTTCACCTGCACATTTGACATGACATGCATTCACAATCGCATATTAGTAGCATATTGTCAGCTTAAGATGCATACAGAACTGCATCTGCATTGGATTGACATGCATGACTCTTGGTATATAAATAGTGAGATACTAAAGGGCAAATGAATTCTGTCTGGAAGTGCTTGCTATGTGTGAGGTGGTCTTTAGACCAAGTCCTCCGCCTGGTACCATAGGTCAGAGTTGCATACATTTAGGAGGAGCATTATTCATATTCTATCAACTGAACTTCCCATCTTTAGATTGAACTGCTATCTTGCTTAAATCCCTGTGATGAATGTGTAATGTAACACATTTCAACTTCATGCTTCAACTGTTATCAACCACTTTCACTCAACCTATCCATTGGTATCTGTTGAATTGGCTGTTCTTTAAAATGTTTCGGCCTTCCCTAAAAATTCAGAAAGATTTCTATGTGCATATCCTGATCATAAATCTGAAAACAACTTAAAGAGGAATCTTTTATTATATAGGACTGTGAATGTCTGACTCTTTCAGCCGGTTTATGTTTCATGTATGTCTTGTGTTTGCTTATGAACATATCTTGAAAATATCTGAGTTAGTCTTAATAAACTTTAACCAACATTTTCATGTTGTGTCTTTTAAACTCTTCTGAATTCTGAAAATTCTGAGATCATGATACTCCTTGTTTGATATGTATGAAATTAGTATTGTTTTAAACATCTGAGAATATGGAACATGTCCAAGGGTAAATCTTGTCAGAGCAATGACTTTGGTCACTGAGAAACCATGTCCAAAGGACTGTGTCATGAGGTGCCATAGTTAACTCTGCTTAAGAATGATTGATAATCTTGCAGAGCAATGGCATGCACACTGAGAAATACATCTTACTCATTAAAGAAATGATTTGTAGTGTGTCATGAAGTGTAAATGCAATCTCTGTTCCTATGAAGCATGTCAGTTAGTCCTTCCAAGTGCTTAGGGATACGGGCGTCTAAACAACGTGTATCCTCTAGTTACAAGGGTGTACTAAACTCAAGTGCTCATGAAGAATGTTATAAAAATTGTTGCTGATCTTGTTTATCATTTGAAAAAGTGTGCAAAAGAATATTCTATTGGAACCCTTGACAGTAACAAATGTTTTCTTATGTGTTTAACTTCATTACTATTGATTGCATCTCTTAAAGGAATCTTTGAAATTGAGTGAGTAAGAAAGAAGAAAATCAAACAAGACTTTCAATATGAAAGCTAGGTTGACTCTTATTAAAACTGATTTCGGATATGAGAACAGAATGCTAATGAACAAGCATTGCATACATCATATTCTGATCTGACTTGTCAATGAAGATCATTCATAAATCTCTATAATAGAAGAGTCTGAAATACCTGTTTAATCAGATTTATGAAATTGATATCCCATTGAAAACCTTTTTCATTCATTCTGAGTGCTTTCTTTCTCACAGTGGACTCCATTACTTCAGACCTGACTGTTGACTTCTTTATGTCATGAGCTTCATTCCAATCACAGTCCATCTAAGGGGGAGAATTCTTGCATGTCCCTGTGGTTCAATGTTCATTCAGGAGAGTATCTTGTCAGGGGGAGTTTTTGATGACTGTAACTCACAGCATTGCATAATAGCTCCTTCAACAGTCAATGAACATTCCATTCTTTTTGATGTTGTCAAAGGGGGAGAACTTTTGTGAGTCATCATTTGCATCAATCAACACTTGCATCACATGGTGTTTTACAATGCTCACTTTTGACTGAGCTTTTCTGTGGTGCATGTTCATGAACTCTGTCATATCGGTGGTGCATGTTATATGGTATTTCATAATCATCATGATGAATCTATTACAATGACTCATAATATTGCCATCATCAAAAAGGGGGAGATTGATGTGTCCCCTGTGGTTTTGAAGTTTTGATGATGACAGATATTATGCCTCATTATGTTTACATCCTTGATGATATAATCCTGTTGCATTATGAGAAACTGTCAGAACATGTTTGAGGATGACTCACAGGTCATAAAGTTAACCCAAGTCAAAGTCAAGTCATGACAGGTAAGGTTAATGCTCAGATCAGGTAATGCTCTGTTAGTTCTCCTGCATACATTCAGTTCATATCTGCTATATGCATTCACTTCATCGGTCCATGTTCATTGTGCCTGAAAGTCTATACATTCTCCTGTGTTTCATTGCATCAGTCATACAGTCTGCAGTCTTCACTCATGCCATAGTCTATACATGCCATAGCTTTGCATTTACAAAGTGTGTACACGCCACAATCCTACATACATGAAGTCTAAAATTAATAGCCCATTAAATGCTTTAATAATTGATATAATTATATTTTAAATCTAAAAACTTCTTAGAAAATCCTCGGGCATTACACCTGAGGGATCACCGAGACCCTCAAAGCACATGGACACGTAAGCCGAGGTAAGACAATATCTCATGACGTCTAAAGCCACGTCTCGATCTACACCGGATCACCGAGACATTCACGAGGTCACATGTCAACCACTAGATCACAACCGGGTTGACCAGAAACTAATGATGACTCTGAAGCAGTACGGAACACTACTCAATATAATGGCACTCCTGACCACCTCACAACATGGTCATACCCCTTATAGGACGTCCAAGACATCCACGGGACAACAAGCAAACAACAAGGATAAGCCAAGACAATCGGAGGCCAAAATAATGGAAAACAGAAAGCGTAGGGGCATGCGGTCTATCATAGGGCCGCAAGGTGACCCAAGTGGTCATCTACCTGCCCGCTAGACCCAGTCAAACCCCCTATAGTGAAATCGACTTAACCGGTCAAACAGAGCTTAGCGGTCACTCAAAGGACCGCCAAGAATGCTAAACGGTCAGGGCTAGGACCGCTAGCCTAACTGACTTAAAAACCCTCGAACCGACATAAACGGAGCTTAGCGGTCTAGCAATGGACCGCCAAGACCAGCCTTGCGGTCTATTGCATGACTGCTTGGCCAAACCAACTAACACCCAATTCCTAGCGGTCTAACAATGGACCGCTGGACTAAGCTTAGCGGTCTAACGATGGACCGCAAGCAACCCTAAACGGTCTATCGAATGACCGCTTAGGCCTGAGCCGACATAGCTCCAAACGGTCGCCACTGGACTGCTAGAGGGATGCAAATGGTCGCTGGAATGGCCGCTAAGGCGTCACGGCGGGAAAAATAGAGGAATGGTCGATCCCGACCTTTCCACGCCCCGTCCGCCCTAAAACGAAGGGGAAACAACCCTAAGCATGATACAAGCCTTCCACAGACCGGAAGGGATCCAAACGACACCAAAAACATAAGAAACATGTGATTCTACCTAATCGACCCTAAATGAGTCACGGGACTAGTCGGGCTCATACCGACTCCGATTCTCAACCAAATGTGATGAAACTGGCAGGAATGAATTCCCAACATGCCAGGGGTTCAAATGAGACCAAATAAACTAAAAACCGTCACCTGAGAAGTCGAACCTGGCTCACACCTCCCGAACATGCTTTCACATAAAACGAGGTAAAACCCACTCGTTCTCACACGGTTCGGCTCCAAATCGCGAGGAAATGCAGAAGAAGAGTAGGGCGTCCATCTCCCTACCTCCACCGAAGTTCTAGTGCGCCGAAGCGACTAAACCATGCCAAAAACCATCTCACGAGCCCGTCACATCAGCTTTGAATCCACCGAGGGATCGCGCCAACGCCACCCTCAATTCATCACCCCATCACTCTCCAGATCAACTCCACGACATCCCTGCCTCGTCTACCTCGCCACGGTCGTGCGCCCCACGAAGAGAGGAGAAGAGAACGTGAGAGACGAAGTGTTGTGCCTCGGTCTGTTTTGACGAACATCTAGAATGAACATGCCTTGAATTCAGTTTGTATGATTTGCATTGATACAGATTTGATGAATGATGGCTTTAAATGAAAACACGGTTGTTTGATCAAATTTCATATTGAATGAATGGCATGTGGATTTGGTTTCTTATACCTTGATGAATTTCAGGCTGTGAATGAATGATTGGGCATAACTTGCAAAATGCTCAATCTTGATTAAGTTTGGTTTGGACTTACATTATCGGAATGAAGTCAGTGAATGACTTGATTTGTCAGAAAATGAATGGATGCATTGATTGAGTAATTTAATATGAGGTGATTTTGAGAATCTCAATTGATTAGCTTGAGATTAAAACTGATGAGCATTCTGTTATGTGCATGTACTATATGGAATTTTTTTCTCAAGCCCTGGAAATGGGAGTAGGAATAGATGTGTTATTTGATCTTGAGTGGATAGAACGATTATGGCTCAAAAATGGTTTGTATGTTCAAATCAGGAAGATTGAGTTCAATCTGAAGGTAACATTAAAAGCTTGAAGGTGAAATGGTAAGAATAGTTGTTAAAATGGATTTCAATGTCGATGGACTGATCTGGGTAGAAATCATGTTTTGTTATGTCTATCTGAGATATAAGTGCTCAATTGTTAAATCTTGATACTTGGTTTATGAAATGTGGATGTTTCAATTGATTTAATTGATGTTTTTCTGCTGTCAGGAAAAGTGTCGACCTCAGAAGTCGACACTTATTTTCACAGCTTCTGTCGTGCATTAAGTGTTAAGCACTGGCAGAAAGTGTCGACCCATGAAGTTGACACTTTCAGGTAAGTTCGTTCAATTCTGTGAAAACAGAACCTCCGTGAAAAAGTGTCGACCTCAAGAGTCGACACTTTTCACCACGGATGTTATGTTGATTCACAGGCCAGAACATTTGATAAAAAGTGTCGACCCCATAGGTCAACACTTGTTTCACAGGTTTCATTTTTATATGTTCTGGCAGAACATTCATGAAAAAGAGTCAACTCCATGAGTCGACACTTTTTTCTGAACGTTTCAATCGGGATTTCTGGATCTATTTCGAACCCATTAATGTAAGATCCATTTGGCTTGATTGTTTACTAGAATGGCCTTAGGGCATCCACCCTTCCTTGTTCTTGGTATAAAAGGGGTTTCGAGTGGGCTTTTGTGTCCATTTGTCATGCTTTTCCTTGAGTATATATCGCCGCCCCCTTGTTCCGATCGAATACAACCAAGAGCTTCTAACGTGTTCATTTTTCTTGCAGGAGAAGAAGGTGGTGTGTGCTCTACTGGAGGAGAAGGGAAAGAACGCCGGAGTCGTCCCCTCACGAGCCCGAGTCGAGATCGAGAGGCAGCAGCTGCGGTCCTCTTCATCCTTGCTTTGGGCGCCTGAATCTTCAAACACAGGCTCCTCCTTCTCTCGGTTTCATAATTCTAAGCCACACTTTATATACCTCCGATTTTGGTTAAACGATTTACGGGAGATCCATATTGTTTAATCATACTCTCTATTATTAGATATTGTGCTTAGATTGTTATTCTCAGAACTGGGCATTGTATTTTCCATTCTATATTTATTTTGACGATTTCGGAGCTTGCTCCGAGTGTGTGTGGGGTGTCTCGTCGTCGTGCGAGAACCCACGTGTGTGGGCCGTCGAGCCCGTGTGTAGTGGTTGTTGCCGTCGTGCAGCTTGTTTAGTGCAATCCTCTTGAGGTGAGAGGGGTGGACGTAGGACGGCACCTTGTGCGTCCGAACAACCTAAAATATCTCTGTGCCGTGGTTTGCTTCTCTTGTGGTTGTTGATATTTGATTCAATACGAGTGTGAGTGGGTAAGACGAGAGTTTGTTCAATTGTCTGCGCTGGAAAGTTGTGAGGGCTTACTTGCTTTACTTTCATATGTTCTAATCAAGCCTTATCTAAGGTTTATATTCCATATCTGTGGTTTGATTTAATTTAGTCAAATTTTGTCAAAAAGGGTGGGCAATCAATTCACCACCCTCTCAATTGCCTCCTAACCAGGCCAACAATTGGTATCAGAGCCTTGGCTCTACTTATATCTAGAAACCTAGCAGTTTAGAGAGATCTGTTAAGAATGGCCAACAATCTTAACAAGGGGTTAATGCCCGAAGGGCATTCTATTCAAAGACCACCCTTCTTTGATGGTAGTAACTACCCTTATTGAAGAATAGGATGACCGTCTTTTTGCGTGCTCAAAGTCATGAAATATGGACTGTCATAAGGAATGGTCAGTACACTTTACACCCTGATGAGGATATGTGGGACAATGATAGTATTAAGAAAGCCACTGTGAACTTTAATGCTTTAAACATTATTCAGTGTGCTATTCACCCTAACGAGTTTGCTCATGTCTCCATGTGCAGCAGTGCAAAGGAAATGTGGGACAAGCTCAAGCTTATCTACGAAGGTGCCACAGAAGTTAAGGAGATGAAAGCGAATATGTTGACCCGTGATTACGAGCTGTTTCGAATGAAAGATGAAGAAAATATCTCCGAGATGTTCGCACGTCTCATGGAGATTATAAATGGATTGAAATCACTCGGGAGAGAGTTCACAAATAAGGAATTGGTATGGAAGGTGTTGAGGTCACTATCACCGAGCTGGGACACCAAGGTGACCGTAATAGAGGACTCAAAGGATTTGTCAACGCTCACCGTGGATGCACTCATAGGGTCATTAATGACCTATGAGATCAATGTGATAAAGGGAACGGAAGAGGATCCAAAGAAGAAAAAGCCAATCGCTTTAAAAGCACTCCCGGAAAGTGTCTCGAGCCAAGAGGAGTCATTGGGAACCACCGATGATGAAGAAGTTGCTATGCTGACGAGGAAAGTAAGACAATTCCTACGCCAAAGAAGACGGTTTGGCGGGAAATTCAGGAAAGGAAAGAGGCAGCCAAGGCAACGAAATGAACCATCCAAGGCCGCCGAGATTATATGTTATGAATGCAAAAAAGCGGGGCACATGCGAGGAGAATGCCCCGAGCTGCAAAAGAAGAAACGGAAAATGGTCAAGGGCAAGAAGCCGAATGCCATGAAGGCGACGTGGAGCGACGAAGATGAAGATGAGCCCACGACCGATGAGGAGGAGCAAGACATTGAAGAACTTGTGAAGACAATGTGTCTAATGGCGAAAAGAGACAATGAACAGGTAATTTCTGACATAGAGTCTATTTCAAACGAACAGTGGGAACTTGCATATAAGGAGTTTGATGAGATATACAGAACAATGAAAAATGAAAATAGGACATTAAAGAAAAAGATTCATGAAATTGTTCACTCATCTAATTCATGTGGAAAATACAATCTACTTGAAATGCAAGTTAAAAGTTTGAAAAATGCTAATGATGCTTTGGAAACCAAATTAGCTTTGTTTGAAGATGAAATAGCATGCTTAGATGTAGAAAAAAATTGCCTTCAAACATAAAGATGAAATCCAAGGAAGGCATGACCTCTTGAACAAAGAATTGGAAGAGTTGCATGTTAAACTGACTGAATGTGAGAAAGAGAAAGAAAAATTGAAAGGCAAGAATGAGAGTTTTGTCGTTGAACTTGAAAAAGTGAAAACTGCGAAAGGAAAACAAATTGAGAACAATCCAAGTACAATGCATGGCAACAAGAATCATGTTCAATATGTTGTTAAGAATTCATCTTGTCAAGGAGAATGTTCACACACACACCTTGAAAAACCAACTGTTAATTCTAGTTTCCCCTCAACCTTTATGAATGTAAATAAAAGAAGAAATTTTGGTAGGCAAAGACCCACATGTTTTTACTGTGGGAAGATAGGGCATGATATGTATATATGCCAACTCATGCAATACGATGATGACATGCTTTTCAATAGATACAATCAATCCTTTGGGAATGCTAACATGAAGGGACCCAAGCTTGCTTGGGTACCCAAATCAAAATGAGCATGGTTGCTAATTGGTGCAGGTCTGCATGAAGGCGGGAGAGAATAAATGGTACCTGGACAGCAGATGCTCCAGGCACATGACGGGAAATAAACACATCTTTGCAGACCTTGCTGAAAAGAACGGCGGTACGATAATCTTTGGAGGACATGACAAGGGTAAGGTACTCGGAATCGGGAGAATTGGTAAGGACCCTAACCATTGCATTGAGGATGTTTCACTTGTTAGAGGTCTTCACCACAATTTGCTTAGTGTAAGTCAACTCTGTGATAAGGGTCACAAAGTGATTTTTGAGTCTTCTCACTGCACTATCATTGATGCTAACACACAGAAAATTAAGTTCATAGGAGTGAGATGTAACAACACCTATCAAGTTGATTCTGATGAGCTTGCATCTAAGAAACTTTGTTTAGTTGCCAATAAAAGTGAAAATATTCGGTTGTGGCATCGCCATCTTGGGCATGCCAGTTTTAATGTCATTAGGAAGTTAAACTGTCATGATTTAGTCAGAGGTCTTCCTAAATTAAATTTTGAAACTTCAAAGATATGTAAAGCATGTAATAAAGGAAAACAAACCACCACATCTTTTAAATGCAAAAATATTGTTTCAACAGAAAAACCCCTTCAGTTGTTGCATCTGGGTTTATTTGGTCCCACCAGGACTCACAGTCTTAGAGAGAAGCTTTATGGTTTCGTGATTGTCGATGATTTCTCGCGATATGCATGGGTTCTATATCTAGCAAATGAAAGTGATGCTTGCAATGAGTTCATTGATTTTTGCACTAGAGTTTAGAATGAAAAAGGATATACAATTTAGAAAATTCAAAGTGACCATGGAAAGGAATTTGAAAATCATGAGTTTGATGCTTTTTGCAGGAAGCAGGGGTACGAGCATCAGTTCTCTTCACCAAGAACCCCTCAACAAAACGGCGTGGTCGAAAGAAAAAATAGGACGCTCGTGGAGATGGCGCGTACCATGCTTGAAGAGAATGGTCCGCCACGGTACTTATGGGCAGAGGCGGTGAACATCGCCTGCTACATCACAAATCGAGCTATGGTAAGAGCAATACTTAAAAAAACTGTTGGGACAGTGCGATCGATACAGAGGGGGGGTGAATGTATCCCCTTCTTAAATATTGCCCCAATTAAAACAATTCGCCTGCTACTAGATACAGTTGCAGAATAAAAGCTATAGAGTTCAAATAAACATTTGATCGACCAGATGAACAACTAACTATACCAGTGGAACCTGATGAAGTCTAATGCCAAAGACAGAACAATGCAAACCAGACTCACTTAGAAAGATATGTAATGCTCAAAGTCACTGCAGATCGAAACAAGACTGTTCAAACAACCTGTGAAAAAGATAGGAGATATGGAAGAGCACACCACAAACAAACCACAGAACAGCAGGATTTTTAGGTGGTTCGGTCCGCAGACCTACGTCCACCCCTCACTCCCAACCGGAGTGAGGCTTCCACTAGCACAAGCTAGAAACCGTAGACTTAGTCTGCAACAGGTGCTGCCAAACAGCTTGACCAGGGGAACAACCTCCCCTCTTCTCCAGACCTGAGGGACACCCCAAGTGACTCCCAGCCTCTTGGAAACTAGAGACTAGGTCTCTCTTCCTCCAGACCAGGAGGGAACCCACCAGTGACTCCCCGTCACCAGCAAACCAGAGGTCACAGACCTCTCTTCCTCCAGACCAGGAGGGACCCCTGGACTTGCAACCCACAAGCCCAGAACCGGAGACGAATCTCCCTTCTCCTGAGTCCACAGGAGGAACCCGACCTCAGTACTGAGAATCGGAAGAACAAGATGAATAGATGGAAGGAATAAAATAAAAAGGTAAACACAAAGAAAAACACAGCAGACGTAAAGCTGGAAATGAGATACACTAGTAGCTCACGCAGGAGCAAAGCTGGTTTGGATTTGATCCAATGCCAGACAGGCGAATCTTCAATGAAGGCTTCTTATCTCTCAATCTCTCTTCTT
Organism: Amorphophallus konjac; assembly: GCA_022559845.1. NCBI lineage: Eukaryota > Viridiplantae > Streptophyta > Magnoliopsida > Alismatales > Araceae > Amorphophallus > Amorphophallus konjac. The sequence goes on along the minus strand of CM040126.1, from coordinate 280,237,309 downwards.
CTTACTCTTCTTTTTCTTCTCTGCTTCTTTCTCTCACTGTCTACCCTTCTTCTTTCGATCCTCACGAGCTCTCTCTCTCCTTTTCTTTTTCTTATGCTGCTCTCTTCTTCTTTCACTCTCTGTTGCACCTCTTCTTCTTTCACTCTCTGCTGCAGCTCTTCTTCTTCACTCACAGTCTCGATCTGCCCTCTTCTCTTCTGATTATATATACTCCTCATGTGGAAGAACCTCTGTATTTATACCAGCCACAGCTAGGTCGTGTGAAGGGCTTGTGCCCTCTTGTCCTCGAATCACATGCCAGGTGCCAACCTCGGATCACATGCCCAGGCAGCTTTCTTCTCGAAGTGTATACTTGTGACACAGTCAGAAGAAAGTATCAGATGGATGTATAGACTTGGTGAAGGCTTTTAACAAAGCATGTATAGACATGAATGCTGCATGTAGGCAAGTATGTATAGCGTGAGAATGTATAGACTTGAGACCCTTCAAGCGACCTCAGTGTACAGACTTGCAGAGTGATGCATTAACGTAATAGAGTGGAATGTGTAGACTTTTGTGTAAAGCATGAAGCAATCGAATGTATAGACTTTAGAGTAAAGCCTGAAGAAGCCAAACCAATGTATAGACTTTGATGTAAAGGCTTGAGTCACACAAAAAATGTATAGACTTCACGATGCACAACCCTATCCAATGTATAGACTTTGAACGCATATGCCAAGGCTGTACAGACTTCAGACTTTGAACGTGTGTGCTGTGAACGATGTATACACTTGGCCCTTGAAGGATGTACAGACTTGAAGAACTGAAGCCCACGATGTATAGACTTTGAACTCTGAACGACAAATTAGGTTGTACAGACTTGAGAGTCTTGAAGGCCAATGTACAGACTTGGTAAGCCTGAACCAATGTACAAACTTGGAACGCTTGAGGACTAGTGTACAGACTATGAACGCTTGAGCCAATGTATAGACTTGAAAGGCTTGAACACAGCGATGTGCAGACTTTGCGATGTATAGACTTAGGGCTCCTAGAGGATGTACAGACTCTACCAATGTGCAGACTTTGTTTATATGCAGTGTGTAGACTTGATATCAATGAATGCGCTGGCTGTACAGACTTGCATAAGCGATGTATATACTTTGCCAATGTGGAGACTTAGGGTGTAGCTAAAGCATCGAACGTAGGAAAAGGTTGGAATGTGTAGACTTACGTTCGATCAGCAATGTATAGACTTCAACTAAGCAACCTACAGTGCAATGTCTAGACTTTGAAGTGCAACGTAGGTGAAGACCCCAATGTATAGACTTCCAATGAATGCAACCGCTGTACAGACTTGCTCAAACAGACCGATGTATAGAATTAGAATTTCAACAGAAGGATGTACATACTTTGAATATGAAGTCAGGCAAACGGATGTACAAACTTGGCCAGAACAGCATTGAACAGACTTGAAACGCTTGAAGGCCACAAGACAGTGTATAGACTTCGAAGGTTATCCAATGTACATACTTGGAAATGGCTGTATAGACTTGCAGAGCTTTCGCTAAGGCTGTATAGACTTGAAGCAATGTGAATGATGTATAGACTTTACCAATGTGCAGACTTTGAAGTGAAGACCAAGAAGACCAATGAATAGACTTCAAGTGAAAGACAATGTACAGACTTTAAAGAACAAACGTTACACATATGCCATGAGTGTATAGACTTGTTCGATGAATGCATGAATAGTGAGTCAATGTATAGACTTCTAATGCCTTCGACAAATGCGATGTACAGACTTGCGAACTGGGGGGGGTCGATCCACCTGGAAGGGGGGTCGACCCACTTCTGTCTAGACTATGCTGACTGATGTATAGACTCTGATTGAGTGACATGCGATAGACAAAGTGCAGACTTGTTTTGAACCAGCACACTGTAAAGACTTGCAATACCATGAAGGCAGGCTGTATAGACTTGAAGTAATGCATGAAGGTGACAATGTATATAGTTGCTGTCAACAAGTGTATGGACTAAGCATGCATACAACAATGATGTGTAGACTTCGGTGTGTGTGTGCAGTACAGATTTAAATGCATGCACAGAGCAATTTATGCATATCAGCTAAACATCATCAAGGCATACAGATCTGAGAGTAGACAGAGCATTACCTGATCTGAGCATTAACCTTACTTGTCATGATTTGACTTTGACTTGGGTTAACTTCATGACCTGTGAGTCATCCTTAAACCTGTTCCGACAGTTTCTCATAATGCAACAGGATTATATCATCAAGGATGGAAGCATAATGAGGCATAATATCTGTCATCATCAAAACTCCAAAACCACAGGGGACACATCAATCTCCCCCTTTTTGATGATGCCAATATTATGAGTCATTGCAATAGATTCATCATGATGATTATGAAATACCATATAACATGCACCACAAATATGACAGAGTTCATGAACATGCACCACAGAGTAGCTCAGTCAGAAGTGAGCATGTAAAACACCATGTGATGCAAATGTTGATTGATGCAAATGATGACTCACAAAAATTCTCCCCCTTTGACAACATCAAAAAGAATGAAATGGTCATTGACTGTTGAAGGAGCTATTATGCAATTCTATGAGTTACAGTCATCAAAGACTCCCCCTGACAAGATATTCTCCTGTATGAACATTGAACCACAGGGACATGCAAGAATTCTCACCCTTAGATGGATAGTGATTGGAGTGAAGCTCAGGACATAAAGAAGTCAACAGTTAGGTATGAAATAATGGAGTCCATTGTGAGAAAGAAGGCATTCAGAAGGAATGAGAAAGGTTTTCAATGGGATATCAATTTCATAAATCTGATTAAACAAGTATTTCAGACTCTTCTTATTATAGAGATTTATGAATGATCTTCATTGACAAGTCAGATCAGAATATGATGTATGCAAGGCTTGTTCATAAGCTTTCTGTACTCATATCTGAAATCAGTTTTAATAAAAGTGAACCTTGCTTTCATATTGACAGTCTTGTTTAACCTTCTTCTTTCTTACTCACTTAATTTCAAGGATTCCTTTAAGAGATGCAATTAGTAATGAAGTTGAACACATAAGAAAACATTTATTTCTATCAAGGATTCCAATAGAATATTTCTTTTGCACACATTTTCAAATGATACACTAGATTAGCAGCAATTTTCATAACATTCTTCATGAGCACTTGAGTTTAGTACAGCCTTGTAACTAGAGGATACACGTTGTTTAGACGCCCGTATCCCTAAGCACTTATAAGGACTAACTGTCATGCTTCATAAGAATAGAGATTGCATTTACACTTCATGACACACTACAAATCATTTCTTTGATGAGTGAGATGTATTTCTTAGTGTGCATGCCATTGCCCTGCCAGATTATCAATCATTTTTAAGCAGAGTTAACTATGGCACCTCATGACACAGTCATTTGGACATGGTTTCTCAGTGACCAAAGTCATTGCTCTGACAGAATTTACCCTTAGACATAATCCATATTCTCAGATGTTTAAAAAATCAATACTAATTTCATACAAATCAATCAAGGAATATCATGATTTCAGAATTTTTAGAATTCAGAAGAGTTTAAAAGGACACAACATGAAAATGTTGGTTAAAGTTTATTAAGACTAACTCAGATATTTTCAAGATATATTCATAAGGAAACACAAGGCATACATGAAACTTCAACCGGCTGAAAGAATCAGACATTCATAGTCCTATATAATAGAAGATTCCTCTTTAAGTTGTTTTCAGATTTATGATCTAGATATGCATAAAGAATTCTTTCTGAATTTTCAGGAAATGCCGAAACATTTTTAGGAACAGCCAATTCAACAGTTGATACCAATGAATAGGATGAGTGAAGATGGCTGATAATAGTTGAAGCAGGAAGCTGAAATGTGTTGCATTACACATTCATCACAGGGATTTAAGCAAGATAGCAGTTCAATCTGAAGATGGGAAGTTCAGTTGATATAATATGAATAATGCTCCCCCTAAATGTATGCATGATCTAGCCTTCCTAAATGTATGCAACTCTGACCTATGGTGCCAGGCGGAGGACTTGGTCTAAAGACCACCTCACACATAGCAAGCACTTCCAGACAGAATTCATCTGCCCTTTAGTATGTCACTATTTATATACCAAGAGTCATGCGTGACAATCCAATGCATATGCAGTTCTACATGCATCTTAAGCTAACATTATGCTACTTATATGCAATTGTCATTGCATGTTCATGTCAAATGTGCAGATGAATATTTTTAAGCATGAGACATCGTCCAAGCAACATATTTATTCAATTCAACTTTTCAGATTTTTCAGAATGTAATTTGTTTTCAGTGATTATGCATTTTAACAAATATCAAACAACTGCAAATGTCATATGTATGCATCAAATGCAGACAACCTTTAAATCTCATGTATGCACCAGTGCATGATCAGAAAAAAAAATTGCAAATGGCAGATGCAGTTATGGACATGTATGCATGTGATCTTAATTGACATATTAAGCATGATGTTCAGCTAAAACAAAAATTCAGGTGAACAAGCATTTAATCAGCAGAGTTGGGGTTTACCAAACTTTGGATGCCTTGGTTTATTTGACCCCCCTTTTATTCCTCATCCCCAAGGCATACCTGCAAAGCACAAATCTTATTTTGTGTTTCTAGGTACCCAAGACTTCTTGGGTCCTACCTTGTTAGTAACACCTCTGATTGGTGCTTTCCTCAACCTTTGGGCCTGTTTATCATCATTCATCATTAAAGCACAATGATTCATGGAGTGCCCAGATATTCCACAATAGTAGCATGAAGAAACAGATTTTAGATTTTTGTTATGCACATCATTATGAACATGAATTTTATGTGCATTGACATGGAAATTTCTGTTACTTGCATGAAATTTTGGTTTACCTTTACCTGCCCACCAGCATTCCGAAGCTCGGTGGCCAAGTTTTTCACATTCAAAGCATGCATGAATCTTTTCTTTAAAAACAGATTTATTCCTTCCAAAATCATTTCTATTTATAGGGAGTTTTATATTTTGAGAAAATGTTTTTCCCTGAGCTTGCCAACAGTCCTTGACTGTATGGCCATGTTTTCCACAATGAGAACAGTTAGAGAAGGTTTTTCTATGAGAACCTAACCAGCATTGTGCAGCAACATGTCCTATTTTTCCACAATTATAATAATGAATTTTCCTTTCCCTAAAGACATGCTTTCTACCCTGATCGTTGTGTGCAGCTGCTAGGTCATCCTTTTCCATCAAATTACACTCATGCATCAGATGTCTAAATTTGTGACAGTAGTGACATATCATTTTCATACTAGATGCATGTGAGTGTGTGTGAGGACCGTGATCAATATGCACTGAAGAATTCTTTTTATTTGTTTTCTATTTTTCAGTCTCTTTCTATTTTTTGTACTGAGGTGAAGATGAGGTAGAAGGCTTTTCTTATTCTGAACATTTAACAAAAATAGTTTTCAATTTGTCTCCAACAACCTTCTCAGCCTTCTTCATGACTGGATTGTAACCTAGTCCCTCCTTCTGAAAATTCACATTCGCTCCAAGGAGCTTATTCAAATTGTCTCTTCCCTTAACAAATTTTGACTGGGAGTTTCTTAGATCTTCAATCTCTCTCTCCAAAGACACAATGTAGTCTTCACACAAAATGATTTGATTTTACAATTCATCATTCAGACTCTTCAGAGTCACATTTTCCTGTGTCACTGTGAATTCAATATTCACTTCATTTTCTTTCAAGATAGATTTCCCCTTTTCAATCGTCAGTCATTTTTCAGAGAAAACAATGTTAAGAACTATCAGCTTTTTGTTTTGTTCCTTCAGATAAATGTTTTCTTCAATCAGCTTATCTTGTAATTTATCAGTTTCCTTCTTCTGAGTCAGCAATGAATCATTTTCTTCCTTCGAGGAAGTGATTAAGTTCTTCTGTATATTATCATCAGAGTCTAAGTCTTCAATAAATTCCTTCAAGAATGCACATTCATTGCAAGCAATTTATCAGAACATATTGTTTGATCCTGGAATTTTTCACATTGTTTCTTAAGACATTCATTTTCAAATTCCAGAACAGCTAATTTAGAGCTAACACATTCTAAGTCTTTCAATTCTTTTTACTATTTTTCAAGATCTTTCTGTAATTCCATATTTACAGATTTTATGGCATTAAATTTTTCAGCAAACAAATTCTTTTCTTGCTCAAATTTCCCAAATTTTTCTTCATTTTCTTTAACAGATTTTGTAAGAGAGTCATTTTCAGATTTTAGCCTACTTACTTCAGAGCGAACACATTCAAGTTCCTTCGCCAATTTTTCATTCTGATTTTTATGCATATGAATATCAGACAAGCATGCATCATGAGATTGCTTCATATTTAAACAATTTTCACATGGTGAACTTGAACTATCCCGATCACTTTTCTTTTTCAAGTTCTTGTATTATTTTCTTAATTGTTCATGAGATTCAAGCAACTCAGCATATGCATTCTCCCAATCATCTAAAGAAAAATTCTCGAAGGGATTTACCTCCGCATCATCATCCTCTTCTTCATTTTGGCTGCCACTTTGATTACTTCTGTTAGCCATCATGCAGCTGTCTTCATTTATACTGTGAGCTAGCTTCAGCTCCTCCAAGATGTCCTTGGCAGACCTGCAATCATAAAAACAAGAGTGTAAGGCTCTGTCAGTGGCTGCTTTCATCCGATTGAAGGCTTTCTGCTTTTCTCCACCCTTTGATCTATGGTTGTTGGTCCATTTGGGCACTTTCTTTGGTAATGTGTGAGGACCTTGTGAAATTAATTTCCATAGATCAAGATTAACTGCATCAACATAATTGCGCAGACTGACAAACCACGCATTAAAATTAGAACCGTTGAAAACCGGTGGATCACCCATGAAAACTGATCAGATAAATGTAACAGGAATAATGAAGCACCAAGACAGCAGGATCGAATCTACAGATCGCTAGACCTTCTAAGCAGACAACCCGCTCTGATACCAATTGTTGGGATGGTGCGATCGATACAAAGGGGGGGGGGTGAATGTATCCCCTTCTTAAATATTGCCCAAATTAAAACAATTCGCCTGCTACTAGATACAGTTGCAGAATAAAAGCTATAGAGTTCAAATAAACATTTGATCGACCAGATGAACTGCTAACTATACCAGTGGAACCTAATGAAGTCTAATGCCAAAGACAGAACAATGCAAACCAGACTCACTTAGTAAGATATGTAATGCAATCGAAACAAGACTGTTCAAACAACCTGTGAAAGAGATAGGAGATATGGAAGAGCACACCACAAACAAACCACAAAACAACAGGATTTTTAGGTGGTTCGGTCTGCAGACCTACGTCCACCCCTCACTCCCAACCGGAGTGAGGCTTCAACTAGCACAAGCTCGAAACCGCAGACTCAGTCTGCAGCAGGTGCTGCCAAACAGCTTGACCAGGGGAACAACCTCCCCTCTTCCTCCAGACCGGAGGGACACCCCAAGTGACTCCCAGCCACTTGGAAACCAGAGACTAGGTCTCTCTTTCTCCAGACCAGGAGGGAACCCACCAGTGACTCCCCGTCACCAGCAAACCAGAGGTCACAGACCTCTCTTCCTCCAGACCAGGAGGGACCCCTGGACTTGCAACCCACAAGCCCAGAACCGGAGACGAATCTCCCTTCTCTTGAGTCCACAGGAGGAACCCGACCTCAGTGCTGAGAATCGGAAGAACAAGATGAATAGATAGAAGGAACAAAATAAAAAGGCAAACACAAAGAAAAACACAGCAGACGTAAAGCTGGAAATGAGATACACTAGTAGCTCTCGCAGGAGCAAAGCTGGTTTGGATTTGATCCAATGCCAGACAGATGAATCTTAATGAAGGCTTCTTATCTCTCGATCTCTCTTCTTCTTACTCTTCTTTTTATTCTCTGCTTCTTTCTCTCACTGTCTACCCTTCTTCTTTCGATCCTCACGAGCTCTCTCTCTCCTTTTCTTTTTCTTCTATTGCTCTCTTCTTCTTTCACTCTCTGCTGCACCTCTTCTTCTTTCACTCTTTGCTGCACCTCTTCTTCTTCACTCATAGTCTCAATCTGCCCTCTTCTCTTCTAATTATATATACTCTTCATGTGGAAGAAGCTCTGTATTTATACCAGCCGCAACTAGGTCGTGTGAAGAGCTTCTGCCCTCTTGTCCTTGAATCACGTGCCAGGTGCCAACCTCGGATCACGTGCCCAACCATCTTTCTTCTCGAAGTGTATACCTGTGACACAGTCATAAGAAAGTATCAGATGGTTGTATAGACTTGGTGAAGGCTTTTAACAAAGCGTGTATAGACATGAATGCTGCATGTAGGCAAGTATGTACAACGTGAGAATGTATAGACTTGAGACCCTTCAAGCGACCTCAGTGTACAGACTTGCAGAGTGATGCATTAACGTAATAGAGTGGAATGTGTAGACTTCTGTGTAAAGCATGAAGCAATCAAATGTGTAGACTTTAGAGTAAAGCCTGGAGAAGCCTAACCAGTGTATAGACTTTGATGTAAAGGCTTGAGTCACACAAACAATGTATAGACTTCACGATGCATAGCCCTATCCAATGTATAGACTTTGAACGCATATACCAAGGCTGTACAGACTTCAGTCTTTGAACGTGTGTGCTGTGAACGATGTATACACTTGGCCCTTGAAGGATGTATAGACTTGAATAACTGAAGCCCACGATGTATAGACTTTGAACTCTGAACGACAAATCAGGCTGTACAGACTTGAGAGTCTTGAAGGCCAATGTACAGACTTGGTAAGCCTGAACCAATGTACAGACTTGGAACGCTTGAGGACCAGTGTACAAACTTGGAACACTTGAGCCAATGTATAGACTTGAAAGGCTTGAACACAGCGATGTGCAGACTTTGCGATGTATAGACTTAGGGCTCCTAGAGGATGTACAGACTCTACCAATGTGCAGACTTTGCCTATATGCAGTGTGTAGAGTTGATATCAATGAATGTGCTGGCTGTACAGACTTGCATAAGCGATGTATATACTTTCCCAATGTGGAGACTTAGGGTGTAGCTAAAGCATCGAACGTAGGAAAAGGTTGGAATGTATAGACTTACGTTCGATCAGCAATGTATAGACTTCAACTAAGCAACCTACAGTGCACTGTCTAGACTTTGAAGTGCAACGTAGGTAAAGACCCCAATGTATAGACTTCCAATGAATGTAACCGCTGCACAGACTTGCTCAAACAGACCGATGTATAGACTTAGAATTTCAACAGAAGGATGTACAGACTTTGAATATGAAGTCAGGCAAACGGATGTACAGACTTGGCCAAAACAGCAATGAACAGACTTGAAACGCTTGAAGGCCACAAGACAGTGTATAGACTTGGAAGGTTATCCAATGTATAGACTTGGAAATGGCTGTATAGACTTGCAGAGCTTTCGCTAAGGCTGTATAGACTTGAAGCAATGTGAACGATGTATAGACTTTACCAATGTGCAGACTTTGAAGTGAAGACCAAGAAGACCAATGAATAGACTTCAAGTGAAGGCCAATGTACAGACTTTGAAGAACAAACGTTACACATATGCCATGAGTGTATAGACTTGTTCGATGAATGCATGAACAGTGAGTCAATGTATAGACTTCCAATGCCTTCGACAAATGCAATGCACAGACTTGCGAACTGGGGGGGGTCGACCCACTTCTGTCTAGACTATGCTGACTGATGTATAGACTCTGATTGAGTAACATGCGATAGACAAAGTGCATACTTGTTTTGAACCAGCACACTGTATAGACTTACAATACCATGAAGGCAGGCTGTATAGACTTGAAGTAATGCATGCAAGTGATAATGTATATACTTGCTGTCAACAAGTGTATGGACTAAGCATGCATACAACAATGATGTGTAGACTTGGGTGTGTGTGTGCTGTACAGATTTAAATGCATGCACAGAGCAATTTATGAATATCAGCTAAACATCATCAATGCATACAGATCTGAGAGTAGACAGAGCATTACCTGATCTGAGCATTAACCTTTCCTGTCATGATTTGACTTTGACTTGGATTAACTTCATGACCTGTGAGTTATCCTTAAACCTGTTCTGACAGTTTCTCATAATGCAACAGGATTATATCATCAAGGATGGAAACATAATGAGGCATAATATCTGTCATCATCAAAACTCCAGAACCACAGGGGACACATCAAAAACTCCATACTAGCTTTACAAAGGTAAGAAACCCAACATATCTCATTTTAAGCCATTTGGGTCAATCTGTTGCATTTTAAACAATGGTAAAGATAATCTAGAAAAATTTGATGCAAAAAGTGATAAAGCAATCTTCCTCAGGTATTCTCTATCATCTAGAGCTTATCGTGTGTATAACACAAGGACATTAATTATCGAGGAGAGTCCTCATGTTGTTGTTGATGAGTTTACAATGAGAAAATCAAATGATGATGATCATTTTCTTATTACAGGTGAGGGTTAAGCTGAAAAAGGAGAATCAAGTAAACAAGGTGAGGCAGCAAATCAAGATGAAGAGAAAGAAAAGGAGCAAGGAGAAGAAGTACAACAAGAAGAACCGGTGCATCCAACTCTTCCACACCAATGGATCACACACAAGGACCATCCACTGGAGAACGTGATTGGTGGTGTGGACGAACAAGTGAGAACACGGGCTTCAATGAGGGAAGTGGAAATTCATGATAATCTAGCTTTACATTCTAGCATTGAGCCTAAATCCTTAGACGATGCTTTAAATGACAATTCGTGGGTTCTCGCCATGCAAGAAGAGCTACATAAATTCCAAAGGAATCGGGTGTGGTTCCTCGTGCCCCGGCCTGATGACCATGCTATTATTAGAACTAAGTGGGTTTTCTGAAACAAACTTAGTGAAGATGGGGTGGTTGTGAGGAATAAGGCATGATTAGTAGCCAAGGGCTACTCTCAAGAATTTGGCATTGATTTTGATGAATCGTTTGCACCTGTGGCTAGATTAGAAGCAGTTATAATATTACTTGATTATGCTTGTCACAGGAACATTAAACTGTTTCAAATGGATGTGAATAGTGCCTTCCTCAACGGAGTGATCAAGGAAGAAGTGTACGTGGAGCAACCATCGGGCTTTGAAGATGAAAGATTCCCAGACCACGTCCACAAATTGGACAAGGCACTATATGGTTTGAAACAGGCTCCCCGGGCATGGTATGATAGATTAAGTTCATTTCTTATTGAAAATGGCTTCAAATGAGGTAACATAGATCAGACTTTGTTTACAAAAACTTGTGATGATCATTCATTAATTGTTCAAGTTTATGTAGATGATATAATCTTTGGAACCTTAAACTCAAAAATGAATGATGAATTTGCCCAACTTATGCAGGGGGAGTTTGAGATGAGCTTGATGGGAGAGCTCAACTTCTTCTTGGGATTGCAAATAAAACAAATGGACGACGGCATCTTTATCAACTAGAAGAAGTACACACAAGAGATCATCAAAAAGTACCAACTTGAGTCTGCCAAGCCCTTTGCAACACTGATGTCCACCTCGCAGAAAATGGAAGAAGAAAAAGGTAACAAAATCGATCAAAAACTTTTTAGGGGTATGATTGGTTCACTGTTATACCTGACTGCTAGTAGGCCTGACTTACACTTTAGTGTTTGTCTCTGTGCAAGATACCAATCTTGTCCCAGGGACTCCCATTTAGCGGCCATAAAAAGGATCTTCAGGTATTTGAATGGTACTCTTGACCTTGGTTTATGGTTTCCTAGAAATAATTCATTTGAACTGCATGCCTTCACTGACTCTGATTATGTTGGTTGTAAAATGGATCGGAAAAGCACAAGCGGTCACTGTCAGTTTCTTGGGGGCTGCAGGGTTTCATGGGCCACAAAGAAACAACATTGTGTGGCATTATCAACTGCCGAAGCCGAGTACGTGGCTACCGGTAGTTGTGTGGCTCAAGTGCTTTGGATCCAACATCAATTGCTGGATTTTGGTTTTTGTTTAAAAAATACTCCCATAATGTGTGACAACACTTCTGCAATAAACTTGTCCAAAAATTCTATCCAACATGTGAGTCAATTGCGTGTGATGGATAGTTCGTTAGCAAAGAGACTTATTCTACGGTAGTGAGGAACTATGGATCGGCCAAATCCCTTGTTTTGAGCTCTGAACCCTCGATGGCGTAATCCATTGGATCTAGTCACGGTAGGGTGAGATCAGTTTAGAAGGATATCCCATTTTAAGCACATAGAAGTTAGACATCATTTTATACGATATCATATAACTAAAGGTGATTTTGAACTTATTTTTGTTGACATAAAATACCAACTTGCTGATATATTTACAAAACCTTTAAATTCTGAACAATTTTATTTTCTTAGAAGAGAATTAGGAGTGTGCAGGTTAGATACTTAAAACTTTTGAGCTGAATTGTACATACACACTTTTCACCTTTTTCATAAAGAAAATGTTCATACTGCTTTATCTTTTGCACATAAGAAGTCCTTTCATGGCCTTTACTTCTTTAAACTTTGTCTTTTGTGCATATCACAGAAAATAACAACTTGCTTTTCAAACATGCTTTTATGCTTTCGCATCCGCATGTACATAAATGCATATACTTCATATACGTGTGCATGAATGCCATGATTTACCGGTATATAAAATGACGTCAGTGGAAAGGTGGATTAAGTCCACCTGGAAGCTTTCATTATGCGTGAGTATGGTCTTCGGACCTATGTTCTCCGTCACGTACCGGTAATCAAAATTGCTTGAAAATACCATTTTGATATGCTTGAGTGTATATAGTTTACACACCTTTCAGTTGATATCTCCTATGGCCTTACACCCTTGATAAATAAAATGCTTTGACTAGGACATGTTTTTAACATGGCACATATTAAGGGGGAGGTTTTTGTTATAACTGTGCATATACTTAGGGGGAGACATCAACGTGAATAGGCTAATTCATCTCTTACATTCTATGCAATCTCTCACACATCTTGCACATTTGAGTTAATGATTCTAACAAATAAGGATTTCACTTATTCCACTTAACACATTTTAGGGCTATGGATCCCCTACATAGAAATCATGTGACTTGTGAGGAAAAAGATGTCAGCCCCGTCAAAAGTCTCAATAAGTGTGATTTGACATCAAGTAAATCGGGAATCCCCCCTAAAATAAAGGAGGAAACTCGCATTGAAAAGTGTCCTATCCACATTATCACAAGTGACGATACCGAGTAACCGTGAAGTGCCCCTGAAACAAAGGGCATGACTCGTGTCAAAAGGTTAGTCAGTTTATCATTAAAAAAATGAAAATAATTTTGGGGTTGTGCGAAGTTACCAAAAGTTGAGCACGTTGTATGAAAGTGTAGGGAGGAAAAGTAACAGAGAGGCGACTACATCGTATGGGGTTAACTCCTGGGTTAAAGTAACAAAGCTCGGAGCTTACAGGAGTGAGTATCGCGCCGCCTGTTTCCCGCCGGTGGTCATGGATGGTGGGGTGGGAGAGCCCCCCCCCCCCACCATCAGGATGGGAGGAGGAACGTCATCGGCGGAGTCTGGTCGTCATAGGTCGTATGCCCAAATACTGTTGTCATCTCACCTAAAGATGAAGACACTTATTCCTTTGAAGGATCCCAGTTTCACAGACCAGGGAGAACCAGTGGTCTTTTTCACCAAGGCTGACATACAAGTCTCCATGGAATCACTAAGGTTTGCGGTGATTGCTAAATGCTCGTATGACAGACCAGCATTTCTAGAAATCAAGACCTGTCTCTCACAGAGAATGGGTTAATTTGCGGATTTTATGATAAGCCGTTTGAATCAACGGCACATTCTCTTCAGGTTTGGCTGCGAAGATGATTTCTTACGGATTCTCATTCAGAAGCATCTATACATAAAGGGATATCTATTTCGGTTTTTCAGGTGGTCCTCTGATTTCGATTTCAAGGCAGACCCTGCTTTCGCTCCTGTATGGCTGGGGTTTCCTAAGTTGCCGGCCAATCTTTATCACGAGGATTGCATTCGATCAATAGCTGGGAATTTTGGCCCGGTGTTAAGGGTTCATGATAACACAAAAGCAATGACTGACACCTCGGAAGCTCTTGTTTACGTTGAACTGGATTTGTCAGCTCCAAGGAGGGAGAGAATTTTGATCGATTTGGATGGCAATGGCTTTTGGCAATCAGTGAACTATCACAGGGTGCCTCTGTTATGCTCCTTCTGCCATAAATTGGGACACTCAGTCCAGGAATGCAAAAAGAAGGTGGGGAAGTCTGATAATGCTACACGCATACACAGTGTTCAACAAGTGCAGATACCACAGGTTTATAAAGCAACGTTAGTAGGCCCACAGGATGCTCGACATAATGCACCAAAGTCCAATAGATTTGCGGTGTTACAGGAAGATGATATTACCATAAAGAAGCAAGACCAAGGCACTATTGACTCTGTTCCTGACAATTCCTAAATGAAGCTGATTGATGGTGGTGGGGCTCCAAATAGTTATAATTCAGTACTGAATAGGGAACTTGATGAGAATGGTCAATGTAGTATGGGAGAATATACATCTCCAGCTCAGCCGCAGGTATGTCATGTTGAGCTCCCTTCAGACCAAATTAGGCAACTAAAGCTGTCCCATCAAAAGAAGCATGATGATCAACCAGAGATGTTAAATTCGCAAAAGGAGGTTAACAGTGCCATGGAAATTATGCCTTGTCACTTTGAATAGACAAATCAATTAATTGCTCGGGATAAGTGTTCTATTCCTTCAATAACTTGCAAAGATCAAAGCACCAGTAGTGATGGGAACAATGATAGCTCCTTTTTACAAGTCAATATCGGTAGCCAACTAGTTGGGGGAGATTTGACTAATGTAGACATCACCACAGTACATAGAAGGCTATCCAATTTTAGCTGTGATGTTGGGGAATTGTCAGTGGCAGAACAGTCCAGGGCTGAAAATGTTCTTATGCTAGACACTTCTTTGAGAAAGGAAAATGAGATGATGCTACAAGATGAAGGGTGCAACAAGAATACAAAAAATAAAGTGCAACAACCTATCACTAGGGCAAAATCTAAATCTATAGCTGGTGGTGCAATTTGTCCCCCCCATTCCCAAAGATTGAACCTACTCTCATATGGAACATAAAGGGGATTGGAAACGAGGGATCAGTGAGGAGTTTGAAAAGCCACATCATAAGAAACTAAGTGCAAATGGCTTGCATTATAGAACTTAAAATTCTTGCAGACAGCTTAGATAGAATTTGACAAAGACTTCAATTTGACATTGCGTGTGCAAACGAAGAGGAAAACTCAAAAATCTAGCTCTTCTAGAAATCCAAGATTTCAGTAGAGGTGGTGCGGAGGAACTTTCAGTTTATCACTATCAAGGTGCAGTATGGGGGAATATGGAATCGTATATTACATATATATATGCTTCTTGTGACATGACTGTGAGAAGAGAAATGTTTGATGAACTTATACAATTCAGTGGTACTGTTAAGAAGCCCTGGATTCTTGGAGGTGATTTCAATGCTATCCTGTCACCGGAGGAAAAAATGGGAGGCACTATGGGTTTTATTAACACTATGATTGATTTCCAAGGCTTTGTTGCTGTATCAGGTCTGCTGGATGTTGGCTACTCAGGTAGCACTTTTACATGGTCTAATAACCAGGTGGGGGCTAGGAACATCCGCGCAAGATTGGATAGAGTATTGTTTAATGAATGCTGGGCTGACAAGTCTCCTGTTCTAACTGTTAAGCACCTGCCTAGGGAGCCATCAGATCACTCTCCCATGCTGCTTTATTTCCCTGTTTTATGTCCTTGTCCAAGTCGGTTTGTGTTCCAACATATGTGGCTTGATGACACCAATTTTAAACATGTGGTGCAGAATGCTTGGAGTACCAACCAATCTAGCCACTATAATGCATTCTATACTCTACAACATAAACTTAAAGCCCTTAAAGACTCTCTCAGACAATGGAATAAAGAGCACTTTGGTAACATCTTTGACAACATAGCCCAAGCTGAGGAGAAGGTGGCTATGGCCGAAGCTAATTTCGATGCTGATGCATGTGAGGAAAACATGATTACTATGCAAGTTAAGCAAGCTGAGCTACGGAAAAACTTACACAGGGAGGAAATTTTCTGGGGACAAAAGGCTAGAATCAATTGGCTTCAACATGGGGATAGGAACACTAAGTTCTTTCACCTGCAGGTCAAACAAAGGAGATCTAGGATGGCCATTCATAGATTAAAACTTGACAATGGGGAATGGTGTGATGATGACATTGTCATTAAGGAAAAGGCCATGGAGTTTTTCAACAATCAATTCAGCACTTCTGAACATCAAGTAAAGCCTGAATTGCTATAGAATGTTCCACACCTAGATTTTGAAAAAGATAACTATTTACTCATAGCTATTCCTGAAGCTGAGGAGATAAAAGAAGATGTACATAGTCTGTCTCCAGACAGTGCTCTAGGGCCGGATGGGTTCACAGGCCTTTTTTTCACCTCATGTTGGGATATTATAGCTGCTGATGTTATAAAAGCTGTGCAATGCTTCTTTAAAGGTATGCCCATGCCAAAGGGTACCACATCTTCTTTGATTGCTCTCATCCCAAAAGTGGCATCCCCTTCTACGTTTGCAGATATGAGGCCAATCAGCTTGTGTAACTTTTCATACAAGATTGTTTCCAGAATTATTAGCAACAGGCTGACTAATATCCTCCCAAGAATTATTTCTGAAAATCAAGGGGCTCTTATCAAAGGAAGAAATATAGTGGATACTATATCTTTGGCCTCGGAGATGATGAAAGATATAGGGAGAAAGGTGAGAGGAAATAATCTGATACTAAAGCTGGAAATGGCAAAAGCCTATGACAGACTGGAATGGGACTTCATATTGCACGTTATGCAAGCATTTGGCTTCTCTCAAACTTTCTGCTCTCTTATTGAAATGATGATAAATAATTGCTAGTTCTCTGTTATCTTTAATGGCTCCCCTACGAGATTTTTTAAATCATCTAGAGGAGTAAGGCAGGGAGACCCGTTGGCTCCTGCCTTTATCATCATTGCAGAGGAGGCTCTAAGTAGAGGCATATCAAATTTATTTCTAAGTGGTCAGATTCAGTACTTCCAAGTGCCTAGGGGATGCATTCAGGTCTCTCATTTATTGTACGCAGAGGATACATTAATTTTCTTTAATTGGGCCTCCAGGAATATCAGAAAATTGCTAATATTTATCAGGATTTATGAGGAGTCATCTGGACAAAAGGTGAATGTTAGCAAAAGCAGTTACATAGTATCTCACAAAATAAACAGTGCAACTATCCGAATAATCTCTGAAATGACTCGCTTTCAACATAAAACAGGTTTAAATTCTTAACTTGCTGTCCCTATTTTTGAAGGCAGGAAAAAAGTCTCACTACAAGTACTTGTTGGATAAGATTTGTACTACAATGGAAGGGTGGCAATCAAAGTTTCTGTCGCAGGCAGGTAGGGTATGCCTCATCAATTCTATCCTTCAGTCCATCCCTTTATACACAGCCAGTGCATCTTGCCTGCCATCCACTCTCATTGACATTATTAATAGAATGTGCATCAACTTCTTCTGGAGCCAAAAGGATGGATTGAAGCGACAGTGGGTATCTTGGTCTAATATTACTAAACCTGTTAAGGAGGGAGGCCTTGGCATAAGGAGCCTGAGACATATTCAAGTTGCTATGGTGGCAAAACAGATATGGGGCATCACCCAGGGCTCATCTTTATGGTCAAAATATGCTAATTCTAAATATATAAAAGGTCACATTAGCACCATTGTCAAGCCTTTCCCGGGTGGTGTCTGAAGAGACATTTTTAATAAAGCAAGGCAGCTTGTTCTTGAAAATACTAGATGGGTCCCTATGGATGGCAAATCCATTAATATTCTAAAAGACAATTGGTGAGGTATAGTGATTGACCCTCAAGGAGATGCTCCTAAGACAACGCTGTGGAAGCCAGACAAAACCCAGCTTGTGAGGCTTGGTCTCACATCCTGAACCACCTTGTTGGGATGATCAACTCAATGCAGTTCCTTTCGAAGACAGACAAGTGTGTATGGGTTGCAACAAATGATTTTCATTTTTTATGCAAGTCAGCATATAACTCAGTCTGGCCTAAAGGTAATCACAGATAATCTCTTAAAAAAATTTGGGGTAATTGTATTTCACCAAGGGCTTCCTTGTTCTGTTGGAGACTTCTACATTTGGTAATTCCAGTAGATTGCGCTATTAAGGAGTGTGGTATTAGAATCCCTTCAAAATGTGTATGCTATAAAGACAACCACCAGGAAGAAAACTTAAACCATCTGTTCTTGGACAGTCAGATGGCTAAGGCCTTATGGACACATTTCAGTCTTATATTAGATTCTCGGTGTAGGGGTTCTATATCTATAACTATTAAATGTTGGGATATTATCAAATTAGCAAATATTGCTAACCCATATGGATATGCATCCATTCTATCCATGCTACATATCATTTGGGAAATATGGAAACAAAGATGTAAATCCAAATACGAAGACAAGGGCAGCTCCACTAGATCTATGCAGCAACACATCAGAAATCAGGTTGCAGACTCCCTACAGCAGAAGCAATTCAGCATGGCACCTTCACTTGATGAAAAAATGGCATTGGATCGTTATGAATTCCCATATTCTATCACTGCAAAGATTCCAAAAATTATGAAGTGGCACTATCCGATTAATGGATATGCACTCAATGTTGATGGAGCCTCTAAAGGCAACCCAAGACCCACTGGTGGGGGTGGGTGCCTGAGGAGAGGCAAAGGTGAATTCATATATGGTTTTTCATACTATTATGGAGTGGGCACGAACCTAATGGCTGAGGCTAGGGCTCTTCTTGATGGGTTGAGAATGGTGGTTAAAAGTGGGCTCCCAATGGGAGTGATATATACAGACTAAAAAATTATTACAACTATGACTCAATCTAATGAATCTCCCCCTTGGAAAATCTGTAGATGGTGGGATGAAATTACAGAAATTCTCAGCAAAAACAAGTGGAAGGTACAACATATTTACAGAGAGGGGAACTCTGTTGCGGATGCACTGGCTTCTTATGCATGTATTACCCGGTCCAACAATGATTTCAGGAGTTGGAGAAGTCTTCCAAGTCGGGCTCGTGGGTGTGCAACTATGGATGCGGCAGGTCTTCCAAGCTGGAGAATTTAAGTTGTAGATATCTGGAATTCCTTTCTTTTACAGTCTCCTCTCCAGGGGTATGCCCCGTGGTTATTTTGTACATGACATATTCATTGGCAATAATACTAGGGCCAGGTGCTATTGTTGGTGGTAGCACAAATTGTGTACTCCCACAGTAGTAATCTTAGGTCTCATTCCATAAAAAAAAGGGAGGAAAAGTTCCTACTTGTGTTCTTTAGAAAGTTAGTAAATCCATATTGTTTAGATTTCATTGCTCATACTTCACATATACATCTAGGGAGTGATTATACGAATGTACATCTTGAATCAGTCATATTTCATGAGTCTTGCAGTACCACTTTTTGTAAGCACTATCCTTTTAATATTGCACATGAAAATCATGTTCTCGGTCTATAGCGTATTTCTTAATCTGTTCATAGAGAACATGCTTTCTATTCTATAGAATACTGAATGCATATGTGCTTGCCTGCTCATTACATGCTTTCCATATGCATCTCATCGAGTTAACTGTGCATATTGAGGCTTTACTTCCATAGTTTTAATAATCCCCTATTTGACTCTGACAAAAAGGTGGAGAAATAAGAAATAATCGTTTGCATGCGATTTTGAATGCAAATCATTGTGTTGACACTAAAAGTGCTGAATTGTTAATGCAAATCCTTGTTATTTTTCAATGGTTTTATCTTCGTCAAAAAGGGGGAGATTGTTGTGCCCCTGTCTGTTTTGACAAAGATCTAGAATGAACATGCCTTGAATTCAGTTTGTATGATGTGCATTGATACTGATTTGATGAATGATAGCTTTAAATGAAAACATGGTTGTTTGATCAAATTGCTTGTTGAATGAATGGCATGTGGATTTGGTTTGATATGCCTTGATGAATTTCAAGATCTGAATGAATGATTGGGATAAACTTGCAAAATGCTCAATCTTGATTAAGTTTGGTTTGGACTTACATTGTCGGAATGAAGTCAGTGAATGACTTGATTTGTCAGAAAATGAATGGATGCATTGATTGAGTAATTTGATATGACGTGATTTTGAGAATCTCAATTGATTAGCTTGAGAATAAAACTGATGAGCATTCTGTTATGTGCAGGTACTATATGGAATTTTTTTCTCAAGCCCTGGAAATGGGAGTAGGAAGAGATGCGTTATTTGACCTTTAGTGGATAGAACGATTATGGCTCAAAAATGGTTTGTATGTTCAAATCTGGAAAATTGAGTTCAATGTGAAGGTAAGATTCAAAGCTTGAAGGCCAAATGGTAAGAATAGTTGTTAAAATGGATTTCAATGTGGATGGACTGATCTGGGTAGAAATCGTGTTTTGTTATGTCTATCTGAGATATAAGTGCTCAATTGTTAAATCTTGATACTTGGTTTATGAAATGTAGAGCTTTCAATTGATGTAATTGAAGTTTTTCTATTGTTAAGAAAAGTGTCGACCTCAAAAGTCGACACTTATTTTCACAGCTTCTGTCTTGCGTTAAGTGTTAAGCGTTGGCAGAAAGTGTCGACCCATGAAGTCGACACTTTCAGGTAAGTTCGTTCAATTCTGTGAAAATAGAACCTCCGTGAAAAAGTGTCGACCTCAAGAGTCGACACTTTTCACCACGGATGTTATGTTGATTCATAGGCCATAAAATTTGGTAAAAAGTGTCGACCCCATAGGTCGACACTTGTTTCACAGGTTTCATTTTTATATGTTCTGGGAGAACATTCATGAAAAAGAGTCGACTCCATGAGTCGACACTTTTTTGAACGTTTCAATTGGGATTTTCGGATCTGTTTCGAACCCATTAATGTAAGATCCATTTGGCTTGGTTGTTTACTAGAATGGCCTTAGGGCATCCACCCTTCCTTGTTCTTGGTATGCAAGGGATTTGGAGTGGGCTTTTGTGTCCATTTGTCCTACTTTTCCTTGAGTATATATCGCCGCCCCCTTGTTCCGATCGAACACAACCAAGAGCTTCTAACGTGTTCATTTTTCTTGCAGGAGAAGAAGGTGGTGTGTGCTCTGCTGGAGGAGAAGGGAAGGAACGCCAGAGTCGTCCCCTCACGAGCCCGAGCCGAGATCGAGAGGCAGCGGCTGCGGTCCTCTTCATCCTTGCTTTGGGTGCCTGAATCTTCAAACACCGGCTCCTCCTTCTCTCGGTTTCATCATTCTAAGCCACACTTCATATACCTCCGGTGTAAGACCCTAGAATTTTTATAAATTATTTTTGGTATATTTAATTATTTTCTAGGAATTTTAAAGACCCAAAATAGATTAATAAATGAATATTAGATTAAATAAATCATTATAAGGCCCAATTTATGATAAATAATTAACCTAGCCTATTTAAATAAAATCCAAAAGGTTTAAGGACCAAGCCATTTAAGTTTGGCCCATAGTCTAGAAGGTTATTTAGCCTATTTACGTAATTTAATGATAAAATATCATTTTTATGGATAATTAACAAAAGAGTTTGATTTATGTTGAACTCTGTGCACGTTGGATGTAGCGGTCTATCGTGCGACCGCCACAGCCATGTAACGCACCAGTCTTCATGCGTTACATCCTGTCAGTTTCGTGAATGGAAGAACGAGCAAAAAGACTGGAAGAACTTTGGGATCCTATCTGCAGGAGATCAACTTGGGAGAGCTTATAACATTACTAAGGACTCTTAGGGATTAGGTTCTGGCAAATTAAGGACTCTAGAATCGATCTAATCCTCAAACCCTAGCAAAAACCATATAAATAGGACCTAGTTCTGAACAGATCGACCCTTATTTTTGGCTCGTGAAGAATCAAGGTAATGAGTCATAATTTCGGGTAAGTTCTTTAGAAGATTTTATTTAGTATACTTTAGACTAATAGTTCTCCAAATTTCGTGCTAGGAGATCAACCAACCAAGGAGATAGACGCTTCTAAAGTCGTTGATTCAGTCATAGCAACCTAGGAAACTGAACGCAAGACCCCTGAAGATCAAGATATTTGGACGTCTAAACGAGGCAATTAGAGTTCAGTCCTTTAGAACTTTTTGTTCACCTTACTTTCAACTTCTTACCCTCAAAATTTCACGTCGTTAGGTCAAGAGATTGGAGAGATAGAGCGACGTGAAGTTACTAAAAAATCTCACGAAGGGAAGAACTAAGGCGTGTCTTGTAGTCCCAAATTGGAAGATTAAAGCTCATTTAAAAGGTAGGTTATCTCATGATTGGCAAAAACATCATATTAGGGATAAAAGCCCTCTAATTGTGCTTGATTTCATGCATTATAGACTAAGAATTTCATGTTTTAATAGTTCTATACATTCATGCATCTCTTAGCCCTAAATGAAAAATAAAGGATATTATCTTGTCTATTCACTAAAACCCATGCATATAGTTGGCCTATACTTCATTTATCATGTCTGGAATAGTTGCAGTATTTTGATTTCCAGACATGTTGTGTTTTCGTAAACCTTTACTTTATTTTACCTCCAGCAGATGATCTGACGCATCAAGATAAGACCGTCACAATGATCTAACGGCCTTACGATAAGCCGTCACACCCTCTATTGCATTTGAATTGTTCTGTTGTCTCTGACGCACCATAACAGGAGAGTTACACTACTGTAACGGCCCCTCGATAAACCGTCACAAGACTACAACGCGTCTATCCTAGACCGTCAGAGTAACTGTAGACAGAATTGAAGAACAGTCACATTAACTTAGAAATATGCCTAGTTATCTAAGTTTTGACCTATTAATATGACTTTAAATTTATTAATTGGTTCATGATAAGTATCGCATGTTAAAGGCATCTTGAATTATTTTAAGGATATGTTAATTTCATGCCAAAGCACTATAGTTTGTATTAACTCCATGATTTTAAATGATGTATTGACGAAGTTTTATCATGATTTCCTATTGTTACACATTCTCTCTATCAATAGAGTCATTCTTTAAGTACATGACACATATTCCGGTATGTTGTCCATTAGTTCACACTTTGCACTATAGGAACATTATTCTTAGACATGAGGACCTCTCTATTGGATATTCCTTCCAATGGACTAAAAAATCTTGTTTCAAGGCCTCCGTAATTCTCTGCGAGCCTGGGATTCCCACTAGGACGCCGAGTTGGTTGTAACATTAAAACCCAATTGATTAGAAAGTACTATCGATCTTTTCTGGTTCTAGCAATGTAACGGACCTATATTGGACCGTCAGGCCAATGTAATGGCCCAATATACAACCGTCACATTTAACTGAGTCCAATTATTGTTTCTGGAATCAGTCGTTCTAACGGATCAAGGATCGACCATCACGTGAATGTAATGGCCCAGTACAAGACCGTCACATTGAACTGAGTCTACTTTCTTTGTTCGGGATTCAGACCGTTGTAACGGCCCAACACTGGAGCATCACATGAATGTAACGGCCCAATCTTTGACCGTCACAATGCTTGCGCTAGTTAACCCGAGGTTTGACCCAATGTTTGATATTTTAAAGTTTCTAGATGGCTTGATAATGGTCTAGGACTTATCATATCGATCAAGAAACTTAATATAATGAATGGAAGTTAAAGAAATGTACTGTTATGCTGCTGATTTGTTTCCTTAAGCATAACATTGTTTTAATTCATTCTTGATCTCTCATATTCTTAATTGAAGCATTCGTTCTTTGATAATTGTTGTCATAAGCTTATTGATTGAACTTATTACATTCTTGGCCATACGTTATTGATACACTCATGGGAGTAGCTTGATTTTTACGTGAAGATGCAGTTCGGGTGCTGATTGTGTCCAAGGGCTCTATGCTAGTCCCCTCGGCTGATTGCTGGAAACATACTATTATTAACCATGGGGTATGATGCTACTGGCATCGCATTATGTTGGGAGTACTTTCTTTATAAAAAAGTGAAATCCATGAGCACTCGTGAAAATCTAGTGAATTATTACATGATTGACGTTCTCGTGCGTAACCTTTATGGTTATGAAAGTGAAAAGTGAAAGTGCATTCTCGTTACATTCTTGTTCATGAAAGGCCATGCTACATTCTTGATCATACTTATTTCATTCTTTCTAGTTCATACTCGTTCATCTTATCTTACATGATCGTCTTGTTACTTTGATTTGATCGCATGATACATCGCATTTGCATGATTTTACCTTATTTCTCTAGAGCTAAAATGTTGATTACTTAAATAGTGCTAATCATGTTGATGCGAAGATACCTACTGGGCAAGTGTGCTCATTACCTATTGCCATTCTTTTCAGGAAATGAAAGTGATTCGAATTCGGATTCGGGCTATACATGTAGTGGGTCCGAGAGTGAATGAAAGTGTTGTCAAGATGAGAGTGAAGACTTAGGAAAGTCTATATTGTTTAGATCGAGTCTCTATAATTTTCCTATTTCTTGAGTCTGATAGGTTGAAAGAAGTTGAAAGTTGTTGTATTTGAATATTGATTATCAATGAAATAAGTTGAAGTTTGATTAAAATAATGTGCAATTGCATTTATGTGTGTGATTGTCTCGCGCTCAGATCATTTTTTCTTGCAAGAGGCTTACCATGCCGGCTATTTACGTTTCTCGAGCGAGTCTTCCGCTGTCATAAAGGCTCGGGGCGTGACAGTTAAGTTGGTATCAGAGCCTAAGTCTCAGGACTTAGGAAGAAGAGTCATGTCATAGGATAAGTCCAAGGTTTAAGGACCCATACCTATGAACTAAGGAAGAAATTTTCATACCCATGTGAGAATTGGGTAGAGCCCGGGATGAGATAGTTATATAAAAATTATCTTAGGATAAATCTTCCCGACTTTAAATAACTAAAATGTCCATGATTCTTAGATACCTTGATTCTCAATGGCTCATCGTATAAACTGGGATGAGATGCAGCAAACTGTTGCGGGACTTACTCAAGCCCTACAAACAGTGGCCCGAGCCGGTGGAAGGGCAAGCACGGGTATCTTGCACGGCAATTGCCTAAGTTTAAATCCTCCACGATTCTCTAGATCTTCTAACCTGGATGAAGCGAAAAATTGGATTGACGAAATGAATTGAATATTCCATGTCATGCAATGCACCGACAAGGAGAAGGTTCGACTTGCCACGTTCCAACTCAACAAGGATGCTCGTACATGGTGGAAATCCATTCCAACGCCACCTGCAGACGCACCTCATACATGGGAGGGTATTCTTACCCTATTCCGTGCCAAGTACTTTTCCGAACATGTAAAGGAGAGAAAGGCTATGAAATTTTCCTCCTTAAAATAAGGCACGATGTCTGTGACAGAATATGAATTACAATTCTCTCGACTTGCACCTTATGCTCCTCACTTGGTAAGCACGGATTTATTGAAAGCCAACCGATTTTTGGATGGTTTAAGGACCGGATTTATCCAACAACTTGGAACCCAGAATATCCGCACCTATACCGAGATGGTACAAAGAGCGCATCTATGTGAAAGAAGCATGGATAAGGTGCAGAGGCTCCGAGGAGAGAGGTCAAGCCGAAAACATGATAGGCAAGAAGAGAAAGAAGTGGATGAGGATGAAGATCGTCACATTAAGAGGTTCCGTAATGGGAACGGTAATGGAAAAAGAAATGGAAAAAGAAATGGAAATGGAAAGAACGAGAGAGTTAAAGAAGAGAAGGAGCAAGCTGTGGCACCTTGCTCATTTTGTGAAAAGTTTGGGCACTCGACAGAATAATGTTGGAAGCGTCTCGGCACTTTTCTCAAGTGTGGAACCTAGGATCATCGCTTGCCCCTATGTCCTTTCATCAACGGACAATCATCAAGGGATAACAACGGACCTGGGAAGCGAGGTCGATTAAATGTCATTCTAGATGAGGGAGGTGAGATGATAAAAGGTACTCTCTTAACCCATTCGCCTTACGTTAATTCTTAATACCTTAAAATACGTACACTCTCCATAAAAACTTATATATTGAATTTGGGGACCAAATTCTCTTAAGTGGGGGAGGGTGTAAGACCCCAGAATTTTTATAAATTATTTTTGGTATATTTAATTATTTTTTGGGAATTTTAAAGACCCAAAATGGATTAATAAATGAATATTAGATTAAATAAATGATTATAAGGCCCAATTTATGATAAATAATTAACCTAGCCTATTTAAATAAAATCCAAAAGGTTTAAGAACCAAGCCCATTAAGTTTGGCACATAGTCTAGAAGGTTATTTAGCGTATTTACGTATTTTAAGGATAAAATACTCTTTTTATGGATAATAATATGGATAATTAACAAAAGAGTTTGATTTATGTTGAACTCTGTGCACGTTGGATGTAGCGGTCTATCGTGCGACCGCCACAGCCATGTAACGCACCAGTCTTGATGTGTTACATCCTATCAGTTCCGTGAATGGAAGAATGAGCAAAAAGACTGGAACTTTGGGATCCTATCTGCAGAAGATCAACTTGGGAGAGCTTATAACATTACTAAGGACTCTTAGGGATTAGGTTCTGGAAAATTAAGGACTCTAGAATCGATCTAATCCGTAAACCATATAAATAGGACGTAGTTCTGAACTGAGCGACCCTTACTTTTCGCTCGTGAAGAATCAAGGTAATGAGTCATAATTTCGGGTAAGTTCTTTAGAAGATTTTGTTCAGTATACTTTAGACTAATAGTTCTCCAAATTCCGTGCTAGGAGATAAACCAACCAAGGAGATAGAAGCTTCCAAAGTCGCTGATTCAGTCATAGTAACCCAGGAAACTGAATGCAAGACCCCTGAAGATCAAGAGATTAGAACGTCTAAATGAGGTAATTAGAGTTTAGTCCTTTAGAACTTTTTGTTCACCTTAGTTTCAACTTCTTACCCTCAAAATGTCACATCCTTAGGTCAAGAGATTGGAGAGATAGAGCGACGTGAAGTTGCTGAAAAACCTCAGGAAGGGAAGAACTAGGGCGTGTCTTGCAGTCCCAAATTGGAAGATTAAAGCTCATTTAAAAGGTAGGTTATGTCATGATTGGCAAAAACATCTTGTTAGGGATAAAATCCCTATGATTGTGCTTGATTTCATACATTATAGACTAAGAATTTCATGTTTTAATAGTTCTATATATTCATGCATCTCTTAGCCCTAAATGGAAAATAAAGGATATTATCTTGTCTATTCACTAAAACCCATGCATATAGTTGGCCTATACTTCATTTATCATGTCTGGAATAGTTGCAGTATTTTGATTTCTAGACATGTTGTGTTTTCATAAACCTTTACTTTATTTTACTGCCAGCAGATGATCTAACACATCAAGATAAGACCGTCACAATGATCTAACGGCCTTACGATAAGCCGTCACACCCTCTGTTGCATTTGAATTGTTCTGTTCTCTCTGACGCACCATAACAGGAGCGTTACACTACTGTAATGGCCCCTCGATAAACCGTCACAAGACTGTAACGCGCCTATCCTAGACCGTCAGAGTAACTGTAGACAGAATTGAAGAACAGTCACATTAACTTAGAAATATGCCTAGTTATATAAGTTTTGACCTATTAATATGACTTTAAATTTATTAATTGGTTCATGATAAGTATCGCATGTTAAAGGCATCTTGAATTATTTTAAGGATATGTTAATTTCATGTCAAAGCACTATAGTTTGTATTAACTCCATGATTTTAAATGATGTATTGATGAAGTTTTATCATGATTTCCTATTGTTACACATTCTCTTTACCAATAGAGTCATTCTTTAAGTACATGGCACATATTCCGGTATGTTGTCCATTAGTTCACACTTTGCACTATAGGAACATTATACTTGGACATAAGGACCTCTCTATTAGATATTCCTTCCAATGGACTAGGAAATCTTGTTTCAAGGCCTCCGTAATTCTCTGCGAGCCTGGGATTCCCACTAGGACGTCAAGTTGGTTGTACTATTAAAACCCAATTGATTAGAAAGCACTATCGATGTTTTCTAGTTCTAGCAATGTAACAGACATATATTGGACCGTCAGGCCCATGTAACGGCCCAACATACAACCGTCACATTTAACTGAGTCCAATTATTGTTTCTGAAATCAGTCGTTCTAACGGATTAAGGATCGACCGTCACATTGAACTGAGTCTACTTTCTTTGTTCGGGATTCAGACCATTGTAACGGCCTAACACTGGAGCG
The DNA here is from genome assembly GCA_022559845.1 of Amorphophallus konjac. Lineage (NCBI taxonomy): Eukaryota > Viridiplantae > Streptophyta > Magnoliopsida > Alismatales > Araceae > Amorphophallus > Amorphophallus konjac. The sequence goes on along the minus strand of CM040126.1, from coordinate 280,208,906 downwards.
TCACATGAATGTAATGGCCCAGTCTTTGACCGTCACAATGCTTGAGCTAGTTAACCTGAGGTTTGACCCAAGGGTTGATATTCTAAAGTTCCTAGATGGCTTGATAATGGTCTGGGACTTATCATATCGATCAAGAAACTTAATATAATGTATGGAAGTTAAAGAAATGTACCGTTATGCTGTCGATTTGTTTCCATAAGCATAACATTGGCTTAATTCATTCTTGATTTCTCATATTATTAATTGAAGCATTCGTTCTTTGATAATTATTGTCATAAGCTTATTGATTGAACTTATTACATTCTTGGCCATACGTTATTGATATACTCATGGAAGTAGCTTGATTTATACGTGAAGATGCAGTTCGGGCGCTGATTGTGTCCAAGGGCTCTATGCTAGTCCCCTCGGCTGATTGCCGAAAATATACTATTATAAACCATGGGATATGATGCTACTGGCATCGCATTACGCTGGGAGTACTTTCTTTATAAAAAAGTGAAATCCATGAGCACTCGTGAAAATCTAGTGAATTGCTACATGATTGACGTTCTCGTGCGTAACCTTTATGGTTATGAAAGTGAAAAGTGAAAGTGAATTCTCGTTACATTCTTGTTCATGAAAGGCCATGCTATATTCTTGATCATACTTGTTACATTCTTGCTAGTTCATACTCGTTCATCTTATCTTACATGATTGTCTAGTTACTTTGATTTGATTGCATGATTCATCACATTTGTATGATTTTACCTTTTTTCTCTAGAGCTAAAATGCTAATTACTTAAATAGTGCTAATCATGTTGATGCGAAGATACCTACTGGGCAAGTGTGCTCATTACCTATTGCCATTCTTTTTAGGAAATGAAAGTGATTTGAATTCGGATTCGGGCTATACATGTAGCGGGTCCGAGAGTGAATGAAAGTGTTGTCAAGATGAGAGTGAAGACTTAGGAAAGTCTATATTGTTTAGATCGAGTCTCTGTAATTTTCCTATTTCTTGAGTCTGATAGGTTGAAAGAAGTTGAAAGTTGTTGTATTTGAATATTGATTATCAATGAAATAAGTTGAAGTTTGATTAAATTAATGTGCAATTGCATTTATGTGTGTGATTGTCTCGCGCTCTGATCATTCTTGCTTGCAAGAGGCTTACCATGCCAGCTGTTCATGTTTCTCGAGCGAGTCTTCTGCTGTCATAAAGGCTCGGGGCGTGACATCCAGTTTTGGTTGAAAGATTTAGGCGAGATCCATCTTGTTTAATTATACTCTCTGTTATTAGATATTGTGCTTAGATTGTTATTCTCAGAACTGGGCATTGTATTTTCCATTCAAACATTATTTTGACGATTTCAGAGCTTGCTCCGAGTGTGTGTGGGGTGTCTCGTCGTCGTGCGAGAACCCACGTGTGTGGGCCATCGAGCCCGTGTGTGTTGGTTGCTGCCGTCGTGCAGCGTGTTTAGTAAAATTCTCTCGAGGTGAGAGCGGTGGACGTAGGACGGCACCTTGTGCGTCCGAACCACCTAAAAAATCTCTGTGCCCTGGTTTACCTCTCTTGTGGTTGTTGATATTTGATTTCCGTTCACAATAGGAGTGTGAGTCGGTAAGATGAGAGTTTGTTCAATTGTCTATTCATATATTGCTCTTCGAGTGTGTATATCTCTGTGCTGGAAAGTTGTGAGGGCTTGCTTGCTTTACTTTCATACGTTCTAATCAAGCCTTATCTAAGGTTTATATTCCATATATGTGGTTTGATTTAATTTAGTCAATTTTTTTCAAAAAGGGTGGGCAATCATTTCACCCCCCTCTCAATTGCCTCCTAACCGGGCCAACAGGAAGTGATCGACCGTGAGGAGAGAGGAAGGAGAAATAAGAAGAAATAGGAAATAGAAAATTAGGAATTTCCTAATTTTCGTAAAATTCAATTTTTAGCCCGAAAATGCAGTAATTCATAAAAATATGGAAAAATAGTCTAAATGATCCTCGGAAGGAGCACAACGCAACTGTAGCATCCTCGAGTTGATGAACTCAATAATAAACTCACCATTGGGTTCCATAACTAGTACGAGAGAAAAACCCGCGTGGATCGTCAAACACAACTCAGCACCTACAAAAGCTATCTGAATTGAAAGCTCTCCGATAAAGATCTGAAAGACCCAAGATATTACTTGATCAATCAGGGTCGGACGCACTAATTCCTTAGTTTTTGTTGTAGAATCAGCACCTTTGGAAGACTCTAACTCCTTATAGACTTGATCTCCTTGAACAAAATTTGGAGGGTAGTTAGTTCTAACTAAAATAAACAAATTCTAGAAGAAACTTACCTTTAATTCTATCTCCTTACCTGAGTCCACGCGTGCCAAAAGTAAGGGTCGCAGATGTCAAATATGGGATCTATTTATAGGGTTTAGGTAGGGTTTTGAGGATTATAACGATTCTAGAGTCCCATTTGGACTTTAGATCGATCCCTGAGAGTCCTAAGCATCCTTACAAGTCCTCATTCGTTGGTCTCTATAGTTTTAATTGCCAAAAATGTAATCTTTTTACACTTTCTTTCACTTACGGAATCTGCAGTGGGTAGCGGTCATTGGGACGACCGTTTATTACCCGTAAGCGGTCTCGCGACAGACCGTTTTTCATTCCAGGCATCGAATTTGAAATAATTCAAACTCTTTTGATATTATCCCCATTATTATCCATTTACTTATCTTCCTAAAGAGTCATTATCCCTTAATTCCGTGATTTCACCCATTCCTAGCTTCTAGAACATGGGCCAAGGTCCAAAACAATCTTTTTGGGCCTATTGAGTTTATTATATGGGCCTAATCTTCTTGGATTTGTGTAAGGCCTAAATAATTAAATTTAATTCATTATAATTCAATTAATAGCCCATTAAATGCTTTAATAATTGATATAATTATATTTTAAATATAAAAAATTCTTAGAAAATCCTCGAGAGTTACACCCTCCCCCACTTAAAAAGAATTTGTCCCCAAATTCAATACATGAATTTATGGAGAGTGTACTTACATTAAAATAATTCTGAAAATCTTTTGCGCATGACTTCTTCCGTTTCCCATGTTGCTTCATGTGGCCATAATTTGGTCCATTGGATCTTGACCATAGAATAGTTTTATTCCACAATTGACTTATTTCTCATTCAATGATCTTGACTAGCTTTTGCTCGTATGTTAAGTCCTTTTTAATCTCTAGATTGTCGTAAGTGATGACACGAAATGGATCAGGTACATACTTCTTGAGCATTGAGACATGAAATACATCATGGACTTCAGACAATTAAGGGGGTAAAGCAATTCGATATGTGACTTCACCAACCCTTTCGAGAATCTCAACGGGGCCAATGAATCTTGGAGTAAGCTTGCCCTTAATACCAAACCTTTGAATACCCCGACCTGGAGAAATCTTAAGAAACAAATGGTCCCCTACTTGAAATTCCAGGTCGCGCCTTCGATTATCGGCATAAAATTTTTGCCTGTCTTTAGCTATCTGGTGTCACGCCCCGAGCGCGGAAGGAACCCGGAGTGCGTGACAAGTTTATATCGATCATGTCAATCAGAGCGTTAGTGTATTCAACACAAAGACAGAGTGCGTAAAAGTAAAGATAACCCAGTCTTTATTCAATCACAACCTCAAAGTACTTCTATTACAAATGAAAATGCCAAGACTCAATAAAAGGAAAAAAGTACAATGATTGACTCAAGAAATTAGAAAGATAAGATTAGTAAACGCTTGGATAGACGGAGAGCTCTAATCTCTTCACTCTTGACCTTCCCCATCCGATTGAGTCTCATCATCGGACTTACCTGAAAAATAGGGGGAAACACTGGATGAGCGAACGCTCAGTAGGAATTGTATCTCAAGAGCTAGCTTGCTTTAAGTAAATTACATGTTACATGAATGCAATAAAGCTATGCATGTTTGCGTAAAACGACAAGAGAGAGAGAGTATAACAAGAGATAATTGAGTGAACTAGCATGTCTTTCAAGAACTTATATCAATAAATGTCAAGATATTCAAGCAAGTATATTCATCATGTCATGTCGAGAATTGGCTATCACGTTTCAAGCAAGTATATAAATCCCCTTTCCGGGTCACGTAAGTCATGTCATGTCAAGTCGAGTATGAGATTGTGGAATGTCTAATCAAGCTAGTCATGCACTTCGGTGCAATGCCACACCGTGATCATTACAACTCCAATGGGCACTAGTACTTTCGGGTGCTCCTCCCAAGACTAGAACGGGCCCTATATGCGCAGGCATTGATCGTGTAGTTTTCGACATCCACTAAAGTTATAGCCAATATGGAGTTTCAAGGAATAAACTTGTATAACTTTAAGGTAGATCTTTGTGGAATAGCATTTCAAGGATTTGAACATGTTGTATAACGACTATAGTAATGGTATAATCACGATCAACGATAAAACTAGGTGAAATTGGCTCCCTAACTTGGGTGCCATGACAATAAGAGTAAGCGCCCACATGAACATGGTCGCTTGTTCTTGTACATGATAAGGTGGATAGAATTAGTGTCCACAAGTACGGCACACTTTTCTTAAAGGATATAAATGGTATAAATTACCCATCCCATTATTTCAAGAATATTCTCATGGCATACAAACAGCATGTCGTGAGGGCCGGTACACCATGTTTCTTTAGAGTGACATGGCGATTAAGTAGTGTCATGGGTTTTAATGGTACAACCAGCTCGGCTGCTTTGAGGTAATTCAAAGTTAGCGGAGTCTTACGGAGGTCTCTATGATAAAGTCACCAGTCCGAAGGATCGGAATGTCCCGCGGAGGGTTCATCTATCACCAAGAAATAATGGGTAATCGAATAAAAAAAAATAATGTGAAACGTGAGACTATATTCACGGAATGGAAATATAGTGCCTTAGCAATTAACTCACTCACAGTGGGTTATAGGAATCCGTGAAATCAGTAAATCAATAAATTGACGCCTATGATTAAGTCTTCATTTCAGGAATTGACGCCTTTGGCTAGGTCGTCAGTTCTAAATAGGACGACTATTCACGCCGTCGTTATATTGTTAACACAATGATTTTTAAAACATTCAAAAAAATTTAGATATTATATAAATGATGACTTAGATCAAGTCTTTAATTCAGTGAATAACGTCTTAGTTGTAGGCGTCTTATAGAAAACTGACGGCATGGTCTATGTCGTCATTTCAATAATCAAGTAGATTTCATGATATGAAAATCCATCGGGTTTTCACTAAGTTGACGCCTGTGGGTGAGGGCGTCCGTTTCAATTGACGGCATCAGCACAGTCGTTATTTATAGTCATATGTCAATAACATGGATTTTGGGGTATTTTCAATCAAGAATCTAGAGAGATGGATATATACAGAGACAAATAGCACGAATTTTCTAGGATGCTCATGCATTAATTCAGATTTGAAGGTTCATAGTTATTGAATTTTAGACGATGTGTGATCATAGTCTTTGACTAACTAAAAAGTCGTTAAATCAAAACAACGGATCAAGATCAAACTATATATATCCAATTACTTGTTATTAACTAAGTTTTGCATGAATCTTGAGAAAACCTACCTTGTGGATTGATTTGGTTGACAGAACGTGAAGAACGATTGAAGAACAGGAACCTCAAGAATATGAAAATAGGAAGAAGGTGCTACAAGTTCCTCTTTGTGACGGCCACAGGATGACGACGTTGCAGCAAAGGTGCAGAAAGATAATAACAAGAGCAGCAGCTCTTGATTCTTAACAGTGGCAGTGAAGGCAGCAACGGCCTTCACCCTTGTGCAGTAAGGAAGAAGAGGAAGAAGAAGTGGACGATGGAATTCCCCCTCTCTCGTATAACCAGCAGGACGAGGATAAACTTCTTGATTGTATGATAGAAGAGAAGAAATACGCAGCAGCAGGTTGCACGAGAGAAAAAAAGTAGTAGGGATTTAGCAAAGGGGTTGGTATTTATAGGGTTCTAGAGACCCTATAGGGTTGGAGTTCGATTGGGAATAGCATTCCTAGTAGCAATCCTAATGGTATTAGTGTTCCCTTTATTAACAGTTCGAAACACATAATAACTAAAGTGTTAGAATCTTTCGGGATTTTTATCTTTTTTTCGGGACGTGATCTAGATGGGAAATTTTAGGAGTATTAATTTTCCATTTTTCTCTATTTTTTCATATAATTATTTTTTCAAAATTCTTTAGTCGAAAAAATGGCACTATTCATTCTTTTTAATTGACGACTTAGTTTAAGTCATCTTTTATGCAATCCACGCCCATGACCATGGCGTCTTTTACATTTTGTTACTGCCTCACGCCCCCGAAAGAAGCAAAATCATGGTTATATCTTTGAAATCTTTATTAATATATCCTTTCTTATGCTATTTATACTTTAACTAATTAACGACATGCATTCTGTCATCATTTACTTTGTACACGCCTATTGCTATGGGCGTCATTTGATATATATTTTTGGCATTTTCACTTAACCTTCCAAAGACTAATATTATGTATATATCCCTATTATCTCTATAATTTTTTAACTATATACTTTATTAGATTTTCACTAATTTATAAACAATGACTTGTATTAAGTCATTTTTCTCCTTGTATACGCCTGCACGAAGAGGCGTTGATTAAGTTTTGGCCATTTCTCATTGCCCTTGAAAAGACCGAAAATATATATATGCCCATTCTTTTATCTTTCACATATCTTTAATGTATTTAACTCTTATATATATATATCCCTCTTCCTTCCAATAAGATTAAAATATAGTAAATGTGGAATATTAAATTTTCTAAATTAGTAATAAAATATAAATTGACATTTTCTTTAAGATTTAATGATTCTTAATTTAATTAAATTATTTTGTGTATCAAATGGCTACTTAAAATAACATGTTATTCTTAAATTTATTATAATATAATGGTAAGGTCTATGAGTCCATTTCGTAAGACTTTTCAGGATGTAAGAGGGTTATGTACAAGGTCCAGGCCTCGTTTAATTATTATATATTTATATATTTTTAATTTATTTGGACTTTCTAGTCCTTTAATTTATCAGGGTTGCTACACCCTCCCCCACTTAAAAGAATTTGGTCCCCAAATTCAATCGCGTCTAAACGTGGAGAGTGTAGAGTACATACCTTTTTAGAATAATTCAGGGAATAATTTCCTCATAGACTCCTCGGTCTCCCGTGTGGCTTCGTGTTATGAGCTTTTACTCAATTGTACCTTGACCATAGGAATAACTTTGCTCCTTAATGTTCGTACTTCGCGATCGAGGATCTTCATGGGCTTTTGTTCATAGGTGAGATCCCTTTGAATCACCAGGTCTCCATGATCTATGATATGCGCCGGATCGTGCACATACTTCTTCAACATGGATACGTGAAATACATTATGAACTTCAGACAATTGAGGAGGTAAAGCGACGCGGTAAGCAACCTCGCCAACTCTTTCTAGTATCTCAAAAGGTCCGATAAACCTTGGTGTAAGCTTGCCCTTAACACCAAATCTCCTTATTCCATGTCCAGGTGATATCTTGAGAAATACGTGATCTCCGACTTGGAATTCGAGATCTCTTCTTCTTGTGTCAGCATAAGTCTTCTATCTAGACTGAGCAACTTGAAGTCTTTCTCTAATAAACTGAATCTTTTCAGTGGTATCCCTTACCATGTCTGGACCTAATAGTTGTTTCTCGCCAACTTCATCCCAGCACAAAGGCGATCGGTAACTCCTTCCGTATAAAGCTTCGAAAGGTGCCATTTGTATACTTGCCTGGTAGCTATTATTGTATGCAAATTCAACCAAAGGCAAGTGATCATGCCAGCCTCCACCAAAATCAATGATGCAAGCTCTAAGCATATCTTCAACCACCTGATTGGTTCTCTCGGTCTGACCATCCGTTTGAGGATGAAAAGCTGTACTAAAGTTAAGTCTCGTCCCTAGCGAATGTTGTAGACCCTTCCAAAAGTGAGAAGTAAAACGGGGGTCTCTGTCAAACACGATTGAGACCGGTACTCCATGTAACTTGACTATCTCCTTAATGTATAATGCAGCAAGAACATCAACTGACCATCGACTCTTGATTGGCAAGAAGTGTGCCGATTTGGTCAATCGGTCGATGATAACCCATATTCCATCATGTCCTCCTTTTGATTTAGACAGACCCATAATGAGTCCATACCGATATCCTCCCACTTCCATTTGGGAATTTCTAGAGGGTGTAGCTTACCGGCAGGCTTTTGGTGTTCTGCCTTGACTTGTTGACACGTGAGACAGCGAGACACAAAGTCTGCTACTTCTCTTTTCATATTGGACCACCAGAAGTTCCTTTTCAAATCTTGGTACATTTTGGTAGACCCTGGATGAATCGTGTGCCTTGATCTATAAGCTTCATCTAAGATTTTCTTCTTTAGCTCTGGACAATCCGGTATACATGTTCTATTCCTGAACATCAATCTTCCATCTGATGCTAATTTGAACTCCGATTGTTCTTCAATTTTGTCCTTGATTTCCACTAATAATGGATCCTTATCTTGTAGTCCTTGTATTTCTGAGAGTAGATCTGGCAGTATGCTTATATGGGATAGTGTAACACACTTGTTCTCCTTGTCCAGGCTTATATCAAGTTTAGAGAATTGTTCTAGCAACTTCCACTCCTGAATCATACAATTTGCTAAAATCGCTCTTGGCTTTCGACTGAGGGCATCAGCTATATGATTACCCTTTCCAGGATGATATTGTATTATGAAGTTGAAATCCTTGAGATATTCTAGCCAATGTCTTTGTCTCATATTTAATTCCTTCTGAGAGAAGAGATACTTGAGACTCTTATGGTCAGAATATATTGTAAACTGCACTCCGTACAGGTAATGCCTCCATATTTTCAATGCAAATATTACCACGGCCAACTCCAAGTCATGAACTGGGTAGTTCTCTTCATGCTTCTTCAATTGGCGAGAAGAGTAAGCTATAACTCTTCCTTGTTGCATTAAGACACATTCGAGGCCAATGCCAGATGCATCAGTGTATACCTCGAACTTCTCTCCTTTGACTGGTAGAGCTAAGACTGGGGCTGTAGTTAGGTGATCCTTGAGAGCTTGGAAGCTTCTTTCACATTCCTCACTCCATTCGTAACGGATCTCCTTGCGAGTTAGCCTAGTGAGTGGTACGGCGATCTTGGAGAAATCCTTGATGAATCACCGGTAGTAGCCCGCAAGACCCAAGAAACTACGGATCTCGCTAGCATTGGTCGGTCTTTCCCAATCCTTTACAGCTTCAACCTTCGATGGATCTACGGATAAACTGTCTTTTGATATAACATGCCCCAAGAAAGATACTTCTTCTAACCAAAATTCACATTTACTGAGCTTTGCATATAACTGATTCATCCTCAATATCTGTAATGCAATCCTCAAATGCTCCTCGTGCTCTTCCTTGGTCTTTGAATAGATCAGTATGTCATCAATGAAAACCACTATGAATTGATTTAGATGAGGCCTGAATATACTATTCATCAACTGCATAAAGGCAGCAGGGGCATTTGTTAGTCCAAAAGGCATAACAACAAATTCATAGTGCCCATACCTACTTCTGAATGCGGTCTAATAAATGTCCTCATCCTTGATCCTTAGTTGGTGATATCCCGACCTGAGATTAATCTTCGAAAAATACTTGGATCCAGATATTTGATCAAATAACTCATCGATTCTCGGCAGTGGATACTTATTCTTGATAGTGAGATAGTTCAACTATCGATAGTCGATGCATAACCTCATGGATCCATCTTTTTTCTTTACAAATAGCACAGGTGCTCCCCACGGGGAAGTGCTTGGTCTGATAAATCCTTTCTTGAGAAGTTCCATCAATTGCTCCTTTAGTTCCTTGAGTTCGGCAGGGGACATCCTATAAGGTGCCCTAGAAACTGGGCTAGCACCAGGGATCAAGTCGATGGTGAAGGCCACTTCTCTTTATGGGGGTAATCTAGGAAAATCTTCCGGAAATACGTCCGAAAATTCTTGCACAACTGGGATGTCTTCTAGCTTAGTCTCCTTAGTCTCCTTAATGGTGACAAACGCAAGGAAAGATACACATCATTTCTTTATTAGCTTGCTAGCTCGGAGAGCCGAAATAAGAGGTGACTTGCTCCAACTCTTAGGGCTAGTATAGACCAGTTCCGGAAAGTCTTTGAAAGTAACTTTGCTGTTACGGCAATCCACAGTTGCCTGATACTTAGATAACCAATCTGCTCCAAATATGACATCATATTCCTTTAGGTCTAAACATATGAGGTCGATAGGAAGATTTCTTCCTTTTACCAAGACTTCACAGTTTTGATAATGGTGAGTAAGGTCAACTTCGCTTCCGAGAGGAGTTGAAAGAACTAATTTCATCGATTCCGGTTCCATGGCTAATGGATTAGCAAACTTCTTAGAAATAAAAGAATGCGAGGCACCAGTATCAAATAAGACATATGAAGACTTGGAACAAACTTTCAATGTACCTTCCACTAGTCCGCCTTCATCTTGTTCTGTCTCCTTAATAGCTTGGAGACGTGCATTCTTTGTCACCGAGCGCTTCCCATCACCGGTTTGATCATTGAGTAGGGGACAGTCGGGAATTCGATGATCACGGCTCCCACAACGGAGACACGCTCCAAGTTTCCTCCAACATTCTTCGGCCTTAGGTCCGGCCTTGTCACAGTGTTTACACACCACTTTAGAAGGTGTGGTGGTGATGGAGAACGGCTTGTTAATCTTTTTGACTTTCTTCTCCTTAGAAGACTCTCCTCCATTACTTGGCCTTTTCTTGTTGAAATTGGGTTTGAAAGTGCCGGAGCTAGTAACATTCTCCTTCTTGTTTCTCCCACGGATCCTATCAGATAGTTCTGTGGCATCTTCCAGTAGCTGGGCTCGTCGTACCATCTCCGAATAGACTTGTATGTCCATCGGGGCCAGTTGTGTGATAAACTGGGGCCTGAGCCCATTTAGAAACCTTCTAGCTTTCATTTTCTCGGTACTGACTAAATACTTAGGGTACCTGGATAACCTCGAGAATTGTGCCTCATACTCGGCCACCGATAATGATCGTTACTTAAGTGCGGCGAACTCGGCGGCCTTCTTCTCCTGGACTCGGTCCGAAAAATATTTATTGTTGAAATGTTCTACAAACTCCCCTCAAGTAACTTGTCCTTGATCTAATGTGGCTTCTACCGACTCCCACCAGCAGCGGGCGTCCCTTTCCAATTGAAACGTTGCTAACAAGACATTCTCTTGGTCTGTGCATTGCATAACCCGAAAGATACGTTCGGTCTCCCGGATCCAGTTCTCGGCGTCATCCGGATCAGTGGATCCCATGAACTTAGGAGGGTTCATGTTCTTGAAGCTTTGGTGGAGATTTCCTTCTCCACGATGTGCACCTCCTTGTGCCACTTGTTGAAGTGCCTGGGTCATGCCATGCAGAGTGCGTTGCATGTTGCGCCACTAGGCACGTTCGGCAGCCATTGTCCTACTATTACAATAACTATATTAATATGTGATGATGTTCAAAGGTTTTGATTCTAAGTTAACTTAACCCTTGGTTCTAACCAATTCTCACCGGTTAAAGGTTTAAACCTATCCTTGGACTTGGGTTTCCTAGGAATTGAATATCCTAGGCTCTGTTGCCACAAAAACGGTCACGCCCCGAGCGCGGAAGGAACCCGGAGTGCGTGACAAGTTTATATCGATCATGTCAATCAGAGCGTTAGTGTATTCAACACAAAGACAGAGTGCGCAAAAGTAAAGATAACCCAGTCCTTTATTCAATCACAACCTCAAAGTACTTCTATTACAAATGAAAATGCCAAGACTCAATAAAAGGAAAAAAGTACAATGATTGACTCAAGAAATTAGAAAGATAAGATTAGTAAACGCTTGGATAGACAGAGAGCTCTAATCTCTTCACTCTTGACCTTCCCCATCCGATTGAGTCTCATCATCGGACTTACCTGAAAAATAGGGGGAAACACTGGATGAGCGAACACTCAGTAGGAATTATATCTCAAGAGCTAGCTTACTTTAAGTAAATTACATGTTACATGAATGCAATAAAGCTATGCATGTTTGCATAAAACGACAAGAGAGAGAGAGTATAACAAGAGATAATTGAGTGAACTAGCATGTCTTTCAAGAACTTATATCAATAAATGTCAAGATATTCAAGCAAGTATATTCATCATGTCATGTCGGGAATTGGCTATCACGTTTCAAGCAAGTATATAAATACCCTTTCCGGGTCACGCAAGTCATGTCATGTCAAGTCGAGTATGAGATTGTGGAATGTCTAATCAAGCTAGTCATGCACTTCGGTGCAATGCCACACCGTGATCATTACAACTCCCATGGGTACTAGTACTTTCGGGTGCTCCTCCCAGGACCAGATCGGGCCCTATATGCGCAGGCATTGGTCATGTATTTTTTGACATCCACTAAAGTTATAGCCAATATGGAGTTTCAAGGAATAAACTTGTATAACTTTAAGGTAGATCTTTGTGGAATAGCATTTCAAGGATTTGAAAATGTTGTATAACGACGATAGTAACGGTATAATCACGATCAACGATAAAACTAGGTGGAATTGGCTCCCTAACTTGGGTGCCATGACAATAAGAGTAAGCGTCCACATGAACATGGTCGCTTGTTCTTGTACATGATAAGGTGGATAGAATTAGTGTCCACAAGTACGGCACACTTTTCTTAAAGGATATAAATGGTATGGATTACCCATCCCATTATTTCAAGAATATTCTCATGGCATACAAACAGCATGTCGTGAGGGCCGGTACACCATATTTCTTTAGAGTGACATGGCGATTAAGTAGTGTCATGGGTTTTAATGGTACAACCAGCTCGGCTGCTTTGAGGGAATCCAAAGCTAGCGGTGTCTTACGGAGGTCTCTATGATAAAGTCACCAGTCCGAAGGATCGGAATGTCCCACGGAGGGTTCATCTATTACCGAGAAATAATGGGTAATCGAATAAAAAAAATAATGTGAAACGTGGGACTATATTCACGGAATGGAAATATAGTGGCTTAGCAATTAACTCACTCACAGTGGGTTATAGGAATCCGTGAAATTAGTAAATCAATAAATTGACGCCTGTGATTAAGTCTTCATTTCAGGAATTGACGCCTTTGGCTAGGTCGTCAGTTCCAAATATGATGACTATTCACGTCGTCGTTATATTGTTAACACAATGATTTTTAGAACATTCAAAAAATTTAGATATTATATAAACGACGACTTAGATCAAGTCTTTAATTCAGTGAATAACGTCTTAGTTGTAGGCGTCTTATAGAAAACTGACGGCATGGTCTATGTCGTCATTTCAATAATCAAGTAGATTTCACGATATGAAAATCCATCGGGTTTTCACTAAGTTGACGCCTGTGGGTGAGGGCGTCCGTTTCAATTGACGGCATCAGCACGGTCGTTATTTATAGTCATATGTCAATAACATGGATTTTGGGGTATTTTCAATCAAGAATCTAGAGATATGGATATATACAGAGACAAATAGCACGAATTTTCTAGGATGCTCATGCATTAATTCAGATTTGAAGGTTCATAGTTATTGAATTTTAGATGATGTGTGATCATAGTCTTTGACTAACTAAAAAGTCGTTAAATCAAAACAACGGATCAAGATCAAACTATATATATGCAATTACTTGTTATTAACTGAGTTTTGCATGAATCTTGAGAAAACCTACCTTGTGGATTGATTTGGTTGACAGAACGTGAAGAACGATTGAAGAACAGGAACCTCAAGAATATGAAAATAGGAAGAAGGTGCTACAAGTTCCCTCTTTGTGACGGCCACAGGATGACGACGTTGCAGCAAAGGCGCAGAAAGATAATAACAAGAGCAGCAGCTCTTGATTCTTAACAGTGGCAGCGAAGGCAGCAACGGCCTTCACCCTTGTGCAGTATGGAAGAAGAGGAAGAAGAAGTCGACGATGGAATTCCCCCTCTCTCGTATAACCAGCAGGACGAGGATAAACTTCTTGATTGGATGATAAAAGAGAGGAAATACGCAGCAGCAGGTTGCACGAGAGAAAAAAAGTAGTAGGGATTTAGCGAAGGGGTTGGTATTTATAGGGTTATGGAGACCCTATAGGGTTGGAGTTCGATTGGGAATAGCATTCCTAGTAGCAATCCTAATGGTATTAGTGTTCCCTTTATTAATAGTTCGAAACACATAATAACTTAAGTGTTAGAATCTTTCAGGATTTTTATCTTTTTTTCGGGATGTGATCTAGATGGGAAATTTTAGAAGTATTAATTTTCCATTTGTCTCTATTTTTTCATATAATTATTTTTCCACAATTCTTTAGTCGAAAAAATGGCACTATTCATTTTTTTTAATTGACGACTTAGCTTAAGTCATCTTTTATGTAATCCACGCCCATGACCATGGCGTCTTTTATATTTTGTTATTGCCTCACGCCCCTGAAAGAAGCAAAATCGTGGTTATATCTTAGAAATCTTTATTAATATATCCTTTCTTATGCTATTTATACTTTAACTAATTAACGACATGCATTCTGTCGTCATTTACTTTGTACATGCCGATTCACTACCAGAAAAAGCGGGATTACAGACGGAAATTTCAGACAGAAATTTCAGACGGAAATTTCGTCTGAAATTTGTGACGGATTAATTTCTGTTGGAAATCCCGTCTGAAATATGCAAATACACACCGAATTTCAGACGGAAATTTGTGACGGAATATTTTCCGTCACAAATTTCAGACGGAATTTGTGACAGATACATTAAACTGTCACAAATTTGTAACCAAGAATTTGTGACGGCCACGTCCGTCTGAAATATGTCTGACAATCCGTCACAAATATGTCTTCTCACTAATTTTAAGACGAAAATTAATCCGTCACAAAAATATTACGCACAAATCCGTCGCAAATAGGCCTTTGCGACGGATTTGGGGCGCAATAAGTTTTGTGACGGACTAATTTCCGTCTGAAAATCCGTGAGAAGATACATTTGTGACGGACGGACGTGGCCGTCACAAATTCTTGGTTACAAATTTGTGACAGTTTAAAGTATCCGTCACAAATTCCGTCTGAAATTCGGTGTGTAGTTGCATATTTCAGACGGGATTTCAGACGGAAATTAATCCGTCACAAATTTCAGATGGAAATTTCCGTCACAAATTTCCGTCTGTAATCCCGCTTTTTTCTGGTAGTGATTGCTATGGGCGTCATTTACTCTTTTTTTTGGCATTTTCACTTAACCTTCCAAAGACTAATATTATGTATATATCCCTATTATCTCTATAATTTTTTAACTATATACTTTATTTGATTTTCACTAATTTATAAACAACGACTTGTATTAAGACATTTTTCTCCTTGTATACGCCTGCACGAAGAGGCGTTAATTAAGTTTTGGCCATTTCTCATTGCCATTGAAAAGATCGAAATTGTATATATGACATTCTTTTATCTTTCACATATCTTTAATGTATTTAACTCTTATATATATATATATCCCTCTTCCTTCTAATAAGATTAAAATATAGTAAATGTGGAATATTAAAATTTCTAAATTAGTAATAAAATATAAATTGACATTTTCTTAAGATTTAATGATTCTTAATTTAATTAAAATTATTTTGTGCATCAAATGGCTACTTAAAATAACATGTTATTCTTAAATTTATTATAATATAATGGTAAGGTCTATGAGTCCATTTCGTAAGACTTTTCAGGATGTAAGAGGGTTATGTACAAGGTCCAGGCCTCGTTTAATTATTATATATTTATATATTTTTTAATTTATTTGGACTTTCTAGTCCTTTAATTTACCACGGTTGATACATCTGGAGTCTCTCCCGAATAAGCTTTATCTTCTCGGTAGTATCCCTAATGATATCGGGACCGAGAAATTATATTTCTCATACTTCATTCCAACAAATAGGCGAATGATAACTTCTACCATACAGAGCCTCGAATGGTGCCATTTGTATACTAGCTTGATAGTTATTATTATATGAAAATTTTACTAAAGGCAAGTGATCGTGCCAGCTTCCTCCAAAGTCTATAGCACAAGCCCTGAGCCTATCTTCCACCACTTGATTTGTCCTTTCAGTTTGACCATCAGTTTGTGGATGGAACGCAGTGCTAAAATTAAGTCGGGTCCCTAATGAATGTTGTAGACCCTTCCAGAATTATGATGTGAATCGAGGATCTCGGTCAGATATGATGGTGACTGGGACACCGTGTAATTTGACAATCTCCCTCATTTATAGTGCAACTAGTACATCCACAGACCATCGACTCTTGATTGGTAAGAAATGTTCTGATTTAGTCAATCGGTCTATGATTACCCATATGCCATCGTGTCAACCTCTTGTCTTAGGCAACCCCATCATGAAATCCATCATTATACCTTCCCATTTCCACTCGGGAATATTGAAGGGGTGTAATTTACCAGCGGGTTTTAAATTTTCTGCTTTTACTTGTTGGCAAGTGAGACATCGAGACACAAAATCTGCTACTTCTCTTTTCATATTGGGCCACCAAAAATTTCTTTTCAAATCTTGATACATCTTGGTAGCACCAGGGTGAATAGCATACCTTTATTTGTGAGCTTCTTCCATGATCAATTTCTTAATGTCATCATGATTCGGTACACAAATTTGATCTTTAAATAATAATCTTCCATCATGTGAGATAGAGAATTTCGGTCATTGATCAATATTATCCTTAATCTCCACGAATAAGGGATCATTTTCTTACAATTGTACTATGTCTTTGATCAATCTAGGTTGAGACCTTATGTTGGCAATCATACCTCCTTCTCCTTCTCTGTCAATATCAAGATTTAAATGAGAAAAATCTTCAATAAGACAAGTTATACCTTTTCGGAGGCTTGCTAGAGTTGCCATTGGCTTCCTGCTAAGAGCATCAGCTACAGCATTTGGTTTTCCTAGATGATATTGGATAGTAAAGTCGAAGTCCTTGAGATACTCCAACCATCTACGTTGTCGCATATTCAACTCCTTCTCGGTGAAAAGATATTTAAGACTTTTATGATCTGAAAATATAATGAATTTCTCCCCATAAAGGTAATGTCGTCAAATCTTCAATGCGAATATAACCGCAGCTAGTTCCAGATCATGTACAGAGTAATTTTCTTCGTGACGCTTTAACTGCCTTGATGAATAGCAAATCACTTTGCCATTTTGCATAAGGATACACCCTAGACCAATGCCAGACGCATCCGTATAGACTTCAAATCCACCACCTTCAGTGGGTAATGTTAATATTGGTGCAGTGGTAAGGTGTTCTTTAAGAGTTTGAAAACTCTCCTCGCAGTCCTTCGACCATATAAAAGGATTCTCCTATCTTGTGAGTCTAGTTAAAGGAACAGCGATTTTCGAGAAATCTTTGATAAATCTTCTGTAATAACCAGCCAAACCTACAAAACTTCTGACTTCAGACATGGTCGTCCGTCGGCTCCAGTTCTTAACGACTTCTATTTTTGAAGGATCGACAGTGATACCTTCCTTGGAAATAATATGACTAAGAAAAGAGACCTCCTTTAGCCAGAACTCGTACATACTAAACCTCACATAGAGTTTGTGCTCTCTTAGTGTTTGCAAGGCTATCCTTAAGTGCTCTTCATGTTCTCCCTTTGTTTTGGAGTAAATAAGAATATCATCAATGGAGACGACTATAAGCTGGTCAAGATAAGGCCTGAAGATATTATTCATAAGTTGCATAAAAGCTGCCGGGGCATTGGTTAACCCGAACGGCATTACCACAAATTCATAGTGGCCATATCTGCTCCGAAAAGTAGTTTTATAAATGTCTTCATCTTTAATCCTGAGCTGATGGTAACCTGACCTGAGGTCTATCTTGGAAAAATATTCTGCTCCTGAAATCTGATCAAAGAGCTCCCTAATACGCGGCAATAGATATTTATTCTTAATTGTGAGTTGATTCAGTCACCGATAGTCGATACATAGCCTGAGGGATCCATCCTTCTTCTTGATGAATAGAACTGGCGCACCCCAGGGGGATGTGCTAGGTCGAAAGGTCCATTATCTAATAACTCTTGAAGCTGTTTCTTCAATTCCTTGAGTTCTGTGGGGGACATCCTATAGGGAGCTATTGAAACAGATGCTGCTCTAGGAATGAGTTCATATGAAATAGTTTACTTCCCTATCGTGCGGTAAACCGGGCAAATCAGTTGGAAATACATCGGGAAACTCATTCACTATAGGACTGTCTTTTAAGACGATCTCTTTGGACTCGGTAACGATTACGGAAGAAAGAAAAGCTTCACATCCTTGCGAAATAAGTTTACAAGCGTGAAGAGATGAAATAATAGCAGGATGCTTCCTATATTTGATACCAAGGAAGGAAAATCTTGGAAGACCAAGTTTCCAAGAAGAGATAATCCAGTTGCGACAATTTATATAGGCGTCGTGGTCTACAAGCCAATCTACACCTAATATAGCATAGTAGCCCTCCATGTCAAGACATACGAGGTTTGCTGGTAGGTTGTGACCTTCTACCACTACTTCACTATCGGGATAATAGTTTGTAAGTTTGGTTCTGGGACCTAAATGTGTAGTAATAGCAAGGTCCGAAGGTAGAGGAACTGATGAAATAGGTAAAGTTTTTGCGAAAGTAGAAGATATAATAGAATGAGAAGCACTAGTATCGAATAGTACGAATGCGGGATGGGAATAGATTTGGATAGTACCTTCCATTAGCCCATCATTCTTCGGTGCTTCTTCCTCTTCCATGATAGCATTGAGACGAGCCTGTCGCTTACGTCTACCACCGGAAGATTGTTCTATCATAAGGGGGCAATTCGGCATATGGTGCTCCCGACTGCCACATCGTAGACAAGCGCCGAGACGTTTCCAGTATTCTTCGGTCGAATGACCGAACTTCTCGCAAAAGGTACAAGCCGTGATGACTTGTTTGTCTTTTTCCTTGACTTGCTTATTCTTGTGGTAGCCACTACCACTCCCATTCCGGGATCTCTTCTAGCTATCATGGGATTTGTAGGGTTCCGTGATACTAAACTCTCTTTTCTTTTCATGCCGATCAAACCTTCGACTAGGCTCCTCTCCATTAACATTTAATTTCTCGACCTTTTACAAGGTCCTCTCGCATAGATGCACCCGTTGGACCATCTCCGCATACGTACGGATATTCTGAGTCCTAGGTTTTTGAATAAATCCGGGCCTCAATCCATCCATAAATCGGTTAGCTTTTAACAACTCAGTGCTAACCAAGTGAGGAGCATAAGTCGCCAGCCTAGAAAATTGGAGTCCATACTCTGCTACGGTCATCATGCCCTGGCGTAACAAAGTGAATTCCATAGCCTTCCTCTCCTTAACATGTTCGAAGAAGTACCTAGCTCGGAAGAGTGTAAAGAAACCCTCCCAAGTATGAGGTGCATCAGCTGGCGGTGCCGGAACTGACTTCCACCATGTACGAGCTTCTTTATTTAATTGGAATGTGACTAGACAGACCTTCTCTTGATCAACATATTGCATAACTTCAAAGATGCGGTTCATCTCATCTATCCAATTTTTGGCTTCATCGGGATTAGAGGAACCCAAAAATCGAGGATGATTTAAGCTCCGGAAGTTATGATGTAAGTATCCTGCTCTTGCCCCTGCGCCGGCTTGAGCCATAGTTTGTAACGCTTGAGTAAGACCCGCAACGATCTCTTGCATACCGTTCCAGTCTACGCGATGAGCCATTATGAGAGTGAGGTAGCTGAGAAGAGTAATGAATTTGTTAATTCTATTGGAATGAGTGCAAGTAAATTTTAGAAATAATTCTAATTACTATCTCATCTCAGGTGCTACCCTATTCCCCTAATAGGTTGGGAATCTCTTTCCTAGTTTCGTAGGTATGGGTCCTTAAACCTTAGACTTAGCCTATGACATGACTTTTTCCTAGGATTTCTAGTCCTATGCTTTGATACCACTTTTAATGTCACATCCTGAGATTATGCAGCGGTAACAATCGGGAAATGTGATCAGTCGGCTAGTACGTCTCGAGCAAGTAATATAATCAGAGTGCAAGACAATCACACAAAGGTAATTGCACAAGTAATTCACTAAAATCCTCCAACTTTATTATTTCATAAAATAATTTTCAAAGTACATAAGATCTTAACTCTTGCCACTGGACTCAATAAAATAAAAATTACATCATGACTCGACTAGACATTTATAACTAAGGCTTCTCTCGAGTCGTTTGTCCTTTAATCACTCCCGGATCCATCACTTGAGTAATCGGAATCCGTCCCACTAGAATTTCCTAAAAAAGATTGGAAAATATGGTAATGAGCACACTTGCCTAGTAGGTATCTTCGTATCAACATGAAGGTAATTTAAATGATTAACATTTTAGCTCTAAAGAATAAGGTAAATCATGTAAATACGATGAAACATGTGAATAAAGCCAAAGTAACAAGTTAGAATAAGAATACGATTTGATCAAGTATATAACAAGAATGTAATTTTGGCTGTTTCAAGAATGTAACAAAAATGTACCCTTCATAACCATGAACGCTATGCACTAGAAAGTCATATAAGAAGCAAGAATGTACTCTTCACTTAGTAGCAAGTACTTCATGAATTTACGTGGATATTCATTCATCTCCCGTGGATTTTCACTTATTTATAAAGAAAGTACTCCCAGAGCAATGCGACGGCAGTAGCCTCATATCCCATGATTAACAGTATGTTTCCGACAATCAACCGATGGGACTAGCATAGAGCCCTTGAACACAATCAGTGCTCGAATTGCATCTTCACGTATAAATCAAGCTATTTCACGATCATATCAATAAAGTTTGGCCAATATTACAGCAAGTTCAATGGTAGTTTCATAATGCAAAATCAATGAAAGAATGCGCCAAATATGAATATGAGGTTTCAAGAATTGCATTAAGAACTAGGTTATGCCATGGATAAAATTCGACAGCATAACGATACATTTCTTTACTTTCCAAAATTACTTAGGTATCTTTGGAATAATATGATAAATTCTAGATAATCAATTGGACCATCTAAGAATATAGGAAAATCAACCCTTGAGTCAAATCTCGGGTTAATCAAACTCAGGATGCTAGCGGTCATTTACCGGACCGTTTCATGTTCCTGGCGGTCTAGTACAAGACCGTTAAATAAGATAGTTCGATATTTTGAAAATAGAACATCTGGAGTCTTAGCGGTCTAATGCATGGCCATTAAGGATCCATTAGCAGTCACGTGAAGAACCGCTAGCAGAGTCAGGCGGTCAACCAAATGGCCGCTAAGGTCTAAAATATAAAACTCCGGTGTAAGTGCCTTCTAGACAATTGGGCTTTTAATGGTACAACCAGCTCGCCGTCCTAGTGGGAATCGCAGGCTCGCGGAGTCTTATAGATGCCTTTAAACAAGATTTCCTAGTCCGTTGGAAGGAATATCCAAAGAAGAGGTCATCATGTTCAAGATTGTGTTCCTAATGTGCAAAGTGTAACTAATGACAACATACCAGAATATGTGACATGTACTTAAGAAAATGACTCTTAGAAGAGAGAGACAATCGTGATAAAACAATGATCAAGTTAAATCATGAATCATCTATCTTTTAAAACATGTATCTACTACAATAATATATGATTTTGGTCATAAATTAACATAAGCTAAAATAATACCAATGTACATAAAAACATGAAATCTATCATGATGAACAATAAAAATAACTAAGTATATGAAACCAATACCTAAATCTAGATTAAAACTTAACTAACTAGGCTTATCATATTTTAATTAAGGCTAATCTGTAATATGTTTCGGTTAACAAATTTGCAAAAATCAGAAATCGAAAACGGTCTAATGGGTGACCGTTTCACGTTGGCTAGTGGTCTATCAGGTGACCGCTAGAGTTCCTGGCGGTCTACAGGAAGACTGTCTCTTCCTACATAAAACCGAATCCAATGATAACCAAACAAAATGCTAACTAAGACATATCATGCCTGGAAATCAACATATTTTAGCTTCCATAACCATGATAGAACAATTATAGGCCAACAATACGCATAGGTTCATGTGGTTAACAAGAAAAATTCCTTTTTATTTTATTAGGGCTAGTTCATGGATGAGGAATATACTAGATGCATAGTCCTAAGTAAAACATGAAATTCTCAAAGTTCAATGCATGAAATCGAATGAAACTAGAGGGCTTTTACTCCTGACATAAAGTTTGAGCCATTCATGAGATAACCTACCTCAATTAATCCTTCTAGATAGTCAATTTTAGACTGGAAGTCAGCCCTAATTCTATCCGTTCTTGTACTAAATCAGCAACTTCACGTCCCTCTATCTTCTGATTCCCTTGACCTAAAGACGTGAAATTTTCAGGGTAAGAAGAGTGTACTAACAGAACAAATTGTTCTAAAGAACCTCTATCTAATTACATCATTTAAGGCTCCAAATTCCTTGATCAATCAGGGTCAGACGCACTAATTCTTGAGTTTTTGTTGTAGAATCAGCACCTTTGGAAGACTCTAACTCCTTGTAGACTTGATCTCCTAGAACGAAATTCGGAGGGTAGTTAGTTCTAACTATAATAAACAAATTTCTAGAAAAAACGTACCTCTAATTCTGCCTCCTTACCTGAGTTCCACGCGTGCCAAAAGTAAGGGTCGCACACGTTAAATATGGGATCTATTTATAGGGTTTAGGTAGGGTTTTGAGGATTAGAATGATTCTAGAGTCCCAATTAGACTTTAGATCGATCCCTGAGAGTCCTAAGCATCCTTAAAAGTCCTCATTTGTTGGTCTCTAGAGTTTTAATTGCCAACAATCTAATCTTTTTACACTTTCTTTCACTCACGGAATCTACCGTGGGTAGCGGTCATTGGGACGACCGTTTATTACCCGTTAGCGGTCTCGCGATAGACCGTTTTTCATTCTAGGCCACGAATTTGAAATGATTCAAACTATTTTGATATTATCCCCATTATTATTCATTTACTTATCTTCCTAAAGAGTCATTATCCCTTAATTCCGTGATTTCACCCATTCCTAGCTTCTAGAACATGGGCCAAGGTCCAAAACAATCTTTTTGGGCCTATTGGGTTTATTATATGGGCCTAATCCTCTTGGATTAGTGTAGGGCCTAAATAATTAAATTTAATTAAATCTAATTCTATTAATAGCCCATTAAATGCTTTAATAATTGATATATTTATATTTAAAATTGAAAAGTTCTTAAAAAATCCTCGAGCGTTACACCTGAGGGATCACCGAGACCCTTAAAGCATGTGGACACGTAAGCCGAGGTAAGATAATACCTCACGACGTCCAAAGCCATGTCTCAATCCACACCGGATCACTGAGACATTCACGAGGTCACATGTCAACCACTAGATCACAACCAGGTTGACCAGAAACCAATGATGACTCTGAAGCAGTACGGAACACTACTCAATATAATGGCACTCCTGGCCACCTCACAACACGGTCATAGCACTCATAGGACGTCCAAGACTTCCACGGGACAACGGGAAAACCACAAGGATAAGCCAAGACAATTGGAGGCCAAAATAATGGAAAATAGAAAGCGTAGGGGCATGCAGTCTATTGTAGGGCCGCTAGGTGACCCAAGCGGTCATCTACCTGCCCGCTAGACCCAGTCAAACTCCCTACAGTGAAACTGACTTAACCGGTCAAACAGAGCTTAAGTGTCACCCAAAGGACTGCCAAGAATGCTAAACGGTCAGGGCTAGGACCGCTAGCCCCACCGACTTAAAAACCCTCGAACCGACATAAATGGTGCTTAGCGGTCTAGCAATGGACCGCCAAGACCACCCTTGTGGTCTATCGCGTGACCGCTTGGCAAAATCGACTAACACCCAATTTCTAACGGTCTAACAATGGACCACTGGACTAAGCTTAGCGGTCTAACGATGGACCGCAAGCAACCCTAAATGGTCTATTGAATGACCGCTTAGGCCTGAACCGACATAGCTCCAAACGGTCGCCACTCGACCGCTAGAGGGACGCAAATGGTCGCTGGAACGACCGCTAATGCATCACGGCGGGAAAAATAGAGGAATGGCCGATCACGACCTTTCCACGCCCCGTTTGCCCTAAAACAAAGGGGAAACAACCCTATGCATGATACAAGCCTTCCACAGACCGGAAGGGATCCAAACGACACCAAAAACATAAGAAACGGGCGATTCTACCGAATCGACCCTAAATGAGTCACGGTACTAGTCGGGCTCATACCGACTCCGATTCTCAACCAAATGTGATGAAACTGGCGGGAATGAATTGCCAACATGCTAGGGGTTCAAATGAGACCAATTAAATAGAAAACCGTCACTCGAGAAGGCGAACCCGGCTCACACCCCCCGAACATGCTTTCACACAAAACGAGGTAAAACCCACTCGTTCTCGCACAGTTCGGCTACAAATCGTGAGGAAATGTAGAAGAAGAGTAGGGTGTCCATCTCCCAACCTCCACCGAAGTTCTAGTGCGTCGAAGCGACTAAACCACGCCAAAAACCTTTAAACCACGCCGAAAACCATCTCGCGAGCCTGTCACGTCGGCTTTGAATCCACAGAGGGATCGCGCCAACGCCACACTCCATTCATCGCCCCATCATGCTCCAGACCAACTCCATGACGTCCCTGCCTCGTCTACCTCGCCACGGTCGCGCGCCCCACGAAGACAGGAGAAGAGAGGAGAGAGTACGTGAGAGAGGAAGTGATCGGTCGTGAGGAGAGAGGAAGGAGAAAGAAGAAGAAATAGGAAATAGAAAATTAGGAATTTCCTAATTTTCGTAAAATCTGATTTTTAGCCTGAAAATGCACTAATTCAGAAAAATATGAAAAAATAGTCTAAATGATCCTCGGAAGGAGCACAACGCAACTGTAGCATCCTCATGTCGATGAACTCAATAATAAACTCACCACTATGTTCCGTAACTAGTACGGGAGAAAAACCCGCGTGGATCATCAAACAAAACTCAGGACCTACAAAAGCGACCCGAAAGCTCTTCGATAAAGATCCGAAAGACCCAAGATATTACAGTCCTCCCCCCTTACAGGAATTTCATCCTCAAAATTTAATGAGCTAACAAGTGAACAAGGGAGGAACAACTAAAATGCTAGCTACGCTCTCCAAGCATCACCCAAACATTAAACACAAAACACGATAACACGATTCTCGAAAAACACAAGTCAGAGGAACACTGCCAGACCACAATCACAGGCACATGCTCTAGATCTCCAGGCATAATGATCCAAAGAATAAGCACGGCACCCAAGTGAACATAAGTCCGACACCTCCGAAACAAGCCAACGTCACTTACGTCTCACAGGGAAAGGAGACACTACTCATGCCACGGAAATAGGAACCGATAAAACACGGCAGACACAACAAGCATCAGCTTAAACAAGGAAACATAGTCCTCTCAGCTGACAGCTCGAACACATCATCGGCTTCCGCACCAAGAACAACAAAACTGGCACACAGAACGCCAATGATAGCACTGGACCACAAGCACAATAAAGTCAGTCCTCACTCATAGATTACATCTTATTCGAGTCGCATGCTAACTCCACCATGGCAGAAGAGTACAGTAAAACCAACTGACAATACCTCGGTCCACACAATGCCAAATTAGACTCACAGGGAACTCCTCCCATGCTGAACACAACCACCAACGAATGACAACGACAACAACAACACTTACAGAATCTCGGCTCTGTACTGAACACAGAACCACATGACACGACTGCAAGCTGGGTCACATCAAGGCACAATTACAGCTGAACACACAGCTAACATATACAAGCCACACTGGGAACAGCTCACCAAGAAGGACCCACAACAATAATAATCTCGGAGAGCGCATCTCGAAGACCACGATCACGTCCCGAGAGCATAACTTCTGAGAAAAAGTTATAGAGGAAGGAAAGGGTACTCGACCAACAAACATGTCGACAGATTTTCCTAATACTCACAACATGTCGGTGCCAACAACCACAATGCCTCCAGCAACGGCACGACAACCAACATCATCAAGGCACACATAGCCAAGATGAAGAGACACCGAGGAAAATAAACCTCTCAGTCGGTCAGAATCTTCAAACCAAACGATCCTAGACCAGTGGGTTATCAGCCCACACGCTTCCGTTGCACGCTCAACATATGCACACAGGCATCAAGAATAATTTATCATCCGTATCTCAGCACACACTCGACGTCATCACAATACACGAAATCAGAGCATACCATGCCTCGAGTACTGATCCTGCTAACAACCGATCACAAGTCACCATAGTGCAAACCAAGAAGAGCACCGGCTTCAACACAAGCACAAAGAACACCTGTCTCAGCTTATCCTCACGTCCTGAAACGACTACTGAATCTTAATAGCACAACAGCCGCCAAACACAGCATGTCGGACACGATGCACAATGGCCCACAAACACAAAATCTAGGTCAAAAGATAAGTAACCGTCAAACAAAGCCAAATCAGGTTTAGAACTAACACTGTCCACACTTAAGCAGACACAGGACAAAGGCTTCACCAAGAAAACACTTCCAAGGCTTATCTCAAAAAGACGCTACCAAGCAAGGTGAGAAGAATCAAGCTCGACTAACAATAGCTCACCAGGAAAGAAAATCCTAGGTTTGCCCGAGCATTCTCTCAAACAAGGCATCTAATCGATCACCTTAACACCACCTTAACACCTTATGGGCTGAACAAACTCAAGTTGGGACGACCAAAGTAACATAGGAATGTGCACGGCCATCACACAAATGATAAAGTCACCAGCCACCTAAGCAAATTACGGAAAAAGCTTGAACACCGCACCACTGATTCACGCCTGCCGGTGAACTCTGCCAAGTATAGTATAACCGAGACAAACACCACGACAAAAGAAAAGCACTCCGTCACATCCTGACAAGAGCAAAACCATCTCGCACAGTGCCAGCACACCACGCACAAGACCACACGTAAAAACAAAGTGACAAATAATCATAAAACTATTTCCAGCTGTCGACTGTATTGGACCTTAAGGACTCTAAATACTGCAAGATCTCGAATTCCCATGTACTTTCATACAACACAGCTCTGATACCACCTATGACGACCCAGGGTCCGGATACCGGGTAAACTCGATAACACTTGGATCCTGCAAGGCCTCCCAAGAGTGGTAGAGATCCGAAGGGATTAAAGGAGTGTGTGTGGTACATTGAAGTCCCAGATAAAGTAGTAAGCAATTAATATTTCAATGATCAGGTTTGCTAAAGTAGAAGAAACAACATTACTTTTTCAATTAACAATTTAAATTAATAGAGTCTAGTCCAAATTAAAGACAAGTACAGTCCAATAGAAAAGAAAACGTACACTGAAGTCAGGGATACCCGACGCAGGTAACGCTCACAGCTACGAACTGACGCACCGCGCCACGAACCACGAGGAAGAAGAATGACCACACCTGAAAAGTAGGGGTGAACCTCGTGTCACTGGCTCAGTAGGAGTCACGCAGATCCCCACTGGAAACAACGCAGTAACACGCTAAACATCGCTAAATAGTAAAGCAGGAAGAACAGAAGTAACAGTAGTACTAACTACAACAGTAAAGCTGTAAAAGCAAGAGTAAGAGCAACTGAAAGAAAGAGTAAAGTCGTAAGGGATAGAAACACGGTAGCCGATCGAACCACGGCTCTCTAAGCTACTCTGAACAGCAACAGAAAGGTGAACCCCGATCTCACAAAGTCAGGCGTTACCGATCCGTCGACAAAGCACAAGCTTCATAGCTGAAGCCTACCAAAATAGACAAAAGCCCTATAAAAGACCTACACAGTCAAAGGCATGCACATACACAAGGTCACGTCGTGTATGCTACATAAGACGAGACCACGAGTAAAGCCACACATAGGCTACTCGGAAACCAATGACGAAAACACGCGTCACGAGAGTTATGTGTCAAGTGACAGAAGCACCTCCTCCCTAGAAGAACAGCCAGATGCATCCACTGACATCTTACACTGTGCCGCAGGTATCTCCCACACACCGAGAACGGCGATAACTGAGATACTCACAAAGAACCAAGTACGAGGAAAAATAGTACCAAGTACAAGAAATAACAGAACTACAGTAACGAGTGACTAGTCAGGGTCACGCTCGTCGGCGCTCATCCAAATCCCCCTGACCATGTGTGCACAACACAAGCTCAATGCCTTGAGCTAGGCCTCTAGCTAGTTTTCTCCTCCAGCAGGACGCTACTACAAGGCAAAGGAGTCCACGAAAACTAGCTTAAAAACCATATATCAGAAACCTGCCCGCCACCACTCCCAGGTGGGCCGACACATAGGAAAGTGTCGCCGGGCTATGACTAGTGGAGTCTCACTAGACACATAGAAACTCTAAAACACTAGTGCTAAAGTACAGACAGGCTAAGCATGCACTATCGCACGTACTACGAAGCACCAAGCACAAGACATAAGGTAGCATACCATACTGCCCCCAGACTCAGGACAAACAACTAGACCTACCGACACAATGATCCTTGAGTCACAACACTCGAGGTTAAGATCGTCACACAAAAGCGGTAATACATCGCCAATCAGCCTAATCCCTAAGCCAATCACGGTAAACCACTTATGAAGGAAACGGCACAGGACAGTTGGATCCACACCTCCGTATAACATGAATCACAGAGACCTGAGGGATCATTGAGACCCTCCAAGCATGTGGACATGCAAACCAAGGTAAGACAATACCTCAAGGCATTCAAATCCACCTCTCGATCCACACTAGATCACCAAGACATTCACAAGGTCACATGTCAACCACTGGATCACAACCGGGTTGACCAGAAACCAATGATGACTCTGAAGCAGTACGGAACACTACTCAATATAATGGCACTCCTAGCCAATTCACAACATGGTCATAGCCCTCATAGGACATCCAAAACATCCACGGGACAACGGGCAAACCACAGGGATAAGCCAAGACAATTAGAGGCCAAAATAATGTAAAACATGAAGCATAGGGGCATGCGATCTATTGCAGGGCCGCAAGGTGACCCAAGCGGTCATCTACCTGCCCGATAGACCCAGTCAAACTACCTACAGTGAAACTGACTTAACCGGTCAAACAGAGCTTAGTGGTCACCCAAAGGACCGCCAAGAACGCTAAACTGTCAGGGCTAGGACCGCTAGTCCAACTGACTTAAAAACCATCGAACCGACATGAACGGCGCTTAGCGGTCTAGCAATGGACCGCCAAGACCAGACTTGCGGTCTATCGCATGACCGCTTGGCCAAACCGACTAACACCCAATTCCTTGTGGTCTAACAATGGACTGCTTGACTCAGCTTAGCGGTCTAACTATGGACCACAAGCAACCCTAAGCGGTCTTTCAAATGACCGCTTAGGCCAGAACCGATATAGAACTGACATAGCTCCAAACAGTCGCCACTGGACCGCTAGAGGGACGTAAACGGTCGCTGGAATGACCGCTAAGGCATTACGTCGGGAAAAATAGAGGAATGGCCGATCTCGGCCTTTCCATGCCCCGTTCGCCCTAAAACTAAGGGGAAACAACCCTAAGCATGATACAAGCCTTCCACAGACCGGAAGGTATCCAAACGACACCAAAAACATAACAAATGGGTGATTCTACTGAATCGACCCTAAATGGGTCACAGGACTAGTCGGGCTCATATCGACTCCGATTCTCAACCAAATGCGATGAAACTGGCGGGAATGAATTCCCAACATGCTAGGGATTCAAATGAGACCAATTACACTAAAAATCATCGGCTGAGAAGACAAACCCGGCTCACAACCCCCAAACATGCTTTCACCCAAAATGAGGTAAAACCCACTCGTTCTCGCACCGTTCGGCTCCAAATCGTGAGGAAATGTAGAAGAAGGTTAGGGCGTCCATCTCCCTACCACCACCGAAGTTCTAGCGCTCCGAAGCCACTAAACCACGCCAAAAACCATCTCACAAGCCCATCACGTCGGCTTTGAATCCACCGAGGGATCGCTCCAACGCCACGCTCCATTCATCGCCCCACCATGCTCCAGATCAACTCCATGACGTCCCTGCCTCGTCTACCTCGCCACGGTCGCGCGCCCCGCGGAGAGAGGAGAAGAGAGGACAGAGAACGTGAGAGAGGAAGTGATCGGCCGTGAGGAGAGAGGAAGGAGAAAGAAGAAGAAATAAGAAATAGAAAATTAGGAATTTCCTAATTTTTGTAAAAATTGATTTTTAGCCCGAAAATGCACTAATTCAGAAAAATACAAAAAAATAGTCTAAACGATCCTCGGAAGGAGCATAATGCAACTGTAGCATCCTCGAGTCGATGAACTCAATAATAAACTCACCACTGGGTTACGTAATTAGTACGAGAGAAAAACCCGCGTGGATCGTCAAACACAACTCAAGACCTACAAAAGCGTTCCGAAAGCTCTCCGATAAAGATCCGAAAGACCCAAGATATTACATTATATTTCTCTAGTGGTACATTGTAGCACTATTCGGAGGTGTTATCAGACTTTGACTGGTCACGTTCTGGTTTGTATACCAGGGTGCGAGGGTGTTCCTCTTGTGCTACCGTAGTGCAGTGGTTCTAGCTCTACTGGGTAGAGTAAGGGGTGTGTTCAACACGGTGTTGAACACGATTTTCCCTCTAGGGTGTCAGAGGAAGGGAGGAGGCTGTTCCTCCGGAGTCAACCTATGTGATTAGCTGGTGTAACGGACTTGTTTCGTGCTTGCTTGTATAAGGAAGCCTCATCCTGATCAGGTAAGGGGTGGATGCAGATTGCAGAAGGTAATCGAACCACCTAAAAAATCTTCGTGCAGTGCGTTTGATTTCCATATTTTCTACCTCGCTCTCTATCTAGACTTGGTATATCGAAAGGTGTTTCACTTTGTGTGAGGAAGTCCATGGGCTAGTCCTCTGCCTCGTACCAGTCCTGGTATGCTGTTTCACTGTGGGTGCGCCTAATGTATTTGTGAATGTGTCGTATTGATAGCATGAACTAGGCTCGTGATACAGTTTTCTAGTTTGCCTTTATCGAAATCGAGCTTGCTTTGAATTTCCTTAAGCTAGTCAATTTTAAAGGGGCTGATCTATTCACCCCCCCTCTAGATCTGCATTACCATTCTCATCAGTTGGTATCAGAGCAGGCTTCCCACAATGTTGTCCAACGACCAGGGAAGATTAGAAAATGGGAATGGTCATAGTTTCATAACTGAAGGTCACTCTATTAATAGACCACCATTTTTTGACGGGTCTAACTATATCTATTGGAAAAACAGGATGGAGGCGTTCTTGTGAGCATAGAGCCATGAACTCTGGAGGGTAGTCAGCCAAGGTCCATTCCAACTTCCGAAAGATGAAAATGTATGGACGAGATAACAAATTCGACTGTCAACTATCAATTGGAGTGCTATGAACGTGATGCAGTGTGCTATTCATCCAAACCAGTATTCCAGAGTATCTGCATGCAAATCAACCATGCAAATTTGGGACACGTTAGAATTTATATATGAGGAAACGTCCCATGTAAGAGCCACTAAGATAAACATACTTATCTCTGAATACGAAATGTTCAAGATGAAGCATTATGAGATTATCAATTAAATATTTTCTAGACTGTCACAACTTACTAACAATCTTAAGGCAATAGGCAAGGATTATACTGACAGTGATATTGTTAGGAAAATACTCAGGTCCCTTCCCCCAGCGTGGCACACTAAGGCCATTGTCATTGAAGATTCCAGAGATCTGTCGACCATGTCAGTAGATGATTTGATTGGCTCCTAGATGACATACGAGATCAACTTCAAACCTAATGTAGAGGAGCACAAGAGGAAGCCAATAGCTCCCAAGGGATGCGAGAGCAATGAAGAAGGCAGTGAGTATTCTGAAAACTTCTCAGACTTAGATGACTACCAGCCGGCCCTTCTGACCAGACAGTTTCACGAGCTCCTGAAATCTAGAGGTAGTTTTTTTAGGAAAAAATAGGCCACAACAGAAGGGTAAGACTTCGAACTTCAGGCCTGATAAGAATAAAAATTATGACAAGATCACTTGTTATCATTGTAAGAAAGCAGGTCACATGAATGAAGATTATCCTGAATTGCTGAAGAAGAACCCCAAGGGCAAGAAGAAGAAGCCTCAAGCTATGCCGTGTACTTGGAGCGATGAGGAGGAAATCACTGAAGGGGAATCTTCTGAAGGAGAAGAAAGAGGACTATGTCTTATGGCTCAAAGTGATGTGAGGTAAGCAACTTATTTGAAAACTTTTCCATTGATGATTGGGAAGATGTTTATGGTGAACTCCTTGATAAGTTTAATTCTTTGTGGAATGAACATAGAGTTCTGAAAAGGAAGTTGAATGCTACTGTTGAGAATAAAGACAACATTCAACAAGAGAAAGAAAAACTCAAAATAGAATTGGAAGAACTAAGCTCACTTAGAAAAGAAAATGAAAATTTGAAAGAAGAAAATGAAAGAATTCAGAAAGAATTTGATGAGTTTAGGTTGAAGTTTCAGGAAACACAAAATGAGAACAGATTCATTTCTGAGAAAAATGATGCTATAAATAGTGTTAACTCTGAACTTCAGAAAACCTATGAAAAACTCCAAAAAGACCTAAAAGACAAACAGAACACACTTGAGAAATTTGTCAAAGGGAAGTCAAATCTAGACACCATGCTAGGAGTGAAGGTTAATTTTAATAAAGAAGATCTAGGTTTTGATGCCTCAAATAAAAAACCATTTGAATCCAGGACAATCACATTCTGTCCAAGCAAGGGAAAAAAAAGTTGGACACTCCATCCAACTCAAACAATAATGTCAAGAATTCGGAAGTCAAAAACCCTATCAAAACCATAAAAGTTGTTAACTGGACTAAGCAATCAAATCAAAACACAAAAACTGAAGACTCTCAAAAGAAAAACAACTCAACACTAAAGCCTGATACAAACAGAAAGTTCAATGTGCATAGACAAATGAGAACACATTTTTCATATCATCAAAATGCGTTTAATGCACATGTTTCCCACAGGACAAAGAAACATGTTAATCAGCACAGGAATTACTTCAGGCAGTGGAATAACAAACACATAAAAAATAACCAAGTCAAATCAAACCCAAGGGTTCTTTCCAGAAGGAATGACAGTGATAAAAAAATGAACCATCATGCTAATCAAAAGAAAACTGTCAAACAAATTTGGATTCCGAAATGTTTGCTGAAGAGTCTTAATGATGTATGTGGAACCAACTTGTCTTGGGTTCCAAAATTTTTTGCATAATGCATTTTGCAGGAGAGCCTGATAGCCATGCACAACCGGTGGTATCTTGACAGTGGATGCTCGAGGCACATGACTGGAGGCAAGACCAAATTTAGCAAGTTGGAAATGAAGGTTAGTGGAAGAGTTAAGTTTGGAGGGAAGAACAGAGGTAAGATCATTAGCTCTGGCATTGTTGGTAAGTGTTCCTCCAACATAATTGAGAAGGTATTACTTGTAGATGGTCTTGAACATAACATGTTGAGCATTAGTCAGCTCTGTGACAAAGGTTACAGGGTCACATTTGATGATCATGCATGTAAGATTTTTGAAGTCAATTCTAATTCAATAAAAATTGTAGGCCATAGAGTCAACAATGTTTACATAGTGGACTTAGATGAAAATTCTGAATTCAATCTTTGTTTGACTGCCAACTCTGTCAATAATGCTTTTATTTGGCATAGGAAATTAGGCCATGCTAGCTATATAATCTTGAATAAGTTAGTCAGGCATGAGTTAGTGAGAGGCTTGTCTAAAATCAATTTCTGCACAAACTCAAAAATCTGTGATGCATGTGCCTTAGGGAAGCAAACTAGGAAATCCTTCAAAATAAGGCATGAACCCTTATCTTCTAGACCATTAGAACTTCTGCATATGGACTTGTTTGAGCCTACTAGGACTCAAAGTCTAAATGGCAAAAGATTTGGGTATGTCATTGTAGATGATTACACTAGGTTTGCATGGATATTCTTTTTATCTCACAAGAATGAAGCCTTTCATGAATTTGAGATTTTCTTCAACAAAATAAAATAGGAAGGCATGTACAAAATTTGCAACATTCAATCTGACCATGGGGGGGGGGGGAATTTGAAAATACATTGTTTCCAGATTTCTGTAATAGAGAAGGACTAACTCATAAATTTTCATCTCCCAGGACCCCAGAATAGAATGGAGTTGTAGAGAGAAGGAATAGAACAATCGTGGAGATGGCAAGAACCATGTTGATTGAGAGCCAACTCCCACAGAAATTTTGGGCAGAAGCTGCAAACATAGCCTGTTATATACTTAACAGGGCCATGATAAGACATGTCCAAAACAAAACTCGATATGAATTTTGTAAGGGTAAGAGACCTAACTTGTCTTATTTCAAAATCTTTGGTTCCAAGTGCTTTATCCATAACAATGATAAAAAGGACCTAGATAAGTTTGAAGCCAAGAGTAGTCTAGGGATTTTCTTAGGATATTCTGAATTGTCCAGAGCTTATAGAGTCTTTAATATTCATGATCAGCTAATAGAGGAGTCTCCTCATGTAATGTTTGATGAAACTTTCAACCCTGCTGATTTTAACAATGATGACAGGAAGGAAAAAGAAGACGGAGAATTCATGGAAAAAAAGAAAATGGAAGAAGACTCTGATCAGCAAGAACAATCCTTTCAAGAACAAGGTCACTCGATCGAACAAGGTGAGTCTTCAAATAACATCAGATTTTTTAAGGATCATCATGTTCATAATATTATAGGAAATCTGCATGATCCCCCTAGGACTAGGTCTTTTCATAGAGAAGTCTATAATCAGAACCTAGTAGCATTAGTCTCACAAATTGAACCCAAATCTATAAAAGAAGCTTTAAAAGTTGAATCATGGATTAATACAATGCATGAAGAATTGGGTCAATTTGAAAAAAATAAAGTTTGGACCTTGGTTCTCAGACCTGAACATTGTTCTATCATTGGAACCAAGTGGGTGTTTAGAAATAAAATGAATGAAGGTGGAATAATCTGTAGGAATAAAGCTAGGCTGGTAGCTAAGGGATACAATCAAGAATTTGGGGTAGATTTTGATGAGTCTTATGCACCAGTTGCTAGGATGGAAGCCATTAGAATTTAAATATCTTTTGCTTGCTCTTATAACATAAAATTTCAACAAATGGATGTAAATAGTACCTTTATAAATGGTAACATAAAAGAGGAAGTTTATCTTGAGCAACCCCCAGGTTTTGAATCATCAGAGCTGCCTAACCATGTTTTCAGATTGAATAAGACTTTATATGGACTGAAACAAGACCCTCGGGCTTGGTATGACAGGCTGACTGAGTTTCTGATCAGCAAAGGGTATTGTAGAGGTAAGGTTGGTCAAACCCTTTTTACTAAGAATGTGGATTAAAAAATAATCATTGTTCAGGTATATGTTGATGACATTGTTTTTGGTTCTACATGTCCTGAACTTTCAGAAGAATT
Source organism: Amorphophallus konjac (assembly GCA_022559845.1). Taxonomy (NCBI): domain Eukaryota; kingdom Viridiplantae; phylum Streptophyta; class Magnoliopsida; order Alismatales; family Araceae; genus Amorphophallus; species Amorphophallus konjac. Next base: position 280,173,291 of record CM040126.1, on the reverse strand, counting down.
TATGAGTTTAATGTCAAAAGAGTTTGAGATGAGCCTAGTTGGTGACTTGTAATTTTTTCTTGGTCTACAGGTTAAACAAATGAAGGATAGATGCTTTATCAGTCAGACCAAGTATGCATTGGAAATCCTGAAGAGATTTGACATGGATAAGTTCAAGCACATGTCTACACCAATGGGAGCAAACACATTATTGAATGCTGATGAGTCAGGTAAATTAGTGGATTCAAAGCTCTACAGAGGTATGATTGGCTCATTACTCTATCTTACTACTTCCTGACTTGATATTCAAAGCTCTACATAAATAAAGTGATCGCTAGAGGCTTATACCTGAGCCTCACAAGAGTGATGATCGCAATGCCTTTAAAGTGGGAGAATGTGGGTTCTTCCTGTCCTTGCTCTCGGTCGACCGAGAACGGGGAGCTCTGCAAGTTGATGACGAAGTTCCTGCAAATGAACCAGCAAATAGAGAGAATAAACCCATTAGACTATGATAGTGTAGTATATGTTCAAACTAAAAAGAAAACATGCAATTGGGGGTGATCGTACCAGGAAGGGGGGCGGAAAGGAGGATAGCCGAGACTTTTGACCATCCGCCTTCCCTATGTATTAGATTGGAAAACCTCTTTAGAAGTAGGATCTAGGAAAAAATCTATCATGCATGAATACAGTAAAACAGAAAGAAACGTAGCTAGATGGAGAACAAGGGAAGAAGGATAGGGTTTGCCCGTCGACCAACAGGAGGCGGCCAACTATGTGGCCGTTCAAAGAGGGTGGGCAGCCATGTCGACTTCGAGTTATGCTTCCAGGGGAAGGTTGGGGAAGGTGCTCTCGTGCTCACAGCCCTCTGGGCTCCGAAATAGCAGCTTCTCCTCCTCCCCAAAATGTCCAACCCCCTTCAGATGATTCGGAATGGGGTTTTGTATGTTGGGGATTTCCCTCCAAAACCATCGAAGATGGATTACCTATCAGCTTGACCCATTCGAAGGTGAGAACACGTGAGACTACATGCGCCTCGACCCCCCGAGTGGGAGTGGTTATCGTGGAGTTGATGGGCAGTTGCCCGGAGGCGGCCAGGTCGATGGCCATTTAAAGGAGCTAGGTGGCCAAGGCTGTGGCCTTCTTGAGGGACTGGGCGGCCAGACATGTGGCCTTCAAAGGGCCTGGGTGGCCAGGTCAATGGCCTTCCGGGTGGGTGAGGGCGGCCATGGATTGGGCCTTCTAGCAAGCTAGGCTGCAAACAAGGTGGCCTTCTGATATGGTGGGTGGCCAACCAAACGGCATTCATGGGAAGGACGGGGCAGCCAAACATGTGGCCTTCTTGGGATGTGGGCGGCCAGACATGTGGCCTTCTAGATATCACTGTAGAGAATGTATATAGTACCTCAAAAAATTTCACCTACCTAAACAAGGATCAGCGAAGGGACAACGTGGAGCCTACCTAAACAAGGATAAGACCCCAAACTCCCAATCAACAAATAGAAAGTGTCTCTTCTATGATGGCTAGACAAGGTCCGTGGGATGTCCAAAATTAGGCGTCTACAAACACAATTGCTATAAATGTCATGCCCCGAGATTATGTAGCAGAAACAATCGAGAACGTAAATAGCCGACTAGTACCTCTCATGCGAGCAATATAATTAGAGCACTAACACATTCACACATAAGAAATGAATGCACAATATTTGGGATAAAATCTTTGCGTTATTTAAATAATAATCAAAAGTGCATAAGGTTGACTCTTTGACTAGCTAGACTCAATAAAAATGGAAAAATTGTTGCATTTTGTGATTTGTTGATGTCAAACCAATATGAGTTATTCTGTCAATTTCAACCATAAATAAAAAGTTGAGTATATTAGATTGTGATTGATAAAAATGCACATGATTACATTGAACAATTTAAACTGATTTATATAATGTTTAAATGCAAGGATGTCAAGTGTTTCTCAAGGAATTAATTGGACGAATCGATGTTGCTGAGGACTACCTTGAAGTGGCTGTGAGTTTAGAATGGAGTATGAAGGACACTGCCTCGATGCAGCAAGCAGCTGCCTCGACGCAGTACTATCAAGAGATAGCAGGCGAAGCACATAAGGTCGATGCAGTCAGCAACTGCATCGATGCGGCACGATCAAGGGCCAGCTTGTGCAAAGTGACAAGTTGGAGCAATTAGTCACTGCATCGACGCATTTAGCATAACACGTACTTCAACTTCAAGGATTTCAAAGGACTCAAGAGTGATGCATCAAGGTACCAAGCAAGATGCGTCGATGCAGAATGAAGCCAGCCAAGAAAATGCGAGCGCCTTTAAGGAATACAAGGTTTATGCATCGAGGCACCAAGTGAGATGCATCGATGCAACAGTAGATCAGCGAAGGGAAATGCATGTTGCACCGACCTATCAGAACTAAAGAAGCTGATGTCATAGAAGCTACCTCGACCTGGAAGCCTGATGACTCGAGACAATGACACTCTTTCAAAGGTACGTGATCACTTATTCAGTCACACACATTCAAGTTTTAGTTCCACCTAATTCTGGACCAATCTCATCGAGAGATTCCTATTGGCGCAAAAAGACATGTGCACGTCGCAGAAGACTAGAGAGCTCAATGATTGGGGAATATTTTATTTACATGTGGATTAAATTGATTTGCTGTCTTCTTCTCCTCTACGATACTCTGCTCTATAAATTGAGGGCACCCCCGATCGAAAGAGTGCAGTTGAGACTGCTGAAAGCTGCTAGAGCTCTTGTTGTGTGAAGATCCCATCTAAAAAGAGAGCAGCGCCAGAAAAAGAGAGAGAGTGAAAAGCTCAGTCCAAAGGAAGAGAGCGAGGAGAGGATTTAAGAGTGCAGCCAGCCACAGAGTTCTTCAAAGCGTTTCTATGAAGCTACATTCAGTTTTTATTTTAGTTATATTTGTTTTTCTTTTGTTCTTGGTTCTATTTTCAGTTTGATTCTTCGACCAGTTCCCTTGGATTGTTTTGGAGGAAGGGAGACATTGTCTCTATTTGCGAGCGACTGAGGGTCACTTGTGGATTCCCTCTGAGATTCAGAGGAAGGGAGGTTTAACCTCCGGTCCTAGCTCTATGGAAACAGGGTTAGGGGGTTCGATTCTATGGGTTGCAGAATCGGGGAAGAGGGATTTGTCTCCCTCTGGATTCAAGCTATGAGGCAGCACCCTGTTGTAGAATGAGTCTGCTTATTATTATTGCATAGTGCAAGGAATCCTCGCTCAGTGTGAACGAGGGGTGGACGTAGATTGCAGTTGGCAATAGAACCACCTAAAAACTCTTTGTGCCATTCTTGTGGTTTGTCTTGTTGAATTGCCTCTTGATTGTAATTCTTCTACAGCCAAACGGTATATCAAAAGACTCAGCTAGAAGGGTAGGTTAGGCCTACCTGGACCACGGCTTTCTTGCGTGAGAAGACCTTCGAGTCCCACCTCTGCCTCTTACTTCTCTGGATGTATGATGAAATTACTTTGGTGTCTAGATCTAATTGAGTAAAGAGTGCTCGCTCTTTATTACTTGTTGTCTGCCCTTCACCTATTCAATCATTTGTCTGCGTTAAGTTCTTGAGTTGTTCTTGCTTATTTCACTCGTGAAATAGTTTTGGTTGTGTGTGCCGTTGCGATTTGCAATTGCTCGAAAATCTGATTGAGAATTTTTTTTAATCCGTTGTTTACAGTAGCCGATCTATTCAATCCCCCCCTTTCTAGATCACCTTCTTCTTTTCTATCAATTGGTATCTGAGCAGGTTTCCCAACATGTGGTCCAATGACAATGGAAGACCTGGATCTAGCGCCCCTCGTAGCTTCATCGCTAAGGGACATTCTATTAATCATCCACCATTCTTTGACAGTACTAACTATCTTTATTGGAAAAATATGATGGAGGTATTTCTAAGGGCCCAGAGCCATGAACTGTGGAGGGTCATCACCACCGGACCATTCGAGCTTCCTAAAGATGAAGGTACTTGGTCGAGGGAAAAGATCCATGTATCAACTGTAAATTGGACGACAATAAACATCATGCAGTGCACTGTACATCCTAAGGAGTATTCCAAAATTTTTGCGTGCAAAATAGCCAAGAAAAGGTGGGATGAACTTCAGTTGTTCTATGAGGGAACATTACAGGTACGAGCCACCAAGGTAAATATGTTAACCTGTGATTATGAATTATTTAGAATGAAGCCCGATGAGACCATATCAAAAATGTATGCTAGGCACTCACAAGTCACCAACGGTCTGAAAGCTCTGGGTAAGCCCGTCCAAGAAAGTGAATTGGTCAGGAACATACTAAGGTCCCTAACCCCGGTGTGGCACACAAAAGCCATAGTCTTAGAAGAGTCTAAGGACCTATCCACTATGACTGTCACAGAGCTGATAGGATCCCTGATGGCTTACGAGATCAACCTTAAGAGGAATACAGAAGAGAACAAGAAAGAAAAAACCATAGCTCTTAAGATTTCCAGAAGCAGTGGTGAGAGTAGTAAGGAATATGAGAATCTCTCAGGTCCTGATGATGAGCAGCAGGCTATACTGACCCGGCAACTCCAAAAATTTATGAGGACCAGAAGTTAGAGCTTCAGGAGAAGAAGGTCACAACAGGATGGTAAGAACTCCAATTTCAAATTTGACAAGAATAGAGGTTCTGACAAGTTTAAATGTTTTCACTATAAAAAAGCAGGAAACATGAAAAGTGAATGCCCGGAGCTCATGAAGAAGAACCCAAAAGTGTAGAAAAAGAGGCCTCAAGCTATGGTCTGCACATGGAGTGATGAGGAAGAGGATATCGAAGAGGATTCTTCAGAAGAGAAGGAGCAAGCACTGTGTCTCATGGCCGACGCAGATAATGAGGTAAGCATTTCTTTTGAAAATTACACAATAGATGATTGGGAGGATGCTTATGCTAATTTGTTAGAAGAGTTTAACTGTCAAACCAAAGACTATAAAATGCTAAAAAGAAAACTGAGCAATGTTGTTGAGGAACAAAAAAATATGAAACAGTAAAATGATGATATGAAGAAACAACTTAAAGAATTAGGCTCACTGAGAATTGAAAGTAAAAATCTCCAAGTTGAAAATGATGAAGCTAATAAGAATTTGGATGAGTTTAAGGTGAAATTTTAGGAGATCCAAAAAGAAAATGTACTTGTCTCTGAAAAATATGAAGTTGTAAAAATTGCCAACATTAAGATTCAGAAACATAGTGAGAAGCTTCAAAAAGATCTTAAAGATAAACAAAACATCTTGGAAAGATTTGTGGAAGGAAAATCAAATTTGGACACCATGCTGGGTGTGAAAGTAAATTTCAATAAAGAATGTTTGGGATTTGATCCATCTAATAAGAGACCCTTTGAATTCAAGACTACCACATTTTGTCAAGAAAAGGGTAAAGAAAAGCTGGACACCCCATCCAGCTCAAATAATGCCCAACCAACCATGAAAACTAATCACATTAAATTTAAAAGTAAAGGTAAAATTGTCCACAATCCCGCACTGCATCAGAACAGCCAGACTGCTGCTTCAAGGCATGCAGATATCAGCAGAGCAAATCTTGGATTTCAAAATGGGATGTTTCGAGGCAACAACTCTTATGCATCGACGGAGTGGACTCAGAATAGATAGCCCAACCAAAATAAAAACAGGAATCAATACACACCACATTGGACTCATTTCAATTCTTCTCATATTCATTTAAATGAACAAATCTTTAGGAATTAGAAAAGGTCTAGGAGGCATCCACAGAATAATTACCAAAATGATTGGAACAAAACATTCAACAATATGAAGCAAACAAAACATTTTTCAATACCTGTTGCCCCAAAATTTGTTCATGCTAAAAATAAAAGTTTTGTTCACAAAAAGGGCACCAGACAGATCTGGATCCCCAAGATTGTGTTGGAATGATTGAGTGACATGTTTGGACCCAACTTCTTTGGGGTCCCAAAGCATTCTACTTAATTTGATTGTAGGTGAGCCTAGCAGCCAAGCACAATAGGCGGTACCTAGACAGTGGCTGTTCCAGGCACAAGATAGGCAATCGGACCAAATTCAGTGAATTGGAAATGAAGGTAGGAGGTCTGGTCAAATTTAGAGGGAAGAACAGAGGTAAGATCATTGGTGCATGTACAATTGGTAAGTTTCCCTCAAACACCATTGAATGAGTTTTGCTTGTAGAAGGTCTTCAGCACAATTTACTCAGCATCTGTCAGTTTTAATGTGACAAGAGTCACAGAGTGGTTTTTGACAACAATGCATGTAAAATCCTTGAAATAAATTCTGACAAGGTTAAGTTTGTAGGACATAGAGTTAATAATGTCTACATTGTAGACTTAAATAAAAATTTGAATCAAATCTTTGTTTGTCTGCTGATTTGGATAACAATGCATTTAATTGGCATAAACGATTAGGCCATGCTAGCTATACTACACTAAATAAATTAGTCAAACATGATTTAGTTAGAGGCATGCCTAAGATCAAGTTCAATTCAATCCCCAAAATTTGTGATGCTTGTGCTCTAGGTAAACAAACCCAGAAGTGTTTCAAGCTCAGATCTGAGCCATTGTCCTCCAGGCCAATGGAGTTTTTGCATATGGATCTATTAGGTCCAACCAGAACTTAGAGTCTGAACGGTAAAAGGTTTGGGTTTGTGATTATAGATGATCATACTAGGTTTTCTTGGATATTTTTCTTAGCAAATAAAAATGATACATTTAAGAAGTTTAAACTATTTTTCAATAAAGTCAAACAAGAAGGAAATCACAGAATTTGCACCATCCAATCTGACCATGGAGGAGAGTTTGAAAACTCCATGTTTTCTGAATTTTGTGACAATGAGGGATTAACTCACAGATTTTCTTCTCCAAAGACTCTAGAGCAGAATGGCATAGTGGAAAGAAGAAACCGGACCATTGTCGAAATGGCCAAAACCATGCTCGTAGAAAGTCAGGTAGCTAGAAGGTTTTGGGTAGAAGTGGCCAATACTGCATACTATACTATCAACAAGGCCATGGTAAGACCCATACCCCATGTGAGCTCATAAAAGGTAAGAAGCCAAATGTGAGCGACGTCACGCGGTACGGGGAAGCGGAGAAGACGCGGAGCGCGCGGGCTCCTCTTTTGTTTGCTGCAACACAGAAATAAGAGAAGAGAGAAGGGGCCACCACGGGAGATTACTCCAGCGGGGTGAGCGGGACAAATGTAATATAGCAAGATATGGGGGTTAAACGGCCATAGCGGGAAGTGACTCGCCACGACCTCGGGGGGACGGGAATGGTGTAGAAATTAAATAGCAAGAATTGAAACGGCCATTGGGGAAGTGACTCGCCGCGGCCTCGAGAATATGAGCAGATAAGAATATAACAGAATATAAGGAGAATATAAAGAGCGGGAATTTAAACGGCCATTGGGGAAGTGACTCGCCGCGGTCTCGAGAACATGAATAGATAAGAATATAATATATAAGAACGGGAATTTAAACGGCCATTGGGGAAGTGACTCGCCGCGGCCTCGAGAATATGAGCAAAATATAACAGAATATAAAGAGAATATAAGAACGGGAATTTAAACGGCCATTGGGGAAGTGACTCGCCGCGGCCTCGAGAACAAAATGTGATCGCCAGGGGCCAAAAGACCCCAAAATAAAGAAAGTGATCGCGCCTACCTCAAGAGCGGGAGATGGCGGGTTGCTTCTTCCTCCCCCTTCGGCCGGTCGATAGAGAGGGCTTTCCTTGGTTACCCTTGCAAAACAGTGGATAATAAACGAACGGAATTAGAAAATGGCGGTGTAGTAACAATTCCTTGCAATAAAAGTAACGAGATCCTGACCTGACACACACCTGGTTGGTGTGATTTTAAACCCCTCTCGGACTCGAGTAGGAGGAAAATGCGATGATGAATGCAAGAAGTATGCGAGAGACGGCGCCCTTATGTAGGGAGATAGAGGATGCAGTATGATGAATGTAAAGAACTGTGGAGAAAAAAGGGGAAGAAAAGGCTTATTGGAGGAGCCGAGGGCGAGATCCGGCGGAGCTTCGACAGCGTGGGGATGATGTGGAAGGGCGGTGGACGAAGATAGCCTTCCTCTCGCGAGCCTGGACACCCGAGAAGCCGGCATAACCTCCACCTACAAAAGACCCCACGGGTTAGAAATGACTCGGTAGCCTCTGGGCTCCGGCAGCCTATCAGATCTCTTAGAAGCTCCTCCAGAACTGAGGGGGTGGGCCTCTATTTATAGGGCTCCAGAGGGTGGAGTCGTCCAGGACCTTGGACACCTCCATCAGGGCAAAAAAGATATTTTATTCTATTTTTATTCATTTTTTAGAATATTTTTGTGGAGGCGTCCAGGGCCCAGGACGCGTCCAACAGGTCCACCGAACACCACCGACGGCCGCACGCGGTTTGGCACAACGCGTGGTTTTGTGAGCGGCGCCTCGTGATTCAGAAATGGGCGCGTCCACATTGCTGGACGTCCCATAATTTGGCTTTTTTCACACACGACAAACCGTCGTTCGGTGGGCGGCGCCCGTGAGGGAGTTGATGGAGGCGTCCAGGGGCCTGGACGCCTCCATAAATATATTATTTTTATTTTTTGTTTTGTTTTTATGCCAAAGCTGTCATTTTATATTTTTTATACTTGTTTTTATGGAGACGTCCAGGGGCCTGGACGCCTCCATTAATATATTATATTTTTATTTGGTTTTCGGCTTGAAAAATAAATTAAAAGAATGGGGGCATCCAGGCCCCTGGACGCCCCCATAAAGACCCACCCGGGTCCTCAGTCAGCCGTTGGCGGCCGCCCGGCAGACACCCTTCTTGGTTCCGGAACCTCCTGATGCGTCTGACTGGTGTTGATGCTGTCCGATGCCGTGACGAGACGATTCCGGATGCCGAAAAGGGCAGAAGAAGACTCAAGAAAAGGAAGCACTCAAGTGATTCAAAACGCGCAAGCCGTTGCGGGGCGTTGTATAGTAATATGAGACTTTCTCAGGAGACGTCAGGAATGGCGTGTCTACAGCTGCCCCGCCTTGGCATCTGCTTTGCAAGGGAGCGACACGTAGTGGAATGGTATCGAAGTGGAGTGAAATGAAGTGGGAGCGGACTGATAAGTTGATGCCAAGGTGTGATGAGACACGCTTTTGGCGTTACTGTCTGGAATTTTTCTTGGAGTTTCAATGAGGCAACCTTTGAAGAAGGTCTTTCAAATCTTGACGATTGCTTGGACGGAGATCAAATAAGGGAGGGTGAGATGTGCGCTCAGGCATGAAAAAGAGACCAACTTCTCGGTGTGGAAGTACCTGGGTCATAAACCGGAGGTTTCACCTTTGGGGAGCGGTTACCAGCCAATGTGGAAGTGCTGCGGCCAAGGTGGGTCAAACAAGGTAAAAAGTAAAGGAATATCTGAGGGTCTGTCCAAACAAGGGTCTCCTTTGGAAGAGCACCGTAAGGCCGTTTCAAGGAAATTCAGTATTTTATTCGGAGTGGAATATCTCATATTTGTAAGAATCGAAGCACAACAGCTTTCGCAATCGAATCACTTGAATGATCTTCCGCAATAAATCAAAGTCCTATATGAATGCATGCTGGGCTTAAAGAAAAATTTAAAACAAACTAAAATAGAAAATAGCCAAGGATAATATTGTCAACTTGTTAAGAATGGGTCAGGATACCGATCCGGTGAGCCGACACTGGGCTGGGGCCCGTTTATTCGCGCACCAACTCACTGAATGGAACCGTCGTCCCCATGCTACCACAAGTTAACGGCCTATCCGTACAACCCAATTTCTTCGGGATCATCACTATTTTTGTTGAAGGGGAACTCAAATCCCGGATTCGTTCGGGCCGCAAGGTCCTTGACATGTTCTAGTAGCGTATATACTATGATGCATGACATGGTGGGACCAACCATTGAAAGGTGGGACAGGAGACAGGACAGAGACGTCCGTTAGTAAAACCTGCACAGACTAGCAAAGGTTAACAACATCAGAAAGTAGCAGAATCATAGCAGAATCGTAGCACAGTACAAAGGAGATCCAGACAAAATCTTGACAATGACCACTGATGTGACATGTTTTGTCCTGTAGCGATCTTTCCTTCCTATAAGAACTCCCCTTAGGCTAGTTCATTCAAATGCACCAAGGTGGGTTTTGGAAGCTCAGGAGAGGAAGGAGAGGGGGATCTAGAGATCTCAGGATGGAAGGAGAGTCTTCCCGCGTTATGAAGAGGAGCAGGCCTAGCAGCGAGATCAGGCGACTCTCCGACCTCGAGGGTCATCTGAGTGGGACGATCATGTCGCATATGGTAAGCTGATTCTTTTCAAATTTCTCCACATGAGCCTTCTTCTTACTTCCTTCATTTCTTCTTCTTTCTTTTCTCTTCCAGCCATATCCACTCTTCCCAGGCCCGAGGAAGTTTTCCAAACTGACATGGCTTTCAAAGCTAACTTCCAACATCTCCATCGGTATGAGGGCCATACTCTTGAAGTGGCATCTGCAGGGGCTCCTTATTCACGCCAAACACTACGAGAAGATTCGTATGGACTGGGCGGCTATGGGCGCACTAGTGGAGATCTGGCATCCCCAGACCCACACTTTTATCTTCCCGACCTTCGAGGTGACCATCCTCCTCGAGGAGGTGGAACTTCTGCTCGGATTGAAGAAATTCAAGAGTGACGGGAAGGTGAAGGCTATGCGGATGCTCACACGGGGGAGTTCTGAAAGCGTCCTTGGAAGCTTCATGTCACCCGACCCAGCCTGAAAGGTCCGTACTCAAAAGGGGATCGATCTCCAAAAGCTCGCGGAGTGGGTCATGGACGCCCTGAGAGGGTCACTAGACGATGACTATTTGGAGGGAATCATGAAGGGGTTCACCATTTGTCTGGCGGGTGCTCTCTTGTTTCCTTATACCGACAACATGGTGGAGGAAGACCAACTGAGTGCTATCTGCGGGATCTGGCGTGGAAAGAGGGTGGGACCCGCTATCCTTACCTACCTATATAGTGGCCTTACTGCCTCGAGCATGGGTAAGCCTCCTTTTGGTTGCGCACTTGTCTTGAATTGCTGGCTTGATTTGCACTTCAAATTCGACCACCGCGAGGGAATGCCAACTGCTTCGAAGCTCTTCCAATAAAGCCCTCTTCATCACATAGCTGACGTGTCAAGCTTCGGTGGTACTGTAGTGAACCGCGTTCCGTGGCTGAAAAAACGTGAAGACTGGCGGTCTCACTTCCGCACCGTGACACAAGGCTTCTTCACTTGCGCACCGGCATGTTTGCTTTCGCTTGATCTCCTCATGAGGCCTTCTCCCAAAGTTGATCTTCAATTGATCAGCGCGACTGAGTTCGTCCTTTACAACGCGCATCGATGCTGCCTCCAGGTCGGCATTCAACGCCATTCGTTCCCACTACCGACTGGCATCGTTCCTTTGAAGAAGAGAGAGTTGGGTACTGAAGCGGATGCGAAGGAAGCGAAGGCCGTCAAAGCACCCTGGAAGACAAGTGCTGCGGGAAAGGCCTTAGCGCATGTGGGGGAAGAATGCGAGCTGTGGAGGGCTTATGTAACTGAACTGGGGAAGTTAAGGCCTAAAGCGCCTAAGCCCCTGATGTAGCTCATTCTGCTTTTCTGATGGAATAAAATCTGGCATGGATGTTTTGGACCCCCGTCCCCTTAATTATTATTATCTTTTTTTGTGGTTTTTCTTTTCCTTTTGTTTGGATTATATACATACTCTTATCTTTTTTTTCTTTTATTATATTTTTTTTAAATTTTTATTATGGGGGCGTCCAGGGGCCTGGACGCCCCTAATTGTTTATTTATAATTTTTTTCAGTTTTTTGTTTTGGGGGCGTCCGGGGTCTTGGACGCCCCTATTTTTTATTTTTTATTTTTTTTTAGTTTTTTGTTTTGGGGGCGTCCAGGCGCCTGGACGCCCCTAATTTTTTTGAATTTTGAAAAAAATAAAAAAAAGTGGGGGGCGTCCAGGCGCCTAGACGCCCCAAAGAAGGTAGATTCTATATATAAGGGCTGGCCTTCCCCCCTTTGCTCATTTACTGTTCATTCAGACGACCCAGTCAAACCAGATGACCCATTCTTAGTCCCAATGGAGCAAGGAGGCCCGAGCCGGGGTGGAGAGAAGTGCAAACGACGGGCTCGTCGTCCGAGGAGGCTGAGGGACGATGCCGAGGAGGCTGCTGCGGCGGAGGAGATTGCCGCGGGGGAGGAGGCTCCTCCTTTGGCCGTGGAGGCTGCAGTGGATGCTGGCGACGCGGGAGAGGACGAGCACGATCCGATAAGCTCTTCGGAACTTCAATCTGTTGGTTTAATAGGCTGGATAGGCGGACGAGAGGCCATGCGGTGAGGACCGATGAGTGAGGGATGGAGGCGTCCAGGGGCCTGGACGCCTCCACATTTTCTTTTTTATTTTTATTTATTTATTTACGTAAATAATAAAAAGAGAATTAAAAATAAGGAGGCGTCCTGGGCATGGGACGCCTCCATGATAATATATATATATATATTTTTATTTGTTTTGGTTTTGGTTTTTTGGGTTTTTCTAAAAATAAAATAAAGAAAATGTAAAGGAGGCGTCCAAGGGTTTGGACGCCTCAAAAAACATAAATATTTTTTTTAAAAAATAAAAATAAAATAAAATAAATACGTAGTATATATAGTGTTATTGTTTATTACTATTCATGATGCTGATGTGTTCTTTGTTGGTTTTGGGTGTGCAGGGCGTGATGAAGGGCCGGATCAGCTGGTCCTTAGTGGTGGCAGCATACCGTGGGCTGCCAGACTTTCAGAGGGCGCGTGTGGACGCCATGGGCTTTGGAGCTTTCCTTAGGATCGAGCCCTTTTGGCTCGACCTTCCTCTTATCCAGGCATTGAGGGAGCGGTGGCACACGCCGAGCCGGGCGTTTCTGATGCCCTGGGGGCACATGGTGCCGTCACTGGTGGACGTGGCTCGAATCACTGGGCTACGGGTGGACGGAGAGGCGGTGAGTGGGGTCACCTACCCCGACTACCGAGAGAGTGCCCTGGACCTGCTGTGGTTAGAGACGAGCGTGACTGATAGAGACAGCAGGGTAGTTGGCCGAGTGGAGATTATGGAGGCGCTCGGATTCGTCGACCCGCGCCAACGGGTTAGCGAGACTGGAGCGGAGTTTCTGGCACGACTGGAGGGAGATGCCCGTGCAGCTTTCAGCCAGGACCCGAGCGAGCGGGAGCTGGTGGACCTAGACCTCCGGAGGTTTCTTTTCTTCTTCTTGGGCCGCCTTCTGCTGGGGACGAAGGGGGATGGCATCCACTGCCGCTTCCTCGGGATCCTGGCGGACCTTGACAGAGTGGGGCACTACGCGTGGGGAGCGGCTCTGCTTGCCCATTTGATTGCTGATCTCTCTCAGACTTCAGAGAGGGAGATGACAGTCAGCGGCTTCGCACCTTTTCTCCAGGTACACAATTTATTTATGCATTTTACCGTAGTTAAATATGCAATTACTCGTGCTAATGATGTATGATGGATGCAGGTGTGGAGTTATTACTACTTCCCGATGGGGAGGGCCAGGCAGGGGAACAGGAGAGCCGTTCCTCTAGCGCGACAGTGGAGGCCGATCGTGGTAGCGGCACCACACAGCTACCAGCTGGCGTCACTTCGTCGGGAGCTGAGCGAGTATCCCGAGGCCATGGTATGATGCGTATGATTTTTTTGTGTTTATGCATGTGACTGAATGGCAACTAATATGATGCATGTATGATGATGTAGGTGGTGTGGAGACCCTACCTGGGCATGGGCGATGCTGGCCAGCCTTGGGTTGTAGCGGGTCTTCCTCGTTTCAGGCGGGACGTGTGGGTCCATTGCCTGAACGAGATCGAGCTGCTTCGGCTGAGGCTGGTTATGAGGACGTTGGGGCTAGCCCAGGAGTGGGTTGATGTAGATGAGCCGGCCCGCATCGGGCGGAAGACCAAGGGGAAGGCGAAGATTGTGGACTGGCGTACGCGCTTTCTGGCACAGTACCAGGACTGGCAGCAGGGCGGGGCCCCAGTGGTGTCCCATGTACAGGACAGTACTGATTACCTGAGACGGTACCGGGCTACGTACGGGGACCGCCTCTTCCTTGGTGGTATGGCAGGGGTAAGTGAAATGAAAATGCTTCACCCTTCTATATGTATATGCATGTGGCACTAACTTATGTGCAATGCAGGATGCTCGTGACAACATGATCGCCGACCTGCGGGCCCAGTTGGCGGACGCCAGGCGGCAGTTGGTGGCCATCCGACAGGAGTTGGAAATCCTGGTGAGTTTATGCGATGCATTTTTTGTGACCTGGATTTTTGATACTTGGAATCTAACTGTCGTTCGCTCTGTGTTTCAGCGGGCCCACCAGACAGCGGCAGCCGGGATGGCTGGTGGAGCGGGTTCCAGTTTGCGGGGCCCTCCTCCAGAGGTGTCTGCCCTCCAGGAGCAGCTGGCGTATGCAGTGGCTCGGGCTGAGGAGGCCGAGCGTGACCGCGAGGCTCGAGTGAGCGTTTGCCTGACCTCGACTCTCCTTCTGGCTGCTCTCCTTCTATCACTGTTCTCTTACGGTGCATGCGTGCTTTGACAGATGACCGAGATCCGAGAGGCCCTGGCGCGTGCTGTTCGTGCCGAGCAGGAGCGCGACGCTCGGGTGGCGGAGCGTGACGCCCGGATTATGGAGCTGGAGGAGGAGCGTCGACGGGAGGCTGAGGAGCTCCCTCGTGACGTGCTGGATCTGTGGATCGCCCTCGAGCTGTCGAGGAGGGAGGCGGTGAGAGAGAGAGAGGAAAGGGAGAGAGAGAGGGAGGAGCGACAGCGGGATCAGACCGAGAGGAGGGCTCTGGAGGCCCAGCTGCTGGAGCTCCGATTGAGTCTCGGCACGGCGGAGGGGAGGCTTCGGGAGAGCGAGGAGCGGTACCAGAGGGCGAAGGAACGCGGGGCGCGACTTCATCAGTCTGGTTCTTTTTCCATGGGCAGCTATCTGGTTTCTTCGGTCGAGGAGCGTCGTCGTGCCTTCGAGGCTGGAGTGCCACCGCAGGGCGAGGCGAGCACGGCTTCTCAGGGTTCGCAGAGGCCCCCTAGAGATCCCCGGCAGAGGAGGGAGGAGAGAGATGACCAGGAGGGTGGCAGCGAGAGTTAGAGAGTTGCTTGTACACGTCACCCTTCTCACTGTATGATGTACTTTGACTATTATATGAAATGAATTTCGTGTGGCGTGCCCTTTTCTTTCCCGCACTTTCTTTTGCACCACGTTGTTTACACTTCACGAGACTTTTGCCCTGGACAGAAGGGAACTACTTTGCACGGGGGGATTATGTTCCTTTCTCCCTTTTTGGGCGCGTCCAGGCGCGAGGACGCGTCTTAATCCTTGAATTCAAATTTAAAGCGTCGGGTGGCCTTTCTTCTCCCGTGCCTTACCCGCAAACGAGCCCGCCTTCCGCCGAAACTCGCTTGCCCCCTTTTTCATCTTCCTCCTCTTTTGATCGATGGAGTTCGGTGGGCCCGACCATGGTGAAGGTGGAGAGGGACGCGGGACCCCTCGCCCGAGGAGGGACACGCAAGAACACGGAACGGCGTCCATGGAGGAGGAAGGGCCGCTTCGGGCCCCCGAGGGACCCGAGGGGCCCGATGTCGCGGAGGGAGGTGAACACGGTCTGGTAGGTCCTCCGATCTCTTCCTCTTTTGATCCATTTTGAGTTTTGAAGCGAGCCGCGCGAGGGGGGAAAGGGTTCGGCGAGTGTTGCACTCAAATGATGGGCGCGTCCTAGACAGGGGACGCGTTCTTTGTTATGATGCGAGGCCCTTCTTTCTTGGTGCAGGACATGGCGAGGACCCTGGGCCTGGCCGATGAGTGGGCGAGTGCAGACGAGCCAAGCCGCGTCAGGAAGGAGAGTAGCGGCAAGGCGAAGCTTGAAGGCTGGCGCATACGTCTCCCTGGGCAGTAAGGGAGCGTACTGGTGCAGGATAGTGCCGACTTCCTGCGGCGGCAGAGAGAGAGTTATGCGGGGCTTCCCCAAGCTGGGGACACGCGTGGCATCGGTGGCTCGCGCGCCCAACTGTCAGAGGCTAGGCGGCAGCTGGCCGTCGCTCAACATGAGCTGTCGCTCCTGGTAAGTTACGTGCCGCACTTTTATCTTCATATTTTGGAGTTTCACTGATGACCGTTGTTTATTTTGTTCCAGCGTGCCCAGCAGACAGCGACGGCGGGGATGATTGGTGGCGCATCTTCCAGTTTCTCGGCCCCTTTTCTCGAGATTGCCTCCCTCCGGGAACAACTTGCCGGTGCGGTGGCCCGCGCGACCCGGGCGGAAGAGGAGCGTGATACCTGGGTGGCGACTGTAGCGGAGCTGCGGCATCGTGGTGAGGAGAGGCCTTCTCCAGACATCCTGGAGTTAAGGGTTCTTCTGCAGATGATGAGGAGAGAGGCAGAGAGAGAGAAAGCTGAGAGAAGGTTCGAGCGACAGCGGGATCAGACCGAGAGGAGGGCCTTGGAGGCCCAAGTGAGGGAGCTCCAGCTGGGCCTTCAGGCCGTCGTGCAGAGGCTAGGAGGGATGGAGACGCGCTACGAGAGAGCGCGAGAGTTCGGGGAGCTACTCCGCCAGTCCGGTCGCTTTGCCGCTAGTGGCTTCTTCGCCACGCCAGGGGAGGAGCAACGAGTCACTGCTGCGGAGCAGGCGCCAAGAGGCGAGGCAGGTGCTGCTGCACGAGGATCCCAGAGGCTTCTGAGGGACCCGCACCTCAGGGGAGAGGAGGGGAACGCCCAGAGAGATGAGTGATGGTGAGGATCGGCGAGCTGGTGGACTCGCCTCCTCCTTATGTTTATGATGTTTTTGACAGCTCATGTAGAATTATGAAGGGAGTGATTTGATTTTATGCTACTTGTTTGTTCTCTTGTGCGTTCCTTCTTCCCTACACTTCCTCTCCTTTACACTGTTCCCATGTGATGGGTCTACCGAGACTCCGTCCCGAGCGGAGAATAGCGTCTTGTTGTGACCATTTTCCACAGGAATCTGCCGTCGAAGTCAATAATGACGGCCCTAGTCCATTTTCCCGGATGTTGTGTCAAATTTTGCGGGCGTCCTCCAAAACATGATAGGGTATCCCTAGACAACATAGGGTGCTAGTTGTCATATTCTTCGTCCAATCAATCACCCTGTGCGAGCGGTGAAGTGACACACGGGACCGCATGGCAGGTGCCTCATCGCGGGGGCTATCATTAACAGGTGATGGAGGCAATCTTGGCCTGCACTCCTTCCATTTCTATAAATTCTTGTCCCTTTTATCCTCCCAGGTATATCGAGAGCTAACTCGAGGAGCACAAGTTCTCACGGGAGAGGAGGAGTTCAAAATTCTGAGAGTTGGATGGAGGGCGAATCTTCCCACTCCTCGAAGAGAAGCAGGTCCAGTGGTAGTAGTTCCAGGAGGCTTTCGGATCTCGAAGGGCACTTCAGCGAAAGGGCCCAATCACAACTCGTAAGCCAAGTTTTCCTGCCCTTTTTTTCATTCTTTTTTCTTCCTTTCTTTCTGACCAAACCTCCTCTCCATTCCCTGCATGCGTAGAGTGTGATGAAATCACAGATCTCATGGGAGTTGGTAGTGGCAACATACCGAGGTCTCCCAGATTTTCAGAAGGCCAGGCTAGACGTGATGGGTTTTGGCACCTTTCTTCGGATCGAGCCGATCCAGCTCGACCTGGTCCTGATCCAAGCCTTGTGTGAGAGATGGGACCCAGTGAGTCGGGCATTCCTGATGCCCTGGGGGCACATGGTGCCCAACTTGGAGGATGTGGTCCGAATTACGAGCCTCAAGGTGGATGGCGAGGCAGTGACTGGAGTCACTTACGCGGACTACCGAGAAGGTGCCCAGAAGTTACTGGGTTTGGACCTAGATGGTCGGAAAAATAGGTCGGTAGCTAGGGCGTCCCTCATGGATGCATTAGGGCTCAATGATACTCGTCGGCGGGACGA
This sequence comes from Amorphophallus konjac, assembly GCA_022559845.1. Taxonomy (NCBI): domain Eukaryota; kingdom Viridiplantae; phylum Streptophyta; class Magnoliopsida; order Alismatales; family Araceae; genus Amorphophallus; species Amorphophallus konjac. The sequence continues at coordinate 280,155,313 of CM040126.1, read as the reverse complement.
TGAATCCTCAGAAGAGTTCATGGAAAGGATGGAAATAGGATGCCGTACCGTGTACTGCACAGATTTCGGCAACTGGGAAAGATGCAACATAGATTTGAGGAGATTTCTCCTCTTCCTTTTGGGGAGATTGGTACTGAGCTCGAAAGGGGACGGTATCCAATGTCACTTCCTGGAGCTGCTATCAGACCTTGAAAGAGTAGGATACTATGCCTAGGGAGCTGCCATGCTGGCACACTTGTTTGCAGGCCTGTTCCAAGAAGCGGATCGTGAGATGGCTGTGAGTGGTTTCACACCATTCATCCAGGTATTTTTGGTTTTGCTTGTTTTGTATTTTTTTGGTGTGTTTTTGCAAGGTACTGATGACCTGCGCCGAGCAGCTGTGGAGCTATTATTACCTCCCCATGGGGAGAGCTCGGCATTGGCGACCCGCGATGGTGCCGCTAGCCAGGCGGTGGGAACCCATCATGAGTGCGGCACCCCTAACCTACCAACTGATGGTGCTAAGGCGGGAGCTACAGGAGTTCCCTGCAGCGATGGTAAACTGGAGACCCTACTCAGACATGGTCGATGCCGACCAGCCGTGGGTTCTAGCAAGTCATGCCCGGTTCGGACGGGAACTGTGGATGCACTGCCTGAATGAAATCGAGCCGCTTCGGCTACGATTGGTTATGAGGTCCTTGGGACTGGCTTAAGAATGGGTGGATACGGCTACGCCACCTCGTGTCGGGAGAAAGACGCGAGGACCGGCGACCTGCATTGACTGGCGCGTGCGGTTCCCTGAACAGTATGAAGACTGGCAACGGGGTGGCACGATTGTAGAATTGCATGCGCGGGATAGCGAGGACTACTTGCGTCTATATAGGACAAAGTACGCAGAGCGGCTCCAACCCCGGGGACTTGTGGAGGTAGATTTCCCCCTTTTTTTGATTTTCTGGTGAAAAATGCTGACTCGTATGGCTGCAGGATGTCCGGGATACCATGATAGCGAATTTACGAACTCGCTTGGCAGAGATGGAGCAACAATTGGGCGATGCCCGTGGAGCTACGAGTGCCTTGGTAGGTGTACAGTGCGTTCCTAATTAAAACCCCAGATTCTAAATGTTGGCTGCTAATTCACGCGGTCGTAGCATGCCCAGATTGGTGCGGCTTCCCCAGCAATGGGGGTAGGTGGTGCCTCTTCTAGCTTGTGGATTCCCACCTCAGAACTTGACTTGCTTCATGAGCAACTTGCTCACGCCACGCAGCGTGCTACGGAGGCAGAAGGGATGCTCTGTATACAGGTAAAAGTTTCAGTGTTGAGTTTTCTTGGTTTAGCCTTATCGCGTATCTGAGATGGTACACTCGGTAGGAAAAGGAGACGGAAGAAGTGCTTGCCCAAGCTGCGCAGAAGGAGGCTAGGATAGCAGAACTGGAGAGGGAACTGCGGCGTCATCCTGATGACGACTCCTCTAGGGATGCCATGGAACTGAGGATCACTCTCCAGTTGGAGAGGGAAGACCGCGAGAGAGAATGTGCAGAGAAAGAAAGAGACGTAGAGAGAGAAAGAGCGAACAGATTGACTGAAAGGGAGGAACGAAGGGCCATGGAGGCCCAACTATTCAAACTCCGAATCAGCCTTGGTCTTGCTGAACAGTGGCTGAGAGATGGTGAGGAGCGCTATCGAAGAGCACGAGAGCATGGCTTTCGTGTTGGTATCTTCTCTGTTGCTTCCGTGGATCAACGCCGGGATGTGGGAATAGGAAAGGGAGTACAGAGCGGTAGGAGTACCGCTTTTCATAGTTGGGTAGCACCTTTGAGAGCGTTTTGCCCGGAGAGTAGTGGGACGAGTAATGCAGAGAGAGAGGGCGGAACTTGATGTAATTTTTTTGGTTTTTGGAATAAAATACAAGATTCGGTTTGTTTGTTTTTCACCTTTGCTTCTGTTGCCTGAATCCCTGCACACATCACTGAAACAAACAAATCAGAATTTCTGTTCTGACTTGGCCCCTTGCTCAATAAGCAAATGGTCACTGTGACTGTCCTTGATAACTGGTCAAGGGGCCAAGCCTTTATTAATAAAGGCAAGATAAAGATACGGTGATGATAAATGCGACAGGCAAGCACACGAATGCAAGCGGTATTAAAAGTGAGATGCTGCACGCAAATGCAATCATGCAAAATTGATTTATTTTCTTTTTTATATTTGGTATTTTTTTGTTTTATCATAAAAAAGATTTTTTTGTTTGTAAATATGTACATTTTCTCTTTTCCATTTTTTTGTTGTTTTTATCATTTCAAATTTTTTTTTTTTGCTAATGCCTGGCAAGCACCCAAATGGCACCTAACCTACGTGAGACAGGGGTTTCTTACTAACCTCCCATGTATCCTAAGTGCACATCTAGGTTGATTTGGGCCTCTAGACCCCTCGAATGATGATCCCGCCGACTAAGACTTACCCTGATGACAATACCGTCATGCCATGCTTAGGCTCCCAGTCGCTTCCGACCACAGGGATTCACCCAAAAGATGTTTGAGGTAAAAGATTTGCCCGACCCGGGTCTGTTTCCTCACAACTCTAGATGGTATATGATGGAACACCCTGGAACCCCAATGACCAACCGCGCGACGCTAACCCGGAATCAGACGCCGTCGCTCCCATAGGTGACGCGCTTGCATTGGCCTAAGCCCGAGGTTAAACAAGAAGACATCAAGGCGGTAAACATGGGTCTTGACCAGCCAGAAACACAGAGACTCCTTCGCAGCGATAGCTTTTGCTTTTCAAAGTAGGCAACCAAATGTGTATATTAAAATAAGGTCGCAGACCCTAGGCAGTTTTCACCCTTCAGAAACTCCATCGAACCTTCATCTTTAGAGGGAGAAGGAAGAGTGTAGGGGATAAACCTCCTGAGAGGACCGGCAAAGCCGTTAACCCGGCGAGCGAATAAGGGCCCATTAACTCTTTCCTTTCGGACAACTTCGGACCAAATCTCGAGCATTTACATTCCATAGCCCCCCCCTTTTTGTGGATTCGAACTTTTGCTTTGAGGGGTTCCATTTATTGCATTAGGCACGGTCACGACCAGGATTTTCTCTTGATTTTGATTTTGTATTTCTTTTTGTGAGGGAGATATAGTCATTTGACGTTTGTAGGCTCCATTTTTGTATGCCTGCGGGGACACTGCCCTCTTCTCATGCTCTGATCGATGCTCGAGGAAATGGATCCTACTCTTGCCTTTGGGGTTTGAGTTTCGGTTTCTCATGCTCAGCGTTTTAAGGGCGCCGACTGTCTCATTTAGTCGAAGAGAAAAGAATAAAGATTACAGCTTCCGGAGATCTTCTGGGTGACGCTCCACCGTAGGTGATGCTACCGACTTTTTTTTGAATAAAATACATAAGTGAGCACATGTTAGCTTCCTTCGAGCGAGCATAGGCCGACGTGGCCGGACAGGGATCTCCACGGTTCTGGCAAACCAAGACCCGGTGCCTACCAAGCCTTAATGGGCCCTATCCTAACATGAAGGTTAGATGCAGGGACTTGACTACATGGTGACCACCAGGCATTGGCATTTTGAATTTTACATATTTTTAGTGGTTTTTGGTATTTCTTTGTTTTTGATGTTTTTATCTTTTCATCATTTTTTTTGTTTTGTGCTAAGGGTAGTATTTCTTAAGATAAAGCCCATTCCAAGGGTGTGATAACTCGGTCCCTTCGGCGTTGATTAGCTTGTAGGCGTTGCCAGGGTACACGGCTTGAATTACAAATGGTCCTTCCCAATTGGGTTGGAGCTTAGAACGCGACCCTCCAGGTTTGACAAAAATTCTTTTTACGACCATCTCACCGACTTTGATTTTTCTCTCAACGACTTTCTTTTGGTAAAAGTGAGCAAGTCTATTTTGATACACACGCGCGTGTTCGGCAGCAGCCAGCCGCTTTTCATCCAAGAGTTCCAACTGGGCGAGGAGTGAATTACGACGATCGTCGAGGGGAAATGCCTCGTCCAATTGTACCCTGAGAGAAGGGATCAGAGTCTCGTACGGGACTACCGCTTCCATACCATAAGTAAGGGCAAATGGAGTCTGCCCGGTGGGGGTACGGATTGAAGTGCGATAGGCCCATAGAGCTTCGATAAGCTTTTCTGGCCAGTCTGAAAACTTACTAGACTCGCAGGTTTTTTTGATGATTTTGAGCAATGTTTTATTGGTGGCCTCCGCTTGGCCGTTACCTTGTGGGTAATAAGGCGATGAATGATGCAATGCAATTGCGTACCTTTTGCAGAGGTCCTGTAGGTCCTGAGAAATGAACTGTGGCCCATTGTCGGTGACGATCGTGCTTGGGACGCCGAATCTGGCGAGGATGTTCTTCATGATGAACTTGCAGACTGTTGACGCCTTGATTTCCGCGTAAGCTTCGGCTTCGGCCCATTTGGTGAAGTATTCTGTCGCAGTAAGGATGAAAGATTTCTGCTTGGTGAGGGAATTGGGATCACCTAGGGGACCAATGATGTCGAATGCCCACATGGAGAAAGGCCATGGGGAGGATATTGGATGAAGTGAGGAAGATGGTGAATGGATTTTATCGGCGTGAAGTTGACACTTGACACACCTACGGACATAGACAGCACAATCCTCTTCCATAGTGGGCCAATAAAAGCCTTGCCGAATGATCTTCTTGGCGAGCATCTGACTATTCACGTGGCCACCGCACACACCCGAGTGCGTCTCCTCTACACATTTCCAAACCTCATCGTCACCAAGACATCTTAACAGAATACCAGTAAGGGTCCTCTTATACAACAATCCTCCAACTAGGGCGGTTTATTTTAAATAAGCGGGAATAAAATCAGATTTAGGTGAAAGATACCTAGAAGAATTTACAGGATGAGAAGAAATCAAAGAAAATAGTGAGGACTAAAGCCTCGGAAACAGTGTGAGAACGGGCAGGTGCCCGAGGAAGTTAATGTGGAAGGGACCGGGTCGAACCCGGGAGCGGGATCGGGAGGAATCAGAAATTGATGAATCGAGAGAGGCGGACCCGAAGGGTCTGGACATAAAGGAGGAGAATCATGGGGAAATGAATCCGGAGGTTCCGGAGGAAGAAGATCATGAGGGACCCGATGCCCTGGGAGGTGTGTAAAAAGACAATTCAAAGGGGTGAAAAGAATGAAGGACGTGATGACTTGGAAGAACAAAAGGATAAATCGAAAGAAGGAGAGGCTCGGAGGTTCCAGGTGGATATGGGAAGGAAGGGCGCGATGCCCTGAGAGAGATGGAGAATAAGATAAGAAATCCGGAGGTTCCGGATGGGGGTGAGAGATGGATAAAAACATGGAATTAAATAGGGAGGGGTCCGGAGGTTCCGGACAGGGATGAATGTAGGGGTCCGGAAGCTCCGGACAACGAGGAATGTGAGGGTTCGGGGACCCTAGAGCAGAGGAGCTTGATGACTTAGATTTAGATGACGGGAGGCGTCTCCTTAACCAATGGACTGCCCATAAAAAGAAGTTGAATAGCAGCATGAGCAGTGATGGACAGGGATAGGAAGTGGATGAACTTATGTGGGCTCCTTCAACAAGGGATTTATTGTCCTTAAGCTTCACTTTATGCTTTTCCCTCTTCTTGGTAAATACTCTCTCATAGTGCGGCCCTTCAACCTTCAACACGAGTTCTCGGCCTCCTGGGTTTACAGGCTGATCCCAATGATGTGCCCAGGCAGAAGGCCTTTTCTTTCTCTGACCAACCGGGTCCATTAGTACGGTCAGGGCCCACAAGCTCTCATTTGACGGACTTCTAATAAGGCCCTTTGGACATTCGTACATGAACGGTAACTCTCTTGGGAAAATATCAAAACAAAGATTTAAGAGCTCCGCTTGTGAAGTAAGGATCTTGACATGAAATGGCTCTCTTGGAAATAACTCCTGTGATAGATGAACGGTGTCTATCATTGGAAGTTGGATGCTCGGCATAAGGAGCTTCATTTTTGGGGCACTGCTCAAGACTGTTGGAATATCACACGTGATCATGCTGGGTAACATAGGCGTTCGCCTCTTGCATGGAAGTTGGTGGTGAGTAGACATGATGTCAAAAGCTTCCAACAAGAACTGCCCTGACCCACCCCTGAGCATAGAATTCATCATCTCCTCGATGGTAGAATGTGTCATCACTATGCATGAGGAGAACCCCTTCTTTTGATTGGCCATTTGGACTATGACCGAACAAGGGGTAATAAGAGCCTTGAAAGCATGTTGGCCAATAAGTAACGTGATCGTGGTTATTTTGGCCCCTGATTTGGTCAGCCCCAATTCCTGAGAGTCCTTCTTGATGGGCATTGGTGCAGACGGAAATTCGGCCTTCTCTAAGGTGACCGGCACAAGAACCTGAATCGGCATTCGGCAAATGAAATCTTGGATCTTGAATGGCATTGCCGTGGCCAAATTCTTCTTGTCCAATTCTTGAACATCATCTTTGGCACATGTATTTGTAGAAAGACACCCACTCCGAGAGGTGGTGGAAGGAGGTGAGATTGAGACAACAGGCTCAACGGGTAATGGAGATTCAATGATGGGGGCTATAGGAAGGGTAAGTGGAGGTTGAGACACGACGGGCTTCTCCTTGTTCTCGAGAGGAGACGAGGTTGGCTCGTGTGCAACAATCAATGGGCCCGGCTCAGGGTTAATCACGGGTTTAGGTAAGGGGAGTGGAGGAATAGGAATGGTTGGATTCGGGGTTACAAGGCTAGTGGAGGTTTTAGGTGGAGACGATGGAGGATTACTCAGTTGGGAACAAGAGTTAGTGGAATGCTCAGTGGAAACCAATGGTGTGGGGGTTATTTGTACAATTGAAGGGGTGACAGTAGAAGACTTGGTACATAGGAAACGTCGGATTTTGGTGGTACGTGGGGGGTTAAGGGTAGAAGGTGATTCATGGTGCATTGATGCGGGTTGTTGGGGTGTAAACCCGTCATCGTAACACCATGATGACTCATAAGCAGGGGTAGAACTAGTGGCTTCATCCTGAGCAGGGGGTTCTTGTGGGAGCAGTGGAAGAGGGAAACGAAGAAAACTCGGAGTAGGTGTATATTCAAAATCTTCATAAATTTCATCATGTGCCATTTGCAATTCTTCAAAATCATTATGTTCAAATGGATGCCGTGGGGGAGGCGTGTTGATGAGATGAGGTGACATATATTGACATAGAGGAATTTGCGTATATAGATGTGGATGTGGAGGCGGAGAGCCGTATGGATTAGTGTGATGAATGGATGGTGGGCAGACGACGTCCACTTGATTGTAACGACTTAGAAGAATATCTTGCTCACTCATATCCCAGATGCCATACTCATCTCTTCTCTCCTTCCAATCCTTCTCCATTTTGGTAATATTATTCATGAAAGCGTAAAGGGGGTTGGCTTGAGGAGGGGAAGGAGGAAGAAATTTCATCTCAATAACAGCCTGTAAGGCTCCAAGTTGAGAGCTGAGAGAGTCGACATGAGAAGCCATGAAATCCCAGGCATAGGGAACACTAGTGGAGGGGGAAGCTCCACTAACAATGGCCTATATTCCATATGAGGACTTATAGGACGGGCCAATGTCCATGGGATGAACCTGTGGGTCAGGCTGATAGCCCCAGTCTGAGTTATAGACCCCGTAAGAGTCGTGACCTGGGTCACGCATTTGAGACCCATAACGGAAGGCATCGGCCTCGAAACAATTGTAATTATATTCAGCCATCCATCACGTTTTTCGAGAGCATAATAGCATACACCAGCAAACGATCAGCAGAGATTAACACACAAGTGAATGCCTTACGTCCAATTTTTTTTTGTTTTTCCTTTTTGATTTTTTTTGATTTTTTTTTTTACCAAATCTGAAGTTCACACAAAATAGGAAGGACCCTAATTCCAATTTGTTTCACCGCCGTGTCAATTAGGGTCACTTTTCTCGCCACGAATGTGTTGACTAACTTCGGGGAACTTCAATGGTACAACCAGCCCAGTGAACGAAGAGAAGATTCTTCGATGTCGGGGACTTACGGAGGTCCCAGTGGAAGAGATTCTAGTCCGTTGAGAGGAATTCTCAAACGGAGAGTCCTTCCTTCACCGGGAAAGGGTGATCCTTAGAAAAAATGAAAAAAGGATATAAAAAGAGGGATGGATGTATGCAATGGAATGCTGACAGAGATATAGAGTAAGAAAACAACAGAAATAACAAACATATAATGAACACCCAACCAATCACAACTGACAGTGCTGCCGTGAGCACAACGGGGGCGCGCGAGGGCGCCAAGGTGGAGAGACACGGACGGTGCCGAACTTGCAAGGGTAGCCAAAAGGAAGCAGTAGACGTCCCACCGTGATCGCCAATCTGTGAGCGACGTCACGCGGTACGGGGAAGCGAGAAGACGTGGAGCGCGCAGGCTCCTCTTTTGTTTGCTGCAACACAGAAATAAGAGAAGAGAGAAGGGGCCACCACGGGAGATTGCTCCGGCGGGGCGAGCGGGACAAATGTAATATAGCAAGATATGGGGGTTAAACGGCCATAGCGGGAAGTGACTCGCCGCGACCTCGGGGGGACGGGAATGGTGCAGAAATTAAATAGCAAGAATTGAAACGGCCATTGGGGAAGTGACTCGCCGCGGCCTCGAGAATATGAGCAGATAAGAATATAACAGAATATAAGGAGAATATAAAGAGCGGGAAATTAAACGGCCATTGGGGAAGTGACTCGCCGCGGCCTCGAGAACATGAATAGATAAGAATATAATATATAAGAACGGGAATTTAAACGGCCATTGGGGAAGTGACTCGCCGCGGCCTCGAGAATATGAGCAGAATATAACAGAATATAAAGAGAATATAAGAACGGGAATTTAAACGGCCATTGGGGAAGTGACTCGCCGCGGCCTCGAGAACAAAATGTGATCGCCAGGGGCCAAAAGACCCCAAAATAAAGAAAGTGATCGCGCCTACCTCAAGAGCGGGAGATGGCGGGTTGCTTCTTCCTCCCCCTTCGGCCGGCCGACGGAGAGGGCTTTCTTTGGTTACCCTTACAAAACAGTGGACAATAAACGAACGGAATTAGAAAATGGCAGTGTAGTAATAATTCCTTGCAATAAAAGTAACGAGATCGTGACCTGACACACACCTGGTTGGTGTGGTTTTAAACCCCTCTCGGACTCGAGTAGGAGGAAAATGCGATGATGAATGCAAGAAGTATGCGAGAGACGACGCCCTTATGTAGGGAGATAGAGGATGCAGTATGATGAATGTAAAGAAATGTGGAGAAAAAAGGGGAAGAAAAGGCTTATTGGAGAAGCCGAGGGCGAGATCTGGCGGAGCTTCGGCAGCGTGGGGACGACGTGGAAGCACGGTGGACGAAGATAGCCTTCCTCTCGCGAGCCTGGACACCCGAGAAGCCGGCAGAACCTCCACCTACAAAAGACCCCACGGGTTAGAAATGACTCCGGTAGCCTCTGGGCTCCGGCCGCCTATCGGATCTCTTAGATGCTCCTCCAGAACTGAGGGGGTGGGCCTCTATTTATAGGGCTCCGGAGGGTGGAGGCGTCCAGGACCCTGGACACCTCCATCAGGGCAAAAAAGATATTTTATTTTATTTTTATTCATTTTTTTGGAATATTTTTGTGGAGGCGTCCAGGGCCCAATACGCCTCCAACAGGTCCACCGAACACCACCGACGGCCGCACGCGGTTTGGCACAACGCGTGGTTTTGTGAGCGGCGCCTCGTGATTCAGAAATGGGCGCGTCCACATGGCTGGACGTCTCCATAATTTGGCTTTTTTCACACACGGCAAACCGTCGTTCGGTGGGTGACGCCCGTGAGGGAGTTGATGGAGGCGTCCAGGGGCCTAGACGCCTCCATAAATATATTATTTTTATTTTTTGTTTTGTTTTTATGCCAAAGCTGGCATTTTATATTTTTTATACTTGTTTTTATGGAGGCGTCCAGGGGCCTGGATGCCTCCATTAATATATTATTTTTTTATTTGGTTTTCGGCTTGAAAAATAAATTAAACGAATGGGGGCGTCCAGGGGCCTGGACGCCCCCATAAAGACCCACCCGGGTCCTCAGTTCAGCCGTTGGCGGCCGCCCGGCAGACACCCTTCTTGGTTCCAGAACCTCCTGATGCGTCTGACTGGTGTTGATGCTGTCCGAATGTCGTGACGAGACGATTCCGGATGCCGAAAAGGGCAGAAGAAGACTCAAGAAAAGGAAGCACTCAAGTGATTCAAAACGCGTAAGCCGTTGCGGGGCGTTGTATAGTAATATGAGACTTTCTCAGGAGACGTCAGGAATGGCGTGTCTACACCAAATATGGCTTACTTTAGGATTTTCGGTTCTAAATGTTTCATTCACAACAACTATAAACATGACCTTGATAAATTTGAAGCAAAGAGTAGCCCAAGAATTTTTCTAGGATACTCTAAAACATCCAGGGCATATAGGGTTTTCAATATCTCAGATCAAACTGTAGAAGAATCTCCTCATGTTATATTTGATGAAACAAACAATGTCATTAAAATGGATGATGATGACAGGAACTCAAAGCATGATGGAGAGTTTTTGGAGGACAAGCTGAACGAAGAAACTCAGTCACCTGCAGTAACAAACATTCCAAACCAGGTAGAGTCAGCCAAATCGGGTGAGTCCTTAATAAATGTCAGATTTTTGAAAGATCACCCTGCACACAATATCATAGGCAACTTAATTGATCCTCCTAGAACAAGGTCTTTTCTTAGAAATGTAAATAATCAAGACCTAGTTGCGTTAGTGTCACAAATTGAACCCAAGACAGTGGAAGAAGCCTTAAAAGATGAATAATGGGTAAATGCAATTAATGATGAATGGAGAGGGGGATTTCTATAGCCCATCTAAGAGCAGTCGAACTAGGCCCATCAGGATCGAACGAGGCTCAGCTCATCCAAGTGACAGCCCCACAGGGCCCACTTAGGCTAAAAAGCCCAATAAAGATCACTCGGGATCCCACCCTTCCTCGGCGGCCCTTAGGCTCGGAAGGCCCGAGCGTCAGAACGGAGGAAGACCCATGCCCGAGTTATCCCTTCATCGGGATAGAGGCAAGCGCCCTGCGCCCAGTCCGACCTGACTTCGTCCGAGCTATTCCTATCGCCCGGATAGGGCTGGCACCTTTTATGCTCGGACCGACTGACGAGTTCTTATCCACGCAACCATTGAAGAGCACTTTATGAGCAGGAGTTTATGAGGATAAAGGATCCATGATCCCTCATCCCATGATGAGGACGTAACGATCCCATGATTAGGACGTAACTCCCGCCTGAAACTCCTCAGCTTACGTGACTCATAAGGTGAGCACACTATATAAACCAGGGACTCCCTCCAATGAAAGGCAATGGCAATATACGCCTAAAACTCCCTGAGCAGGAACCACTTCACCACCTTGGTGTTGTGGGATCTCGTGCACCTCTTTCTACCTCCCTCCATATCTTCCACCATTGCTCTACTGACTTAAGCATCGGAGGGTTTTCCCCAGGGAACCATCCCTGGGTCTCTGATTCGTTTCCCTTTCTCTGCAGTTCACTATTCGGTGAAAATCTTTCCAGCTCAGGACAAGCGCGAGATCACGCCCCTTCAATGAACTAGGTCAATTTGAAAGAAATAATGCCTGGGAACTAGTTCCGAGACCTGAAAATACAAATGTTATAGAAACTAAATGGGTTTTCAATAATAAAATGAATGAAGATGGAATAATCTCAAGGAATAAAGCCAGATTAGTAGTTAAGGGTTACTGTCGGGAGTTTGGGGTTGATTTTGATGAATCCTGTGGGCCCGTTGCTAGGATCGAAGCAATAAGAATCTTATTGACTTTTGCTTGTTCTAAAAACATAAAACTTCATCAAATAGACGTTAAAAGTGCATTCCTAAATGGTTTCATTAAAGAAAAAGTTTTTGTAGAACAACCCCCTAGATCTTAATTATCTTCTCACCCTAACAAAGATTTCAGGTTAAACAAAGCCCTGCACGGTCTGAAACAGGCTCCTAGGGCCTGGTATGATAGGCTGACAAAATTTCTGATCAGCAAGGGTTACAATAGAGGTAAGGTGGATCAAACTTTGTTCACTAAAATTTTAAATAAGGACCTCATCATTGTTTAGGTATATGTAGATGACAGAGTCTTTGGCTCAACATGCACTGAACTATGCAATGAGTTTGCTCATTTAATGTCTAATGAGTTTGAAATGACTTGGTTGGTGAATTGAAATACTTTCTTGGTTTGCAGGTTTAGCAATTAGAGGATGGGTGTTTTATAAGCCAGACCAAGTACACTCTGGAAATTGTCAAGAGGTTTGGGATGGACAACTTGAAGCACATCTCAACTCCAATGGGTACCAATACTTCATTAGATGTGGATGAATTAGGTAAAGAAGTTATTGCAAAGCTATACTGAGGTATGACCGGATCTCTGCTATACGTAACTGCCTCGAGACCTGGTATACAATTCAGTGTAGGTATGTGTTCTAGATATCAATCTAGACCTACTGAACTGCATCTTGCTGTTGTGAAAATGATCTTTAGATATATATCTGTCACACACAACTTAGTATTATGGTTCCCTGCATCACACAATCTAGATCTAAAATCTTACACTGATGCAGATTATACTGGGTGCAAATTAGATAGAAAGAGCACTAGTGGACACTGTCCATTCTTTTATGGGTGTTTAGTTTCTTGGGCATCCAAGAAACATCATTCTGAGGCCCTCTCCACTATAGAGGCTGAGTATGTAACCGTAGGGAGCTGTGGAACACAAATCATCTGGATAAAACATAAGCTCCAGGACTACCAGATAGACCTGGGCTACACACCCATTTATTGTTATAACACAAGTGCTATAAATCTATCTAAAAATTCTATCATGCACTCACACACCAAGCACATAGAAATCAGATTTCATTAGAGATGAGGTTTCAAAAGGCACTTTTAAATTGATTCACATAGGCACTGCACATCAGATAGTTGATATCTTCACTAAGCCACTACACAATGAGAAATTCCTTACCTTGAGAAGAGAACTGGGCATTTTCAGATCCCCTTGAACTCCTCCTTCTGATCTATTCACTGCCTTGAGGCATTAATGTTCATGCCTCGACTTGTTGGTTCACATTTTTTTTATTTTGAAAATCATCCTTGCATTTTTTTTTGCCCTGACCTGCATTTATGAAAGTTGTTTGGGTGCGGACTCATGCTGTCCAGGGGAGGTTAGTGGTCAGTCTAATTGTCAGGGGCAGCTTGTTTGTTCCGTTTAATCTATTTCTTTTTAGTGAATGTCTTTTTAACTGAGGAAGAGACTCTTAGGTTGGTCAATTTGTGTAATGTGAGGACAGATTCAGAACGGGGGTGAGAGATCATGTTGCTGCAAAAATGCTCTTTATGAGAATCTTATGCAGTCTATTCACAAGTCATAGAAACTCATAACTTTCTTAAACCTTTAAGTCTGATCAACTATAATCAAGTCAAGAAGTTTCTACCTCATAATCATGTAAAAAACCAAAGTGAAAAGGTTTGAAGAATATCCTCCTACATTTCTCATGAGCATGAAACAAAGTTAAACTGCTATGTCTTAAAATCATCTAAAAGCTTGAAAGTTGAACTCATAAAAGCAATTTTTTCTGGAATCCAGTTTATGTAGTATTGTCTTCAAACACTTCACATTGAAATAGAAAATAAAAACTAAATTCAGAGCAATGATTTTGGTAACCGAGAAACTTGCTGATCTTCATCACGAAATGGGGACGACTGTGTCATGAAGTACCAGATTAACTCTGTAAAAAAAAATTCAATGAAAAATTACAACTCATGACACAGCAATGGCTTGGAGTATTGAGTAATTGGGTCACTTCACCTAAGACGTGTTGTGTCTAATGTAAAAAAAATATCTCTTTTGCTATCTCTATTCTCATTAAAGAGTAGCAATACGGTTTTCACACTAAGTAACTGGGTATTCCTGCATCTAACCAATGTCTCTCCTCACGCAAAAAGTGTTGATTTAACCAAAATTGCTCATTCAAAAGCAAACCGTTAAGAAAAGAAAAATTATGTTGAACTCAAATGCTTCTGATATAAAATGTGGGTTGTTTTCGTCAATACTGCGAGAACAAATTTTAAGAAAAGAAGTCCCCACAAATTTGATCAGTACAACCTTTAGACAAAACTTTTCTTGACATAACTCTTTTTAAGCTTTGATCTCCCTCATTACTTCTGTATGGCGATAATCTTCACTTTGAATCATTGTCTCGCCTGATTATCAGATTTGAAACCTCTAAGCTCACTTTAGTTCACTTACTTAATCTTTTAAGAGATGAATATGAGAAATAATGCATTTGTGAAATCTACTGTATTTGCTCTCTCCTGTTTAGCAGCGCTCCTTCTCTCCTCATTCCTTTTGATGATGTTAAAGGGGGAGAGAAATGTCTGAGTTACTATCACATAGAAAGGGGGAGAGATGGTAGAGCGAAATGTCTGAGTTACTGTCAGATAGAAAGGGGGAGTGATGGTAGAGAGAAATGTCTGAGTTATTGTCAGATAGAAAGGGGGAGAGATGGTAGTGGCAGGGGTATAATAATTTAGTTTGAGTCATTGCATTTTTTTAAAATCCTGCTTCTCTGCCAGAGTCTGGGATTTACATTATTTGTGTGCATAAGGGGGCATTTTGTAATTTGCTCAATAACTGGCCTCTGATTGAACTATTTTTGATTCTGCCTACTTATCATTCTCTTTGCATTCCCTCATTTTGATTGCTCAAATTTTTACTCAAGGAAAGAGAAATTTATTTCTTAAATAAAACTTCCTCAATAACTCATATGGTTGCCATCATCAAAAAGGGGAGTGTGTTGCATTTTGTGTTTTGTTGATGTCAAACCAATATGAGTTATTCTGTCAATTTCAACCATAAAAAAAGTTGAGTATCTTAGATTATGATTGAATAAAATTGCACATGATTACATTGAACAGTTTAAACTGATTTATATATTGTTTAAATGCAAGGATGTGAAGTGTTTCTCATGGAATTAATTGGACGAATCGATGTTGCTGAGGACTGCCTTGAAGAAGCTGTGAGTTAGGAATGGAGTATGAAGGACACTGACTTGATGCAGCAAGCAGCTGCCTTGACGCAGTACTGTCAAGAGATAGCGGGCTAAGCACATAAGGTCGATGCAGTCAGCAACTGCATCAATGTGGCACGATCAAGGGCCAGCTTGCGCAGAGCGACAAGTTGGAGCAATTAGTCACTACATCGATGCATTCAGCATAACATGTACTTCAACTTCAAGGCATTCAAAGGACTCAAGAGTGATGCATCGAGGTACTAAGCAAGATGTGTCGACACGGAATGAAGCTAGCCAAGAAAATGCCAGCGCTTTCAAGGGATACAAGGTTGATGCATCGAGGCACAAAGTGAGATGCATAGATGCAACAGTAGATCAGCGAAGGGAAATGCATGCTGCACCAACCTATCAGGACTAAGGAAGCTGATGTCATAGAAGTTGCCTCGACCTGGAAGCCTGATGACTCGAGATAATGACACTCTTTCAAAGGCACGTGATCACTTATTCAGTCACACACATTCAAGTTTAATTCCACCTAATTCTGGACCAATCTCATCGAGAGATTCCTGTTGGCGTGAAAAGAGATGTCCACATGGCAGAAGACTAGAGAGCTCAATGATAAGGGAATATTCTGTTTACACGTGGATTAAACTGATTCACTGTCTTCTTCTCCTCTACGATAATCTACTATATAATTTGGGGGTACCTCCGATCAAAAGAGGGCTACTGAGACTACTGAAAGCTGCTAGAGCTCCTATTGTGTGAAGATCCCATCTGAAAGAGAGCAGTGCCAGAAAGAGAGAGAGAGAGAGAAAATCTCAGTCCAAAGGAAGAGAGTGAGGAGAGGATTTAAGAGTGTAGCCAGCCACTGGGTTCTTCAAAGCGCTTATACGAAGCTACATTCAATTTTTATTTCAGTTCGTTTATTTTTCTTTCATTCTTGGTTCAATTTTTAGTTTGATTCTTCGACTAGTTCCCTCAGAGTGTTTTGGAGGAAGGGAGACATTGTCTCTATTTGCGTGCGATAGAGGGTCACTTGTGGATTCCCTCTAAGATTCAGAGGAAGGGAGGTTTAACCTCCGATCCTAGCTCTGTGGATAAGGGGTTAAGGGGTTTGATTATGTGGGTTGTAGAATCGGGGAAGAGGGATTTGTCTCCCTCTGGATTCAAACTTTGAGGCAGCACCCTATTCCAGACTGAGTCTGCCTATCGTATTACATAGTGCAAGGAATCCTCGCTCAGTGTGAACGAGGGGTGGACGTAGATTGCAGTTGGCAATCGAACCACCTAAAAATCTTTGTGTCGTTGTTGTGGTTTATCTTGTTGAATTGCCTCTTGATTGTAAATCTTCTGCAGCCAAACGGTATATCAAAGGCCTCAGCTAGAACCGTAGGTTAGGCATACTTGGACCGCTACTTTCTTCCATGAGAAGACCTTTGAGTCCAACCTCCGCCTCTTACTTCTATGGCTGTATGATGGAATTAGGTTGGTCTCTACATCTAATTGAGTAAAGAGTGCTCGCTCTTTATTACTTGTTGTTTGCCCTTCACCTGTTCAATCGTTTGTCTACGTTAAGTTCTTGAGTTGTTCTTGCTCATTTCACTCGTGAAATAGTTGTGGTTGTGTGTGCCGTTGTGATTTGCTATTTCTTGAAAATCTGATTGAGAATTTTTTTAATCCGTTGTTTGCAGTAGGTGATCTATTCAATCCCCCGCTTTCTAGATCACCTTCTTCTTTTCTATCAAAAATTACATAGCAACTCTTGACTATCAGCTAGTGATAATCTAAGGCTTCGCTCCTTCTTCAATCACCCTCAGATCCATCACATGAATAGTCTGAATCTAACCCGCTAAAATTTCCTGAAAAAAAGATTAGAAAAGTAGGGTATGAGAAAACATGCCTAGTAGGTATCTTCGTTTCAACATGAAGGTGATGTTGAAGTAATTAACATTTTAGCTCTAGAGTGTAAGATAAGTAACGAAAAATACGATGAATCATGTGAATAAACCAAAGTGACACAAGTAACAAGATAAGATCGAGGTGAGATATGAGAATTCATGTAGACTAGAAATATGATCAAGTCAGAATATAACATGAATATAATTTGGCCTTTCATGAAAAAGAATGTACTTTTCATAACCATAAAGGCTACGCACTAGAAGGTCATGTAACGAGAATGTACTAGCAAGCATGTAATTTCACAAGATTGCCTCATGGATCTTCACCCATTTATAAAAAAAGTACTCCCGGCGCAATACGACGTCAGTATTCATCATACCCCATGGTTTATGGTATGTTTCCAGCTATCTGCAGAGGGGACTAGAGTTGAGCCCTTGGACACTGTCCGTGCCCGCTCTTGCATCTTCAAGTTATAAATCAAGCTACTTCCACGAGAAATATAAATATAGCCAATAATGATAACAAATATCAAGGTAAGAATGCACCAATTAAGAACATGAGAGTTCAAGATTGATTTTGAACAAGGTCATGCCCTGGAAAAAATTCGGCAACATAACGGCATACTCTTTAATTTTCATAATCCATTAATAACTTCTTGAACAAGGTATTAACTTCTATATAATCAATAGACCATCTAGGAATCATAGGAAAATCAACCCTTGGGTCAAACCTTGGGTTAATAACGTTGAAGTCACTTGCGGTCATGACTGGACCGTTTATAGACCCTAGCGGTCAGTGCTTGACCGTTTAATGACAGAGTAGACGCATGAAGAAGGCAGTATCGACATAGTGAAAATTCTAGAACCTTGTGGTTACGGTAGGGCTGCTAGGCGCCCTTGGCGGTCAAGTAAATGACCGGTACTAGACTCTTGCGGTCTACTGGATGGCCGCTAAGATCCAGAACACAGAAAACTCCGGTAAAGTGCTTTCAAGACAATTACACTTTTAGGGTGTAACTAGCTCGGCGTCGTAGAGAGAATCTCAGGCTCGCGGAGTCTTATGTAGTCCTTGAAACAAGATCACCTAGTCCGGTGGAAGGAATATCCAATGGAGAGGATCACAAGTCCAAGATTGTGTGCTTTAGTGCAAAGTGTATCTAATGACAATGAATCGGAATACTTTCCATATATTTAAGAAAGGACTCAAGGTGAGAGTAAGATCATGAAAGACATCGATCAAAACTTCACTACAAAGTCCATGAATCTTAAGAAATTATGATCATTAATATAAGAGTATATGTTTTGGCATGAAATTAACATAAGTTTAAAATAAGCATTTAAACCATGTAAGACATGCAATCTATCAAGGATGGTACATAATATAACCAATATTACAATTATAAAATCAAAACTAGGAATAAGACCTCATTAACTAGGCTTAACATTTAGTCAATAGGGTCAATCTGCCCTCTGTTTAGGGTTAACAAAGTGTATATTACATAAATCGATTAGCGATCATAGGATGGCCACTTAACATGGCTTAGCGGTCTGTCGCAAGGCCGCTAGGTACCTCTGGCGGTCATAGAAAGATCGTTTCTTTCATTCTGTGACAAATAATATAAAACCTGAAGAGCAGTCCAACTCTATGGAAAATAGGTGCATAGAAAAATATGCCAGTAGGTAAATAAGGCCTGATTCAACTATATTAAAACATGGAGATGCATGGGTTTAAGTGAAGTAAGCCAAAATTATCAATTTCTTATTAAGGCCAAGGTTCATGCATGCTATGTTAACTCTATATGCGCAGTCATAATAAAACATCAAATTCGTCATGTACAATTAATGAAAATAGGAGGGAATAGAGGGCTTTTGTTCCTGACACGCTAATTTAACATTTTCATGAGATAACCTACCTTTGATTTGATCCCTAGACTTTAGATTTCTGACTGGATGTAGACCCTAGTTTCTGCACGTCCTATGCCAAACTAGCAACTTCCTGTCCCTCTATCTCCTGATCCTCTTGACCTTAATATATGAAAATTGGAGGATAGTTAGAAGATACAAAGGGTAACAAAAAGTTCTAAAGGACCAACTTACACTAACCGCGTTTAGGACTTCTAATCTCTCAATCTTTATTGGACCGACGCTTTGGTTCCTGTGCAGACTGCAAGGAACCAGCAACTTTCAGATGCTCTATCTCTCCAACGGCTGGATCTTCTAGCATGAAAATTAGTTGTGTGTTAGATAAAACTAAAGAGAACAATAAAGCCTAAAGGATTAACCTGAGAAGATGCCTCCTTACCTTCGAGATACGCGAGCCATCATTAGGGTTCGCAGGAGTCGAAGTTAGGGTCTATTTATAGGGTTCACCTAGGGTTTAAGGGATTAGATCAAATATAGAGTCCTAAATTGGAGTATAGTTAATCCCTAGATAGTTCTAGAGAGTCTTCCACGCTAGGTAGCTTCGATCTAAGGTGATTTGGTTGTCAAAGATCTAAGCTTCTCACATTTCTATGCTTCACGGAACTGGGGTTACTTAGCAGTCATAGTAGGACCGCTAGGGTGTACTTGGCGGTCTCGAGACCAGCCGCCAGGTGGCGCTAAATCAAAAAAATTTAGATATTCTTATTATCTATCATTTATCCCCGAATTGGTGTATATATCCCATTTTAAATGCATAAATTACCTAATTTACATTTCTATTAATGGGCTATGGTCTAAATGTCCTGGAATTCGGTCTTTGGGCCTATTTGAGTTGGGCTTAACCCTTTAGTTAATAGAGGGCCTTTAAATGGATTCAATAAATCCTTAATTATTCGTAATAGCCTATTAAGCCTTTTAAATTGCTTAGTAATCATGTTTTAATGCTAGAAAATTCTTAGAAAATTCTCGGGCATTACACTCTCCCCCACTTAAAAGAATTTGGTCCCCAAATTCATCGTAATAAGATTTGCTAAGGAGAGTGTACTTACATTCAAAATATCTCTGGAAATCTTTTGCACATGACTTCTTCTATTCCCTATGTCGCTTCGTGTGGCCAAGATTTGCTCCATTGGACTTTGACCATGGGAATAGTTTTATTCCGAAGTTGACGTACTTCTTGTTCAATTACTTTGATTGGATTTTGCTCATATGTCAAATCCTTTTTAATCTCCAGGTTGTCATAAGTTATGACATGGAATGGATCGGGGATGTATCTTTTGAGCATTGAGACATGAAATACATTATGGACTCCAGCTAATTGAGGGGCAAAGCTATTCGATATACGATTCACCAACCCTTTCGAGAATTTTAAAGGGGCCAATGAATCTCAGAGTGAGCATATCTTCTACTACTTGATTGGTTCTTTCAGTCTGCCTATCAGTTTGTGGATGGAACTCAGTGCTAAAGTTGAGTCGTGTCCCTAATGAATGCTGTAGACCCTTCCAGAATTGTGATGTGAACCGAGGGTCTTGGTCAAATATAATGGTGACAGAGACACCATGTAGTTTGACAATTTCTTTCATGCATAGTGCTGCTAATACATCCACAAACCATCGGCTTTTGATTGGTATAAAATGTGCAGATTTAGTCAATCGGTCTATAATCACCCATATACCATCGTGTCCCCCTCTCCTCTTAGGTAAACCCATGATGAAATCCATCCCCATACTTTCCCATTTCCACTCGAGAGTATCCAAGGGATGTAGTTTCTCGGCGAGCTTTAAATGTTCCGCCTTTACTTGCTGACAAGTGAGACATCGAGATACAAAGTCTGCTACTTCTCTATTCATATTGGGCCACCAAAAATTTCTTTTTAAATCTTGGTACATCTTGGTAGCACCGAGGTGAATAGCATACCATGAGTTATAAGCCTCTTCCATGATCAATTTCTTAGTGCCGGTATGATCTCGCACACATATTCAATTTTTGAACAATAATCTTCCATCAGTTGAAATGGGGAATTTCGACCTTTGATCAATGTTGGCCTTGATATCAATCAATGTGGGGTCATTTTTTTTGTAATTTGACTAGGTCTTCAATCAATGTAGGTTGTGACCTTATATTAGCAATCATACATCCTTCCTCTTCTTTATCAACATCGAAATTCAAACGAGCAAAATCCTCGATAAGATAAGTCATACCTTTCCTGATGCTTGCTAGTGTTGCCATTGGTCTTCTGCTAAGAGCGTCAGCTACAACATTTGCTTTGCTTGGATGATATTGGATAGTAAAGTCTAAGTCCTTAAGATACTCCAACCATATGCATTGCCTCATGTTCAATTCCTTTTGGGTGAAGAGGTATTTTAGACTTTTGTAATCTGAAAATATCATGAACTTCTCCCCATAGAGGTAGTGTCGTCAGATTTTCAAGGCGAATATAATCATAGCTAGTTCCAGATCATGCATGGGGTAGTTTTCTTCATGACGCTTTAACTACCTTGACGAATAGCAAATCACCTTGCCATTTTGCTTAAGAATGCATCCCAGGCCAATGCCAGACGCATCGGTATAGACTTCAAAGCCATCACCCTCGACGAGTAGTGCCAATATAGGGGCTGTAGTGGGACGATCTTTCAAAGTTAGGAAGCTTTCTTCGTAATCTTTTGACCATATAAAGGGGTTCTCCGTCCTTGTAAGTCTAGTCAAAGGGACGATGATTTTAGAGAAATCCTTAATGAATCGACTACAATAACCAGCCGAACCCAGAAAACTTCTAATTTCGGACATGGTCGTCGGTCGGTTCCAATTCTTAACAGCTTCTACCTTAGAAGGATCGACATCGATTCCTTCCTTTGAAATAATATGGCCGAGGAAAGAGACCTCTTTTAACCAGAACTCGCACTTGCTAAGCTTTGCATAGAGTTGATGCTCTCTTAGGGTTTGCAAGGTGATTCTTAAATGTTCTTCATGTTCCTCCTTAGTCTTGGAGTATATAAGAATATCATCAATGAAGACGACCATAAATCGGTCGAGATAAGGCCTGAAGATGAAATTCATAAGTTGCATAAATGCTGACGGGGCATTAGTTAACCCGATCGGAATTACCATGAATTCGTAGTGCCCATATCTGTTCTAGAAAGCACTCTTGTATATATCTTCATCTTTGATCTTGAGCTGGTGATAACCCGACCTGAGATCTATCTTGGAGAAATATTCCACTCCCGAGATTTGATCAACGAGCTCATCGATACGGGGCAATGGATATTTGTTCTTGATAGTGAGTTGATTTAGTCACCGGTAGTCGATACATAGCCTGAGAGATCTATCGTTCTTCTTGACAAATAAAATTGGCACACCTCAAGGAGATGTGCTAGGTCAAATGAAGCCATTGTCTAATAACTCCTGAAGTTGTTTCTTCAATTCTTTGAATTCCATAGGGGACATCTTGTAGGGAGGTATTGAAATGGGTGTTACTCTAGGAACGAGTTCAATGGAGAAGTTTACTTCCCTTTCGAGTGGTAAACTGGGTAAATCCGATGGGAACACATCAGAAAACTCATTCATAATGGGAATATCCTCTAAGATGATTTCCTTGGACTCAGTAATGATTACGGAAGCAAGAAAAGCTTCACGTCCTTGCGAAATGAGTTTGCAAGCATGAATAGATGAAATAATGGTAGGATGCTTCCTGTACTTGATACCAAGGAACGAAAATCACGGGAGACCTAGTTTCTGGAAAGAGATTCTCCTATTGCGATAATTTATATAGGCATCGTGGTCTACAAGCCAATCTACACTTAGGATAGCATCGTAGCCTTCCATGTCAAGGCATACGAGGTCTGCAGGGAGATTATGACCTTCTACCATTACCTCACTATTGGGGTAGTGGGTTGTAAGTTTAGTTCTGGGGCCTAAGGGTGTAGTGATAGCTAGGTCCAAAGGTAGAGGAATTGATGAAACTAGCAAGATTTTTGCAAAAGTAGTAGATATAAAGGAATGAGAAGCACTAGTATCAAATAACACGAATGCAGGATGGGAATAGATTTGAACGGTACCTTCCATTAGCCCATCATCCTTGGGCGCTTTATCATCATCCAGAATAACATTAAGACGAGCCTGTCGCTTGCGTCCACTACCGGGAGATTGATCCTTCATGAGGGGGAAATCCGGCATGCGGTGCTCCCGGCTGCCACATCGTAAACACGCCCCTAGGCGTTTCCAGCATTCCTCAGCCGCATGGCCAAATTTCTCACAGAACGTGTAAGCCGCCATGACTTGCTTATCATCCTCCTTCACCTTTTTGTTCTTGTGGTAGCAACTACCACACCCGTTCCGGGATCTCTTCTTACTATCACGAGATTTATAAGGTTCCGTGATGCCAAACTTCTCCTTCTTTCTACACCGATCCATCTTTCGGCTAGATTCTTCTCCTTTGCCCTTAAGTTTCTTGACCTTCTTGATCTTTCAACTCGTTAGACCATCTCCACATAGGTCTGAATATTTTGCGAGCCAAGTTGTTGAATGAAGACGGGCCTTAACCCATCCAGAAAATGGTTGGCCTTTAAAATGTTTGTGCTCACCACATGTTCGGCATAAGGGGCCAAATGGGAGAATTAGAGTTCGTATTCCGCCACTGACATCATGCCTTGGCGTAGCGAAGCAAATTCTACAACCTTTCTCTCCTTTATGTGCTCGGAGAAGTATTTCACCCGGAAGAGTGTAAGAAACTCATCCCATGTAGGTTGGGCATTTTGGGGTTGTGCCGAAGTTTTCTTCCACCAAGTATGAGCATCTTTATTAAGTTGAAAAGTGGGGAGATAGACCTTCTCTTGATCTGCACATTGCATAATGTTGAAGATTTTTTCCATTTCATCTATCTAGTTATCTGCTTCATCTGGATTAGAAGAGCCAGAAAACAGTGGAGGATTTAAGCTCAAAAATTCCGATGTAGATCATCGGCATAGCCCTTGCGCTAGCTTGGGCCATATTCAGTAGCGCCTGGGTAAGACCTACAACAGTCTGTTGCATCCCGCCCCAGTCAACACAGTGTGCCATCATGAAAATAAGGTACCTAAGAGAATAATTAATTTATCAATTCCTATGGAATTAATAGGATTAACTTAGAGGGGAATACCAGAGCTGTGACCTAGAGGGCAGCGAAAAGCATATTTTTGACCTTGAGTCGCCGTCTTCGATGGTAGACCCCGGGGGGCCACCCGTGGCCCCCTCGGCGCCTGGCCCTTCCGTGGCCTCCCTTCAACGGGATTCTTCTAACCTTCAGGCTGGCCTTCCTTCTTTGGGCATTTCTTCGACTACTGGCGGGAGATCGTTTGCTGAAGTATTGTCTTCTTCCATGGCCCCGCCGGTCGTCCCGGGATCGGTCCACTCTCCGGCACTCATCGACAATGGGGAACCTGCAGTTTTCTTTACCCATGAGGAGATCTCGGCGTCCCTGGGTCCTTTTGCTTTCTCTTTGGTTGCGCGGACCCCTCAGGGAAGACCTGCTTTCTCTGAAATCAGAGCTCATTTGAACAACAGGTGTAGATTTACTGATGACTATATGATAAGTGCTCTGGATAACTGACACCTTCTATTGAGATTCCGAAACTATGAAGATTATCTATCCCTCTTATTAAAGGAGACGCTTTTTGTTCATGGTCGTTTATTCCGTTTCTTCAAATGGTCTATGGATTTTTCACCAACAGTAGATTCGCCTGTTCTCCCGGTATGGATTTCTTTCCTTGGTCTCCCGGTAAACTTCTATTTAGAACACTTCATTCGGTCTATTGCTGGTAATATTGGTCGAGTCCTGAAGGTTGATCAATACACTCTTAATTTGTCTCAAACGAATGCTGCTCGAGTTTGTATTGAGCTGGATATATCCAAGCCGCGCCATTCTCGAGTTTGGATTGGTGTCCCAGGAGGTGGTGCTTGGTAGGATGTCATTTACCCGGAGCTTCCATCTTACTGCTCTACTTGTTCCCGTATTGGTCACAATGTAACAAACTGCAAAGGCTCAAAGAATTCATCCAACCCTGTGAAGCCTAAACAGACTGCAGCTGATATCAAAGGTAAGGCCGTTTGGCTGCCAGTAACAAATCAGAAGGAAATAGCAGAAAATCATTTGATTGCCACCAGATCCACTGAAGGTAGCATTCCTTCAATTCTTCCAAGAAATTTTATTCAGGGTAATAGCTCAAATCAGTCTTCGGACTTGAACAAGCCCTGCCTATTAAATTCCTCAAATCCTCCTGCTATAGACCCAGGGGATTCAGCTGAGCGCTCTAACATTTGCTTGTAAGAAGCAATTCCTGTGAAGACTACACCAACAATTAATGTGGAGCAACTTTCTAGTTCTGAGCCAGCATTTCCTCAACTGGTTTCACCAGATTTGGCTCAGGATCCTACTGTTTTTGGAAATCAGGAACATATTCATGCTACTCACTCTGAAACTTTGGTCCGCCCAATTTTGGAGCTCCCTTCAAACCAAAACAATTGTCAGGCTGGCTCAAAGGTCTTGCCAGAGCATGAGCCTCCATCGATAGATGAGGTCACTACTAGAAGACTGGACATAGCTAGCATGGCAGAAGCTCAAAATGTCCTAGCTTTATACAATGAGAGATCAGGGGCTACAACCAGATCCATGTTAAGGACTGGGTCCATAGGTAATCTTCTTGATAATAAACAGTTACCATGAATTTCATTATTTGGAATATTAAAGAGATTGGCAATGATATCTCTATTGGCAGAGTGAAATTTCTCATAAGATCTCATAACATTGACTGCGTTGTGCTATTGGAACCTAAAATAAACATTACTAGAATGGACAATATCTGCAGAAAATTGGGAATGGACAAGGCTGTGGCTAATGCTGATGGATTGGCACACATTTGGGTCCTTTGGAAAGATACTCTGAACTTCTCGGTGGTCTGCAGGGATGATCAGCAGATGACTCTTCTTCATTCTAATGCTGTTGTACCTGATTTTCACTCAACTTTTGTTTATGCCAAATGCAATATTTTGGAGAGGCAAGATCTGTGGGCTTCTTTATCTAATGTTCACTCAAAAATAAATGGTCCATGGATGATAGCTGGTGATTTCAATTGCATCACAAGTGTGGACGAAAAGCTTGGTGGTAATTCCCCAAACCTATCTGCTATGACAGACTTTAATAACTGCATATCTGATTGTGCTTTAATTGATGGTGGCTATATTGGTTCTAAATATACCTGGCATAACAATCAAGCTGGAGGCAGAGGAATTTGGGCCCGGTTAGACAGAGTTCTTCTGAATGCAGACTGGCTTACTTATCTCCCTATTTCTATTGAACATTTGTCCAGGGAGGCTTCTGACCATGATCCACTTCTTGTTAAACTGGTCTCTCAAGATCGTAGACTGAGTAGATTTTACTTTCAGAAAATGTGGATCCTGCATGAGCAATTTATTGAAGCTGTCCAGACATGCTGGCATTCTAGCCCTGTAGCTTCATCTCCTATGAATTGCTTGTACCTTAAGCTCAAAGCATTAAAAAGGATGCTTCGGACTTGGAATAAAGAAACATTTGGTAATGTTCATCTGAATTTATCCAAAGCTGAGGATGCTGTCCTTCTAGCTGAGCATCAATATGACCTTCAGCCAACTGATGCTAATTGGACAGACTTAGAAGAAGCAAAGAACATTCAATCTGATAGGCTTCTGCAGCATGAGTTTTTCTGGAGACAAAAGTCAGGGATCAGGTGGCTCCTGGAGGGTGACAGAAATACCAAATTTTTTCACATGTCTACTTTAGCAAAAAGAAGACAACATAAAATTAGTCAATTGAAAACCCCTGCTGGTAATCTTTCATCAGATCATGAAGTTATGAAAAGAACTGCTGCCTCCCATTTTCAGAATGCCTTCTCCACCCAAGATCATCATATTGATAATGACTTCTTGAGCTGTATTCCACAATTAGTTCAGCTGGCTGATAATGACAGACTTTGTGAAATTCTGACTCAAATTGAAGTTCATGATGCAGTTTTCAGTATGTCAGCTGATAGTGCCCCTGGGCTTGATGGGTTCTCTGGGGTGTTTTTCCAAAAAGTATGGAACATCATTGGCCCCATAGTCATCAGTGCTGTGCAAGAAGCCTTTATCACCCGGATTCCTCTGCCAAGATTTGTCACTTCCACTTTGATTGCTCTCATTCCTAAAAAGCAAAACTCAGTGGATATTACAGATTATAGGCCGATAAGCTTATGTAATTTTTTCTATAAGATCATTTCCTCAATCATAAACAGAAGATTAGTTACCATTCTTCCCAGAATTATTTCTGCTGAGCAGTCTGCTTTTGTTAAAGGGAGACAGATCATAGAAAACATTGCTATGGCCCAAGAGCTATCTCTTGAATTGGGCAGAAAAACAAGAGGCTCAAATGCTATGTTTAAGCTTGATATGGCTAAAGCCTATGATAGACTTGAATGGGATTTCCTTTATTCAGTTATGCTCAGATTTGGTTTCAGTAGTACATTCGTATCTCTCATTGAAAGACTAATCAGCAACTGTTGGTTTTCTATTTTACTAAATGGAGACACTGCTGGCTTTTTCAAATCAACTAGAGGAATTCGTCAAGGTGACCCATTAGCTCCCTCCCTATTTGTCATAGCTGAAGAAGCACTTAGCAGGTCACTTAGAAACGCCTTCAGCAGTGGTCGGATAGAGTGGTTCTCAGGTCATCAGAGATGCCCAAATATATCCCATTTACTGTTTGCAGATGATACTCTGATTTTCAGTAAAGCCACCTCAACTTCCATTAGAAATTTACTGAATCTTCTTCATACTTATGAACATGCATCAGGCCAACTGATTAATGTCAGCAAGAGTGGCTTTTTAATTCACCCCAAGAAGCATATTTCTGTTGCTCAGCGTATTCAGAATCTCACTGGATTCTCTAGGCTTTCATTTCCTCATAAATACCTTGGAATGCCTCTGATGATTGGTAGAACCAAAAAGATTTATTTTGCAGGGGTTATCAACACTATTCAAAAGAGAATTTCTGGGTGGAAGGCCAACCTTTTATCCCAAGGTGCCATATTGGTTCTTATTTAGCATGTTCTTGCTTCACTACCAATTTATTCACTGTCTTCTTCTCCTATGCATATTGGTATCCATTATCAGATAGAGCAAGCCTTTGCTAATTTTTTTTGGGGGTCTTCACCCTTTGGCAAAAAGAGACATTGGAAATCTTGGAGGGCTGTATGTAGGACTCAGTCCAAAGGGGGTCTTGGCATCATGTCTCTCAGGATTATGGAAACTGCTCTCCGAGTTAAAATGTTGTGGAATGCTATTCACACTGATTCTCTTTGGGCTTCTTATTTTAGAGGCAAGTATCTATATAAAGGACACCTCCGAGAGGCAAACTTCAGAAACATGAAGGGTTTTACGCGAAGAAGCTGGCTGAAGGCTAAGGCCTACATACTTCAGTTCAAGAAAGTCATTATTGGGAATGGCACTAATACCAATTTCTGGTATGACAATTGGATGGGTAAACAGTGCTTATATAGCTATGTCCCTGATGGTCTTATTCCGAATCCAGAAGCCTCTGTTAGAGATACCATTCTGAACCCTACTTCAGAAGATTCTGCCCTGCTGAATGCCTTGGCTCCTAATGATATCCAGCAAGCTATCAAAACTGTCAGCTTAAATCAGGAAATGGACTTGGGCATCTGGAGTCCCTCTCCATCAGGTCAGTGTACAGTTGCTTCCACCTACAAATCAATCACTCACAGTCACCAGCTGTCTAGTATTCCCTGGAATCGGCTGTGGTCCACTTGGGTTCCTACTAAAATTTTAGTCCATCTATGGAAGATTTTGAATAACTGTCTATCGACTGATGATAATGTTCAAAGAATTGGTGTTGTCCTCTGTTCAAAATGCTCATGTTGCAGGGTTCCGCATGTGGAAAACCCCATTCATTTATTCATTAACAGTGATATTGCTATCTCTGTCTGGACTGCCTTTTCAGCAGCAGGTTTACATTTTGAAAGGCGAAATACCAGGGAATTCATTCTGAATGCTATCAGCCATGCTCAGCCTGGTTCAGCCTTTGCTCTCTTCACCCTTGCCTACATTGGATATGGAATGTGGGAAATCTGGAAAACCAGGAACAGCATAAAATATGAGGACAAATCTTTTTCCAAACCAAATCTCATCCATCATCTTATGTCCCAAGTTAAGACAGTATGCTCGGTTGCTGCCCTCAAGGAATCAAAGTCTTCAAACCAGAAAATCTTGGATCACTTTAGAATCAAATATCAAGCACCCGGTAGTCATCAAATGAAGATAGTGAGATGGATTTGCCCGCCTTGGCCATCTATAAAACTAAATACTGATGGAGCCAGCAAGCTATCTAGAGACACTAGAGGAGGTGGTATTATCAGAGACCATAGAGGCAAGGCTATTATTGCATTCTCTCATTTTTATGGTCAATCCAACCCACTCATAGCTGAAGCTCGTGCCCTTCTTGATGGCATCAAATACTTGAAGACTGTGAACTCAAATACAGCCCTAATTGAATGTGACTCTCTCACCCTTGTCCGTATTGTTAAAAAGGATACTCATTGCCCTTGGTCTATTCTTAGCGTTGTCAGAGAAATCTGGAACATTATATCTCAGTAGGATTCTTTGTCTCATATCTACAGAGAAGCCAATTCTGTTACAGACCTGCTTGCTTCATTAGCTTGCACCACTAAATGTAATTCTTTTTATTCTTACGATGAGCTACCTTCCATTATAAAAGGTGCGGCTCGGCTGGACTCACTAGGCTTGCCTAGTATCAGATTGATGTAATTCATTTTCTCTATTAATGAAATTATTGCCTCCTAGTGGTCTGATGGTGGAGTGGCCTTCTCCTTACCAATGGTAAGGGGTGCACTCTCCCATTGTCTTCTAGGTTAGGCTCTTCTATTAAAAAAAAAAATAGGATTAACTTAGAAAATTTCTAATTTAACTATCTCATCTCGGTTCTACCCAATCTCACGTGGGTTGGAAATTTATTTCCTTAATTCATAGGTGTTGGTCCTTAACCTTGGACTTAGCCTATGACATGACATTTTCCTAGGACATACTCATGCCTAGGCTCTGATACTAACTTAACTGTCACTCCCCAGATTATGCAGCGGAAACAATCGCGAACGTGAACAGTTGGCTAGTACGTCTCAAGCGACCAATATAATTAGAGCGCTAACACATTCACACATAAGAAATGAATGCACAATATTTGGGACAAAATCTTTACTTTATTTAAATGATAATCAAAAGTACATAAGGTTAACTATTTACTCTTTGACTAGCTAGACTCAATAAAAATGAAAATTTACATAGCGACTCTTGAGTATCAACTAATGGCAATCTAAGGCTTCGCTCTTTATTTAATCACTCTCGGATCCATCACTTGAATAGTCTGAATCCGACCTGCTAGAATTTCTTGAAAAAAAAAGATTATAAAAGTGAGGAATGAGCACACATGCCCAGTATGTATCTTCGTATCAACATGAAGGTAATGTTTAAGTAATTACATTTTAGCTCTAGAGTGTAAGATAAGTAACGAAAGATATGATGAATCACGCGAATAAACGAAAGTGACACAAGTAACAAGATAAGATCAAGGTGAGGTATGAGAATTCATGTAGACTGGAAATATTATCAAGGAAGAATATAACATAAATATAATTTGGCCTTTCATGAATAAGAATGTACTTTTTATAACCATAAAGGCTATGCACTAGAAAGTCATATAACGAGAATGTACTACGAAGCATGTAATTTCACAAGATTGTCTCATGGATCTTCACCCGTTTATAAAAAAAGTACTCCTGGCACAATGCGACGTCAGTATTCATCATACCCCATGGTTTATAGTATGTTTCCGGCTATCTACCGAGGGGACTAGAGTTGAGCCCTTGGACACTGTCTGTGCCCACTCTTGCATCTTCAAGTTATAAATCAAACTACTTCCACGAGAAATACAAATATGGCCAATAATGTAACAAGTTTAAACTATAGTTTCATGATAACAAATATTAAGGTAAGAATGCACCAATTAAGAACATGAGAGTTCAAGATTGATTTAGAACAAGGTGATGCCCTGAAGAAAATTCGGCAGCATAACGGCATACTCTTTAATTTCCATAATCCATTAATAACTTCTTGAAAAAGGTATTAACTTCTAGATAATCGATAGACCATCTAGGAATCATAGGAAAATCAACCCTTGGGTCAAACCTTGGGTTAATAACATTGAAGTCACTTGCGATCATGATTGGACCGTTTATAGACCTTAGCGGTCAGTGCTGGACTGTTTAATGACAGAGTCGACGCATGAAGAAGGAGTGTCGACATAGTGAAATTTTTGGAACCTTGTGGTCACGGTAGGACGGCTAGGCATCTTTGGCGGTCAAGTAAATGGCCGCTACAAGACTCTTGCGGTCTACTGGATGGACGCTAAGATCCAGAACATAGAAAACTCCGATAAAGTGCTTTCTAGATAATTGGGCTTTGTGGGTACAACCAGCTTGGCGTCCTAGAGGGAATCCCAGGCTCGCGGATTCTTATGGACGCCTTGAAACAAGATCATCAAGTCCGGTGGAAGGTATATCAAACGGAGATGATCACAAGTCCAAGCTTGTGTGCTTAAGTGTTATGTGTATTAAATGACATTGTACCGGAATACGTGCCATGTACTTAAGAAAAGACTCAAGGTGAGAGTGAGATCGTGAAAGACATCGAACAAAACATCACTACAAAGTCCATAAATCTTATGAAATTATGATCAATAATACAAGAGTATAGGTTTTGGCATGAAATTAACATAAGTTTAAAATAAGCATTTAAACCATGTAAGACATATAATCTATCAGGGATGGTGCATAATACAACCCATATTACGAATATAAAATCAAAACTATGAGTAAGACCTCATTAACTAGGCTTAAAATTTAGTCAATAAGGTCAATATGCCCTCTATTTATGGTTAACAAAGTGCAGATTACATAAATTGATTAGCGGTCATAGGATGGCTGCTTAACATGGCTTAGTGGTCTATCGCAAGGCCGCTAGGTACCTCTGGCAATCATGGAAAAATCATTTCTTTCTGTCTGTGGCAAACAATATAAAACCCGAAGAGCAAGCCAAATCTAAGCCAAATAGGTGCATAGAAAAATATGCCAGTTGATAAATAAGGCCTGATGCAACTATATTAACATATGGTGATGCATGGGTTTAAGTGAAGTAAGCCAAAATTATCAATTTTTTATTAAGGGCAAGGTTCATGCATGCTAAGTAAACTCTATATACGTAGTCATAATAAAACATCAAATTCATCATGTACAATTAATGAAAAAAGGAGGGAACAAAGGGCTTTTGTTCCAAACATGTTAATTTAGCAATTTCATGAGATAACCTACCTATGATTCGATCCCTAGAATTAGGATTTCTGACTAGAAGCATACCCTAGTTTCTGCACATCCGATGCCAAACCAGTAACTTCCTATCCCTCTATCTTCTGATCCCCTTGACTTAAATCCATGAAAATTGGAAGATAGGTAGAAAATACAAAGGGTAACAAAAAGTTCTAAAGGACCAACTTGCACTAATCTCGTTTAGGACTTCTAATCTCCTAATCTTTATCGGACCGACGCTCTGGTTCCTGTGCAGACTGCAGCGAACCAGCAACTTTCAGATGGTCTATCTCTCCAACGACTGGGTCTTCTCGCATGAAAATTAGACGTGTGTTAGATAAAACTAAGGAGAAAAATAATATCTAAAGGATTAACCTGAGAAGATGCCTCTTTACCTTCGAGATACAAGAGCCAACATAAGGCTTCGCGTGAGTTGAAGTTAGGGTCTATTTATAGGGTTCACCTAGGGTTTAAGGGATTAGATCGAACCTAGAGTCCTAAATTGGAGTAGGGTTAATCCCTAGAGAGTTCCAGAGAGTCTTCCACGCCAGGTAGCTTCGATCTAAGGTGATTTGGTCGTCAAAGATCCAAGCTTCTCACGTTTCTACGTTTCATGGAATTGGGGTTGCTTAGCGGTCATAGCAGGACCGCTAGGGTGTACTTGACGGCCTCGCGATAGACCGCCATGCATCGCTTAATCCGAAAATTTTCGATTTTCTTATTATCTGTCATTTATTCCCCAATTGGTGTATATATCCCATTTTAAATCCGTAAATTACCTAATTTACGTCTCTTTTAATGGGCTTTGGTCTAAAGGTCATGGAATTGGGTCTTTGGGCCTATTTGAGTTAGGCTTAACCCTTTGGTTAATAGAGGGCCTTTAAATGGATTCAATAAATCCTTAATTCTTCTTAATAGTCCATTAAGCCTTTTAAATTGCTTAGTAGTCATGTTTTAATCTCAAAAAATTCCTAGAAAATTCACAGGCGTTACAATAAATCTGTCTAAGAATCCAATTCAGCACTCACGAGCTAAGCACATAGACATTAGACACCACTTCATAAGAGATGAGGTTTCAAAGAAAAAATTTGAATTAATTCATGTAGGCAGTGCACATCAAATTGCAGAAATCTTCACTAAGCCACTGGATTATGAAAATTTTTCTACCTTGAGAAGAGAGTTGGGTCTTTTCAGACCAACCTGATTTTGCAATCTCTCCTTGATATCAGTCAATTCATCTATCTTAGGTTGTAAATGCAATAAGTGAGGGAGAGCTAGTCCCACTGTCTACTTTTAGATTGTCAAATCTTGTTGTTGAACCCCGTGCATAACCTTGTTTTAAGAAACATTTGATGATGATCAAATACAATGTGATATCGCTTCATGTAAATAAATGCATAAGTGGCTTGTGGATATGAAATGGATTGATCAATTTTTACTTGGTTGATTGATGATCATAGATATATCAATGTTAATAGTTGGATGATATATTTTAATTCAATGGCTATTTGGTGAACCTAACTGACATGGGAATTCATATTTGTACAGGAATCAATTAAGAATGGATGGAACTCAAGCCAATTATCTAGAACTCTCATACTATGTTCTTGGTTGATTCAAATGAGATTTGAGTCAATTGACTTGCTTAACATGTGAATTGCAGGGACTTAATGCGGAAAATTTGAATGCTTATGTGAGTTGGATTTTTATTCTCAGAAATTGAATGGTTTGAAAAACTAACTTCTAGTGTATATGATTGATAGGGACTATTAATTGGAATCAACATGAAGATCCAAGTCGGAATGATCATCTGGACACTCTCATGTGTCTACTGCCCTATTCGAAGCAGGTTTGTGGTGAAAATTGATGCACAAATCACAAGGTAACCCATGTGCATATCTAGTTGGTTAGACTGCTATTTGGGGTAAGTTTTGCTTAATACTTCCACTTATGTATTGATCTTTATTGTCTCATTTTAATTGGTTAACCCCTCATGAGTTTTTCTTTAACTCTGTATATGTCAGGAAAAGTGTCGACTCATGGAGTCGACACTTTTTCCCGGGCTATGGCATTTTTAGCTTGGCTTAATAACCCTTCAGATCGCTAGAAAGAAATGTCAACTGATAGAGTTGACATTTATTTCACATCGTTCTGTCTGGGCGTTTATTTGCACGACAAACAGAAAGTGTCAACTCAATGAGTCGACACTTTTTGCACTGTGTTCTGTTTGGGCGATTTTTGGTCTTGGCCAGTCACGAGTGTCGACTCTATGAGTCGACACTTTCTGGCAATCGAAAAATACGTCGGTTCGTGCGGTGGGCGATGCCCTAGCGTGCTCCCATCTTTTTGTGCCCCTCTATGATTAGTCCATGGGGGAATGTTCCCTCCACGTGGCCCTTCATCTATTGGGGTATATATTTTGATTGAGATAGGGTTTATTAAAGAGTGGAGAAAGGTTTTATTGTTCATATCCGATTTTGGGTCTTGCAAGGAAGAAAACGGCCGCAACATCTTCTTCCTCCTCTCCAGGGCGAGCTGAATGTGATTCAAAGCTGAAGAAGACCTTCGTCCATCGTACTGAAGTGAACCTACTGTGAGACCATGGCTGCATCTCCTCCACATTGTCCAGCCCGCTGTAGAAGTTTGAAGACTAGGAAGAGCATGGGGTCGTCCTCCTTTAAAGTTTCAACAAGAAACCTACTGTGAGCTTCATCCATCGAATGAGTGAAAAGAAAAGGGAGTCCAGTCATCGAAGAAGCTAGCTCTATCATCTTCCAACCAGGAGTTTGCTAAACTTATTCTTAGTCCCTGTTTGCAGTCATCATTTGATCAGTTGATGTCTTGTGCTTGTGTTGAATATTTGATTTCATCCCTTTAAACTTGATATACCTGTTTCTGTGTACGGAGCAGTGTCTCCGTGTGTGGACTGAGTGTCGGAATAAGTTCCCCGTGTTTGTGTTTGTGTGTGTATGTGTGTGTGTGTGTGTGTGTTGTGTGGCAGCGTGTTGAGGCTAGCCCTCGTGTGTTTGTTGCATGGCAGCGTGTTGAGGCTTGGCCTCGTGTGTGTGGTTTGCTGCGAAAGTAGTGTGTGTTGTATTGGGGTTCGTCCCCATGTGCTACCTTGTGTAGCGTGTTAGTGAAGCCTCATCGAGGTGGTGAGAGGTGGACGTAG
This sequence comes from Amorphophallus konjac, assembly GCA_022559845.1. Lineage (NCBI taxonomy): Eukaryota > Viridiplantae > Streptophyta > Magnoliopsida > Alismatales > Araceae > Amorphophallus > Amorphophallus konjac. The sequence goes on along the minus strand of CM040126.1, from coordinate 280,119,808 downwards.
GGGCCCGTCGTGGTCCCGAACAACCTAAAAAATCACTGTGCCATTGTGTATGATTGTGTGTTTGCTCCATATCTCCTTTCACCATTCACAGGTTGGTTTGACAAATGCGTTTTCCATGGATGGTTGATTTTTTTATACACACGTTTAGTTAAGTTCGTTTATTCTCCATGTGTGAACTTATTCATATGCAAGCGTTTGGTGAGGTTGAGTTGAGCGGCGTTTAAGTTGTTTAAATTGGACTTAATTTTTAGAGAGGGATCTATTCACCCCCCTCTAGATCCGTGCCACTACACTCAGGGACCCAACAATTGGTATCAGAGCCTGGCTCTATAATCCCAAATCTAACGATCTTCAGAGGGATCCTAGTGTAGTTTTGAATCATGAATACTTCTTCAGATATTATTACGCTGAGTTCTTTACCTATTTAGCATGGTGATGATTTTAATTCCTGGTTGGGAAAATTGTGTAGGGCCATGAATTCAGTGAATCCCAATTTGTGGAAGCTAATTTATGTTGGTCCTCATATATTGCCTCGAGATGAGACCAAGTGGTCCAACCGAGATAGATTGAAGAATCATGAGAATGTTACCATTTTGACCCGGTTGAAAGCTTCTGTGAATGCTGACATGTTTACATTTGTCTCCTCTTGTAGAACTGCAAAAGAGCTTATGGACCGATTGATGGAAGCTCAAGAGAAGCAGGGACAAAAAGGGTTAATGGCTGACGATGCTGAACAACCCAGTGATGAAAACAGTGAAGAGGTAAACTCTAACTCCGATGAGGAAGAAATGTCTTTTGGAGAATTGGTTGATGCCTATGAGGAGTTGTCAGATAGATATAAAAAGATGAAGTCTGAAAACAAATCATTGAAGAAGAAGCAAAGTGGAAATGTGCATGATATTTCTTTATGTGGAAAATGTCTTGATCTAGAAAATGAAACTGAACGTCTTGTTTGCAAAATCTCATTGGTTGAGGAACTTGAAAGAAATCTAAGAAACAAGTTAGATTCTTTGTCGGATGATGAAAAACTGTTTGAGAAACTTTTTGATTCTGAAGTCGATAGCAAGTCCATCATGGAGGAAAATGAGTTGTTAAAATCTAAAAATGAAAAGCTAAAACAATTAAACTCAACCATGTCTGAAAGACTCCTAACTCTTGAAAAAGGAAAGTCTATGGTTGCTCAAGAAAATGAAAATGTGAGTATGTTAAAACAGGAAATTGAAACCCACAAAACCATCAATGTCACCTTGAATGAAAAGATCTTTTCCTGTGAAAATGAGATTGCCTCTTATGAACTTCGAATTGCTTCACTTGAATCTGAAATTTCTGATTTAAACAAGTCTCTGTCTAGATTTGTAAGCGGGGAAGAGAATTTAAACAAAATCTTGGGAACTAAAGTGAACTTCCAACAGGAAGGTCTAGGATATAATCCTAGTAAAAAGGAAGCTTTTAATTTGAAAACAAAAACCACTTTTGTGCATGCTTCTTGCTCCTCTAGTACTTCAAACATTTCTTCTTCAGTCAAACCAAAGTCTAGTGAGCATGCAAAGAGATCTCATGTGAATTACCATACTCCAAAACAAACCATTGCATCATGTCATTATTGTGGTGAGCATGGTCATTTAATGCATCATTGTAACTTGATGAAGGAAGATGATCACAATGCTCATGGGATGCATGCCATGAAATTCTAAACTGTTCAAAAAAGAGAATTGAATGTTTTCATTGTGGAAAAATGGGTCATGTGATGAAAAATTATTGGTTGTTAAAAGAAAAACCCAAATTTCATGTTCAAAGTCATAGACCCCCCACTTATACACAAAGGGCCACTACTAATGTCCAGACAAAGAAATTGAATCAACATGTGCATTGTCATTAATGTGGTCGACTTGGACATCTCATGGATGATTGCTCTCTATTGCACCGTGATGATCTGAATGCAAAGAAACTGTGGAAAGCACCCATTCGAGGTGCAACTAACTCCCCGGGACCCAAGATGACTTGGGTACCCAAAACTTTAAAATGAGAATTTTACTTTGCAGGGGTGCCTTGAGATGGAAGAAGTTGTTAATAGAATAAAAATCCTCCAAGGTGAGAAAATTGATGAGCTTGTACGGTAATGAATTCCACTTTTGCTTTCTTGTGTGAATAACTATCATTTTGCAGTTGTTCACAGAGTTTTCTATACTTACACTTGTCTCTTTTTGTGAATAACAGTTGAACTTTTCACACATAGCATATACACTTTACTTCTTACACATATCACACATTTTCTTGCATACTTGTGAATAGGAATAAAGTTCAGTCATCTGTCACTTTCATGTACAAACTTGCATATATTTCATATTCATGTGTTTATGAATGCCATGATTTTTGGTATATCAAATGGCGATTGTCGAGGTTGGATAATGTCAAACCGGAAGCTTTCCTTATGCGTGAGTTGGGTCTTTGGACCTTCATCTCCGTTACGTACCGGTAATCATCATGCTTGAAAATTTCCATTTTGACACATGCTTGAGTGTATATAATATACACCCTTCTATTTTTGAACCTTTCTATGACCTGACATCCTTGATAAAAAAATTTGCATTGATCAAGGCATGTATGCTTCATGGCACATATTAAGAAGGAAATTTTATTTTTAACCGTGCATACACTTAGGGGGAGACATAACCTTGATTAGACTAATTCATCCTCTACTACAAGTACAATCACTCATACGATATGGACCTTTGAGACTATTGACTTCATTCAATAAGGATCTCAGCTATTCCACTCAACACTCTCGAGGATTCTTAAACCCCTACATCAAAATCCAGTGTCTTGTGAGGAAAAAGCTATCAGTCCCACAAAAATTTAATAAGTGGAATTGGAACTGAGTAGCCGAGAATCCCCCCTGAAACAAAGGAGGATACTCGGAACGAAAAGTGACAAAAATCCACATTGCTAATAAGTGATGAAACTGAGTAACTAGGAAATGCCCCTGAAATAAAGGACATGACTTGCGTCAAAAAGTTAGTCATCTTAAATGCATTTTATCAAAAAAAAATTTGTTTGGGACTATGCGAAGCTACCAAAACCCGAGCACTGTGTATGAAAATGTAAGGAGGAGAGGTTCTTGTTAGTGTTCTTTAGAACATTTGATAATCCATATTGTCTTGATAGTCATTTCTCATAGTTCACATATTGAATTTGAGTTTGATTGAGTGAATGTATTTCCTGAATCAGTCGATTTTCATTGGTTATGTAGTACATCTTTTTGTAAGCATAACCTTGTTAATATTGTTCATAGACATCATGCTCAAATCAGTTGCATTCTTTATATACCTGTCCCTAAGGGGCTTTCATGTTGGATTTTATATCTAAATATGCTTGCTTGTCTGCTTGTATGCTTGAAATGCATAAGAAGAACTTGATTGTTTGAACCCCCATGAATGGGGCATGCAATTCTTCCTTAATCGAAAAACCCCACTTGTGATTCCATGAATTTCCTCTACAATGAGCTTTGCTAAAAGATTGTCATGATAGTCTGCCTGTTGGACTAAGTTGGTTAACTTTTCCCTATGTGTTTAACCCAAAGTTGTGATGGTTGAATTGAGAACAAATTGTGAATTTTGTGTTGAATGTTGGTTGGTTGCCTTGATGTCCATTGCACAGACCTTGTTGTCGATTGCATATACCTGGTTCACCCTTGCACTGACCTTGTTCGTCATTGCACGGACTTGGTTCTCCTTTGCGCCGGCCTTGCTGCTTGTTGCACGGACTTTGTTAAACATTGCACGGACTTTGTTATACATTGCACCGACCTTGCTATTCATTGCATCGAGTTTGTTCATCATTGCACGGCCTTGGTTTATTATTGCACCGAGTCGGCTGAATCTTGCACTGACCCAATCCATGGTGCTTCATAATTTTGCACTGACCCATCCACTCATATGAAATGACTATGAGTTCTTATCCACATACATTATAGAATTCGTTAAGTGATACTTGTGTGTTTTATCATGAGATTGGATTTCTTAACATGCAGGCTTCAATGTGTCACATTTCCTTGGTTCAAGGTAAGAAATCATGGTTGAAATGCAATTTCATGTGGATAGAATGATTTTAGCCCAAATCTGGTTTTATCCTTGGCAAACTCTCTTAATCTGTGTCCATAATCAATTGGGTTTCAATTCTTAAACCCTTGGTCTTCATTCTCTTCCATTGTCCCTTGAAAACTTCATGTTACAGAGGAAGAGTCGACTCCTAGAGTTGACTTTTATTCTCGTTTCCTCCTTTTAATCTCGGGATAGAAGGGTTGTAAAAATGTGTCGACTCAATGAGTTGACACTTTTCTTTCGGATACCGGTTCGCTGGGCTCCTCTTCACTTCAATCGGTTCGAACCAAAAGTGGCTTGGGCCTCTTATGGTTGAACCCACCCGACCACAGACACCTTCATTCACTCTGTGACTCTTCCTCTAAAACCATTCATCAACCCTAACACCCCTATTCGCAGCCCTCATCCCCTCCGACCACCAAACCCAACCTCTCACGACGACCGCAATTCTTCCTCTTCCTTGAAGCAACCGCGGCACTCTTCTTCTAGCCCTTCCTCTTCCCTAACATCTCTCTGCACTCACCCTTGTCGTAGCCCACACCTCGAACCACCAACCACACCTTTCGGCGGCATCTGTAACTCCACCTCTTCCCAAAGCACTTGCAGCGCCCTCCTTCAAGCCTTGTCCGACTGGTGTTGAGTGTGCTGTGGAGATCGATTTCTTCCAAGGTAGGCCTCTACCTCTCAAGAGAAGACCAAGCTGAACTTCTGTCCTCCATTTCCTTCAAGCTCATGGTTGTCCAAGTTGTTACAATGGCCCCCAAGAAGAGGACAGTGAAAGAAAGAGAAGAAGCCCTTATTCTAAGGGAGGTCCGACGCAAAGACAAGCTGGCTCAGGCTCAGAAAAAGAAGGTAGCTTCAGAAACTACAATGTTGGTTGAAAGGAAGGTACTCCGTCCCCGTGCTGTGGACTTCAAAAGTATTGAAACTGCTTTGCCAAAATTAGTTGAACTTCTGAGAATGCAACCCAACCTGATTTCATTCATGTCAGAACATAGGAAAGTCTATCTCTCACTTGTTCATCAATTTTATGGAAATATGGTAGTAAAGAATGATGAATTGTACACTAAACTAGATGGGCATTCCGTTCCACTAATTGTTCAGTTAATTGGAAAAGCCCTGAATATGCCATATGACACTGGCATGATCTACGATGAGGCCATATATTCAGAGGAGCTAGCCTATCAGGCTATGACTGATGAGACTATGGTAGAAGGCACTCTACCCAAACTGAATGCAAACAACTTTCCACTACTCCAGAGGATTTTACAGCATATGATGACCACCATATTATTGCCTAGATCAGGAGCTAGGGAGCAAGTAACAGATAGGCAGAAATTTCTGTTTGTTTATATTATGAGTGGAGAACAAATCAACTTCCCTACTGTTATGGTGGAAAACATTACAAGCTGCAGAAAGTCAAATAATAGAAATCTCCCCTATGGTGTAGCATTAACTCTGATTTTTTAGCATCTGCACATTGACTTAAGCAAACAGGTCAGTCATCCAATTCGAGATGTAGACATCTACACTATACCCTCATCTGCAACAATATGGGCTGTGAGCTGATAAACGGGCGTCTGGTCCGAACACTTTGATCTCAGAAGGGAAAAGCTCATGCTGTAGAGTCTGATCAGAGTGAAGATGAAGAACAAGGAGAACCTGCTAGAAGAACTCGAATCACTCAGCATGCCTCTTCAGATGACACATCATTGCACACAAAGATTGATGAGTTAGGAAGTGAAGTCGGCAAGGTCAAGGATTCAGTGGATGCTCTTACCAAAGAAGTCTCAGAGTTGAAGCTTCACCATGAAACATATCTTCAGAAGTTTGCAGCAATGGTGAATTCAATTGACTCTTTACACATTGCATTGGGAATTCAATGTTCCAAGTTTGATGATCTGTCCGACTATCTTCGCCGTCCACCAACACCTCCAGCCTCCCCTTGATCCATTGCAACTCTATTTCACTTGACTCCAGCTTGACTCACTCTCCCCTTCTATTCCTTTTTGTTGATGACAAAGGGGGAGATGAATGTGTTTTGTTTTTTGTGTTGGTTATGGAGTTAAATGCTATTTTGTGGAAATGTGTTGGTTATGTGGACGTGCTATATTTTGTTGTGTTGGTTACATGCTATTTTGTGGACTATGGATTGGAAATCCACATTTTTGTTGAACCTTGCTGAATGTCTTACCAAATGAACCATAGCTTGGTTGGTTATTTTTTTGCACATGTGTGTGGAATGCATTTATGGAATGAACATGTTTACCTTGTTGAATGTGTTTGGAATGCACTCTTGGAATGAATATTTCTTGAAAGAGTCAAATCAAGAATTCTGTGGTGGTTGAATTTCAAGCCAGAAATTACATACGATTTGTGGATGTGTCTTGTGCTTTTAGTTTGTGGAATGAGAATGCAAATATATGGGTTGTTGCTTAGAAGGCATCTTGTGATTTGCAATTCCCTGTAACACATTTTCCTGTTGAATCAAGCAACCCTTCATCTAGTTTGTCTTGGTTCTTTGCACATAGTATTTTGTCATCATCAAAAAGGGGGAGATTGTTGAACCCCGTGCATAACCTTGTTTTAAGGAACTATTGTTGATGATCAAATACAATGTGATATCACTTCATGTAAATAAATGCATAAGTGGCTTGTGGATATGAAATGGATTGATCAGTTTTTACTTGGTTGATTGATGATCATAGATATATCAATGTTAATAGTTGGATGAGATATTTTACTTCAATGGCTATTTGGTGAACCTGACTGACATGGGAATTCATATTTGTATAGGAATCAATTAAGAATGGATGGAACTCAAGCCAATTGTGTAGAACTCTCCTACTATGTTCTTGGTTGATTCAAATGAGATTTGAGTCAATTGACTTGCTTAACATGTGAATTGCAGGGACTTAATGTGGAAAATTTGAATGCTTATGCAAGCTAGATTTTTATTCTCAGAAATTGAATGGTTTGAAAGACTAACTTCTAGTGTATATGATTGACAGGGACTATTAATTGGAATCAACATGAAGATCCAAGTGGGAATGATCATTCTGGACACTCTCATGTGTCTAGTGAACCATGAACATGAGTATGTTGCTGTACTACCCTGTTCAAAGCAGGTTTGTGGTAAAAATGGATGCACAAATCACAAGGTAACCCCTGTGCATATCTAGTTGGTTAGACTACTATTTAGGGAAAGTTTTGCTTAATACTTCCACTTATGTATTGGTCTTTATTGTCTCACTTTAATTGGTGAACCCCCCATGAGTTTTTCTTTAACTCTGTATATGTCAGGAAAAGTGTCGACTCATGGAGTCGACACTTTGTCCCGGGCAATGGCCTTTTTAGCCTAGCTTATTAACCCTTCAGATCACTGGAAAGAAAGGTCGACTCATAGAGTCGACATTTATTTCACATCGTTCTGTCAGGGTGTTTATTTGCGCCACAGGCATTTTACGTTGTGTTCTGTTTGGGCGATTTTTGGTCTTGGCCAGTCGCAAGTGTCGACTCTATGAGTCGACACTTTCTGGCGACCGGAAAATACGTAGGTTCATCCGACGGCCGATGCCCTAGCGTGCTCCCATCTTTTTGTGCCCCTCTATGATTGGTCCATGGGGGAATGTTCCCTCCACGTGGCCCTTCATCTATTGGGTTATATATTTTGATTGAGATAGGGTTTATTCAAGAGTGAAGAAAGGTTTTATTGTTCTTATCCGGTTTTTGGTCTTGTAGGGAAGAAAACGGCCGCAGCATCTTCTTCCTCCTCTCTAGGGCGAGCTGAACGTGATTCAAGGCTGAAGAAGACCTTCATCTATCGTACTGAAGTGAACCTGCTATGAGACTGCGGCTGCATTTCTTCCACATCTTCCAGTCCGCTATAGAAGTTTGAAGACTAGGATGAGCATGGGGTCGTCCTCCTTTCAAGTTTCAACAAGGAACTTGCTGTGAGCTTCATTCATCGAATGAGTGAAAAGAAAAGGTAGTCCAGTCATCGAAGAAGCCAGCTCTATCATCTTCCAACCAAGAGTTTGCTAAACTTGTTCTTAGTCTCTGTTTGCAGTCATCATTTGATCAGTTGATGTCTTGTGCTTGTATTGAATATTCGATTTCATCCCTTTAAACTTGATATGCCTGTGTGTGTGTACGGAGTGGTGTCTCCGTGTGTAGATTGAGTGTCGGGGTAAGTTCCCCGTGTTTTGTGTGTGTGTGTGCTGCGTGGCAGCGTGTTGAGGCTAGCCCTCTTGTGTGTGCTGCGTGGCAGCGTGTTGAGGCTTGGCCTCGTGTGTGTGGTTTGCTGCGAAAGCAGTGTGTGTTGTATTGGGGTTCATCCCCGTGTTCTACCTTGTGTAGCGTGTTAGTGAAGCCTCACCGAGGTGATGAGGGGTGGATGTAGGGAGCCCGTCGTGGTCTTGAACCACCTAAAAAATCACTCTGCCATTGTGTATGATTGTGTGTTTGTTCTGTATCTTCTTTCACCATTCACAGGTTGGTTTGACAAATGCATTTTCCATGGATGGTAGAATTTCTTATACACACGTTTAGTTAAGTTCGTTTATTCTCCGTGTGTGAACTTATTCATATGCAAGCGTTTGGTGAGGTTGAGCTGAGCGGCGTTTAAGTTGTTTAAATTGGACTTGATTTTTAGAGAGGGATATATTCACCCCCCTCTAGATCCGTGCCATTACACTCCGGGACCCAACACTTGTCTCTCTTTTCATCACTGATTGCTAACTACCCTATGGTATATCAAATGGTGAGTTGTCGAAGGTCAGGTAAAGCCTATCTGGAAGCTCTTACTAAGTGTGAGGTGGTCCTCGGACCTAAGCTCTCCACCAAGTACCAAGAGGTGTTGATGAACAACTTGTGCTTCTACTTTAGATCTTTAGAAAAATTGCATCAGGCTCTTCTCCTTCTTCTTTCTTATTCTCTGCCTCTTCTAGACGTAGCAGAGCTCCTCTTAGAACATGCTCTCTTCTCCTTGACAAACTGGGCTACTGTTGGAACCTTCAATCCTTGAGCGTGCTCCCCACTCTCATCTTTTCCAACTCTCTAATCATCTCTCTGTGCATGTGTTCCTTCAGCTCGTGCTCCCTTGTATATAATATACTACGTTCCATAAAACTTCCTTTTTTGCATGCAGGGTACAAAGCATGTTGCCCTTGATCCGATAGCTGGAAATCTGGACTGTCCAGATCCATAAGAACTTCCAGATCCAAGGAAGAATGGCCACTGATTGGCTCGAAGCAGATAAGGTACGATGCCATCTCATTGGCATGCAAATCCTCTTCATGTGGTACACGACGGATTGAGGCTTAATCCCAAAGCCAAAGAGCATTTTTGAATAAAACCCTTTCCCAGAGTTTTGTGATTGGTCAAGCAATAAAGATGGGAATATTCTCTTTCTAGAAGCATCTGAGAATGTTCCAACCAACCTAGGGTCACGTGCCAAACATTGGAGAGCAACGACATGTGATCTACTTGGGTATCTCACGAGCTTAGCTATTTTTTTTGCACTGGCAACCTAATTTTCAGCCTTACCGACTAGGTTTTCACCTTTACTACCCATTTGTCTCTGTTAAGCATATACTTTTCACCCTTAATCAAGTGAGACGTCACCTTTTCAACCTTGCAGGCTTCATGCGACTGGAGTAGACTCCAAACTCTTTTTGAGTTGACTCCGCTTCTACGTTTTTCACACTTTAAGAGCTGTCATCCATTCTTCACCCTTGGCAGTCTATTTTTCACCCTTAACTTCTATTTGTCAGTCTTTCACACTTATTTGTCACCACTAGCCACGGGAAGTCGTCGCCTTTAGCTTGTTTGCCTCTTCCTTGAAAGTCACCGCCCTTGTCTGCCTTGCCTATTTATTTGTCACCCGTGTTGGGTGTTTTTCACCCTTGAACCTTCATTTCTCACCCATGCTGTTTTCTTGTTGCCATTGTGAGCTTGAGTGTCTTGAACTTGCTGTGAGTAGTGTTGACTGAGGTCAACTTAACTGGATCACTGTAGCCAGCAAGCGGTTGACCGATCTTGGCATTGACTGGAGTCTTCACTAGACTTTGACTAGAGTTGCTTTGACTGAGTCAACTTGACTGAAATCAACTTTTAATGGGGTTGACCTTGATTGGGGTCAGCTTTGACTCGAGTCAACTCTGACTGGAGTCAACTTTGACTGGACTTGACCCTCCTTCATTGTTTACACGTTCTTAGCCTCGTTGTCTTCCAAGCCAGCCATTTGTCAAAACTACTCATCTATTTTCCACCTTTGAAGCTTATTTATCACCCTTAAGTAGCTATTTTTCACCCTTAGGTACCTATTTGTCAGTGATACCTTGTGGTGCTATCTACTTGAAGGTGTATCCTTGCTGCATCAACTATATGGACAGACAGAGTCGACTCTTCTTCTACACAATTCATGCCTCTTACTCTGTAGTCCATATACCTGCCTCAGGAGCTATTTGTCACCTAGGTAGACATATTTGTCACAATTAATGGGGTATTTGTCACAGCTATACAATATTTGTCTGCCTTGATACCATAGCGGGCACTACAAGGAAAAGCGATATTAGAGACGAAAATTTCAGATGGATTAATTTCTATCTAAAATGGCGTCGCTATTTCAGACGAAATAGATTTCGTCTAAACTACGGTCTGAAATATGCAAATATACGATGGATAAATATATCGTCCGAATATACATCTATAATTTCAGACGGAAATAAATTCCTTCTGAAATTCATCTATAATGTTGGACGGAAATAATTCCGTCTAAAATCTATCTAAAAAATTACATATCCAGCCTCGACAAAATCGTTCCCCCCGATCTCCCTCTCACTCTCGGTCTGATCACCGGTTCACCCTCCTACCCCATTCCGGTGGCGTCCTTGCCATCATCGCCTTAGCTCACCGTCGCCGCCGATACATCACTGTCACCGCCGGTACGTCACCGTCTTGGACACGGTCCTCGCCGTCGCCATCCTCGCCGCCCTCCCTGTCGCCATCCTGCCGGTCCTCACCGTCGCTCGCCATCTTCTCCGGTCCGGTAATCCCCCTCCCTCTCCCCCTCCCCCGCCGGTGCCATTGTCTTTTTTTGTGTGGTTGGGGATCATCGGGAGGGGTTCCGTTGGGGGGGGTTCCGGTGGGTGGGGGGGCTCCGGGAGGGTGGGGGGGTTCCGGTGAGGGGGGGGGGGGAGGTCGGTGGGGGGGTTCAGGGAGGGGGCTCTAGGAGGGTGGGGGTTTCCGGTGGTGGGGGGGGGGAGGTCAGTTGGGGGGTTCAGGGAGGGGGCACAGGGATCCGGGGGGTGGGGGAGTTCCGGTGGGGGAAAGGGGGGGTTCAGGGAGGGGGCACAGGGCTCCGGGAGGGTGGGGGGGTTTCGGTGGGGGGGAGGGGGAGGTCGGTGGGGGGGTTCAGGGAGGGGGCACAGGGTAGGGGGGTTCCGGTAGTGGGGGGGGAGGTCGGTGGGGGGGGGGGTTCAGAGAGGTTAAAATGGATGTTTGGAACTAAGAGTTGCCTCATTTGAATCGGCATAACATTGGGTTTGAATCGACCGGTTACTTATTCATGGATCTTTTATTTTTCTGTATTGAAACAGAGATTGTTTGAGGTTTTACAAATCTGGGCCTAAAATTCAGATTTCATTCTACAATTTTGTCAGCATTTAAGATAATTAATTTTTCAGCAAGTCTATTTTGATGCTTAATTTTGTTTGAATCACAAATTAGAACCGAAACTTGTCCATTGTATTCATTTATCCAACAGGTTCATGTACACATTCATGATTTGTCGACTCGTATAGTATTTAGGAAAACTCGAATGGTTGGATTATCCTATATGATACGGATCCTCCTTTGAAAAATGAAGGCATAAAAAAAACTCTGTAAAGTTCTAGTCAGATCAGTATGACACTTTATCGTACCGTGCCGTTAGGAAATCATATTGACTCGATGAGCGAACCCACGAAGGGCCAGGGGAGAGTGAGAATAGTGGTGGATTCGAAGTAATAACGACCCGGTTACATGGATAAGAAAGATCCATATCAAAGGCAGGCCCATACCCAGAAAAGCATGTTGGTTTAATTGGCCTCTCATGGCCAACGACCAAAAGGTTAATGTTGGCGACATTAATAAAATGAGATTCTAATTTTTTCTTCTTTAAGTGTCTCAAATAGGGGGTGTTAAAATCGGTCCAAACTCCTTAACAGATCCATTCTGATATGTTGGCTCTGTGCGTACCAGTTACCGAATGACATCCCATATCGTATGCCACATAAAACTTCTATGAATCTGAACCTAAAATTAATCTTATTTGCCAACTACATTAGAGATTTTTTAAGCCTACCCAACACTTAATAAATTAATCACTCACCCGGGCACCTATTTATGCAACAACTTTGTTGTATTTGATATGAGTTTGGATATACATCGTTCAGGTCTAGGTCTACCCAAATCCATACCATCCATAGCCTTAGCCCCAATAATTGGTCAGCTTTTAAAAACAATGGAAAGGGAGACTCTGATTTGCAGCTTTAACATTTAAAGGACAACATTGACATTGTCCCTGGAATTAAAGAAGTGGTTGTCCACAATGTCACTATGATCAATCCAATGTGGAACCTGTTCAGGGTTTTTGAGGTGTACAACACATCTGCTGGTACATGTTGACATCTACGTTGTTGATGCATTCAATATGAAGGCTCTCAGAGCTAGGTGAGGGGATTTGAAGGCTTTCAAAGTCAACTCAAGTGGAACTTTTATTAATTGGGGGGCGGGTAAATGGAGGTGGGACCCATTTATGTTCAAGTGGTACTCATATTCTATTCGAAGAGTGCACGGTTATGTGTAGCTAGCCTCCTACCTTAATTGGCCATAAAACTAAAACATATGAAAGCCATGCTAAAGGATTGGAAGAAGTCTATTTTTGGTGATTTATTTGCTAACATTCAACAGGTGGAGGATTCCTTCCTTGATGCTTAGATCATGTTTGATCCTAATCCCTCGCCGGCCAATTCGAATACTTTGAACTCGGTGAAGAACATGCTTGATAAAAGGCACCTACGGGAGAAAATTTTTTGGTGTCAAAAAGCCTAAAGTAAATGGTTAAAGGAGGGGGATAAAAACACTAAAATTTTCCATTCCTATTTTTTGTCAAACAGAAAGAGGGTTGCTAGGATCCGAGATGGCACAAAGGGGGGAGGCGCGGTACCAGGTAGAGCTAGCCGTAGGGGCCCTAGACGTGCAGTGTGGAGCACTACCCCTCCGTTAGACGTGACTCCCGGTGCACAGAGAGCAGTGGATATTTTCTGTTTGTCCACCCAATTTCTAACATTATCTTAGGGAGCGCTGCCAGTTGCCCTGTATTGGGCAAGGTTTAGGGATTTGAGCCGTTATGCACTGCCGGCCATGGCGGATCCGTGATTTTTGACTCAACAGTTCATTGCTGGACTGACTCTAGAGATTCGTCGGGCCCTCATGGCTTTTGGGGTCACCAACGTGGAGGTAGCGTTCCAGACGGCGGTGATTTTGGAGGTAGAGCTGCTGCACACCCAAGAGCATGGTTGGGTGTTGCAATTCTAGCAGGGTCTCCCTCAAATTATCTTGGAGGAGCCAATCGCATCCTCTTCCCCTATCTGTGGTCCTCGCCGATGGAACAGGAGGAGGCGTCAGCAGGCGGCTCGGTGTGGTGTAGGGCGTAGGCGTGAGCGACAGGAGAGCATGTTAAGGGAGCCCTTGGAGGAGTCTGTGCAGCAGCCAGCCGCGAGGTGACCACGGCATGGCCGAGGCAGGTGACTGTAATTTGGCCCTGGTAGAGGCGATCTTGTATAGAAGCTACGGCTTCAATTTTCGTCTAGCTTCTGCCAATCGGGGTATGCCCTAAGACTTTGTACTTTTATTTTTGTTTAACTGTACCTTTGGGACTTGTATATATCTGGAAAAAAAATTAGAAGAAGTGGGAACCTGTCATCAATTGGAAGGTTGTGAACATAGCCTCTTTTCCTAGCAGCCGCACATAAAATCCAAATCGACAAATTCAGGCTCAAGGATGGGCTGTAATTTTTTGTTGGTTCTAGTATTTGGAGGAGCTATGTCCAAATTAAAAAACTGCATCTTATTATTAACATTGTTGCATTTGCTTAGAAAAGCCAAGAAATCTGACTGGATCATTTAGATACTGCATTGTTCTGTCTTTAAGGGCATTGGTAAACAATAACGTACTTTGACTATTATTTCTAGAATATAGAGTTTCATTTGTAATAGTCGACTTATAGCAAAAGGTAAATATCTTAAAATTTCTTCTTATGATTTCAAACTTTGTGGATTTTAATTGCATATAAATGTGTTTTAAAATCTGATTTTAACATAAATTTGATGTTGATCTGACTCAAAAATGTGAATTATTTAGCTTTGATGTTCTTCATTTGAATATTTTGTAAATTGGATGTTATTTAATTTGATGTATGTATAATGATAAGTGACATGTTATTTAATTTTAACGTATATAAATACATGGGATATTCCCTGTGAGATGAGATGCGTGGGTGTGACCTAACATTTCACACACCTCAGGAGAGCGTGTTAAACTCGTGTCAATGACCCTTCCCGTTCAAGACTTTGGGATTGATGTGTATATTCTCATTTTTTTACGAGAATGTATATATCTACCTCAAAGTATTGAATTATCCCGTTTGGACAATCGGTGAATGTTTGATCACACTTAGGTAGTCATTTACTATATTTGTTTGTATGGTTTGTTGAGAATTTCGGTTGCATCTCCTCACTCTTCTGTGATATGCCTTTATTGATTATGAGTGTTTTCTTAACCACTTACTTGTAAGTGTTTAAGAAAATTTAAAATCAATAAATATTTTTAGTATATCGGAGAAGTGTGGTTTGATGCTGCCAAAATTTTCAGTAAATCATGCAACATATATAGTAAGTGATTGTACGATCAAATCTTCATAGATGAGTTAAAAAGTGATAATCTAAATAATAGTCATCTTCCAACTGCAAATGGTCTATGGCGAATGATGTGAGGAAAAGGTCAGATTTATTTTCAGGAGTAATGATTTCAAAGTTATTTGTGTACTAACATTTATTGGGTGCAGGCAAAATGTTGATAGATCGTTCATGGATGTTTCATAGAATAGTTGACCAGGTGGTGTCGGATGACTTTAAGCATGTAGTTGAGAGTTTCATTCAATTTGCATTAGGGAATCCCAATGCAACAATAGACCGTGACGGTCACATTCGATGCCCTTGTTCAAGTTGTAGAAACTTGAGGTGGCGTTCAGCATGGGATGCGCAACATCATTTGTACAAAAAAGGGTTCGTGGATGGTTATACGAATTGGACGTGTCATGGTAAAAAATTCTTGAGGTATGAGCCCGACAACATTGCAGGCACAAGTGGGTACGTGGATATGGTTGTAGATGCTGTTGGTCCTTATTTTAATGTTCATGAGGAACATGCATACATGGAAGAAGCACCGAATAAGACAATCGGAAGATTTTATCAACTACTTAGGGATGCTGATGAGCAGCTATGGGATGGTTATGAAAAGCACACTCTCTTGTCTGCAGTGTCACAGTTGTTGAACTTGAAATCTCAATTTCACATCAGTGAGACTTGTTTTGACCGTCTTCTCCTCTTGATCAAGAGTATGTTACCTCAAGATGAGAAGTTGCCAGAAACTTTTTACCGTGCAAAAAGATGGTCAATGATCTAGGGCTTGGATATGTGAAAATAGATGCAAGCCCAAATCACTGTATGTTATATTACAAAGATGATGCAGATAAGATATCATGTTCTATTTATCACCATGATAGATTCTAACCTAAGAGAGAGGACAATGCAAAGTAAAAAGATGTACCTTACAAGGCATTGCGATACTTCCCTCTTGTGCCTAGGCTGCAGCGGCTGTATATGTCCTCAAAGACGGCTCGACATATGACATGGCACACCGAAAGAGTACGCCGTGCCGATGATATAATCAGTCATCTTGCCGATGGTGAAGCTTGGACACACTTCAGTCGTACTCATCTTACTTTCTCAAAGGAGCCACATAATGTTCGATTGGGTTTATGCACAGATGGTTTTAATCCATTCGGTGGTTCAGTGGCATCTTATTCTTGTTGGCCAATGTTCATGACACCGTACAACCTTCTGCCGGACATGTGCATGAAGCGAGAAGATCTATTTTTGTCCTTAGTAATTCCTGGTCCAAAAAGTCCTGGAAAAAATTTGGACATATATCTCAGGTCGTTGATTGATGAGCTCAATTTTTTATAGACTGATGGAGTTGTTACTTATGATGCATGTAGGAAGCAAAGTTTTTTTATGAAGGCTGCACTGATGTGGACAATAAGTGACTTCCCTACATATGGAATGCTATCTGGTTGGAGTACACATCAGAGGTTAGCATGTCCTTACTGTATGGAAGATACCAAATCATTTGTATTGAAACATGGTGGGAAAGCATATGGGTTTGATTGCCATCGGCGATTGCTATCAAGTGACCATCCTTTTCAAAGGTAAAAAGACTCATTTAAAAAAAAAATCTGTTGAAATGGATGAAGCAGACTCGCAACGGGTGTCAGGTCGACATATGGCGACACGTGTGTAAAATTTACCAGATCTAGTACAATTGTCTGGTAGCACATGAAAACTCTCTAGCTTTGGAAAGGATCACAACTGGAACAAGAAAATTATTTTTTGGGAATTGCCTTATTGGTCAACTCTTCTTCTACGACACAATCTGGATGTCATGCATATCGAGAAGAATTTTTTTGATAATGTGTTCAATACGATCATGATTGTTAAAGGTAAAACAAAGGACAATGTCAAAGCGCGTATGGACTTAAAGATGTTTTGTAAATGTCCAAAACTTGAACTATAGAACGTAAATGTAAAAATTGTGCAGCCTAAAGCAACTTACGTACTTAATCATACACAGATCAAGGAAGTGTGCCAGTGGCTTGAAATAGTTGAGATTCCCAGATGGATATGCATCCAACATAGCCCGTTGTGTGAATGTTAATGAGAGGAAAATATATGGATTGAAAAGTCACGATTGTCATGTGTTCATGGAGAGGCTGGTGTGGAAGCCGAGGAATCCACTGAAGGAGAAGAAAACGAACTAAACTACAGACCATCAAGCGACTAAAAATTAAGTAGGATTATGAAACGTGCCAATATGAGGAAAGAGCATACGCAGGATGGTAAAGGGATGTGATCGCCAGAGGGGTTACCTCAAAGAAATGAAATGATCGCGTGTACCTTGTATTGAGCGCGGAGATTGTGAATCCTCGAGAGCGGGAAATGGCAGGTTGCTTCTTCCTCCCCCTTCGGCCGGCCGACGGAGAGGGCTTTCCTCAGGTACCCTTACAAAACAACGACAAACAAGTAACGAGTGGATCAGAAAGATGAAGGTGCAGTATTCAAATTCTAATGATGCAAGTAACGAAATGATGGCCAGACACACACCTGGTTGGTGTTGTCTTTTAAACCCCTCTCGGACACGAGTAGGAGGAAAATGCTTATGATGAATGGCAATTATTCCGACATAGAAATGGGAAGAGACTCCCTCATAAAAGGGGGGGGGGGTAGAAGATATGATATGATGAATGCAAGATAACTAGGAAAGAAGAGGAGAGAATGGCTTATTGGATGGTCGATGGCGAGATCCGACGGAGCTTCGGTAGCGTAGGGACGACGAGGTAGCGCGGCGGGCGAAGGCGGCCTCTCTCTTGCGAGCACTGGCACCCGAGGATCCGGCAGGACCTCCCCTACAAAACACCCACGGGTTAGGGATAGAATCCGACAGCCTCTCGGTGCTCTTTTTCGACTCCTTGAACTGAGGGGGGTAGGCCTCTATTTATAGAGGTCGGGAGGATGGGGGCGTCGAGAGGCCTGGACGCCTCCATAACTTGGATTTTCTTCAAACGACAGACTGAGCGACGGTCAGTCGATGGCCGAGGGTCGCCCGTGAGCTGTTTGACAGAGGCGTCCAGGGGCCTGGACGCCTCCATACCTTTGATTTTATTCAAACGACAAGCTGAGCAACGGTCAGTCGATGGTCGGGGGTCGCCCGTGAGCTAGTTGATGGAGGCGTCCATGGGCCTGGACGCTTCCATAACTTGGATTTTCTTCAAACGACAGACTGATCAACGGTCAGTCGATGGCCGGGGGTCGCCCGTGAGCTGGTTGATGGAGGCGTCTAGGGGCCTGGATGCCTCCATTACTTGGATTTTATTCAAACGACAGACTGAGCAATGGTCAGTCGATGGCCGGGGGTCGCCCGTGAGCTGGTTGATGGAGGCGTCCATGGGCCTGGACGCTTCCATAACCTGGATTTTATTCAAACGATAGACTGACCAACTGAGTTAGAGAGTTGCTTGTACACCCCACCTTCCTCACTTTATGATGTATGACTGACTATTTGCTTATGTGCAATGAAATGGTTCCTTTTATCGTATGCACTTTCCCTTTTCCATACTTCTTCTTTTGCATCGAGTTGTTTCGAGGCACGCTTCACGAGACCTTGCCCTAAAAGGCGAGGAATTAAATTCTGCACAGAGGGATCCTATTTCTTTTCTTCCCCTTTTGGGCGCGTCCAGGCGCGAGGATGCGTCGTAACTTTTGAATCCAAATTTAAAGCGTGAGGCGGCCTTTCTCCTTCCGTGCCTTGCCCGCAAACGAACCCGCCTCTTGCCGAGATTCGCTCATCTTCGTCTTCTTCCCTCGATGGAGTTCGGTGGACTAGATCGTGGCGAGGGGAGAGAGGGGCGAGGGACTCCTCGCTCGAGGAGGGATGCGCCCGAGCATGGAGAGGCGTCGACGGAAGTGGAAGGGCCTTTTAAAGCACTCGTGGGACCCGAGGGGCCCGATGGCGTGGAAGGAGGCGAACGCGGCTGGGTGAGTGCTTCGGTTCCCACCTCTATGACTTGTTTTGAGTTTGGAGCGAGTGGTGTGGGAGTGGAAGGGGTTTGGCGAGGGTGGCACTCACATGATGGGCGCGTCCTCGACAGGGGACGGGTTCTCGTTAACTGACGGGGGACCTTCCTCTTTGATGCAGGGTACGGTGAGAATCCCGGGCTTGGCTGACGAGTGGGCAAGCGCGGATGAGCCGAGCCCTGTCAGGAAGGAGAGTCACAGCAAGGCGAAGCTCGAGGACTGGCACGTACATTCCCCTGGACAACAAGGGAGTGCACCGGTGCAGGGCAGTGGCGGCCTCCTGCAACAGCGGAGGGGGGGCCGAGCGGGGGCTCCTCAGCTTGGGAGACAGACGGTGGTGACAAAAGGGCCTCAAAATTTTTATTATTTTTATTTTATTATTTTTTTATTATTTTTTTTTGCCATGAAATTTTAGAATTAAACCAACGGCCGTTGTCTATCTATTTGTTATGTACTCAGCAAGAAACGATGGTAGGGATGGCTGGCGGATCGTCCTCCAATCCTCAGGCTCTTTTTCTGGAGATCGCATGTCACGCCCCGAGAGCGGAAGATACCCGGAGACGCGTGACGAGTTTATATCAATCATGTCAATCAGAGTATTAGTGTATTCGACACCAAAATCAAATATGCGCAAAAGTAAAGATAACCCAATCCTTTATTCCTTCATAAGAATATGTCTATTACAAACCTTTGAAGCACTAACTAAAATAAAGGAAAAATACAAGGTTGACTCAAGAAAATATGAAAAAGACTAGATAACACGGAAGAAGCTCTATCTCTTTCACTCTTGATTTTCCCCATCTGTTTGAGTTCCCTCATCGTCGGACTTACCTGAAAAGTAGGGAAACACTAAGTGAGCGAATGCTCAGTAGGAAATTATATCTCAAGAACTAGCAAGGGGTTTAAGTAATTACATCTTTCATGAATGCACTATAGCTATGCATGCTCGTATAAAATGACAAGATAGAGAGAGTGTATAACAATAAGATAGCAAGAAGAACTAGTCATGAACTTTCAAGAACTTATATCAAAAGATATCAAGATATTCAAGCAAGTGTATTCATCATGTCATATTGGAATTTGGCTATCACGTTCAAGCACGCAAGTATGCAATTACCCCTTTTTCGGGTCACGCAAGTCATGTAATATCAAGTCAAGTACAAGTACAAGATTTGTGGAATGTTCAATCAAGCTAGTCATGCACTTCGGTATAATGCCAATACCATGATCAATCAACTCCCATGGGCACAAGTACTTTCGGGTGCTCCTCCCAGGACCAGATCGGGCCCTATATGCGCAGGCATTAATCATGTATTTTAACATCCACTTTTGTGTATAGCCAATATGGAATTTCAAGAATAAAGCTTGTAGACATGTAGGACTAACTTGGATAGAGTAGAGTCCAAAAATATGACACTTGACATAGAATGGCGATAATAACGGTACAATCACGATTTTTGATAAAACTAGGTGGAATTGGTTCCCTAACTTGGGTACCATGACAAACAAGTATGGACACTCTTTATATAGAATTGAGGTCCACGTGAACAGCACATCAATGGAAAGACGTCGTCATTCTTAATATAGAATTGAGGTCCACAAGAACATCATGTTGAATATAGAATTGGGATTTACAAGAACAACATCAAATGGCATGATAACCTCATCCCATTAAAAGAATTCTCATGATACACACTTTGCATAACATGAGGGCCGGTATACCATGTTTCTATAGAGTGACATGGCAAAATAGTGTAATGGGTTTTTTATGGTACAACCAGCTCAGTCGGCCTTGAGGGAATCCAAGGCTGCGAGGAGTCTTACGGAGGTCTCTATGACTAACTCGATGGTCCAAAGGCACGGAATGTCCAATGGAGAGCTTGTATGTCAATGATAATTGAGGGTAGTGCGATAAAACATCATGAAACATGGGACTATATTCACGGAGTGGAAATATAGTGCCGATATAGATATATATATATATATAAAACCCTTTGGTTGACAGTAATCAGTGTAAAACAGTAATACAGAAAATAGCGACTTAAGCTAAGTCATTAATTATCCAATTAACGCCTTACTCAGGGGCGTTTGTTCACAATTTAATGACGTATACAATAGTCGTCCCTTCAATATTTCTATTCTTCAGAAAATCAATATTCTGGAATTTTACCAAAAACGCGCCCTGGTCAGGGGAGTTACCTTTCAATTTGCGCCCTGATCTGGGGCGTCAGTTCAATAAGAGACGACCTAGACAAGGTCGTGAATTCAAGAATTTACTAATTTTCAGATAATAAAATTTCAGGAAAAAGGGTACATGATCATGACAAGAAAAATAGCAGGATTTCACAGGTATACTCATGCAATATATTAGATTCATGGTTACATAGATATTAAATTTTAAACGTGGGTATTTATTAATTTCATGCAATTGACGACTTCTGGGCAAGGCGTCAAATCAATAATTAGCGCCCTAGTGTGGGTCGCTTCTTTAAATTGGCGCCCTTGCCAAGGGCGTTTCTTTTTAAAATTACATAGAAATCATCTGAAATGACAATAAAACTATATGCATGTATGACAGAAGGTATTACTAGCAACTGGAGTTAGTTTGGGCTACGTTCTTGAGAAAACCTACCAGATTAAGATGTGGATGAAGGACTCGTGAAGATTCGTGAAGACAAACGATACTCTGTTTGTAACAGAGTTTTCTGATCACCAGAAGAGGAAGAAGAAGAGGATGAAGAACCTCACGTTCTTCACTTCGACAGAGAGTTACTGCAGACTTTCTACAGAAGAAATAATGAAGATCATTAATCATATAACCTAAGGTAAAAGAAAAAGAGGAAGAACATGTTGATGAAGAACCACGTTCTTCAACGAGTTGTTTGTATGCTACCTGCAAAGGAAGATGAGGGAGAAGAAGAAAAGAATATTAACGTTCCTTCCTCAAACAACCAGAGGCAAAAGCAAAGGAAGGAAGAAGAACATAAACCTGTTCTTCACGCACAGCAGCAGCAGAGCTTCCTTCGGCCAACAGCTCGTTAGGGTTCGACAGAGAGGGTTACTTATAGGATTTTGGGAATCCTAATAGGGTTAGAGTTCTGTTGGAAGTTATATTTCCATGATAGAGTTCTTACTATATTCCACCTTCGACGTAGTTATCCAGAAACTTACCCTGGATGAGGGCTGGGTTCGAACGCAACTCGAACTGAATTAACGTCCTAAGTGAGGGCGTTAATTTAGATTGACGCCTTGTCAAGCGTCATTTCTTATGTGAAACGCGCCCATGTAGAGGGCGTTTTCTTTCCTTTCCTTAATTTTATTTTCCCGTCGTTTGAAATTTGACGCCCTAATGTGTAGGCGTCCTTTTTAAATTAACGCCTTAGACAGAGGCGTTTCCTTTTGAATCAACGCCTTGATAAAAGGCGTTATTTTCCTTCTGGCTTATTCTTATGCGTTTAGGCTTTCATCATCTATTTACTTATCTTTTATTTTCATTTGATCCATTTTCAAAAACTTTATTTTTTTTCCAGGGTTGCTACACCCTCCCCCACTTAAAAGAATTTGGTCCCCAAATTCCATAGTATATATATATGTGGAGAGTGTAGAGTATATACCTTAAAATAATTCTAAAAATTGCTTCCTCATGAATTCCTCGGTCTCCCATGTAGCTTCATGATCGGAACTCTTATTCCATTGTATTTTTAGCATGGGAATAACCTTATTCCTTAGAGTACGTACTTCACGATCTTGTATCTTCATGGGCTTCTGCTCATATGTGAGATCCTTCTGGATAACTAAGTCTCCATAATCAATAATATGTGATGGATCGTGTACATACTTCTTCAACATAGATATGTGGAACACATTATGAACATCGGACAGTTGTGGAGGCAATGCGATGCGATAAGTAACCTCGCCAACTCTTTCCAGTATCTCGAAGGGTCCGATGAATCTTGGTGTAAGCTTGCCCTTGACACCAAATCTCCGTATGCCACGTCCAGGCGATATCTTGAGAAATACATGATCTCCGACTTGGAATTCAAGATCTCTCCTTCTCGTGTCAACATAAGTCTTTTGCCTAGACTGAGCAACTTACAGTCTTTCTCTAATCAATTGTATCTTCTCAGTGGTATCCCTTACCATGTCTGGTCCTAATAGTTGTTTCTCTCCAACTTCGTCCCAGCATAAGGGTGATCGGCAACTCCTTCCGTATAAAGCTTCGAAAGGTGCCATTTGTATACTTGCCTGGTAGCTATTATTGTATGCAAATTCCACCAACGGCAAGTGATCATGCCAGCTTCCATCGAAATCCATGATGCAAGCTCTGAGCATATCTTCAACCACCTGATTAGTTCTCTCGGTCTGACCATCCGTTTGAGGATGAAAAGCTGTACTAAAGTTAAGCCTTGTTCCCAACGAATGTTGTAGTCCCTTCCAAAAATGAGAAGTAAAACGGGGATCTCTGTCAGACACGATTGAAATAGGAATACCGTGTAATCTGACTATGTCCTTGATGTATAATGCAGCCAACACATCGACTGACCATAGGCTCTTGATTGGCAAGAAATGCGCCGATTTAGTCAATCGGTCAATAATAACCCATATTCCATCATGTCCTCTTTTGATTTAGATAATCCCATGATGAAATCCATACCAATATCCTCCCACTTCCATTTAGGGATATATAGAGGATGTAGTTTTCCAGCAGGCTTTTGGTGTTCCGCCTTGACCTGTTGGCATGTGAGACAGCGCGACACGTAGTCCGCTATTTCCCTTTTCATGTTGGGCCACCAAAAATTCCTCTTCACATCTTGGTACATTTTGGTAGATCCAGGATGAATCGTGTACCTTGATCTATGAGCTTCATTTAAGATCTTCTTCTTTAATTTTGGACAATCCGGTATACAAGTTCTATTCTTGAACATCAATCTTCCATCAGAAGTTAATTGGAAATCAGACTGTCCTTCCAATCTGCCCTTGATTTCTACTAATATTGGGTCATCATCCTGAAGTGCTTGTATTTCAGTTAATATGTCTGGATGAATGCTTATATGAGACAATGTGACACATTTGAAGTTCGTGTCCATGCTTATATTGAGCTTAGAGAATTGCTCCAGCAACTTCCATTCTTGAATCATACAATTAGCTAACAGTGCTCTCGGCCTTCGACTGAGGGCATCAGCTACTGGATTCCCCTTTCCGGGATGATATTGTATATTGAAGTCGAAGTCCTTGAGATATTCTAGCCAACGCCTTTGCCTCATATTTAGTTCCTTTTGAGAGAAAAGATACTTGAGACTCTTGTGATCGGAGTATACAGTAAACTGTACTCCATATAGATAATGCATCCAGATCTTTAGTGCAAATACTACCGCGGCTAATTCTAAGTCATGGACGGGGTAGTTCTCTTCATGCTTCTTTAATTGACGAGAAGAGTAAGCGATAACCTTTCCTTGTTGCATTAGAACACATCCGAGGCCAATGCCAGAAGCATCAGTGTATACCTCGAATTTCTCTCCTTCCATTGGTAAAGCTAAGACAGGAGCTGTAGTAAGATGATCCTTGAGAGTTTGGAAGCTTCTTTCACATTCCTCACTCCATTCGTAACGGATCTCCTTGCGAGTTAACCTCGTAAGTGGTACGGCGATCTTAGAGAAATCTTTGATGAATCACCGGTAATAGCCCGCAAGACCTAAGAAACTTCGGATCTCGCCAGCATTGGTCGGTCTTTCCCAATTTCTTACAGCTTCAACTTTTGATGGATCTACTGATAAGCCATCCTTTGATATAACATGTCCGAGAAAAGTCACTTCCTCAAGCCAGAATTCACACTTGCTGAGTTTTGCATATAATTGGCTTGCCCTCAATATTTGTAATGCAATCCTTAAATGCTCCTCATGCTCTTCCTTGGTCTCGGAATAAATCAATATGTCATCAATAAAGACCATCACGAATTGATCCAAATAAGGCCGGAATATACTATTCATTAACTGCATAAAGGCAGCAGGGGCATTCGTTAGTCCGAAAGGCATAACAACAAATTCATAATGGCCGTACCTGCTTCTGAACGCAGTCTTATGAATGTCCTCATCCTTGATTCTTAACTGATGATATCCTGACCTAAGATCAATTTTGGAAAAGTACTTGGATCCTAAAATTTGATCAAACAACTCTTCGATTCTCGACAGTGGATACTTGTTCTTGATAGTGAGATGATTCAACTGTCGATAGTCGATGCATAACCTCATGGATCCATCTTTCTTCTTTACAAATAATACAGGCGCTCCCCATGGGGAAGTACTTGGTCTTATGAATCCTTTCTTAATGAGTTCCATCAATTGCTCCTTTAACTCTTTGAGTTCAGCAGGTGACATTCTATACGGTGCCTTAAAAACTGGACCCGCACCAGGAACTAAATCGATGCTGAAGGCCACTTCTCTTTGTGGGGGTAATCCAGGCAAATCTTCCGAAAATACGTCCGGAAATTCTTGTACCACCGAAAGGTCTTCTATCTTAGTTTCCTTAGCCTCCTTAATCGTGACGAATGCAAGGAAAGATACACATCCTTTCTTGATGAGCTTGCTATCTCGGAGAGCCGAAATAAGGGGGGTTTTGCTTCGCCTCTTGGGGCTAGTAAAGATCAGTTCTGGAAATTCCTCGAAAGTAAACTTGCTATTACGGCAATCGACCGTTGCCTGATATTTAGATAACCAATCCGCTCCTAGTACGACATCATACTCCTTTAGATCTAAACATATAAGATCAATAGGGAGATTCTTACCATGAACCAATACTTCACAGTTCTGGTAATGGTGTGTAATATCAGTCTCGTTTCCTAGAGGAGTATACAAGACTAATTTTATCCATTCCGGTTCTAGGGGTAACGGATCAGCGAACTTCTTGGAAACAATTGAATGTGAAGCACCAGTATCAATTAAGACATATGCAGACTTGGAACAAACTTTCAATGTACCTTCGACTAGTCCGCCTTCTTCTTCTTGTTCGGTCTCCTTAATTGCGTGAAGATGAGCATTCTTGGTTACTGGGCGCTTCGCGTCCCCGGCTTGATCATTAAGTAATGGGCAATCGGGAATTCGATGATCGCGACTCCCACAGCGGAGACATGCTCCTAGTTTCCTCTAGCATTCTTCTGCCCTATGGCCCGCCTTGTCACAATGCTTGCACACTATATTTGATGGGGTAGTGGTGATGGAGAAGGGCTTGGTCTTCTTAAACTTTTGATCTTGTGAGGAAGTACCTCCATTGCTAGGCCTCTTCTTGAAGTTGGGTTTGAAGGAACCCGAACTTGTAATTTGTTCTTTCTTGTCCTTCCCACGGATTCTCTCAGATAGTTCCGTGGCGTCTTCTAATAGCTGAGCTCGGCACACCATTTCCGAGTAGACCTGGATATCCATTGGCGCCAGCTGTGTGATATATTGGGGCCTAAGCCCATTTAGGAACCTCCTAGCTTTCATCTTCTCGGTGCTAACTAAGTGCTTAGCATACCGAGATAATCTAGAAAATTGGGCCTCGTACTCAGCCACCGACAAAGATCGTTGCTTCAGTGCAGCGAATTCTGCGGCTTTCTTCTCCTGGACTCAGTCCGAAAAATATTTAGCGTTGAAATGTTCAACGAGTTCTTCCCAAGTAACTTGGTCTTGATTTAAAGTAGCTTCTATTGATTCCCACCAGCATCGGGCATCCCTTTCCAACTGAAAGGTAGCTAATAAGACTTTATCTTGATCCGTGCACTGCATAACACGGAATATACGTTCCGTCTCTCTGATCCAGTGCTCTGCGTCATCCGGATCAGTAGAACCCGTGAATTTAGGCGGGTTCATGTTTTTAAAGACTTGGTGGAGACTCCCTGCTCGTTGTGCACCTCCTTGTGCTACCTGTTGCAGCACTTGAGTCATGCCTTGAAGTGTACGCTGCATGTTGCACCACTGAGCACGTTCGGCAGCCATTATCCTACAATTACAATAACTATATTAGTATATACTAGCGTTAAGGGCTTTTAAGTTTTTATGTTAACTCAACCCTTGGTTCTACCCAATCTCACTGGCTAAAGGTTTGAACCTATCCTTGGACTTGGGTTTTCCTAGGAATTGAATACCCTAGGCTCTGATACCAGAAAAATTGTCACACCCCGAGAGCGGAAGATACCCGGAGACGCGTGACGAGTTTATATCAATCATGTCAATCAGAGTATTAGTGTATTCGACACCAAAATCAGAGATGCGTAAAAGTAAAGATAACCCAATCCTTTATTCCTTCATAAGAATATGTCTATTACAAACCTTTGAAGCACTAACTAAAATAAAGGAAAAATACAAGGTTGACTCAAGAAAATATGAAAAAGACTAGATAACACGGAAGAAGCTCTATCTCTTTCACTCTTGATTTTCCCCATCCGTTTGAGTTCCCTCATCGTCGGACTTACCTGAAAAGTAGGAAACACTAAGTGAGCGAACGCTCAGTAGGAAATTATATCTCAAGAACTAGCAAGGGGTTTAAGTAATTACATCTTTCATGAATGCACTATAGCTATGCATGCTCGCATAAAATGACAAGATAGAGAGAGTGTATAACAATAAGATAGCAAGAAGAACTAGTCATGAACTTTCAAGAACTTATATCAAAAGATATCAAGATATTCAAGCAAGTGTATTCATCATGTCATATTAGAATTTGGCTATCACGTTCAAGCACGCAAGTATGCAATTACCCCTTTTTCGGGTCACGGAAGTCATGTAATATCAAGTCAAGTACAAGTACAAGATTTGTGGAATGTTCAATCAAGCTAGTCATGCACTTCGGTATAATGCCAATACCGTGATCAATCAACTCCCATGGGCACAAGTACTTTCGGGTGCTCCTCCCAGGACCAGATCGGGCCCTATATGCGCAGGCATTAATCATGTATTTTAACATCCACTTTTGTGTATAGCCAATATGGAATTTCAAGAATAAAGCTTGTAGACATGTAGGATAAACTTGGATAGAGTAGAGTCCAAAAATATGACACTTGACATAGAATGGCGATAATAACGGTACAATCACGATTTTTGATAAAACTAGGTGGAATTGGTTCCCTAACTTAGGTACCATGACAAACAAGTATGGACACTCTTTATATAGAATTGAGGTCCACATGAACAACACATCAATGGCAAGACGTCCTCATTCTTAATATAGAATTGAGGTCCACAAGAACATCATGTTGAATATAGAATTGGGATTTACAAGAACAACATCAAATGGCATGATAACCTCATCCCATTAAAAGAATTCTCATGATACACACTTTGCATAACATGAGGGCCGGTATACCATGTTTCTATAGAGTGACATGGCAAAATAGTGTAATGGGTTTTTTATGGTACAACCAGCTCAGTCGGCCTTGAGGGAATCCAAGGCTGCGAGGAGTCTTACGGAGGTCTCTATGACTAACTCGATGGTCCAAAGGCACGGAATGTCCAATGGAGAGCTTGTATGTCAATGATAATTGAGGGTAGTGCGATAAAACATCATGAAACATGGGACTATATTCACGGAGTGGAAATATAGTGCCGATATATATATATATCGGCACTATATATATATATATATATAACCCTTCAGTTGACAGTAATCAGTGTAAAACAGTAATACAGAAAATAGCGACTTAAGCTAAGTCATTAATTATCCAATTAACGCCTTACTCAGGGGCGTTTATTCACAATTTGACGACGTATACAATAGTCGTCCCTTCAATATTTCTATTCTTCAGAAAATCAATATTCTGAAATTTTACCAAAAACGCGCCCTGGTCAGGGGCGTTACCTTTCAATTTGCGCCCTGATCTGGGGCGTCAGTTCAATAAGAGACGACCTAGACAAGGTCGTGAATTTAAGAATTTACTAATTTTTAGATAATAAAATTTCAGGAAAAAGGGTACATGATCATGACAGGAAAAATAGCAGGATTTCACAGGTATACTCATGCAATATATTAGATTCATGGTTACATAGATATTAAATTTTAAACGTGGGTATTTATTAATTTCATGCAATTGACGACTTCTGGGCAGGGCGTCAAATCAATAATTAGCGCCCTAGTGTGGGTCGCTTCTTTAAATTGGCGCCCTTGCCAAGAGCGTTTCTTTTTAAAATTACATAGAAATCATCTGAAACCACAATAAAACTATATGCATGTATGACAGAGGGTATTACTAGCAACTGGAGTTAGTTTGGGCTACGTTCTTAAGAAAACCTACCTGATTAAGATGTGGATGAAGGACTCGTGAAGATTCGTGAAGACAAACGATACTCTGTTTGTAACAGAGTCTTCTGATCACCAGAAGAGGAAGAAGAAGAGGATGAAGAACCTCACGTTCTTCACTTCGACAGAGAGTTACTGCAGACTTTCTACAGAAGAAATAATGAAGATCATTAATCATATAACCTAAGGTAAAAGAAAAAGGGGAAGAACATGTTGATGAAGAACCACGTTCTTCAACGAGTTGTTTGTATGCTACCTGCAAAGGAAGATGAGGGAGAAGAAGAAAAGAATATTAACGTTCCTTCCTCAAACAACCAGAGGCAAAAGCAAAGGAAGGAAGAAGAACATAAACCTGTTCTTCACGCACAGCAGCAGCAGAGCTTCCTTCGGCCAACAGCTCGTTAGGGTTCGACAGAGAGGGTTACTTATAGGATTTTGGGAATCCTAATAGGGTTAGAGTTCTGTTGGAAGTTATATTTCCATGATAGAGTTCTTACTATATTCCACCTTCGACGTAGTTATCCAGAAACTTACCCTGGATGAGGGCTGGGTTCAAACGCAACTCGAACTGAATTAACGTCCTAAGTGAGGGCGTTAATTTAGATTGACGCCTTGTCAAGCGTCATTTCTTATGTGAAACGCGCCCATGTAGAGGGCGTTTCCTTTCCTTTCCTTAATTTTATTTTCCCGTCGTTTGAAATTTGACGCCCTAATGTGTAGGCGTCCTTTTTAAATTAACGCCTTAGACAGAGGCGTTTCCTTTTGAATCAGCACCTTGATAAAAGGCGTTATTTTCCTTCTGGCTTATTCTTATGCGTTTAGGCTTTCATCATCAATTTACTTATCTTTTATTTTCATTTGATCCATTTTCAAAAACTTTATTTTTTTTCCAGGGTTGCTACATCGCCTCCCTCCAGGAGCAACTTGCCAGTGCGGTGGCCCACACGGTTCGTGCTGAAGAGGAGGGTGATGCCTGGGCCGCAGCTGTGGCAGAGTTGCAGCATCGAGGTGAGGGGAGGCCTTCTCTAGATATTCTGGAGTTGAGGGTCCTTCTCCAGGTGACGAGGAGGGAGGCAGAGAGAGAGAGAGAGGAGAGAAGGGCCGAGCGACAGTGAGACCAGGCCGAGAAGAAGGCCTTGGAGGCCCAAGTGAGGGAGCTCCAGCTAGGCCTTCAGGTTATGGCGCAGAGGTTAGGAGCGATGGAGACGCGCTACGATAGAGCGCGAGAGTTAGGGGCGCTACTTCGCCGGTCCAGACGCTTTTCTGCTAGTGGCTTCCTCGCCACGCCAGAGGAGGAGCAGCGAGCCCCTGCTGTGGAGCAGGCGCCACGAGGCGAGGCGAGCGCTGCACGGGGGTCCAGGAGGCTTCCGAGGGATCCTCACCTCGGGGGATAGGAGAGGGACGCCTTGACAGATGAGCATGAAGATGATGTCGAGAGTTGGCGAGTCAGTGGACCCGCCTCCTCTCTATGATTGTGATGTTTGTGAGAGCTTATGTAGACTTATGAGTGATTTGATTTTCTGTTGTTTGTTTGTTTTCTTGTGCGTCCCTTCTTCCCTACGCTTCTTTGTACTGTTCTCATGTGATGTGTCTGCCGACATCCTACCCTAGACGGAGGATGGCATCTTGCTGTGACTATTCTTTCACGGGAATCTGTCGTCAAGGTCAATGATGACAGCTTAGGCCTCTTCTCCCAGATGATTTTTCAAACTTTGCGGATGGCCTCCACGTTATGACAGGGCGCCATAGGGAGCAGGTCATCATATTACACCGTCCGATCCATCACCTTCTGCGGGTGGTGAAGTGACTCATGGGACCGCAGGGGAGGCACCCTATTGTGAGGGCTATCGTTGGAGGCAATCTTGGCCCACACTTCTCCCATTTCTATATATACCTTCCTCTTTTGTTCTTCCGGGAGCATCGAGGGCCAACTTGAAGGGTACTAGGAGGAACTCAGAATTCCGGATGGAGGTCGAATCTTCCCACTCCTCGAAGAGAAGCAGATCCAGCGGTAGCAGTTCCAGGAAACTCTCGGACATTGAAGGGCAGTTCAGCGAGAGGACCCAGTCGCAACTCGTAAGCTGAGCTTTCCTGCCCCCCCTTTTTTCCAATTCTTCCTTTCTTTCTTTCTTTCCTTCTTTCTTTCCTTTGACAAAACCTTCTCCATTCCTCGTGCATGCGCAGAGCGTGATGAAATCGCATATTTCATGGGAATTAGTAATGGCAGCATACAGGGGTCTCCCGGATTTTCAGAAGGCCAGGCTGGACGTGATGGGATTTGGCACCTTTCTTCGGATTGAGCCGATCAAGCCTGACCCGATCCTCATCCAAGCCTTGCGTGAAAGATGGGACTCAGTGAGTCAGGCATTCTTGATGCTCTGGGGGCACATAGTGCCCAGTCTAGAAGATGTGGTCCGAATCACGAGCCTCAAAGTGGATGGTGAGGCAGTGACCGGCGTCACCTATGTGGATTACCGAGAAGGCGCCCAGAAGCTACTGGGGTTGGACTTAGACAGTCGGAAGCACAGATCAGTAGCTAGGGCGTCTATCATGGGGCATTAGGGCTCACTGATACTCGTCAACGGGACGACGAGTCCTCGAAGAATTTATGGAGAGGTGGAAAGGGGATGTCGTGCTATGTATTGCACAGATTTTGACAATTGGGAGAGATCTAATATGGATTTGAGTAGATTTCTCCTCTTTTTCCTGGGAAGATTGATACTGAGCTCGAAAGGACACGACATCCATTGTCGTTTCCTAGGGCTGCTATCTGACCTCGAAAGAGTAGGACAGTACGCCTGGGGAGCTGACATGCTAGCGCACTTGTTTACGGGCCTGTCCCAAGAGGCAGATCGTGAGATGACTGTGAGTGGGTTCACACCACTTATCTAGGTATTTTTTTTGTTTATTTTTATTATATTTTTTTATGTTTATTTGTAATAGTCCACTTGAGGCATTGATGGCATATGATGATGTAGCTGTGGAGCTATTATTACCTCCCGATGGGGAGAGCTCGGCATTGGCGACCAACGATGGTGCCGTTAGCCAGGCGGTGGCAACCGATCATGGGTGCAGCGCCTGTAACCTACCAGCTGATGGTGCTAAGGTGCGAGCTACATGAATTCCCTGCAGCGATGCTGGGATTTTATTTTATTTTTTTTTGTTGTTATTATTTTTTTGTTATATATATATATATATATAATTTTCTAACCAGCTAAATGGGTATGTACAACCTCACCTAGGTAAACTTGAGACCCTACTCAGGCATGGTCGATGCCGATCAACCATGGGTTTTAACAAGTCGTGCCTGGTTCGGTCGGGAATTGTGGATACACTGCCTAAATGAAATCGAGCCGCTTCGGCTACGATTGGTTATGAGACGCTAGGGCTGGCCCAGGAATGGGTGGATACGACTGCGCCACCTCGCGTTGAAGAAAGACACGGGGACCGGCAACTTGCATTGATTGGCGTGTGCGGTTCCCCGAACAGTATGAAGACTGGCAACGAGGTGGCACAATCGTGGAATAACATGCGCAGGATAGTGAAGACTACCTACGTCTGTATAAGACAATGTACGCAGAGTGGCTCCAACCCCGGGGACTTGTGGAGGTGGGTCTCCTTTTTCCTCTTTTCTCCTTTCCTCCTTTCCTCTCTGTGGATGCTGACTCCTATGGTTGCAAGATGTCCGTGATACCAAGATAACGTACTTGCGATCACGCCTGGCAGAAACGGAGCAACAATTGGGCGACACCTATGGAGCCTTGAGCGCTTCGGTAGGTGTATGTACAATGCGCACTCCTAATTAAAACTCTAGATTGATGGCGTTCGGCCGCTAATTTTCATCCCATGTGGTTATAGCGTGCTCAGATCGACGCGGCTTCGTCAGCGATGGGAGGAGGCGGCGTCTCTTCCAGCTTATGGATCCCCGCCTCAGAACTTGATTTGCTTCACGAGCAACTTCCTCGGACTACGTAGCGTGCCGCGGAGGTAGAAGGAATGCTCTCTATACATGTAAGAGTTTCAGTGTTGAGTTCTCCTTGTTTATGCCTTGCCACATATCTGAGATAGTATATCTGGCAGGAAAAGGAGACGCGAGAGGTACTTGCCCATGCTGCACAGAGAGAGGCTAGACTAGTAGAGCTGGAGGAGGAATTGAGGCGTCATCCCGATGACGATTCTTCCAGGGATGCCATGGAGCTGAGAATCACCCTTCAATTGGAGAGGGAAGACCGTGAGAGAGAACGGGCAGAGAAAGAGAGGGACAGAGAAAGAGAGAGAGCCGACAGATTGGCTGAAAGGGAGGAGCGAAGGGTCATGGAGGCCCAGTTGTTCGAACTCCGAACCAGCCTTGGCCTCGCTGAACAATGGATGAGAGATGGTGAGGAGCGCTACCGAAGAGCACGAGAGCGTGGCTTTTGTGTTAGTAGCTCCTTTGCTGCTCCCACGGATCAGCGCCGGGGTGTGGGAATGGGAAGAGGTGTACAGAGCGGTAGAAGTACAGCTTTTCGTAGTTGGGTAGTACCCTTGAGGGAGTTTTGCCCGGAGAGTGGCGGGACAAGTAATGTAGAGAGAGAAGGTGTAACTTAATGTACAATTCCTTATTTAAGAATGGAATAAAAGGTATGATTTAGTTTGGTTTTCATCTCACTCTTGCTATCTTGAATCCCTGCACGCATCACTGAAACAAACAGGTTAGTATCTCTGTTCTTACTTGGCCCCTTGCTCAATAAGCAGGTGTTCACTTCAACTGTCCTTGATAATGGGTCAAGGGGCCAAGCCTTTATTAACGAAGGCAAGGGAAAGATGCGATAATGATGAATGTGACAGACAAGCACACTAATGCAAGCGGAATTTAAAAGTGAAATGATGCATACAAATGCAATCCTGCGAAATGATTTTTTTTTATTTTTCTGGCATTTTTATTTGTTGTCTTTGTTATCATTCTAATTTTTTTTTGTTTTCCAAATATCTATGTTTTCTCTTTTTTTTATCATTTTTTGTCGCTAACGCCTGATGAGCACCCATATGGCACCTAACCTTCATGAGAACAGGGGTTTCTTACTAACCTCTCAGGTATCCTAAGTGCACATCTAGGTTGATTTGGGCCTCTAGACCCCTCGAATGATAATCTCGCTGGCTAAGACTTACCCTGATAACAATACTGCCATGCCATGCTTAGGCTCCCAGTTGCTTCCGACCACAGGGATTCGCCCAAAAGGTGTTCGAGGTAAATGATTTGCTCGACCCGGGTCTGTTTCCTCACAACTCTAGATGGTATATGATGGAACACCCTGGAACCCTAACGACCAACCAACCGACGCTAACCCGGAATCAGACGCCGTCGCACCCAGAGGTGACGCGCTTGCATTGGCCTAAGCCCGAGGTTAAACAAGAAGACATCAAGATGGTAAACAAGGGTCTTGACCAGCCAGAAACACAGAGACTCCTTCGCAGCGGTAGCTTCTGCTTTTCAAAGTAGGCAACCGTATGCGTATATGAAAATAAGGTCGCAGACCCTGGTGGGTTTCACCCATCAGAAACTCCATCGAGCTTTCATCTTTAGTGGAGGATGGAAGAGTGTAGGGGGTAAACCTCCTGAGAGGACCGGCAAAACAGTTAACCCGGCGAGCCAATAAGGGCCCATTAACTCTCCCCTTTCAGACAATTTCGGACCAAATCTCGAGCATTTACATTCCATGGCCCCTTTCGTGGATTGAGACTTTTGCTTTGAGGGGTTATATTTATCGCATCAGGCACGGTCACGACCACACTTTTCTCTTGATTTTGATTTTGTGTTTCTTTTTGCGAGGAAGATATAGTCGTTTGACGTTTGTGAGCTCCCTTTCGTATGCCTGTGGGGACACTGCCCTCTTCTCGTGCTCTGATCGATGCTCGAGGAAATGGATCCTACTCTTGCCCTTGGAGGTTTTAGCTTTGGTTTCTCATGCTCAGCGTTTTAAGGGCGCCGACTGTCTTATTTGGTCGAAGAGAAAAGAATAAAGATTACAGCTTCTGGAGATCTTCCGGATGAGGCCCCACCGTAGGTGATGCTACCAACTTTTTTTTGGATAAAATACATAAGTGAGTACATGTTGGCTTCCTTCGAGCGAGCATAGGCCGACGTGGCCGGACAGGGATCTCCACGGTTTTGGCAAACCAAGACCCGGTGCCTACCAAGCCTTAATGGGCCCTATCCTAACATGAAGGTTGGTTGAAGGGACTTAACTACATGGTGACCACCAGGCATCGACATTTTGAGTTTTCCATATTTTTAGTGATTTTCAATATTTTTTTGTTTTTGATGTTTTCTTTCTTTTCGTCATTTTTTTTTTGTTTTTTGACACTAAGCTAAGGGTAGTACTTTTTAAGATAAAGCCCGTTCCAAGGGTGGGATAACTCGGTCCCTTCAGCGGTGACTAGCTTGTAGGCGTTGCCAGGGTACACGGCTTGAATTACAAATGGTCCTTCCCAATTGGGTTGGAGCTTAGAACGCGCCCTCCAGGTTTGACAAAAATTCGTTTTACGACCATCTCAACGACTTTGAATTTTCTCTCAATGACTTTCTGTTGGTAAAAGCGAGCGAGTCTATTTTGATACACACGCGCATGCTCGACAGCGGCTAGCCGCTTCTCATCCAAGAGTTCCAACTGGGCGAGGAGTGAATTACGACGGTCGTCGAGGGGAAATTCCTTGTCCAATTATACCCTGAGAGAAGGGATCAGAGTCTCGTACGGGACTGCCGCT
The DNA here is from genome assembly GCA_022559845.1 of Amorphophallus konjac. Taxonomy (NCBI): domain Eukaryota; kingdom Viridiplantae; phylum Streptophyta; class Magnoliopsida; order Alismatales; family Araceae; genus Amorphophallus; species Amorphophallus konjac. Next base: position 280,083,743 of record CM040126.1, on the reverse strand, counting down.
TCCATACCATAAGTAAGGGCAAACGGAGTCTGCCCGGTGCGGGTACGGATTGAAGTGCGATAGGCCCATAGAGCTTCTATAAGCTTTTCTGGCCAGTCTGAAAACTTACTGGACTCGCAGGTCTTCTTGATGATTTTGATCAATGTTTTATTGGTGGCCTCCGCTTGGCCATTACCTTGTGGGTAATAAGGCGATGAATGATGCAATGCAATTGCGTACCTTTTGCAGAGGTCCTGAAGGTCATGAGAAATGAACTGTGGCCCATTGTCGGTGACGATTGTGCTTGAGACGCCGAACCTGGCGAGGATGTTCTTCATGATGAACTTGCAGACTGTTGACGCCTTGATTTCCGCGTAAGCTTCGGCTTCGACCCATTTGGTGAAGTATTCCGTCGTAGTAAGGATGAAAGATTTTTGTTTGGTGAGGGAATTAGGATCGCCTAGGGGACCGATAATGTCGAATGCCCACATGAAGAAAGGCCATGGGGAGGATATTGGATGAAGTGAGGAAGATGGTGAATGGATTTTATCGGCGTGAAGTTGACACTTGACACACCTACGGACATAGACGGCACAATCTTCTTCCATAGTGGGCCAGTAAAAGCCTTGTCTAATGATCTTCTTGGCGAGCATCTGGCTATTCACGTGGCCACCGCACACACCCGAGTGTGCTTCTTCTACGCATTTCCAAACCTCATTATCGTCAAGACACCTTAACAGAACGCCAGTAAGGCTCCTCCTATGGAGTAGACCTCCAACCAATGTGTATTTCTGAGCCACCCTTCTTATGGCTTTCTTATCTTCTGTGGTGGCTCCTTCAGGATAAGACTGATCTTTAAAATATTTGACAATTTCATAGAACCATGGTTTCTCATCATCAGCCAGCTCTTCTTCGACTTCTGCCAGCATGATCTCCCTCTTCTCAAGAATTTCTTCCTTCTGGATCTTCTGTAGGACTCGTTCCTTGATCTTTAAGAGGTAAGGATCCTGAACGGCAGGGACAAGACGCTTGTAGAGAATGATGGATCTAAACCATGCACCTAAAGGAAATTTGAAGGATGACGCCAAGGAGGCGAGGGCATCGGCCAGAATGTTCTGTTCGCGAGGAACATGGACAAAGATCAGCTTGGTGAACAATTTGGCATTGGCGGAGACCAGCTCTTGATAGGGTTTGAGCTTGGGATCGAGGGTGCGATATTTGGTAAGCACATGGCGGAGAACAAGTTGACTATCACCCACGACTCGCAACTCAGTGATATAGAAAGAACGGGCTAGTTCCAGGCCAGCTAGAAGATCCTCGTATTCAGCGATGTTGTTGGTGACTGGGAACGCGAGCTGAAATGCCTCTGGGATGGTAACACCTTCAGGTGTTAGAAGGACAATGCCGATACCCTTCCCTTGGGAATTTAGAGCTTCATCAACCATAATGTCCACATTGGCTTGTCGGATTGGGCGATGGACATTAGTTCCTCATCTGGAAACTCTGATCGGACAGGGTCAAACTTGGGGAGAAGATGGTGGGCGAGATGCTCGGCTATGGCATAGCCTTTAATTACCTTTTGCTGGATGTAGGTGATGTCGAACTAGGAAAGAAAACTTTGCCAGCGTGCTAGCCTATCAGTAAGGACGGATTTCTCCAGAAGAAACTTGATATGGTTCATGCGAGCAATCAAGTGGACCTCATGAGCCAAGAAGTAGTGCTTCAATTTCTGCACCACCCAAACGAGGGCAGCACAGGTTTTCTCCATGACTGTGTACTTCTGCTCACAGGGGTTGAGAAGTTTGGACAAGTAATAGGTTGCCCGTTCCTTACCTTCTTCATCAACTTGTGCGAGGACAGCTCCCACGGAGTCGTCCAAGACGGAGATGTAGAGGATCAGAGGTTTTTCTGGTTTGGGTGGAATGAGAATGGGTGGACTAGCCCGATGTTCCTTTAACCCTTCAAAAGCTTTTTGGCATTTAGAATCCCAGTGGAATTTCACTCCTGGCTTGGTCAACTCATAGAAAGGTCTACACCTTTGTGAATGCTGAGACACAAACCGACGAATAAATTGCAACCTCCCGATTAAACCTCGGACTTCCCTCAAATTCTTGGGAGGTGGCATATCCCTGATGGCCTTAGCTTTGTCGGGATCTATTTTGATCCCTCTTTTACTCACAATGAAGCCTAGTAATTTACCCGATGATACACCAAACACACACTTCTTCGGATTCATTTTCAATTTGAACTCCCTTGATCTCTGCAAGACCTTAGCCAAAACCCTTGGATGTTCTATCCTGGTCCTTGATTTCACCAATAGATCATCCACATACACCTCCAGATATATGTGCATCATGTCGTGAAATATGGCCATCATAGCTCTTTGGTAAGTAGCTCCAGCATTCTTTAACCCAAACGGCATGACCACGTAACAATATGTTCCCCAAGGTGTAGTGAATGATGTCTTCTCTTGATCCTCTTCTGCCAAACGAATTTGATTATATCCTGAAAATCCATCCATGAATGAGAGGGTCTCATACCCCGCTGTGTTGTCGATCAACATATCAATGTGAGGCAAAGGAAAATCATCCTTTGGACACGCGCGGTTAAGGTCCCGGAAGTCGATGCAAATCCTGACTTTCCCATCTTTCTTCATGACCGGGACAATGTTTGCCACCCATTGAGGATAAAGGATGACTCTAATAAACCTGGCTTCATGGAACTTGTCGACTTCTTCTTTCATTTTCAAAGCCATTTGAGGGTGGAAATGCCTTAACCTTTGTTTTACCGAGACAGACCCTGGTTTTAGGGTTAAACGGTGTTCGACCAGGGTTGAATCCAGACCCGGCATATCCTCGTAACTCCATGCAAACGTATCCTTATATTCCATGAGAACTTTAATTAATGCCTCTTCTTCAGAGGGTGGTAGATTATCACTTATGAGGATGATCCTAGGGTCTTCCTCAGTTCCCAAGTTGACTTCTTTGGTGGACTCTTCTACGGCGGTTGACGGCTCGTCGAATCTCCTTATTCCACTAGCATATGCGCCAGCCGCATCCTCATATTCTTCACCCTCATCTTCAGTAGGGTATTCTTCGTCTGTGATCTCATAGACTCCATACCCCTCATTAATTGTGCAGTTGCCCTCACATTCTATTTTCGGTAGCTGGATGGGATTTTCTAGCAACTGAGGGACGGCAAGAAGGGCCTGACACCTGGCGACTAAATCTAGAAGGAATCAACGAGGGATCGGCCTACCCTTGGATTTCTTCCTAGGTACTACCTTTGACTTATTATTCCTAGATTGACTGACATTATTTACAGAAGAAGAAAAAGATGAAGAGGATGGTGAGAATGTACAAGGGAAGACCCCTCAGAGGAGGGGTAGAAAAGGTCGCTCATCGGACCTTGGACGGGTGGTCCGCAGGGCGGGGCGCACCCGTGGGAGATGTAGGAAGTTTCCTCAACGAAGATGTTTTGTTGAGGAGTTTGGAAATTGACGTTTTTTTTTTCGTTTTCATTTTTGATGACAAAACAGTGGAAAGAGTTCGAGGGAGAGAAAAAAGTGGTTATGGCTAGAGGATTGGGAGGCTCGTAGAGCAGATCATGATTGAACACCTGGCGCGGGTTGAGAAACTCGCGCAGGTATGTAAGTACAGAGGGGGATCTAGGAAGATCATCAGACAACTGTCTGGCCCAGGAAGATGACATCAACAAAGGTTGCGACGAGTGAATGGAGAAGATGACGGCTAATGAGTCGTCGGTGGTGATGGTGATAGCGGATGAAGATCCGCTAGTGACAGGGTCCTTCTGGCGAGGACGAGGATAGTTTGGGACCTTGGCAACAGTAATGATATTTTCTGGCATTCCGGAGATCAATGGCGGTCCTTGAAGCTGGGGAGACGAGAACATCCTTTCCAGTGCAACGGAAACGTCCCGTATATCAAACTATTTGTCCCATTCGCATTCCGGGTCTTTGATCTTGCCTCTTTTGGTGACCCTCGGATATTTTTCGGCTGAATACACAACATGCGACCCCCCATGTGCTTCCTGCGGATAATCCCCCATTTGAATAACGGACCCTTTGTTGAAGTGGTTTGATAGGGTCCATGTGAGGGGTTTCCAATCCGCCTTGAACGGTCCTTTGAAGCCTAGGCCAAACCTGTGGTTCGGCCTAATCTCCTTTGGTGGTTTCAACCTACCTTGTAGCTATGCACCCAGACCTTTGCCCTGTTGATAGCCGATGTTTCTCATAATCTCCCAACCTTTGGAGTGAAAAGGGAGATATGGCGTTGTTGCCTTGATCGGCTTCTTTGGTGCTAGCGGAATGTGAGATGAATCGCACACGTCCAGCAATGACAATATGGAATGAGACGGCCAAACAGAGGGCAGAGAGGTGTTGATAGCATCCACCGTGTGAAGGACAGGTGTGCTGACTACTTTAATAATTCTTCCATTGTAAGGAAACTTCAAGCACTGATGGTTGGTGGAAGGCACAACATCTATGGCTTCAATGTAAGGGCGACCCAATATGGCCTGGAATGTGGGGTCCATGTCGAGGACATGGAATTCCGTGGGGACTGACATAGGACCTAGCTCTGCCCTTAGAATAATCATCCCTTGCGGCGGCCTTTTGCTATTGTCATAAGCCGTGACTGAGATTGAAGAAGGTCTTATCTGTTCCTGTTCGACCCCACACAACTGAAGGGTGCTCATGGAGATCACATTTATGGACGCACCCGTGTCTACAAGGCATGGGTTTATGGATACCCCATTAATTTTTATTGAAACACACAATGCATATTTTCGAGCTTCCTTGGGAGCGAGCTCGTAGTTGTGGAACATGATGGCCGGTTGCGTGTCCGTTGGGGTCAGGACGGCAGAAATCTTTTCTACAGGGAGGTCCTCATTCACCATGACCTTTTGAAGATACTCCATTAAGGTTGCCTGATGGGATGTGGATCTCTGAAGCAGCTCCAGGATGGAGATCCGAGCAGGCGTCTTGTCCAAGTGTTTCAACAAATCATACTGTGTTCCAGGGATAGATCTTTCTGGTTGTTCTCCATCGTCCCTCTCTGGCTGAGACTGCTTGGGATTCTGACTGTTCTGGGGGAAAACCCTGTGGAAAATCCTTCCACTCCGGAGCACCATTGCCTGTGGCTTTTGTACCTCTATAGGGGTAGCAGTGGATTTTAACAGAGGTTTGAGGGGTAGTGGTGGAGGGATGGTTGATGAAGCAGGGGTGATGATGGGAGCAGGGATTCTGATGAGGCGTTTGTTAAGTGGAGGCATGGTGGAGGTAGAGGGGATATCGCACGGGTTATGAATAATAAGGGGTCTGGAAGGTGGAGGCGGAGGCAAAGTGGAAGTGGGTAAGGTTTGGAGCGGGTAATGGTGTTGAGATGGATGGTGGATGATGAGTGGTTTTGATGGCATTGGCGGTGGTATGGTGGAGATAGGCGGGGTAACATACGGTGGACGGGTGATAAGGGGCTTAGAAGGCATAGGGGCAAATGCAGTAGAGGTGGGTGGTAAAGTGGGGGAGTGAGAGAAGATGAGATGGTGTGAGGGTGTAATGAAGGGTGTTGGCTGATAGGTCATTAGGATGCAAATGAGAGGGCGTGATGGCAGTGGAAATGGTGAAGGCGGTACTAACGCGGGTTGATGAGAGAGAGGTGCTACCCAGGCAAGGCGAGGGGGTTGCATGATGATAGGGTTGGCGGTAGAAAGAATAGAGGTACTTTCTGGATGCCACACCTGCTCTCTCCCGACTTCCGGGAAGGAGGAGATGGGGTTGACCTGATGATTGGGCTGTTGGTGCTCCGGTAATGGATTCTGGATTATGCCCATGTTGGGCTGTTGTGGTTGGGCCTGCTGAGGCTGTTGTTGTTGTTGTGGTTGTTGCTGTGGCTGTTGTTGTAACTACTGCTATTGTTGCTGGAACTGTGGCCTAGGAGGAGGTCTCCTAGCCTTGAGAGTGGCGACGTATCGCCTCATTTCATCCCAGTCAATCCCACCTTCATCATTCGTATCGTGGATGTAATCTTTAAACTGAAAGCAGTGGTCCACTGTGTGTCCTGGCTGCCTGTGATAGACGCAGTATCTGGAGGTATCAACATTCGGGGGCCACACGGGCCTTTCCCTGGGTAGGATGAGTGTGTTTGAGGCCATGAGGGCATTGAAAATATCCGCTAGAGTTTCTGGCAATGGTGGGTAATAGGCTCTCTTGGGACCAATCGGCCTCCTTTGTTGCTGTGGGGGACCGTAATTTCCTGGGGGTGGAACTTGGTTATACTGAAGTGGTGGTTGTTGTTGCTGGGGTCGAGGTTGTTGCTGGGGTTGAAGTAGTTGAGGCATGTTGTTCTGAGGTGGATCGTTTTGGGGTGGAGGACGAGAGGGGAAGGGACTTGGTTGGAGGGGAAGTCGGGGCATTTGTGAAAGCCTTGGGTTGGCTGCATAGTTGGCGTTGTTGACCGCACTTACTTGCTCATTTGTTACGACCCCTTCTGTTGCTCCGCCTGGGACACCAGCGCCTGTCTTTCGGACCACCTTGGGCTTCGGCGGCTCAAACATGTTCATAATGGGGGAGTCTTTTAACTGGATTTGGATGTACCGGGCTCTTTCATAGAGCTCTTCCATGGTGATGAGTTTATTCATGGGCAAGACATTCCTGAACTGTGGGGTCACATTGGATACGATCATCTTTACTTGTTCAGGTTCCGAGAGGGTATCTTTTATTCTTTCTGCCAGAGACCTCCATCTATCAGCATAGCGGACAAAATCCTCGTCGGACTTCATCTTTTCAGCCACTAGGTCAGTAATGGGAGAGAGGGACCGACCCTATCCCGATACTTTTGCAAGAACCTTCTCTGGACTGTTTCAAAATTATCGGCCTCGCGGGGCTCCAAAGAGTAGAACCACTCTAGCGCAGGACCGTCCAATGACCTCCGAAAGAGGTAAGCCAGGGATCTCAGGTCGTTTTGCCAATAGGATGACTCATACATGAAATCCTTGAGGTGAATGAAGTGGTTGCCAGTGCCATTGTACTTACGGTACATGGGCATTTCGGAGGGAAGAAGATGGATGACCGGAAGGATTGGCAAAGCAACCTCTGGGGTGGATTTCACGTCCACCATTTTCATCAAATTCTGAAACTGTTCATCCATCCTATTGAACCTATTGAGGAGCGATTGGGCGAGCTCCTCAGGCGGTGAAGGTGGCACTTGCCACTGGGGAGGAAAATGTCTCTCGGAGACTTGAGGGGTAAACCCAGAATGAGAGGGAGCTGCCGGGCCGCCGATAGTTGGCCCCGGCTGAAGCAGTATGTGGGGAACAACAGGTGTTTGAGATTGCGAAGGGAACTGGAACGAGGGTGGTTGTTGGCTCGCTTGCCCTTGAAGCGAGGGAGATTGGATGGCTTGTGCCAGTGAAGGATATGGGATGGCCCGCACCGATTCTTGGAGAGGTGCGATGGCCGGAGTTGATTCCTGGGGAGCGGGGGAAATAGATTTCCCCTTCAGAATGGCCTGGAAGGCCCGAAGCTGCTCAGAGGTAAGCTCCGTGTTAGCGAGGACACCTAGCAAAGAGGAGATGTCCTGTGGCAGGGATGTGTCTGTTGTGCCCCTGTGATTTTGATGATGGCTGTGGTTTTGATGATTGGCTTTTGATGTGTGTTAATCACTGTGAGTCATCTTGCTATGTGAGTCATCATGTTGATATTCAGTCACTTTCTGTTCATAATGCAGTCTTCTTCAAATGTGCAGTCTGATTATCAAAGCATTGTATTGCTGTTCAGTTAGTTTAACAGATTTAAAGCATTGCATGTTTTATGTTAGTCATTTTGTCTGCTGCATAAAGCATGTTCAGTTATGCTGTCTGTTTGTGCAAGTCTACACATCCTATTTGGTCGCTCTCCAAGTCTATACACTGCCAGCACACACGTACAAACTATCTTCATGTAGAGTCTACACATTGCTGGGTCTTATTCAATGCCCTCATGCATACACAAGCATCCTGTTTGCATCAAGTCTGTACAGAGTCTCCTGCATTCCTTCATATCAACTCTAGACATTGCATGCTAAAGTCTGCACATCGGCACTATAGCGTGCATAGCTCAAGTCTGTACATTGGCCAAGTATGTACATCGACTGTTCATAAAGTCTATTCACTGGACTTCACTTCAAAGTCTATACATTGGCTAAGTGTGTACATCGCTTACATTTCTTGAGATCAAGTCCATACGTTGCACTGTTTCTTCAAGTCAATACAGTGGCAGAGTCTGGACATTGTGCTTTGAAGATCACCAAGTCTATACATCGTGAAAGTCTATACACTCCTCTTGGCCTTAGCATCTGTTTTGAAGTCCATACATTGGTCTTCAGTTTAAGTCTGTACAACGTTACGTTCTCTTTGGAAAGTCTGTACAGCGTGAAGTCTACACATTGGCTTCGCTCCATCAAGTCTATACATTCGACTGCATCCACAAAGTCTGTACAGCATCTGCATTGTCTCGCTCACACTTGCCAAAGTCTGAACATCCATGGTGTCTTTCATCGTCTCACTTTGCGTCTCAGTTTGCAAAGTCTATACATTCGCTGCAGAGATCACTGTCAAGTCTATACATTGGTCCGTATCTTGCAGTGTCTCATCTGGTCAAAGTCAACACATCACTTGAAGGCTTCTGCATCAAGTCTATACATCGACTGTCTTGCTTTAGCTTAAGTCTGTACAGAGTCAGCGTCTCGTTGACCGTCTCTTGTTGTGTCTTCATGTTATTTCTGTGTTTATGTCTTCGTGTTATTTTTATATTTTCGTGTTATTTTTGTGTTTGAGTCTTCATGTTATTTCTGTGTTTATGTCTTAGTGGTGTTTTTTATGTCTTCGTGTTGCTTCTTTCTATCTTCGTCCAGGTTTCCTCTGATCGCGTGTTTTACTACCGTTTTACTCCGTGTTATTTCCTTCTCACCTCGTGCTGTTCTCATCTGACTTTGTGTCGTTCCCTTTGTAGTGTTAGCTTTGTTACTGTGGTACCTCGTGTCGTTCTCTCTTTACCTCGTAGTGTTCTCATCTGACTTCGTGTCGTTCTCTTTGTAGTGTTAGCTTTGTTACTGTGGTACCTCGTGTCGTTCTCTCTTTATCTCGTGTTGTAGTCATCTTATGTACCTCGTGTCGTTCTCAGTATAGTGCACCTTTTGTTGTTCCTACACACCTAGTGCAGCTTTAGCTTGAATGTCAACCGACTTATTTCAGGTATATATATAGAGAGAGAACCCTGAGTATTAATGGTTTTAATCTCTTTGCAGTAGTAAAAGAAAAAAAAAAGAAGAAGGTGGTCCGAGGAAGAATATTCCCTAGTGACTGGGTGGCACGTGATCCGAGGCTGGAAGGGCAGACAAGATTGTGACACGTGTGCTGAAGCTGGCTGAGAGACTGACACGTGGCCAAAAGTTCTGGGCGGGAAATGTGGAAGCCACACGCGCCCAGTGCTGCCCTCCTGCTGGCTGCTGTTATAAAAGGAAGCCGTCATCCAACAGATGAAGAGCGTAATCGAGACTGTGAGTGAAGAAGAAGTGAGGCGGAGAGCAGCAGAGAGTGAAAGAAGAAAGAAGCAAAGAAGAAAAGAGTGAAGAAAAGAAAGAGAGAGACAGAGAGCCACTGAGAAGAAGAGAAGAGAAGAAAAAGAGAAAGAGAGAAAAGGAGAGCAGAGATCGAGAGAAGAAGAAAAGTGCAGCAGAGAAGAAAAAAGAAAGTGAGAGGGAAGAGAAGCTTACCTGAAGATCTGTCTACTGGACCGTGGATCAAATCCAGGCCAGTCAGCTCCATGCGAGCCACATCTATGTTATCTTTCTTTACAGCTTTCTGATCGCTGTGTATTTTTCCTTTCTTATTTTCCTTTTTCATTTGGTTAATCCTTGTTCTTCCGATTGCCCTGTTGGGGATCGGGTTCCTCCTGTGGATTCAGGAGAAGGGAGATCTGATCTCCGGTTCTGGGCTTGTGGGTTGCAAGTCCAGGGGTCCCTCCTGGTCTGGAGGAAGAGAGGTCTGCGACCTCTGGTTTGCTGGTGACGGGGAGTCACTGGTGGGTTCCCTTCTGGTCTGGAGGAAGAGAGACTTCCGTCTCTGGTTTCCAAGTGACTGGGAGTCACTTGGGGTGTCCCTCCGGTTGGGAGGAAGAGGGGAGTTTGTTCCCCTGGTCAAGCTGTGTGTCAGCACCTGTTGCAGACTGAGTCTGCTTGGTTCTAGCATTTGCTAGTGAAGCCTCACTCCGGTTGGGAGTGAGGGGTGGATGTAGGTCTGAAGGACCGAACCACCTAAAAATCTATTGAGCATTGGTTTGATTGTTTGATTTGCTTCCGCTAGATGCTTGAATAGGCACGCTCCATCTGCTTGTTATTTTGTTTAATCGAATTAGCTTAATTCCGAAACTTGCCTAGCATCTGAGTTTTAAAATTGGGCATTACTGGTAGCAGGATACATTCACCCCCCCTCTGTATCCGGGCTTAGCACCCTAACAGTTGGTATCGGAGCGGTGTCTGCATACAAGGTCCAGCGACTTGCAGATTCGATCTTGCAGTCTTCGGTGCTAATTTGTTTTTAGTGCATCAATATTCCTGTTGCATTAACTATTGTGTTCTCATGGCTCATCCTCCACTATTCAGCAGTTCAAATATTAAATTCTGGCTATATCGTATGCACAAGCATGTTAACTCTATTAATCCACAATTGTGGAAGGTTATCTCTCACAGTCCACATGAACTTCCTAAGGATAAGTCCAAGTGGACTCATGTTCACAAGTTGAAAAATGATGATAATGTGAGAGCTCTTAACCTAATGAAGGCTGCAATTGATTCTGACGATTTTTCTTTTATCTCAGATTGTAGCACTGCAAAAGAAATTTTTGATAGAGTGACTGCAACACATGTGGAACAGGAAGAAGAATGTCTCATGGTAAGAAGGAGTGATCAATCAGATGAGTCCTCATCCCAGGTAATTTCTGAGACCGAGGATATTAGCCATGATGAGTTAGCTGCCATGCATGAGCATCTTCTAGATAAATATGAAAGAGTCAAATCAGAAAAGAGAAAATTAAGAAAAGAGAAAAATGCTGAAATCACAAGTCTAAAGGCTGAAAATGAAAATCTAAAATCTAAATTGAAGGAATTGATTGAAGAATTACATTGTGATGATAATGCACAGAAAAATTTAATCACTTCCTTGAAAGAAGAAAATGATTCTCTGCTGACTCAGAAGAAGGAAATTGATAAATTAAAAGATAAGCTGATTGAAGAAAACATCCATCTGAAGGAACAAAATAAAAAGCTAATGGTCCTTAACACTGTTTTCTCTGAAAGATGGCTAACGGTAGAAAGAGAAAAATCAGCTTTGAAAGAAAAAGAAGTGAACATTGAATTGAAGTTAAATCAGGAGAATGAGATCCTGAAAAGTCTGAATGATGGGCTACAAAATCAGGTTATTTCGTGTGAAGACCACATTATGACCTTGCAAATTGAAATTGAAAATCTAAACAACTCTCTGTTAAAATTTGCCAAAGGTAAAGAAAAAATGGAAGATTCTTTGAATGTGGAAGTCACCAAATTGAATGAAGAGAAAAGGTGCAATTCTCAAGTTAAGCAAGCTGTAGGGAACAAACTATACGCAACATTTGTGAGTAGCTCAAACTTAGCTAGTACTTCTGCACTGTCTTCAAAACAGTCTGATGATCAGAAGATTCAAAAACAAAAGGAAAATGTGAAAATGAGAACACTGAAGAAGAATAGTAAATTTCATGCAAACAAGCCTAAGGCTAGAAAATTTCCAATTATTCACGGAAGGAATGTTGAATGCTTCTATTGTGGAAATTCTGGCCATGTACTTGATGATTGCCTTGTCATGAAGAATGATAATGATAGATTTCATGCTGGGACCTCTTATGCTAAGAAATCCTATTCTGCTCAAAACATGATATCCAAATGCTTTTACTGTCATGAAATGGGTCATCTCATTCATGAATGCAAGATAATAGAGTTAGATGACTTTGCTGCTACTACTATACAAAAATATCATGCTAGAAATCATGTTCCTAGGAGAAAGAATCTGAATTGCTCTTGTTGTGGGAAGCCCGGTCACAGGGCTGTAACCTGTTGGCTAGCAGGATATCAAAACCAAACTGGTTTTGGTAAACATAATT